>CM035346.1:11872353-13072353 GCA_020226455.1 Prunus salicina | reverse complement strand
TCCTCTTTTGTTCACTTAGAGCATCCACAATGATGCTCTCTATTTCTTAGCTAAAATTTGGCTAAGAATATAAGAAAGCTATTTTAGGAGCTCTCTAAAAAATTTCAACTCCAACTATACTTCATAATTTGGAGAGTCATAAATGCTATAACTTTTTTTTGATTGGTCCATCTCTATTAAAAAATAAAATAAAAAATAGTTAGCATTAACTAAAGGTTTGAAATACTCATTAAATAAGGCAGTATTAAATTATAGGGAGCCACTAGGAGTCCTTTCTCTCTCCTCAGATTTAGGAGCTCATAGAGGACTCCCTATTTTAGGAGGTGGATAGGGAGCGTGATTGGAGTTGCATTTTTACGATTCCTCTCTAAAATTTGTCTAAGGATGTGGTTTAGGGAGCCCATTGTGGATGCTCTTACACTTCCTTATGTTTTAGTAAAAAGTAACTTAAAAAAAAAACAAAACAAAAGGATGTGTATGTGGATAAAAAGAGAGTGGGAAAATCAGCATCCATATGTTTTTATGTTTCATGTTTTCCAATAATGTATGTAGACATGTATGAGATTAAATGAATTATAACATGAACAGTCTTTGACAAAGACATTATTGGCCTTTATAGATACTTCTCATTATGGACCATTTTGGTGGTTTGCTATTGTTGTTGTACATGGAGGCCACTATGTTACTCGTTGGGATGGAGCTAGAATAAAGTTGGGGGACCGAAGTATAAAATACAAGTACCGGCCACGGCAAGGGCCGGTACCGGTCCCATTAGCTTCGGTTCAAAATCTTGAAACATTCTCTTTCTATATCAAAAGTAGAGATTCCTTATTGTACATTCACATGCCCCTATGATGAATTAAGAGTTCCCAACAACACTTTAGACAAATCTTTTACGACTTGCCTTTAAGAGCTATCAAAGATCAATAACGCATTACAGGACAACCATGATGCCTCAGGTCTAAGGACTAATTTGCATTATTGCAACTATGAGTTCTCGTTTGACATATAGATAAATACTCCATACGAGAACTACGATTGATCGCGTTCAGTGAACTCATTCACTAATGAGCACCCACATACTTGTATTAGTGTCAACTACACAAATGGTTTGAGACTAACCATCCTCCCAATTGAGCATACATAATATGTGCTAATCTTGACGGTTTATCAATGCCCATTTGATAACCTATGATCAGGAACATTTTGGGGTACTACAGTTAGAGATTAAAGGTCTCATGAATCAAAACTTCTTTAGATTACTTTATCTCTTATATAGCATACCCTGGACATTTGTTTCTTTACACGATGTAATAGATAACAAAATAAGTTTGCCCTTTATTTACGAAATGTATTCTAAGGAGATTACATCAAATGTATTGGCTCTTAGGGCACATTTCTAACACCCTTAACGTCTCAAACACATCACTAGGGGCCAATTAAGATGTGGCCTTCACCATAGACAACCCCTACGAAGCAGTTATCTTGCAAGGAATCTTTCTCTTTTTTCTTTTTTAAATTTTTATAAAGAAGACTTATGTTTGAGCAAATTTTTGCACGAGGAATTTTCGTGGGTTGATTCTTCAACCCTTTGAGCTTCCTTTTCTCTCTTCTTCCTCGATCCTTGTGAAAAAAGTTAGAGTAAATAGACCACAGTCGCAGCGTGTCTGCCAAAGGCCATTCGATGACTAAGTCAGTTAAATGATCTTAAAAAAGATGCGGAGATAACGGAAAGGATGGAGGTCTCTTCTCTCACGGAGAGAGCCAGGTGGCTAGAACCGTGTATGTGGGTGGTCGGAGCCGTGAGGGAGAGAGATCCAAGAGTGGCGTGAGAGAAAGAGAGCTTTTTGTGTAGGGTTTCAGAATTACCTCTTGTGTGTTGTGTAGCCATGTATTTATGAATCCTTGTAGGCTAGGGTTGAAGAATAATCCTTATTTGTTTAAGATTATTCTTACCCGTAAATAAGAGATTGAAATTAATCAAGGAGATTTTTGATTTGAGGAGATATTCTCATCTTAAATCAAAGATAATTTCTCTAATTAAATAGAATTAATTAGGGTAATCAATTGGCTTAAGGAATATTCCCTTTCCACATGTCGCCCATCTATTGATTGCCAAATATGTGTTCCCACAACTTAGATAATACTTCGTTTTTTTTTTTTCACGGGTAGATAATACTTTGTTATAATTTCTTGTAATAATGTCGATGAATAATGCTTTGTTAATTGCTTGTAATAATGTCAAAGAATATGAAGAATAATACTTTGTTAATTTCTTGTAATAATGTCAAAGAATATGAAGAATAACACTTTGTTAATTTCTTGTAATAATGTGAAAGAATAATATGGAACTTTACATTCTGTTATGTACACATTAATTATAATGATCAGCCACTTGTCTCAAATGCCTGCCTGAAAATAAAATATCTTGATTGCAGAGGTGGAGTCATCTAGTGAAAATCATCCACCCAAACTGGTACGCCTTATGTCTTTTTAATAATATATTATGCAAAATTTACATGTGTAGAAAGATTTCATGATTAAATTTTGATCTTTTTAGCTACCCGAACATAATCACTTAACATACTCTTTTGCATTCTGATAAGATGTTGAAATGAACCCAAAAAACATCAAACCCAACCACTGGGGGAAGGATGTTATTTACTGCAACAAAATTATATCCACTTTCTTACTAATGTTTTGCGTCTCACTTTGTCTTCCACTATCAAGTTTGTAAAACATTTGTTACAAATATTGATGTGGCACGAATGGAGCTCATTATCTTGCTCAAATGTATATCACCTAAGTGCAATGTGTGTGAAAAACAACACTTATAAGACAATTTAAATGTTAAAAATAGAAAGAAAAAAAATCACCAATTCCCTTTCTCTCACCTTGTGGGTTCATCTTTTATGCCACAGTGTTTGAGAGTAAAATGCACAATAAGTGGTGGTATCCAAAGCTGGCAAACGGGTCGTTTTTGCGAGTTACGGGTCGTGTTCGTGTCAACCCGTTATCTTAACGGGTGGACACGAACACGACCCGTTAGCTTAACGGGTCAGAAACACTAGACCCAAACACGACCCGCACAATTTCGCGAATAACACGACACGACCCGTTATGGCTAATGGGTCGTTTTTCACCCGCTTAACCCGTTTCACCCATTTAAAAAATAACAATATTTTTTAACAAATTATTAAATGAAAACACCTCAAATTAGAGATATAATAAAAATAAAGCTGAAATCCTTTAAATAAGTCTTACACATTAGACATTGGCAAATAAAACAACTCTTAGACAAAATATGCAAATAAATCTCAATTCAAACAAGTTTTAAATAAAATGTTAAGGAGAAAAGGAACAAATTTAGAGCCTCGACCATGAACCTAATCTCAAAACTTGAAGGTCCTCCATGTCCATGATCTCAAAATTGCAACTTTCACCAAATATGCAATCTCACTGTAAGGAAACAAAAAACACAACAGCCAAATATGAGAAAAAAAATAAAATTATGGAGGGATACAATATGAATAAAATATCAATTATTTATTGTTACCTTTCATCAATCTTCAAGGGAAATGCTATTGGAACATTGTCCTGATCTAGTTTCTTCACAAGTAAGATTGAAAATATCTTCAGTAAGACTTTCCACTTCGGCACTTCCTTCATCTATTGCTAAGCATTGAAAAAATAAAAATTACAAAGAATTCACATAATGGAAAAACATAAAAGAAAAAAAAATAGCTACTAGTATTAAGTTATATAAATATTACCTCCATTTCCAAAAAGTCAATCTCGAGTGCACAACAAAGCTTGAACAGTTTGAGGTAATAATGAACTACGATATTGATCTAATACTCTTCCGCCAATACTAAAAGCCGATTCCGATGCAACGGTAGAAATGGGAATTGTTAACACATCCCGAGCTAAATGTGAAAGTATTGGATAATGAAAATGCTTCATTTGCCACCAAGAAAGAACATCTATATCTTGCTTTCTATCTAGTCTTTCCTCATCCAAATACTTATGCAATTCATTTTTCTTACATGAACTTGAACCATTTTTGTAACTATTATCAAAATCCTACACCATACAAAATCAAAACACAATTATTAGTTACATGCAAATATACAATATGAAACAATACATAAATAAAATAATAAGAAATAATTTGAATTTACCTCAAGAATGGTGTCTCCACCTTCATTGTGAGCTTCAAAAGAAAAAAAAATGGACATAAATTCAATATCAATTACAGTAATATAAAACTCACGGATGGAGTGTTTCAAGAATCAAAATAATAGCCTAGTGTGCAGCTAATCAATCATTATCATACCCATTGAATATCCAAAAAAACAAAAAAGAGAAGATAAAATACTTGTATAGAAAATTCATCATATCCACTAAGATATTTTATGATATCTCCACTAAGATATTTTATGATATCTCAATCTTGAGTTGCAATTGTTAATTAGTTTTTTTGATTAGCAAGTCTTCATCTAACGGGTTTTTGAGTTGCAATTGATTAACATCTTCTTCTCCACCAACAGAGCAAAATAAATTTAATATGCAATCTCACCAATTATGCCTTCTTCTCCACCAATAACATCTTCTCCTTCTTCAAAAACCCATATGCACGTTTTTTTTTTTGTCAAAGTGGACTTTCATTTACAAGTAAGCCCAACATAGCAACTAAAACAAAACAACAGAAGGCAGCCGCCATGATCATCCCTGCAACAGGAGAAGCAGCAAGCAGACAACTACACACCAGGGCCAAAACAAAACAACAAACTTCCACACCAACACAACAAACAACCTCCCTAAATCCATTGGAACAAAGCCTTAAAATTGGAAAACCAAAAAACCCCAATAACACAACAAACCAGCCCGTAGCCAGCAGAACCAACAAGAACCAATTCGTGGAAGGTGGTGGTGCGAGCACCCGAGTTGAAAGAGGATGAAAATCCAATAAAAAGGTTGGAGATTGATGTGAGATCTTGGGCTAAAAGGGGTTGGAGAGGAAGAAGAAAACATAAACAACATAACTGAAAAGGCATAAAGCCCTGAACTTCTGAGACAGAGCTCAGAGAAACACCCATTAAGGGTGGGAAATTGCCACCGATTCTCAAAACTGGGAGAGAGGCAGAGCACAGCAGAGAGGGTTTTTTTAGAGACCTACCCATATGCACGTTTTAAGTCATGTTTTTATGTGTTTCTTGGCTAAAAAAATTGACAGAAACAGAACCATTTGAATTGATTAAGTTGACAGATGAGATTCATAAAAACCATGATAGAAATTATCAAACATAATTAATTTCTGGTAAAATATTATGAGAGAGAGAATCACCTTATGAAATTGCAGATTCATACCTTTTTGTTGGAGAAGAGGAAAGGTGATCTTGATGGTTTGGTTTGGATGTAGAGAGAAAGAGAGAGCTTTTGTTTCTCTTAAGACAAAGACACAGAGTGACGGCGGGCTGGCTGAGGACGCTGAAGTGAAGAGGGAATAACAGAAACTTCAATTCAAGCTAGGTTATTTTAGAACAAAAATTACAAAAATACCCTTGCTCTTAACGGGTTAACGGGTGATTCGCGAAAAATACTGACCCAACCCGTTAGCTTAACGGGTGACTAACGAGTCCACCCGTTTTCAACCCGACCCATTAAGCTCAACCCAAATACTGTTATTTTCATTCGAATTCGTGTCGTGTTAACGGGTCGTGTCCGATATTGCCGGGTCTATCCAACACGACCCAATCCTTGTAAGAGTAAAACTCAAGAACAACCTAGTCCTCCTCGGACTAGGATTCCTTTCAAGTAGACATATCTTGGTCAACCTAAAGTATCGTAACTTGCTTAGGACTAGAAGTCCTTTTAGTGGATACTACGTAAATTAGGCTTATATCAGCCTTATTCATACCAGGCCCAAATTCATGGACCAATGAACCTGCAAGCCCACCTGATTTAAGGCGGGAAATATATATGGCAATTGGGTTGGAGCTCAGCTTAACTCCGTCACTTGTATTCTAGAGGTGTTTTATATCAACAACAAAGGAGTCAAGTAATGCTAGTGCCTAGAGAATTTTTAAGAGTGTCCTTAGAAATATTTCTAATGGAAATATGGATGAAAATAGATGGAGGTGATAGATTCACACCAAAAGTGAAGTTTAGGTGCCATACGTTAAAATAATTTCTTTGGGTGGCAATTGCACACACCCTTGATGTTTGTGAATCTTTTTTTTTTCTTCATAAAATAATCTTTTTTCTTCCAAGAACCAGGTAGAAATTATTTATTTGTGTTAAACTTAAAATCTTAAAATATGATAACTTAACTAGCAATTGTCTTGATCCAAATACAACTTTAAATTATATGTTCTTTTATTTATTTTATGCAATCGATGACAACTTAACGACATTATTTTTTTATTATTATTTGAAAGGTTTAATGACCCGATCTAGACCAGAATTTAAGTGGGTTGGACCAGAAGTTCGTCCTTTTGACTCAAAGAGGTTGGGTGCTGCGACAACAATTAAAAAAGGGCCACGTCAATGGGCGCGACTATTTCCATGGAAAGGGCGACACAAGGCGTCGTCTTCTCCAAAGGAAATTTCATCAACGACGGATGTTCCAAGTGCATCCACAAATGCTGGACCAGAAGTAGAGACCCAAACTCGCGCGATCAAGCAGCGATTCCATCTAAGGGTTTAGCGTCGGGAGAAACGCCGTCATCTGGGCCGGCCAAGGAGACTTCAACAGCACGAGGTGCTCCAAGTCCAAAGGAATCAACCAATGCTGCTGGACCAGCAGCTGCTGCAGCAGTGGAGAACCCAAACCCGCGCGATCAAGTGGCGATTCTAATTGAGGATAAGATGCGAAGAACGCCGCCGTTTTCGCCAGATTGTGCTATTTACCAAGTCCCCGAGAGATTTCGCAATGGAAATGAACAACACTACAAACCCCGAGTGGTCCCAATCGGACCCTATCACTCCTACCACGGAAGTTTCCCACAAATGCAAAGCTATAAGCTCAAATACATAGAGGCCTTCACCAGCCGAAACGAGCTCGGATTCATAGACCAATGCCTTGGCTTTGTGAGAAGTTGCGAGATAAAAGCCAGGAGTTATTATGTCGAGCCCATTGACCTAAGCAGTGATGACTTCGCCGAGCTGATGCTGGTGGACGCAATTTTTGTCTTGGAGCTTATGCTTAGGCATCAGTTTGCCCAATATATAGACGACGGCGATCGAATATATCATAAGCCGCGGATGATAACAGATGTTTTCCTTGATGTCGTGTTGTTGATCGAGAACCAAATTCCCTTCTTTCTTCTTGAGGGTTTGTATGACCTTGTTGATAGCAGCTACAAAGGAAATCTCAGCTTCTTTGTGGATCTTACGCATGAGTTATTGACGGGTTACGTCAAAATCGATGAGTTTGGTGCTGATCATGCACCTGTGCCTCAAGTTAACCATGGAGTGAAGCATTTTATTGATTTTATACGATACTACTACTTGCCCATGTGACATGTCGCCTGTGGAGGGTGAAAATCCCAATAGTCATCTTAGGGTTGAAGAAATCCCACCAAGCATGACAATGCTAGACGATGCCGGAGTTCAGTTTGTGACAAGAACAACAACCTTCTTACTTGACATACAATTCAACAACGGAAGTCTCATAATTCCGAATTTTAGAGTTGACGATTGGTCGGAAACTCTCTTCAGGAACCTCATCGCCTTTGAACAGTGCCACGATCACCAAATGAAGTGCATTTCGCAATTTATGTTCCTCATGGGGGGCATGATCAAGACTTCAAAGGACGTGGACTTGCTCATTGAACATGGAATTATATCTAGTATGCTGGGGAGTAATGATGATCTGTCCGCTCTATTTAACCGCATTGGCCAAGGGGTTGCATTCAATTCGCAAACTTATCGTTACCTTATCCTTTCCCAAGAACTCAATGCCTACTGCAAGGCTCCTTGGCACAGATGGAAAGCAATTCTGAAGCGCGACTATTTCATCACTCCATGGAAACTTGCTTCTACTATTGCTGCAATTATACTCCTTGTGCTCACACTCATCCAAACCATATGCTCTATCTTATCCCTCTAAGAGGAGACATTACGGATCGACAACCAAGAACAATCTTTTCACGATACTCATTAAGTTTCATCCTCATAAGCACTCATTGTTTATGAATCTCCATATATAATAACAAAGTGTTTTAGTTCCATTTATGTTTAGTACCCTTATAATATTTTTCATTTTTGAAGAAAAAAATGCAGTGACAGTAAATTAAATAAAAGTTCAAATGCATCTTCCCATGGACTATCTTAATTAATTAGGCCCAGATGTTAGAATTACATTGTCTTTATTGCAAGTTCCTAAAGAATTTTTCTTCAGTACAAATGATTTGGGGGAAGGGGTTTACACAAATATTCATTGGGTACTTGAGGGTTTCAAACCTCTGCCCACATAGGTGGATGCAAAAAAGCTTAACTAACAAAGGTATACCCCATTGGCAAAAACATAAAATTCTTAAACGTGGCAATTTGGATTTTTGAAAATTTTACCATTATAGCCTAATTTATTTTTGGCATTTCAACGAACTTCTGATTCTCGAAGTTTAACCATATTCTATCTGCTATCAAACGAGTGTTGTTGAGAACTTCTAGTAGTTATATTTTCTATTATCAAATTCTACTAGTTATTCATTTTACTCTCATTTAGCAAATGTTAGTTGTAATCACTTTTCAAGTTACAACAACCTCTACTCTCTAGTAGTTATTCAGTTTTACCCTTCCCCTTTATATTAACTCGCTTTCATTCATTTCTTCATTCCCATCTCTCTTGCAATCACCCTAGTAACCTTCTATTACATTACTTGCGTTAATTAATTCCTCTTAATTAAGCATGGAAATTAATGCAAAAGGTTATCACCACTCAACCACAGAGCCATTGCTCAAGCAACCCTTCAAACCCCATCGTGTCCCAGTCAATTGCATCCCAATCATTTCAAGATTAGTATGTCCACCGCATTCTAGTACTTGCATTAGGGACATTCACATTGTTATACGTCTTTATGTCCAAGCTTAACGTCTCAAACACATCACTAGGTGCCAGTTGGGACGTGGCCTTCACCATAGGCAACCGCAACATGGTCTCATGGGTTCACTTCGACCGGATAGAGGGTTCAATTTTATACAAAGATAGCCCTCTGGCGATATACTTTGTCAAGCCATTTGACTTGGGTTTGAAGGAGCAAAGAATGATGCATGTGAAGATATCGATGACTGGATTACAGAATCAGCCGGCGATGAAGGTGTCAAATTTGGAAGAAATGAATAGGCAATGTGAAGATGGTGTTGTGGGTTTGAAGATGGAAATGTTTGCATGGGCTACTTATAAGAAGGGATTGGTGGGGAACACAAGATGTCATGATGGATGCTCATTGTTTGGGTTTGAGGATTGGCTTCTTGCCTAAAGTTGGGTTCGGTAGCTAGATCAGTAGGGCCAATCACTTATTCGACTGGTTTGTATGACAGTTGACTTGATTATATCGGAAATTTGTATTTTTTTTTTTTTGGTAGTACTAGGGTTGAAGTTGTAATAGATGTAGAAGATTCTTGTAAATTGTGAACAAGGAGGAACTTGTGTGTCTTTCTCTAGGGATTAATGCATGAAAAGTGAAGGTAATATGGAACCTTCTTTTGATCTTTACCCATGTTTAAATGCCATCAAAATGAGTAATCTTTTAATGTGACTATAACACTATCAGGTTGTGTTCCTAATGTCGGTTTGGCATTGATTATTAAATTAATATACTATTACTAAGCTATAGCATTATATTAATGGAATATAATAATTAATGTGAAGTCCCCTTTAAAGTGTAGCGCTCTGTACAATCGCTTATTATGCATTTGCTAATAGGGTGGACATTCAAACCGGCAAATCGGAAACCTGAGCCAAATCGCATCAGAAAAAATTGAGTTGACCAAAAAGTCAACATCCAGTCAAAAAACCGAACCAAACCGATTTGACAAGTTTTAGTCTCTATTCTATGCCTCCAAATATAAAACCAGACCAAACCAAACCAACTTGAATATAATTAATTTTTATGTTTTAATTTTTACCTCAGCCAATTCCAACTTGAAGCCTAACACCTTATACCTCAGCCAAAATCCAAAAGCTTGAAGTCCATCTTCTCTCTCTCTTCCTTTCTCTTTTTCTTCTTTCTTCTCTCTCTCTCTCTTCTTCTCTCTTCCATGTGCTTGTGCGGACACTCTCTCTCTCTTCTTCTTTTTTCTATCCCTCCCTTCTTCTTCCCTCTTTTTCTTCTTTCTTCCTCTCTTTTTTCTTCTTCTTCTTTTTTCTCTTCCTTGTGCCTGTGCCGACAGTCTCTCTCTCTCTCTCTCTCTTCTTCCTCCTTTTTCTTTTGTTTTTTTTTTCTATCCCTCTCTTCTTCTTCTCTCTTTTTCTTCTTTCTTCTTTCCTTCTCTTTTTTTCTTCTACTTCTTTTCTCTCTTCCATGTGCCGACTCTCTCTCTCTCTTCTTCTTCCTCCTTTTTTTTTTCCATCCCTTCTTCTCTCTCTCTCTTTTTCTTTTTTCTTCCCTCTTTCTCTCCAGAAGAAAACCTAGCCTCGACTTCTTCTTCTCCTCTTCCTCTCCTCTGCTCTGTCTGATTTTTCCTTTTGTTTTGCTCAATAGATTGGAGGATATGTTTTTCATTTTGCTGGAAAAAGGATGCCAGAGAAGCTACAAAAATTATGTTTTTTCACTGATTGCTGAGATTTGGGTTTGTTGGGATGTGGCTATATATGTTTTTATGTATATCAATTGATTATATTTTGGGGTATCAACAATTGGGTTTTTAGAGGTTGTTTGTGGTGGTTGATTTTTTGTTTTGTTTTTTGTGTGTGCATATATGTTGCCATTGAAATTCTGCAATAAGAGAATATTATCAAATGGAGAAGATTGAAAAAAAAAATGTTAGAATTGTTTGCCGGTCCAAATTGGGAAAATTGGAACCGAATCGGATCTAAACCATTTGGGTTGGTTCGGTTGAGTTGTTAATTTTTCATCAAAATTGAACCGGAGCAAACCAGATGAATAGTACGATTTTGGTTTTAAAATTGACTAAGAAACGAGCCGAACCTAACCGTGCCCAGCGCTACTTGCTAATTAAAAGCCTGCTCTGAAACTTGATTATAATGCTAAGTAGAAAATTATATTAAGGACGCATGGCAAATCCCATGACACTAATCAGTGGAGAGACAACACAAAACCTTTCATTATAGAATATATGGATTTGCAGAAGAATAAATATAACAAATATAATAATTAAATATAAAATTTTGGTTCTAAGAAGTTTGTAATCTGGAACTTCAATTAACTTAAATTAATAACAGATTTAAAAACTAAGACCACCTATTCGGAATGCAGAGGCTAACCACACACTGACGCAAAACTTTCATCTATATTACCCACATCAAACATATATTTGATGTGGTTAGGATTCTTATTATAAATCTTTCTTTTTTTTTTTTAAATAAAGAAAGGGAAACTTCATTAATTTGGACAAATTATAAAAGACCTCCCAAATTATAGTATCATTTTCAAGTTTATACCCACTTTTGATTTTGTTGGCATTCTAGTGAGGGTGGTGACTGGTGACCCTATAATTTCGGAGGTCTTTTGTAGTTTTTCCTTTGTACAAAGTAGTGCAACCAGAACAACTGTAAAGAAAAAGAAGGAATATGAGAATGAATAAAGAAGCCAATAATTTGGGGCACTCAGTTTTATCAAAGTGGCTTTAATAAATAATAATTTAAAAGTGGCTTTCACCTGCACCTGTCCTCCCACTTCCCAAGCTGCTTGTTTTGTTCTTTTTCTTTTCTTCTTTTGGGTCGAAACAGGGAGATTGCTTTGTTAACGTTTTCTTCTTCCTAATCTTGACTACAGAGGTGAACTCAAACTGGAAGGCTTATGGATTTTAATCATGTATGCAAATTTGTTTCTACATCTGTTGAAAGATTTCATGATTTCTTTCTTTCTACATATTAGAAATATATATGTTGTGACCAAATTTTTTCAAAAAAGAAAATGCTTAACTTTAATTGAAATGTTTTGAATTTGAAGGATGAACAGAAAGAGGAGATGCGGTAATCTAAGTTTTGCGCCAGCTGAGGCTGTGGAAGAAGAAGAAGCCTTTTGAACTAGTTTCAGAGCACCTCCATATCCATACAGCAAAGATGCTACCAGCAGTTGAGAAACCGCGCGATCAAGTGGCGATTCTAATCGAGCGTAAAGTGCGAGAAGTGCCCTCATTTTGGCAAGATTGTTGTATTTACAAAGTCCCCGACAGATTTCGCAAAGGAAATGAAGAATTCTACAAACCCTCGGTGGTCTCAATCGGACCTTACCACTTTCACCAAGGCAGTTTCCCACAAATGCAAATCTTTAAACTCAAATACTTAGAGGCCTTCTTGAGCCGAAACCTTCTCAGCTTAGACCAATGCCTTGGCCTTGTGAAAACGTGGGAAGGAACAGCCAGGCGTTATTACGCCGACCCCATTGACCTAAGCAGTGATGAGTTTGCAGAGCTGATGCTGGTGGATGCAATTTTTGTCTTGGAGCTTTTGCTCAGGGCACAGTTTTCCGAATATGTAGACGATTGCGATCGAATATATAGAAAGCTGTGTATGATTGTCGATGTTGTGCGTGATGTCATGTTGATTGAGAACCAAATTCCCTTCTTTGTTCTTGAGGGTTTGTATGACCTAGTTGATAGCAACTCCACAGGAAATCTCAAGTTGGTCGAGCTTACACATGAGTTCTTAAAGTGTTACGCAAAAATCGACGCGTTTGGTGCTGATCATGCACCTGTGCCTGGAGTTGACCATGGAGTACATCATTTTGTTGATTTTATACGATACTACTACTACGTGCCCCCGCCGCCTAGAGAGGATGTATATCACGAAGGGCTTTATGAAATATCTATCCCACCAAGCGTGACGATGCTAGACGACGCTGGAGTTAAGTTTGTGAGGACAAGCAAAACCTTCTTGCTTGACATACAATTCGACAACCGACGTCTTGTAATTCCGAATTTTAGAGTAGATGATTGGACGGAAACTCTGTTCAGGAACCTGCTCGTCTTTGAACAGTGCCACGATCACCACATGAGGTACATTTCACAATTTATAGTCCTCATGGGGTGCATCATTAGGACTTCAAAGGACGTGGACTTGCTCACTGAACACGAAATTATATCTAGCCTGTTGGGGATTAACGATGAATTGTCCGCTCTAATTAAACGAATTGGCCAAGGGGTTTACATCGATGCGCAAACTGATTATTACCTAAGCCTTTCAAAAAATCTCAATGCCTACTGCAAGGTCCCTTGGCACAAATGGAAAGCAAATTTGAAGCGCGACTATTTCAACACTCCATGGAAACTTGCTTCCACCATTGCAGCAATTATACTCCTTGTGCTCACACTCATACAAACCATATGCTCCATCTTATCCATATAGCTTAATTAGGTCCACAGCCAGAAATTAAGATTAAGGCCTTGTGTATGCACGTATGTTCTTTCCAAGTGTTAAAACTAAAGTAATTTTGTTATGCCATGAGCTTATGTTGGTCTAGGTTTGTCAAAGGGGTAGTGGAAAAGAGCCTTGGTTTGCAGATTAGTAGTCTCGAGTTCGAACCCCCATGGCACCTTAGCAGTGCGTGTGTGAAAAAAAAACCCCTCCCTATCCCTAATTTCGATAATTTGTTCTAGGTTTGTAACATTCGAACTAATATAATATGGTTATTGTGATTGTCTTTATTTTTCGATTATGTTCTATAGTTTGGCTACTCTACTCGAGATTTCAAATCTCCCCAAGATAAAGTCAGTGATTAAATGAAATTTGATTCATTGAGTAAAGAGGTTTTCACCACCAAGCATATTTGATTATATTTGATTGCTAGGCTTTTGGGGTGATCCTTCTCAGGCTTTGAACTAATTTGTGGAACAAACACACAACCATGGAAGTGATTGCTTCAGAATTAGTTCCATGAAAGTGATGTCGAAAATAGATAAATGGTGGGCAAATGAGCCGTAGAAAGTGATGGCACAATGATGCCATGAAATCGTGTGATATGCTTTTCAATGTATTAAGTAGTATTATCTCTTATTCCTCAAAATAAAAAGTTAAATCCACCCACATGAAAATGAAACTTGTCTCACCGACACCATGCCAGGTAATAGAAAAGAAATTACTATTATTTTTAGGCTTAATATCACAAAACGTCCTTATTGTTATTTGACCTTTTAAAATGATCTAAATAATCTATATATATATATATATAAAGCAAAAGGCAAAGAATGTTAAAACATTCAAAATACCAGAAAATGCCCTTGGTTAATCCAAACGTTAAGAATTAAAATTATTAATTAAATGAGGATAATATGGTAAATTTACACTTTTTTATAAATAAAAAATTAAAATTAAAAGAAAAATAAGATAATGAATCGTATTTTTATGGAACACAACTACCCATTATCTTTTTTAATTCTAAAAATAAATTTAAATTTTAGAAAAAATTAAAAAAAAAATAATATAAAAAAATAAAAAAAGCCTCTCGTAAGCGCGGAAGCACGTGCAGAGAGGCTAATATTTATTAAACAATTGTAATATAGCAAATAATTCTCATAACACATAGCCACATAACATATTATAAAATATTCTTACAATCTCCCACTTGGTCCATATAATAAATTTTCTTTATCATTCAACAAAAGAACATTTAGCGTGCAATACATTCGAAATAGTCCTTGCCCATTTTTAGCAATATGCTAATGCGAGTCATAACATGTACCACAAGTTTCCACAACAAGAGCAAACCACCAAAATGGTCCACAATAAGAATATCTATAAAGGCTCAATAATGTCTTTGTGAAAGACTGTTCCTGTTATCATTCAGTTAATAAACCACTGTTGTTGAGAACTTCTAGTAGTTATATTCTCTGGTTATCAAATTCTAATAGTTATTCATTACTCCCATTTAGCAAATGTTAGTTGCAATCAATTTCAAGTTACAACGACCTCTACTCTCTAGTAGTTATTTAGTTTTACCCCTCTCGTTTATATTAACTCTCTTTCAGCCATTCTTCATTCCCATCTCTCTCTCTCTCTCATAATCATCCTGGCAACTTTCTATACCACATTACAAGCTTTGATTAATTACTATTAATTAACCATGGAAATTAATGCAAAAGCTCACCACCACTCAACCACAGAGCCATTGCTCCCAATTTCAAAAAACCCTTCAAACCCCATCGTGTCCCAGTCAATCGCATCCCAATCCATTGCAACATTAGTACACATCCACCGCATTCTATTACTTGCATTAGGGACATTCACATTGTTATGCGTCTTCATGCTCACGCCCACACAGACCCCAAAAATCCAACTCGACTTACTCTTTGTGTCCAAGCTTCACGTCTCAAACACGTCACTAGGGGCTAATTGGGATGTGGCCTTCACCATAGAAAACCCCAATATGGTCTCTTGGGTTCAATTCTACCGCATAGAGGGTTCAATTCTGTACAAGGACAACCCTCTCGCGATATACTCTGTTGAGCCATTTGACTTGGGATTGAAGGAACAAAGATTGATGTTTGTGAAGATATCGAGGACTGGATTACAGAATCAGCCGGAGATGAAGGTGTCGGATTTGGAAGAAATGAATAGGCAACGTGAAGATGGTGCTGTGAGTTTGAAGATGGAAATGTTTGCATGGGCTACGTATAAGAAGGGTTGGTGGGGAATAGAAGATGTCATGATGGAGGTTCACTGTTTGGATTTGAGGGTTGGTTTCTTGCCTAAAGTTGGGTTCGGTAGCTGGATCAGCAAAGGGCCGATGACTTGCTCCACTGGTTCGTATGCTAGTTGATTAAATCGGAAAGTTGTTGAATTTTTTTTTTAGGTGGGACTAGGGTTTTTAGTCTGAGATTGTAATTTGATGGATGTAGATGAAGCTTGTAAATTATGAACAAGGAAGAACTTGGCTTTTCTTCTCAAGGGAATGCATGCATCAAAATTGGAGACAATGTGAACTTTCTTTTTTATCTTTATCCATGTGTAAATTGAAAAGGATATCACAATTAAAAAACCTTCCACTAAACGTTTGTGGCTAAATTTTTAATCAGATCATAAGGAAAAAAAATCACCACACACAAAGAAAGTAATCTCTAGAATGGTGTATACTTCCGTATTTCGATAATATATTATATATGAAACTCCTTTTCATTATAAGATTTAACAAAAAGACGTGGATTATAAAATTTTTAAAATGCATGAACGAAAAAACTTAGGTGGTCCCACCACCCAGTCAAACCTCATCCAATCGAACTCACCATCAACTCTTATAAACTCATGTTGGGTAATTTTTCAATGTGAGACAAACTCTCAACAAATCCAACCAACCAATCTGAGAGAGAGAGAGAGAGAGAGAGAGAGAGAGAGAGAGAGAGAGAGAGATGTTGGGAAATGTTTTGGCCGAACAGATTCTCCAGGAAACACAATTTCATTCTTTTGTTTTCACTTTCGAAAATATTTTGTGAAAACATTTCCAAAAAATGGTGCCGAACTTTCTACATTGATAGGGAAAACAACCTTAATGATAGTGTTTGGTCTACTTTTTACTCAGATTATAGGTAAAGACTCTCGCTCCTAATTATATGTGTTTGACTTGGTTTAGATATTCCGTGCACTATTTTGTCTAATAAATTGAAGTGCTAAAAAGAGCATTTTAATTTATTTTTTTAAGGCGGCTTATAAATCTCATAGATGGCCCGTAAGAGCACTTTCACTAGTTAGCCCCTTGCCATGGCAAGGGGGGCCCTAGGGCAGCTACTATTCACATGAATAGTGGCTGCCTTAGCTCCCTCTAGCAAATGTGTGTTTCCAGCAGTTAGCCCCTTGTCATGGCAAATACTATTCATTTTTTGGTTTTTTTTCACAACTTTGTTTATTTAAATAATTAATTTGGATTGTTTACACCATAATTAACCAAGCGTGCCTAGCACCAACAGTGACTAACACCAAGGCAGACTTGCCTTCTTCCCTGCCAAAGGGAGATGCCCTTCCGAAGGGACAGCCACCTGCCGAAGCTCCGAACTGCCAAACCTAAAAGTAAGAGACACGTGTCATCAGCACAGCAGCTTGCACAAAGTCCCACATCGGAACTTTGTGCAAGCCTCCTCCTTTTACTTCCCTATAAATAGAGAACAGTAACCAAGAAAGGGGTAACTTCGTTCTCTCTCTCTTACTGTTACTTGAAAAAAGTTTCTACCCCTAGCTAACTTAGGCATCGGAAAGCCTTCGGCCGGCACCACACCGGTGTCCGAAGCTCAACGATTGCTTCTGCTTTTTGTCTCCTGCAGGCTTACCCTTTTTCCGAAGGCCCAGGCCCTTCTCTTTCTAAAGGCAAATCCCTCTTCTTTTCTCTAAGTTGATCCTCTCCGAAAAACAGCATCAATAGTTTGGCGTCGTCTGTGGGAATCTTGTACTTAAGATCCACTTTTCTCTACCAGCCCAGCTGGCTCCTTCACCTATTCGGCCCCGCCGCCTCTTCTCCACCCCACCCCCAGCCATGCCTACTGAGGATAGCCACGATGCCCAGCGCAATGCCCTCCAGGAAGGCACCTCCCATAAGGGACCGACCGCGGGGGTCAATCTCCAGGCCGAGGTAAAACTCCTCCGCGCTAGTGTCGCCAAGATGTCCGAGAGGTATGACCAGCTTCATTCCAGAAACGTTGAGCTGGAGCATGATTACCGCACACTGAAGCGAAACTGGGAGAGGAACTAGGCCCAGGTCCCCTAACGGAGCGCTACCCAGGAACCTGAACGTACCCAGCCGAACCAGCCAGAACACTCCCACCATAGTCCTCAAATCCAGCCTGGACCCAGCAAGGGTAAGGGCCCCCTCCACCTGGAGGCGACCAAGTCGCGATACCTCCTCATCTCTCCACCAAGGGACCGACCCCATGAACCAACCAAGGTCTACAGGGATTGCAGGGAGCGTATCTTGGACCGTCAGGGGAGAACAATCCGCATTCCCGTCGACCTCCAAGACCCCAAGATGACACACCTGGGCCCCCCCACCAAAGCCTACCCAGCTACCCCCTGGAGAGGGCGTAGGAGACTCGAAAAACCGGGGGCAGGATTACCCAGAAGACCAGGAGTCCTATCACACCGAGACGTTCGAACACTTGTATCCGGCCCATGGCCACCCACACACCGAGTTTCCAGCACCCGAGACTCTCCCTCATGCCGACCCGGCCATGAGGCTTCTTTTCGAGAAGGTTCGGCGCCTAGAGAGCGAGCAGTATCGCACCCATCAACCCCTTTGGGCGAAGCCACGACCTGGGCCCTTTACCGAACGCATCCTAAATTACCACCAGGAAAGGGAAATCCAGCCCCTCCGCATCGCCTTCTACACCGGCACAGAGGACCCTCTGACCCATATACATTCCTTCCAGTCCGCCTTGGGGTGCAAGGGCTTAACTGACGAAGGCATGTGCCTCCTCTTCCCTTCCACCCTCAGCAGCGCGGCCCTGAACTGGTTCTACAGGTTGAACCCTCGCACCATCAACACATTTGACAGTCTGAAGCAGGCCTTCCTGGACCATTTCATGATCCAGACTGATCGCCTCTACTCCGCGGACGATCTATACATGCTTAAGCAGGGCGAGGACGAGCCCTTTCGGGAGTATGCAGCCAGGTTCAGCCACGAATACTCGCGCTGCCCAGATACTGATGATCGTGCCCCTTCGGTGCTTTCAAGAGCGGTCTACGAGAATCCAACTTGCAGTACCTGGTACACAACAACCCTTGGAATACGTATGCTGAGCTAATGAAGCAGGCGGCAGTTCACGCCAAGGCGGAGTACTTCAACTCTAAGCGCGGCCCAGCCACCCCAACGCGAAATCCTTTTGCTAATCCTTCACCTCATTCAGCACCCAACCCAGCCCAGCCTCAACATTCTACTCCCGTCGCAAGTACCCAGGATGCCCAGCATCCCAAAAGGAAGGATAGCTACCAGCACACCTTCAGCAATAACAAGCGGGGCAGACATGGCAACCACCACCAGTCCAGCGGCGGCAACACGCACAGGGCAGGTGATCGGGCTCCGCTCCCCTTCTCACCCAAGCCTAGGTTCGAAGTCTTCACCACCCTGAACACTACATACAAGAATGTCCTGGTGCACGAGGCACCCATCATACCCAAGCCCCCACCCCGGAGGCCAGGCAGCAAGCCCATGCCCAACACGGGTGTCTTCTGTCGTTTCCACCAGTTCGGCGAACACGACACCGAATCTTGTGTGGCCCTGCGCAACATCATTGAAGGACTTATTCGTGAAGGGAAATTGGATAAGTACGTGCACAGCCTACCACCCCCACCTAACCCTCACCAACGGCAGATCAACATGATCTCAACTATCAGTGGTGGTCCCACCCTAACTGGAACCTCGAACAACTCCATCAAGCATTATGTCCGCTCCACCTATGCACACCAGGTCTTCAGCGCCGAGCAAGGACGCCTGCCGAAGACCCATAAATCAGGCTGGGCTCCCATTACCTTCTGTGAGGAGAAGGAGCGCGGCGTTATTCTCCCCCATGACGACCCACTCATTATCCGCGCCGAAATTTCTAACTTTGATGTGGGGCGTATCTTGGTGGACACTGGCAGCTCGGTCAGTGTGATGTTTGCCGAGGCCTTCAACGAGCTCCAGGTCCCATCTCACTTACTCGACCGAAGCATTACACCCCTGGTGAGCTTATCTGGCGAGGTGGTCCAGCCCATTGGAAGCATCCATCTCCCCATCTCTATCGGAGTAGCACCCCAGCGAAGGACAATCACCACTCCTTTCCTCATTATCGACTGCCCCACAGCTTACAATGTCATCCTTGGCCGCCCAGCCATGGCCCAAATGAAGGTCTTCATCTCGACCCATATGCTGCTGCTCAAGTTTCCCACGCCTTACGGCACAGGCACGGTGCGCGGAGACCAACTTGGCGCCCGAAGCTGCTACGCTTCAGCGGTAAAATCCATTAACCACCAGCACAGAGGTGAGGCCCTTGCGGTAGACCGGGCTCCAGCCCCGCCACGAGCTGGCACCGAACGCCCAGAGGACCCAAGGGAGGACTCTGTCACCCCACAGGCCGAGCTTGTGGAGGACCTTGAGCTCGTTACTCTAGATGAGAACATCCCGGACCGACAGGTCAGGATCGGCACCTCCCTCTCGCAGGCACTTCGCGCTGATCTTATCGCCTTCCTTCGCCTCAACTCTGAAGTCTTTGCTTGGTCATACAATGACATGCCTGGCATATCCCCAGACATCATCTCCCATCGGCTAAGCATTAGTCTTACCGTCCGACCTGTTCGGCAAAAGCGTCGGGCTTATGATCCAGAGCGATATGAAGCCATGAGGGCAGATGTGGATAAGTTGAGCACCATTGGATTTATCAAGGAGGTGGACTATCCCACCTGGCTGGCTAATGTGGTGATGGTTCGAAAGGGCATAAAAGGCTAGCGCATGTGTGTCGATTACACCAACCTCAATCGGGCCTGCCCGAAGGATAGCTTCCCCTTACCCCGCATCGACCAGCTCGTTGACGCCACAGCGGGCCACGCACTCCTCAGCTTCATGGATGCCTACTCAGGCTACAACCAGATCTTTATGCACCCTGAGGATCAGGCCCATACATCCTTCATCACAGACCGTGGCCTCTATTGCTACAAGGTCATGCCCTTCGGCCTCAAGAATGCCGGGGCCACGTATCAGCGTTTGGTGAACAGCATCTTCGCTCCACTAATTGGCAACACCATGGAGGTATATGTCGATGATATGATAGTCAAGAGTCGCACTACTGCCCAGCACATCCCCAACCTCAATGACATGTTCACCATTCTGAAGCGATATCAGATGAGGCTCAACCTTGCCAAGTGCGCATTTGGGGTGGCTTCAGGCAAGTTCCTTGGCTTCATGATCAGCCAAAGGGGCATTGAGGCCAACCCCGAGAAGATCAAGGCCATATTGGACATGGCAATACCCAAGACAATCAAGGACATCCAAAGCCTTACTGGGCGTGTCGCAGCCCTCACCAGATTCATCTCCAGGGCCACTGACCGCTGTGCCCCTTTCTTTAAGGCCCTCAAAGGTAGCAAGCGGAGCATTACTTGGACCACTGAATGCGACAAGGCTTTCAGCGAGCTGAAGGAGTATATGAGCCGTGCCCCCTTATTATCGACACCTGAGCCTGGCGACACCCTCATGCTCTATCTCTCCGTCTCGGCTACAGCGGTGAGTTCAGTGCTCATCCAGGCAAAGGAAGGTGCTGAACACCCGGTGCATTACGTCAGCAAAGCCTTGCAAGACGCTGAGGCTCGGTATCCAGACATCGAGAAGTTGGCATTCGCCCTGGTGGTTTCGGCTAGGCGCCTTAGACCCTACTTCCAGGCTCATACCGTCCATGTCTTAACCAACCAACCACTTCGACAAGTATTGCAGAAGCCAGAGACCTCCGGAAGGCTAGTCAAGTGGGCCATCGAACTTGGTGAGTTCGATATCCACTACAAGCCCCGCCCAGCCACGAAGGGCCAGGCCGTGGCTGACTTCATATCCGAATTCACGGAACCCCATGCCATGACCGGTACACATATCACGGTGGAGCCTACTCCTACCCCAGGCCAAATCCACGTCGCTAGCAATGGCACCCTGGACTTAACTCAGCCTTTATGGACCTTGTACGTGGACGGCTCTTCCAACGCCCAGGGGTGTGGGGCTGGCCTTGTCCTCATCTCCCCGGACAAGGTGGTCTTGGAATACGCCCTCCGCTTCGAATTCCACGCCTCCAACAATGAGGCCGAATATGAGGCACTCCTAGCTGGCCTTCAGTTAGCAAAGGAGATGGGTGCTGAGCAAATTCAGATCTTCAGCGACTCGCAACTTGTTGTCCACCAGGTCAACCAGGACTTCACAGCAAATGACGTTTCTATGACGGCCTACCTCCAACACGCCCGCCATCTGCTTACAACTTTCGGCGCTTACCTCATAAGCCAGGTGCCACGCTCAGAGAATAGCCACGCCGACGCCCTCGCTAGATTGGCCTCGGCCATAGACCAGGGTATTGGCCGTAATATCCACATGGAAATCCTGGCTCAGCCCAGCACACGGGCGCCAATCGTCTGCGCCATTGATCGCAGTCCCACGTGGATGGATCCCATCCTTCAGTTCTTACAGGCCCAGACACTGCCCGCTGATCCTGCCGAGGCACGGCGTGTTCGCTATCGCTCTGCCCGATACCTGCTCATTAATGGCGCCCTGTACAAACGCGGCTTCAGCCTGCCCTACCTTCGGTGCCTGACTCCTTCGGAAGGTCACCATGTCCTTCGGGAGATCCACGAAGGCATCTGCGGTAATCATTCGGGCGCTCGTTCACTAGCGCATAAAGCCATCAGGCAAGGGTACTTCTGGCCCTCACTTCATACTGATGCCCAGGCCTTCACCCAGAGGTGCGATAAGTGCCAGCGTTTCGCCAATGTCCCCCAACTCCCAGCTGAACCATTGATAGCCATGGTCAGCCCTTGGCCATTCGCCCAATAGGGACTTGACCTCATTGGACCCATGCCCGAGGGCAAGGGCCAGGTCAAGTATGCAGTCGTAGCCGTCGACTACTTCATTAAATGGGCCAAAGCTGAGGCCTTAGCCACCATAACGGCAGCTCGCATCGATACGTTTGTTTGGCAAAACATCGTCTGTCGCTTCGGCATCCCCAACGCCATCATCACGGACAACGGTTGGCAATTCGACAACGCAAGGTTCAGGCAATTTTGTTCCAACCTCAAGATAAAGCTTTGCTTCGCCACCCCAGCCCATCCTCAGTCTAATGGCCAGGTTGAGGCTGTGAACAAGATCATCAAGAAGACCCTGAAAACTAAGCTTTACAAGGCCAAGGGCTGCTGGCCAGACCTACTCCCAGAGGTACTATGGTCTTATCGCACCACCTTCCGTACCTCCACAGGAGAGACCCCGTTTTCTCTTTCCTTTGGTACTGAAGCCGTGGCACCGGTGGAAATTGGCCAGCCCACGTACCGAACTTCCACTTATGAGACCGAAGCCAATAACGAGCAGCTAGCCCTCAACCTCGACTTTATTGATGAGCTTCGTGACCAATCCAACATGCGTAACGATAATATTTTCATATAAGATTTTTGGGTTCCTACGTGTCAATACTATTCATATCATATAAGATTTTCGGTTTCAAATTTCAGATACATTTCAAATTTGAAATTTCAGATAAATTCAAATTTTGAATTTAAGATACATTTCGAAATTCAAATTCCAGATAAATTTTCAATTCCAAATTTCAGATAATATTTTCATCCTCTTAAATTGCGCCACGTGTTATCTCTATCTGTCTAAATTTTTCTATAAAACCAGAGGCTCAGCTCATACCTCCCACACCATATCTTCTCTACATCTTCATTTCTCATATTTTAGATTTCATTTCTCAAATTTTAGATTTCATTCTCCATTCTCAATGTCAGACATGGAAGATGTTTTGGATAGGCAAGAGCGAGAAAGGCGAGCAAGAATGCGCAGAAGAGCTGCAAGCAAAAGGGTGCAGAGAGAACTAGATGAGCAACTTGGTGTGGCCGTTGTTATGCTAGAGGAAGAAAACCAGAGCCGCCGTGATTCACGAGAAGGTCGGGCATCAAATGTGGACAGACATAGACATTCTTGGGGTAAGAATCTTCTGGAGGATTATTTTATCCCATAATCTCTGTACTCTGATGTTCATTTTCAAGCAAGATATAGAATGCAACCCCATTTGTTCAATAAAGTCATGCATGATATTTGCAATTATGATGACTACTTTGTTCAAAAGAAAAATTGTGTTGGAGATTTGGGGCTGCTTCCCGAGCAAAAGTTCACAGCTGTGATATGAATGTTGGCGTATGAGTCATCTGCTGATCAGGTGGATGAGATTGCCCGGATGGGAAAGTCCACTATTTTGGAGAGCTTGGTGCGATTTTGTGATGCAGTGCAAAATCTGTACACCATGGACTACCTACGCAGACCTACGCCCAGGGACCTGCAACGGCTTCTACAAAAAGCTGAGTCTCGTGGATTTCCTGAAATGATTGGTAACATTGACTGCATGCACTGGCAATGGAAAAATTGTCCATCTGCTTGGCAAGGGGATTATGGTAATCGGAAAGGGCAGAAAAGCATCATCCTCGAAGCATTGCTGGTTTTGATACCTGGGTTTGGCACGCCTTCTTTGGAGTTGCCGGCTCTTAAAATGATTTGAACGTCCTGGGTCAATCCCCGGTGTTCAATGATATTTTGAGAGGTGAATGCACAAGTATCACATATCAAGTCAATAATACCGTCTATCAGAACGGGTATTATCTAGCTGATGGTATCTACCCGAGAAGGACAACATTTGTGAAATCAATTCCACATCCCCGATCCCAGAAGGAAAATTTTTTTGCTACCTATCAAGAGGGGTACAGAAAAGATGTGGAGAGGTGCTTTGGTATCCTTCAAGCTCGGTGGGCTATTATCAGGGGTGCGGCGCGTCTATTTGACGAGGAGGTGCTCAGAAGTATAATGATGACTTGTATCATCCTCCACAACATGATTGTGGAAGATGAGTATGATTACGATGTTGATGAAGTTTATGAACCAGATCCCATGAACACGACCTTAACACGAATTTATGAAAAACCTATGGGGCCAAATGGAGAACCAGTGCAGCATGATCCATTGGTTAAAGACGGTACTTTCATGCATCGTATGATTGAGCGCTACACGGAGATGCAATCGTCATATATTCATGAACACCATCAAGTTGACTTGATGGAGCATTTGTGGGCGGTGAAAGGCAATGAAGGTCAATGAAGTCAAGTGAAGATGTTTTTTTAGTGTATTATGTTTATGTTGTATTTTTAGTTATGCTTTGTTGTTTTTTTATGCTTTTGTTGTGGTTTGTTTATTTTTTATGCTTTGGTTGTGGTTTGCTTTTTATGTATGGAATGTTTTGAATAAAAAGGAATTTTGTTGAATATTTTCTTCATTCACTACAAGAAAATCAACACAACTCATAAAATAAAATACATGAATTACCACTAATTTTTTAAACAAAAAAAAATACAATGAAATGAAAGGCAAGCAAACTAATTTAATGGTACAATGAAATGAAAGGCAAGCAAACTAACTTAATTATTTTGATCATTTAACCAATTCGTGTTGCTAGGTCCATCGTCACGAAAAAGTCCTCGTGTATGCGTCGCAAATCTCACGGCCTAGTGCTCTGGGCCGAGGAGACGTGAGCGAACACGTGACGTTCTTCTTTTGGATGCGGTGCGGTTGTGCGCGGGTGTGCCAGCACGGTCTACCGTGCGCTGAGATGGTGATAGGGTTTGGGTAGAAGATGTTTAAATGATGCGGCTGTTTGGAGTTGGACTTCTAATCAAACGATTGTGGCCGAGAGAGGAACATATCTCGACCGTTAGGTTCACGGCCTGAGCTACAAGGCCGTTTAGTGGTGGTGTTGGTGGTGGATTTTGGGTGGTGCTCCGGCACGTTGCTCAGAGAGCGACGGTCGTATGATATATGGGGTGAATGAAGCGATAACAGGGATGATGCTCCGGCGCCTTGAAAAATCAAGGGTCGTATGATATATTGATGAATGGATTTTCCTTACAATCTACCACTACTCCTAGGAAAGCATGTAAAGGTATTGAAAGTGCGTTACAGGAAAAATAAGTTGCTCCGTGTGAGGTTTTTGGTTTTGGTGTTGGACCCTTTGAACGTGGTCTTGACCTCAGTATTTATAGGAGGAGTCCTGGAGGGCCAATCGAGGCTGAAAAAGATCTACCTGGTGGCTTTAAAAAATATCTGCATGGTGGAGTCTGATCATGGCAAGTGGGTAGTCAAATCGGCATTTGGGATCGTGAAGCATGGTGGTGTGACCCCCATAAATCTCGGCAAATCTCAGCCACTGCCCTAATCGTGGGTTCTGCACCCTTGGCCGTGGGAACGCATTTAATACTCTAGTCCAGTGGTTGGTGATCTAACCTCAAGTTGTGAGAATGTTTGCGCCTAACCACTCTGATTCCTGTTACCAAATCCTGACTTCAATCACTTCCCTTCTACCCTCGTGCATTAAATGCTTCTTGCACCCAGTGGATTTGCTGCGGTGGTCAGAGGCACTACTTTATTAAATGGGGCGTGGGACCCTGAAGCCACGTGGCGATTTGACCATAGTTGTTTGTACCAAAATTTGCACTTTTTGGCCGAACTCTCCATTCTAGCCAAAATACATTTGGACTTATTTTTTACTCATCAGCCCAACTAGCTATTCGGGCTCCACTTGCCAAAAAATTGGAAAAGAAACCCATATCATTCCAAGAGATAAAATAAGCCAAAATAGCTTTCCCAAGTTCCCAGATTACATATTTTGAAACTTGAGGTCTGACCTTCATTAACTCAAGACCATGCCAAACAGAAAGGGAGAACAAAACAAAATGATTAGAACCCATGTGCAACCCCTTTTGAAAAGTCAGCAAATTCAACCAAAAAGATAACAGGGACATGCGTACGTGAAGAAAGGGAAGGCATTTCTGGAAAAGCCTTGCCACTAGGTACCACCAGGGAATTGTATATTCAGAGATAATATTTCTCCTCCAAATACGCAGGCCATAGGAGAAAAAGTAGGGAAACGAAATGATGAAGAATGATGGTAGAAATGGAAGGGACATTTCTACGTGAAAAAAGGGGGAGAGATTCTAAAAGGGCCTTGCCACCAGGAGACTGCATATTCAGAGATAATGTTTTTCTTCTCCAAATGCGCAGACCACAGGAGAAAAGCAAAAAATGGAATGATGAAGAATGATGGTTTCTGAGTGCTCATCAGCCTGAATTGATCTGGCAAAAATAAGCCACCCACACCCACTCACGTTCAATATTTCCTATAAATATGAAGAGAGGGTGAACGCATCAAGGACACCCAATCAACCAATCAAACAAAATCAATCAAACAATCAAAACTGCCAAGGGCAAAACAATCAGTTCACTGATCATTCTAGCCTTCAATAGAAGCAAAGCCAATAAAGGTACCAAGGACCTTCAAAGCTATCCTTGAGATTTTGCTCAGAATTCCCAGCCACTCATAACTCAACTTGATTATAGCTCTGCCAATTTCAACATTGGTATCGATTTCCAGCTAATATTTTTTAGCTGAAGGTGCAGCCAATCCAGTCCAGCCACACAATCCAGTGTAGTCCAGCCTGACTAAAATAGCCTCAGAAATGGCATTTCAGGCAGAATTCAAAGTCTAATACTTTGATGTATTTCCGGACTTAGCAGTTCCTTTCATTTACTGTATTTCAAACAGTTCTCCTTGAACTTGTTTTTATTTTCAAACACATGTATTTTTGCTTCACTTCCCAGTTTTATTTAGATAAATTATGAAGTCTTTACCAGTCTAAGGCATAGAAAAGAACTTACTTGGGAGATATTCCTCACCCAAATTCACAATCGTTTGTTCACAGTCAATAACTTGGGGTGCAAGTTATTTTTTACTCTCAGGTCTGTTAGAATTGAAAAATTGCTAACGGTGGCACGCTCGACACACAAAGAAAGTTGGCTCGTTGACCAATCCATGGTCTCCAAGCCAATGGGGAACTTTGCCATCTCCATCTCAGGAGGAAGCACCAAAACGGGCAAACAATAGTATCTTCGGCCGTGTCCCTCAAGGACCTCGGCCTCGGCCCATAATACCGCGGTCGCGAGGCCGAGAGGACTCTGCCTTCGCATTTTTCTTCTATTTTCTAGGAAGGCAACATGCCTAATCGAAACGTGGCCGTTTCAGTTCATGAACAGGTGCCACGGCCGAGAAGAGGTCCCTTCTGACGACCATGATTTATTAGGCACAAACACTTCGTCTCATAACATCCCTTCGTTCTAGCTTCCAATATTATTTTGTTTCAGGGGACATATGGGTTGTATCCATGGCCATTGTTTCCCGATCCTTATTTTCAATCTTTTCTTGGTGTGCATACTCCCTTTCTTGGCGTACATACTCCCTTTCTTTTGCATTTTCTACATCAATTGCCATATCGTGCTCTTGTTGTTTCATGTCCATTTCAATTCTCATGGCTTGCATCTTTGAAAGTTCCTCCAAAAATTTAGATGATGACTTAGTAGAATTACTCCCTCTCTTCGCCTTCGCTGCCTTCCTACCAATAGGCCTCGGCTCCTTTTCGATAGGTGAGTCTTGACTCATCGGGGAATCCATAGGTGAATCCGATGTCGGTGTCTCATGGAGTAGCGTCTCGTTCAAGACTACCGTCGGACCCGTTGGAATAATTTGGAATTTCTTACAATTCTTCACCACCTCCCAACAATGGGTATGGTTGAAACTCTTTTTTCCTTGCCCAGTAGCACCAAAAAACATTTGTGCTTGTATAGTCTATAAAAAAAAATGAAAATGCAAGCAAATTTAAAAATTATTGGCAATGCCACAAGTATAAAAAAAAATTAATGGAAATACAAGAAACTTTAACAATTTATTAGAAATGCAAAACAAAATTTAAATATTGCAACAAACATTCATATTAATATTGGAAATACAAGAAATATTAACAAAATATATAAATTGCAAGAAATATTTAAATAAATTTTAATATGACATAGAAATTAATAAAACAAAATTACAAATAATTTACCTCACTGGTAAGGTTTTCCCCGCTTCTATGGTTGTCCATCGCCTTTGCCAAGGCATCCCTCCATTTCGCCAACTCTTTGTTAAGAATTTTCCACCTACTAGATAGTGTCTGATCTGTACAGGTCGAACCAATTACCCTTTCACAAAAATCCTGATGAATTTTTTTCCACATATGACAGAATTTCATCTCATTGCCCGTTACCGGACAATGACTAATGTGGAGCCAAGACTCACACAAGCTAACATCTTCCATGACGCTGCATGCCCCTCTGGTTTCACTAGAAGAACCCATAAATTTTTCTAGAAAAATTCAACTTCAAAGTGAAAAAAATATTGACTACAAAGTGAATAATGGTAGAATGAGAAGAAAATGTATGAAGAGTTGGTGTTAAAAGTAAAGAGTATTGGTTGGTATTTATAGGAAAAAAAAATCAGTATTTTTTGGGTATTTTTTCGATTTTTTTTCGATTTATTTTCATGTTTTTTTGGGCAAAATAACAGCTGTCTTTGGATTGCTGGAAGAAATGAATCGGAGTGCCCAGAGCATCGCCACCTGGAAGAGAGCCGTTGGGTGCAAGTTTCGATTTTTTTTTTCATCTTTTTATTCGCGAAAAATGGCTGCCGTTGGATTTGGAATAAAGTGGATCGGACAGCTCGTGTGGGCGCCACGTGGAATAGACCCGTTGGGGGGTCACTGTAGCGGGCGCGTCAAATTTTTTTTAAGGTTGGCGCGTGCGTTGCACGCGCCAATGTTAAAAAATTTTAAACAGCAACGCTAACGTCGTCGTGACGTCAGGCCAAAACGAGTTTTTCTACCCAGCCCTCCCCCAAGGCCCCTTGTTGGAAATGCTCTAATACTTCAACAAACCTTGCAACTCAGGTAAATCATGTACGCATATAATCGTTAATTTTTTTTCTCTCACGTATGATTAAGTATGTGGGTTGACACTTGAACAACCTTCTATTTCTAGAGTTTTCGCTCAGCTAACCATTTTATTTGTTATCAAATGACTGTCATTTAGAAAATCCAGTAGTTATTCGTTACTCCCTTTTAGCAAATGTTAGTTGGACTCAGTTTCAGCTTATAACCTTCTATTCTCTAGTAGTTAATTAGTTTTACCCTTCTCCTTTATATCAACTTTCCTTCCCCCATTTCTTCATACCCATCTCTCTTTCTCCCCGAAACCCTAGTAAGCTTGATTATTGCATCACAAGCATAAGTTTCTATTAACCATGGATTCTAATAGAACAGCACAGCGCTCAGCCACAATGCCACTACTCCCAGTTTCATACAACCCTTCAATTTCAAACCCCAACATGTCTCTGTCTATCACATCTCGATTCACTGCGAAACTAGTACTTCTCCACCGGATTTTGTTGTTCGTGTTAGGGATCGTCACGTTGCTATGCGTAGCCATGGCCACATCCTTAGTTCCACAGCCCCCGAAAATCAAACTCAACTCTCTCTTCGTGTCAAAAATTAACGTCTCAAACACAAAGCTAGGGGCTAACTTTGACGTGGCCTTCACAATGGAGAACCCTAATCTAGTCTCGTGGATTTGCTTTGACCACATAGATGGTTCGATTTCTTACAAAGATAACGCTCTCGTGACATACTCGTTAGACCCTTTCGTACTGGGATTGAAGGAACATAGAATGATGCGTGTGAAGATATCCGTGAATGGATTACAGGAAGATCAGCCGGTTGTGAAGGAGAGGGTTTTAGAAGAAATCCATAGGCAACGTGAAGATGGTGCTGTGAATTTCAGCCTGGAAATGTTTGCACGGGCTACGTATAGGACCGGTTGGAGGGGGACAAAGTCTGTTTTAATGAACCCTCAATGTTTGGATTTGAGGGTTGGCTTCTTGCCTAAAGCTGGTTTCGGAAGCTGGATAAGTGGAGGGCCTATGACTTGCGGAGTTCCCATGCTAATTGATGACTAAATTTGAATTTCTTTTTCCTTTTTCAAGTAACCTAGTTAGGCTTTTAGGTTTTAGTTACAAGGGAGCCTAAATTAAGCTTTTTAATTGGAGGTTGTAATGTAATGTTACGATGTAGAAGGATCTTGCAAATTAAAAGTAGAGTTGAGCTTTGTTTCCAACGGGAATCTATCAGAGTAGAAGTAAAGTTATATACGTACGAATATTTTGGTGATATTTTCGCATGGAGGACGCATAAAACCGTGTCTCTATGAAATTTTTAGATGCTTGTAAAAAGCCTCTTCTATGTGGATGTATTACCTAAACGTGATCGAGGATGCTTTTTATGCACATACTAAGAAATATTTTAACTAGATGTGCCTTCAAAATATAGTTAACTAAATAGAGGCTTTCACCACACATACCAAAATTTTAAAAAGGAACAGATGGATTTGTGGAATTTGGACATCTAATTCTATTATATTTGTTTCTGTATAAGCACTACAAGTTTTAAATTGGCACAATAAACTTTAGATGAACTCTCAAAATGAAACCCTTTTTGGGGTGTTTTGTTGTGCACTCTAGAGATGTGGAAATACTCACGGGACGTAGTTTGATGTCGAATTACACGGAAGTAAATAGCTTTGAAGAAAGTTGAGGTTGAAACTTAAGTTTGGACACTTCATAAAGAAATTTGGCTTAAAAATGACTATGGGTGCTTAAAATCCAATCAAAATGGCCTAAACTGACTAATCCAGTCCAATCAAATGCACTTTTGATCATTTTGAAGGCCTTTGGCAGGTTGAATATGGTTGTGTTCATACTTTTTTGCTCTCATACACGTGCGATTGAATAAATTTTGATTAATTTTAAGTCAATCGAAGTTATGTTTAGTCCATTTTAGATCCAAAACACTGTTACTTACAATTCAATTTTTACTTTACATTAAATTCATTAATATATATATGTAATTTGATTAGATAATATATTGAATTCTACGGTCACCAATTAATTTACCAATATTCACTTGTCACATCATATTTATTTTTAACACACCCTCAACTTTCTAATTTAGTACTTGTGGTAATTCAAGAGCCACCGCAACAATTTCGTCCCAGCGTCACACTGCTGCCACCACCAGCCACTCCCCCATGGTTAACCAAATAATGTATAAGTTCAAGTTATGAACCGTTGCGAAATCACCGTGAATTAATTTCATTTGCTTTAAATAATGATGTTTAATGGATATCACCATTCAAGCAAACTAACAGTTTTATCGGTTATCAAATTAATGAAGTTTAGAAATCTTCTTTCGCATGTTTGTTAGAATATAGTTATTCAGGTCTTTAACCGTTTTTGGTAGTTATTTAGTTTTTTTTAACAACCTCTAGTGGTTAAACAGTTTCTATGTCCTTCTACCTTATATCCCAACTCTCTTTCACACATTTCCTCAATCTCATCTCTCTTTCTCTCTCAATTTCCTATCATCATCAGCCATGGAAATTAATGCAAAAGCTGATCAGCACTCAGCCACCATGCCCCTACTCCCAGTTTCATATAGCCCGTCAAACGACAACGTTTCGCAGTATGTTAAATCACGACGCATTTCCAAATTATCCGTCTTCGAACCCATTATTCTATTATCACCTACATTATTAATATTTGGGACCTTGGCATTGCTGTGCATTTTCATGTCCTTATTGTCCCAAGTTCATCCAAAAGCCCCAAATGTCCAACTAAACTCGCTCTTCATGTCCAAATTTAACAGCTCCAACACAACATTGGGGGCTAATTGGGACATGACCCTTACAATAGACAACCCCAACCTGGTCACATGGGTTCGTTTCAACCACATCAAGGGTTCAATTTCGTACAAAGATAACATCCTCGCGATAAGCTCCGTCGAGCCATTCATGTTGGGATTGAAGGAACGAAGAACAGTGCGGGTGAAGATATCGACGATGGGGTTGGGGGAAGAGGATCGTGATCATCAGCTGGTGGTGAAGAAGAGGGTTTTGGATGAAATGATGAGCAAGAGACGTGAGGATGGAGCTGTGCATTTTAGCATGCAAATGTTTGTTTGGGCTACGTATAGGACTGGTTGGTGGGGGACACAAGACGTTGTGATGAGCCCTCAGTGTTTGAATTTGAAGGTTGGGTTCTCGCGTGGAATTGGGTTCGGGAGTTGGATTAGTGGAGGGCCTATGATATGCTCGGTTCCTATATTAATTAATTGACCAAATTAGACTCTTTCTTTCTTTTTTCATCTAGAGGTTTTTAGTTTTAGATTGTTAATTTGATCGATGTAGGAGAATCAAAATCGAACCTCTAAATTATGAACAAAGAAATGAAATTGTTTTCCGCATCAAAATTGAAGGTGAATATGAACGTGATGTTATGAAATTCTTTGATGATCTTTGTCTGGACCTGGGTAAATAGAAAATGTTTCACTACATAAATGAAATAAACAGAATATTTCTAGAATTTACACGTGCTGTGTAGATAAATTCTTATAGAAATTTCATCAAATATTGGGTGTGCAAATGAATTTTTATTAATTGACTAGAGTCACCCTGAAAATAAAATAATTATCAGGATATAACTCAAATTTAAATCTCCATTTTTTCTATTAAAAACAACTAATCCTCCTTGTAAAAATATTTCCTCCACTCATTGTTTTTTGGTTGGATCCTCCACTTACATTACAATTGTAATTTATCCTAATGGGGTCTAGTCCAGTTAAAAAAAGCCTTGATTTGCAGACTATTGGTCTCAAGTTTGAATCTCATGACACCGTAGTAGCATGCGAGAAACCCCATTCCTCTATAGTTTAGACAAAAAATATTAATATTGGGTCTATCATTTCAGATGTACTTGACTCTTTCCAAACTATTTGCACTTGTGAAAGGGCACGAACTGCAAACATCACTTCGTTTTACCAAAGCCAGAAAAACGCCTTCAACCGCCACGTATATATATATATATATATATATCCTTCCAAACAAATAAAATAACTTGATTTTAACCGCTGCCATCTTCCCTCATTTGTTCCTCTCTCTTCTCCCTCATCATCTCCACCTTTCTCCCATCCAGTATAAATCCTTATAATTAGTACTGGGAATTTTGCTTCACATATTGGATTGATTCAAGACCAAGAAAACTTAGCATCACAAGGTACGGTTTTCTTTCTCTATCTTTAAATTGTTATAAACTTCTTCTGGGTGAAATTAAATTGTCAAAATCAGTGTTATCTAATTTGGTGAACGGTTATAAAATCCAAGTCTCGCAAATTGTCTCTTTGATTTGTCCTCTTGAAGCTTCTTATTTGATTAATTATACCAAGTGAATAATCTATTTGGAGAGTGTCTTACAAGTATGTTTATAGCAACAAATATATCTTACCCTGCAGTACTGCATTTAAGAACAAACTACCTACTTCCAACGGGATCTAGCCTAGTGGTAAAGGATTGACTTGCAGATTAGAGGTTTCAAGTTCGAATCCCACGGCATCATAGTAGCGTGTGTGTAAGAAATCCCCCTCCCCCTATAGTTTAGACTATCACTTTTGCACTGAAAAAAAAAAAAAAAAAATTATTGAACAAACTACCTACTACATTTTATTTCTAATTTCTTGTTAGATTTTTTATAGCTTTGGCCGATCACTAATTTTTTTTGGTGAAATTAGTAAAATAGTTTTTTTAAATTGAGGAATTAGCAACTTTAATTTGGTCTATAGATTAGAAGAAAAAAAAATGATGTTCTAACATGTTATATATTGCTAGACTATGAACCACGAGTATTCTCTCTCACCGAATAACCAGTGAAAATTTCCCTAACATATCCATCTTGAACTTTGTATTCTCTCTTTCAGGAAGAGTTATGCATGGCTTCTTTGTGGTGCAAAAAGTCTCCAGATTGCAGTAAAATTCGCGGATACATCCTGCTTTTTGTAATAGTGGTGAGTCTAGCAACAGCCATCGGATGTTCTCTCTGGTACTTAGGCAACTATGTGGATTCAAAGTCCGGCCCAGGAACAGACCCCCTTGTGCTTCGTTTGGATGCATTTTCTCTGTTGAATTTCGAGGTTTCGAATTCGTCATTCTCAGCTGAATGGGAGGCCAAGTTGACATTTGGGAACCAAAACGGTGGCCTAGCTGTTACCCTCAACCCCTTTGAGAGTTATGTGTACTATAAAGAACGTGAGGCTCTATCATGTGCTTCTGTGGATGCAATGCTGCATGTTCCCCCAAGGAAACAGAAAACTCTGCAGATTAAATTTGATCCAACAAGTTGCGGAGGAGAACAGCCGTATGTGGAGGATCGAGTGATGAAGGAGTTGAGTGAAGATCGAAAGAGTGGTCACCTTAGCTTTAGTTTGAAAATGCGCATAGATGCTTCTTATAGTATGAGGGAGCTTTTGGGAATGGGAACCCAAGTGACTTTAAATCCTAACTGTTCAGGGTTGAAGGTTCAGTTTGAGGGTGCAAAAGGGGAGGGAAGGATAAATGGGGGCCGCAAGTGCACCATTCCATTACCTAAATGATCATGCAGTTCTTACCGCAAATAAGGGCCGGCTTTGAAATTTTAAGGGATTATAGCGGCGAAGATAAGCTCATGAAATGCGACTAATGTAAATTTCGTATGGATAAGTTGTTTATTTCAAAAAATTTAGTCCTTTTTACTTGGGCCAGAGCACTTGAGAAAAGTAGGCAAAGCCCAACTTGAGAGAAATTCTTGTGATTTAAAAGTAGCAGGTTTTGCTATATAAGGAATTATTAACTCAACAAGAAACGGATGTCACGTAAAAGGAAATCAAATCAATGTGATTTAATTTTCTGGTTTTCTTCTCATTTTAAATTTTAAGCACCCTTGCATTAAATCATTGAGTTTATGCCAAAGGATGCCAATTAGCATTCACACTGAGTTTATCCATTTTTGACCTCTACGAATTAATGGCATAAATTTTGTACCCAAATGTACACTGATTCTCTGAATTTGACTGCCATTAATTTCAATATTAGTTGCTCCCAATACTCTCCCATTCACACCTTAACTCATTGCAGAAAAACAAAAATGGGCCCTTTGTCGTCTCGTCGCCACAAGGCACTGGCAGAAGAAATGTCCTTGAAATTGGCTGCTGCTACAATCCTCATCACATTACTTGCATTTGTCACCACCGTATGTTTGTCGTTGAACGGCGGCATTCGAACATATCCCATCGCCATTGCTCAGCACTCTTTCTCTGTCTCAAACACAACGAAACCCGTCTCTGAACTACAGAGCGCTGTTTGGGATGCAGAGTTGAAGTTCAGCCAAAACAGTGATCTGCAAGTTCACATCAAACACTTTCAGGGCGTCGTGTACTACCCGAAATTCGAACCGCTGTGGTGTGCCTCAGTGAAGCCAGTGGACGTTGAGTTCAGGAGGCCAAATGGGCTGCACATAAGATTTGATATGAGAGAATGTGGGGAGGAAGGGCTCGGGGTTTCGACAGAGGAAGCTCTGAAGGAGGTTCGTTTGGAAATGAAAATGGACCTGGTTGTGCCTTACCAGTTTGGAAAGACCAGAATTTGGGCCTGGCTTTGGGGATTGAGTGTTGAAGAATCTTGTTCTGAGTTGAGAGTTGAGTTTGTGTCTTCGGTTGGAGAGGGGAAGCTGATTGGTGAGGGAGGATGGTGCTTTGTTCCATTGCCTGAGTAATTTTGAGTTATGATCAACTTATGCCAATCTAATAATCTTTGTTTTTGCTTCCCCTTTTATTTAATTTGGTTTTGTTTCTCCTTTAAAGTACCTCACAGAATTAGGCATCAAGCAAGCAGGCAGACTCAAAGAAAAGAGTTTGAGTCTCCACCCTCCTCTTTTTTTTTAATACACAAAGAAGAAAAATATGAAACTGACAGCATCACCCTCCATTCATACTGAAGGAGACGAGGTTTCATGACTTTGCCAAGATTTTCTCACTTTCTTCGTTTCAATGTTAAATGTCCTCGATTATCACAATCATGATTCATCATGCCTTGTTTACTTCTTTGGCTTTTATTTCCATTGTCGATCAATTTCTTAATCCCTTCATTTTCTCCCTTGATTGTTTCCTTTAAATATTCTAGTTTACCATTTTTAGTTTAAATCTCTTGTATTTTTAGTTTTCCGTGTTGGATTAATTTCTTGTATAAATACTGAATTTTGCTCTCAGTAGTGCTATGGGCACCAACTCTTTTTATCACTTTTTTAATACCAACTGATGTAGACATGTCAATTCAAATCATTTGCCACATCTATTTATTTGAATAACTTAAATTAATGCACAATCTTCTGTTTTAAATTAATTTATTTAACTTTTATATATCTATCTCTTCAAAAGTCATCTCCACCATCCATTCCCAGCCAACAACTCCTCCATCGTAGTAGCAGCGCCACGACCATGATGAGAGCAAATTGATGGTTGCGTTTATAGATGATAAGATGATGCTCATCTCTGATTTTGGGTTTTGGACATTTATGGTTCCTGGATTTGGTTGAGGGTATGGCGAGGAAGAAGAATCAAAGATATACGGTATTTGAAATTTTGGTGAGTGAGAATAAAGGCATGAGCATACATGTATGAAAAGAATTGGTGAATCATAGAATCTTATATGCAGTCTCACCGATCACATCCCGTATATTTGGTTTTCTTTGGATGATAATCACTGGTTTTCTTTGAACTTGACTGGAAAACTATATATCATTGCTTTGTTGATTATTAATATTATTGTAAATTCTACAAGACAATTAATTACATTGATACTATGATTGGTCTGAAAACATTGAGGATTTAACAAATCAGTTAAGAGAGGTGTGATGAGAGCTCTTCCATGGAAGGAGTGATTATTGAGTTTCTAGAGTTTTTTTGGGGTTGGGGAAGGGTTCACCGTTGAACCAAAACTGATGGGTATTTTTCTTTCTTTTTATTTTGTTGGGCAATTTCTCTTTCTTTTTTCTTTTTCATGAACCAAATGTGTAATTAAAAAAAGATGACATGGCAAATGACAAGGATTAGTTGGTAAACAAGTTGATGCCCGTAACATCATTATTTTGCTCCTTTCAATTAGGAATGAGCATTGGTGGATCGAACACGGTTGGACATTACACATCATGTGAATCGAATTTATAACCATCAATATATCGTCCAACTCAGTTGATTTGCGGGTTGGGTCGGGCAGGTACCGTAAGTTGAAGGAAGGTGAAATTTTCACAGAGCCAAACAGATGAAGCCTTGAAGATGGAACTTTGAACTTGGTTGGTAGGTGGCTATGGCGGGGCGACAACTATATCAAGAGATAATTTCATATTTGGGAGTGAGGGAATGAGGGCCACGTCATGTTCATGTATGTAATAGTGACTTGCAAAAAAATTGTACAATTTTCCATGGGGAAATTATGTTCTCCCCACATAGCTTCTCCTCTAATAGTTGAGCATATGAAGGAGATAAGCAATTGAACATACGGTGACAGATTTGGGAAAAATTTGAAGTATGGTGTTTCGAGTAGAGCCGAGAATAGTATTATAATTCATGACATGTGTATGGTGAACATTTGTTAACAGGCGGGAGCAAACACATAGGCACCCAGAAAACACACCTAAGTATTCCCCTAAATAAACTCATGCTTGCAACACATGATCTTTACTGTGTGCGTATAGTGGCCACGAACAATGGCCACAATATAGGGCTAGTTTTATCATGGAGAGCTGTGTGAGAAGATTGACATGGAGGTGCTAATATGCCAATTTTGCTAGCTATAATCCTTTTGTCTTTCATCACTTATTTCCTTAACATAGATTACAACTCCTAATTAATTACCTTGTCCTACGCTCTTTCCGCGGCTTTTCACAGCACACCCACCTATTTTTACACTCTCATTTCCTTCAATAATTAATCTCCCTCCAATTCGCATTTTAATCCCCTACCCCCAAAACTCCCTCCTTCTCTCTCTCTTCTTTCTCTCTCTCCAGGAAGATTCTTGAGAGAGAGAACGAACATTCCATATATATAATTAATAGCAACACATATGGCTTCCACAACCGAAACCAATCAACCCCGCTCCTCCGACCAACCCGCAGCACAATCATCAGAAGCCCACCAACCTCGAGCCCCCACTGACCCTTACCCCCCGCCCGCCGGGGGCACCTATCCGCCATCCAACATGAGCTACGCGCACCCACAAGGATACCCCACCGTAGCGCCCCCCTACCAAGGGTACCACCCGAGCGCCTACAACCCTTATTACGGGGACCCCTACTACACCACCACCTCCTACAACCAAGCTAACGAGGCCGCCAGCAGCTGCTTCCGGTGCTTCTGCATCATCATGTTCCTCCTCGTCATCTTCACCCTCCTCGCCAGCATCGTCATGTTTGTCGTGGTCCGCCCCGAAACCCCGGCCTTCAAGGTCGAGTCCTTCAGCGTCTCCAACTTCAACCTCGTCCCAGGGAGCAAAGTGCTCTCCGGGAAATGGGAGGCCTCCATCTACGTGGACAACCCCAGCTACAGGATGAAGTTGGACATAGACAGGTGGGAGACCTCCCTGTACCACAAGGACAACTATCTCGCGATGGGTTCGGTCATGCATTCCATGAATCTCGACTCTCGTTCAAAAGGCACGATGCACATGAAGATGGAGACGTACAATACAACGGCGAGCAGCGCGGCGGAGGACATGGAGAAGGAGCAGAAGGAGGGCGGGAACGTGAGCTTCAATTTGAGGTTGACGCTTTCGTACGACATGAAAGCCAGTGGTTTTTTTTATAATCACTACAGTAACTACAGAAGTGGGACCCTCCGGGTGAAATGCTCAGATTTGAAGGTGCCGCTGCCGGCGGGGTCAAATACTGGGAGCATGCCCAGTGGGAGCTCGAAGGCATGCGATATCTCCGATGGTTTCTGATTATTTAGTCATAGACGAGAACTGGGTCGGATATTTTTGTTTGGTTATCTGTCTCTCGGTCTCATTGACTTTCTTCCCATGTCTCCTCCATATGTGGGGATTGTGTATTTGGCTAACTTATATTAGACGGAGTCATATGTTTATAATTTAGAAACCCTTTAATTTGTTAATTTTATTGTAGAAAAAATTTTAAGCTATTTTTTCTAGGATTTCTTGTACTTCGTTTAATTTTAATTTTGTTATAGCTATATAGTGACACATAATGACTAACTCAGAGTCTGATCGTATTTCTCTTTTCAGTATTAAACGGCATTAGTCATACTACTTCATGTTTTACACAACACTAACCTAAGTTAGAAGATTCTTAACCCATTCATTAATCATGTATGATGAACTAAATGCAAAATTTCTCAGCTTTAACATAAGTTAATTACTCATTCTTTGATAAAAACATATATATAGTTGATATTCAATTGAATATGTTTGTATAAATGTTAGCTTTTGTTATTGACCAAAGATATGGAGAACACTGCACTTCATGTCTATTGTTTTTTAGGCGCTTTGCAAATAAGGGGGGTGTATCCAATTCAAACTTTTAATGACTTTTATAGAGTTTAAAAGTCTGGAGGTATTCAATTTAGACTTTTAAAGAGTATATAAAAGTCTAGTGGTATTCAATTGTGACTTTTAAAAAGTATTTAAAAGTCTGGAGGTATTCAATTTAGACTTTTAAAGAGTATTTAAAAGTTTGGTGGTATCCAAAAAGTTAATGACTTTTAAAAAGCTTATTAAATGAATGACTTTTCGATACTTTTAAGGCTAATTGTTAAGAGCAAAAGTCTTGTCAATTTACTAGTGACTTTTATCAACTCTATGAAAGTATTTAAGAATTTGTCATCTCTATGAAAGTCACTCACTTAAAAAAAGTCTTTATAAGTATGAATTGGATACACCCCCCTAAGTCTCTCCAAATTCCATTTCATAATCAAATTTGAAAGGGAAAAAAAAAAAAAAACTTTTAGACCTGACTATTATTGAATCCGATAATACCAATTGATAGGCCAACGGAGTCTAGTTCACTGAAAAGTGATATTGACAGGAGAATAATTATGTAGTTTAGACTATTATCACCAACATTAGGATGTGTATTACACTAATTGTCTTTTTTCTTCTTGAAAAAGCTTCATTAAACAAGTTGACAAACATCTATAAAAAGTGTTAGGCCAGATACAACATTATGCTTAAAGCAAAGGCCACCAGAAAAAATAATAACGAAGTAGAAGTCCAACAAACACCCCATATGTGCATTTGTGCTTTATCGATTCAAATACGCGGAGCGGGTAACCGCGAACCCGAACCCGCCTCGCCTAAGAAGCAGATAGGGACAACGACGAGTCGACAAGTGTCACCACCGTAGAAGGCGGGGAGAGATTCCTCAGTACGGCGCTTCAACTTATCTACGCCCTCTGCCAAACAAAAAAGAATTCAAAAACAAAAAAGAAACAAATATCTCAAAATGGAGCCAGAGATGACAGCTATTACTAGCCAATTAATTAATTAATTATCTCCTAAACACTTGTAATTAAATACAAAACAGAATTACGCCAAGCAATTCTATCAACAATCAAACTGTAGTTGAAGGCAACTTTGTGATCTCGGAAATCCTTTTTTTTTCGCATAGTATCTATCGACCGACCAAACACCTCCTCCTCTACCTCTACGCCTACCTTTTATTTTTTCCTTACTTCTCTGTCTCTTGGAAACCAAAAACTCAATTAGCTATCTCCGCTCTCAAATGGCTACCTCAGCAGCCGGCGCCGATGACGGTCGTAACAAGACGGTGACCGGCTACCCAGTTGAGCAGGGTCAATTCGCAGCCGGCTACCCAGCCGCCGGAGCCTACCCCTATGTGGCCCCACCGCCGCCTCCTCACGCCAACACCTACCGGCCCACGGGCCCACCTCCTTACTACGCCCCTCAGCCCACTGGGCCCATCGCGCCCAATAGGCCCACCCTCCTCTGCCGCCTCCTCATTGCCGCCGTCGCCGTCTTCGCCATCATGTCCCTCGTCTTCTTCATCGCCTGGCTCGCCCTCCGCCCCCGCCTCCCCGAGTTCCGGGTCGAATCGGCCTCCGTCTTCCCGCTCAACGCCACCGGCTCTGAGCTCACCGCCACCTGGGACCTCACCCTCCTCGCCAACAACCCCAACCACAAGCTCAGAATTTACTACGACAGCATCCAGGCCTCACTCTTCTACGGCGACGATGACCGAATCGCCACGACGCCGTTGCCTCCCTTTGTTTTGACCAAGAGGAACCAGACGCGTGTCGGGTTCAAGCTGGCGACGGTGGGGGAGTACGTCGGCAATTACGTGGCCAAGCGGATCTCCGACGAGAGGGATCGTGGGTCGGTGAGGTTCGGGCTAGGAGTTTTTGCTACGGTTCGGTTTAGGTCTGGAGTGTTCCAGTCGAGGCCTCGCGTGTTGCGGGTCTTCTGCGAGCGGGTCGATTTCGGGTTTGCCCAGAAGAATGGGACGGGGACTTTGACGGGTCAGTCAAGTCCGTGTGTGGTTGACTTGTGACTGAGTATAATTAGTCCATTGGATTAACACAAATTGGTAAATGCTATATTTAGTCGTTGTTTATGATTTTGGGTTATGGAATATAATTCGTGATCTTCTGAATCCAATTTGTCTCTGTTCTTTTATGCTAGCTAATAATAGTATTTTTTTTTAATTTTTTTTAATTATGATTTATACTAGTTTTCTTTGTTTTGGAGGTAAATACCATTTTCCCTGTTTTGCATATGCTGTAGGAATTGGCATTTGAAGTGTTGAGATGGGTTAGATGATAATATGGGACATTGCCACTTTGGGTTTTGTATTTGTGTTAGAATAAAGAGCAATGTGATTGTTTTTAGTGTTCTGGGGCTTTGTCATTGTGATTCAAACTCCAGAGCCAGACACTGTAGGGTATTGAGTGTTGCTTGGTGAAGCTTTAATTGAGTGTTGACTCATTTGGTAGAGATGCATAAATGCATTCTGAATGGATTATAGGGTTTTCCCTTCACCCTTGAATTCCACTTACCATTCACAGTCACAAGGAAAAAATTAAGTGCGCACCAACCATCTAGCTGTCTCCAAGCATAACATTTGAAGAAACTCATCCCTATTGTTTTTAATGATATCAAACCATTGTTCTTGCCTTTAAAGATTATGCGCTTGAGAAGAATGGTAAAGACTCTTTTTTAAGCATTGGATTTATGGTAGTGGCTACTAAGCCTCTATGTTAGGATGTCTGTTTTATTGTGCTTAATGCTGGTTGTAAGTCTAGGAATGTGATTCAAGTCAGTAGTATTGGAACAGTACAAGGTTTTCCTGGGGAAGGGGAGCTTGGTCTACTAGGAACTAGCAAGTAGTGTATTTTACCTATGTATTGAGAAATTGTTTATTGTTTTGCTCTCGAAGAATTAAAATGAATCTCTCAACTTACTTCGTCATCTTAGAGATCAATTCTTTTTATAGGAGTTTGGTGTTATTTTTTCTCTCTCTCTCTCTCTCTCTCTCTCTCTCTCTCTCTCAACCCCCATAGACTAAGATCATAATGTTTATCTTTTCAGACTCTGAATTTATGCTCATGTAAATGTGGTATTGAATGTTTGCTTGTAATGGTCGAATTGTGCTTTAGACACTACTGTACGAGTAACGATTAAGAGGAGCGGCTAGGTAAAGAATGTAGTTGCAGTTAATTTGACTTCCAAACCATTTCTACTACAATGTTAAGTTTCATAGAAGGTTATGATTTGGGTTCAGTTGATATATGATAATAATAGAGCTGTTGTCAAATGTAAAGTCATTCTCTTTCTGATTTTGTATTTTCTCCTTTCCTGGCTGCTTTCCATTTAGGTTTTTTCCTTTGAAACTCAGCTGCATGTCTTCTCTGTAGGAGAAAAAACACCGAACTTTTGTTCTGGCAACATTTTAATTACGTCATACTGTATTACATGTTTTCTGCTCCATTTTAACTGTGTCAATATGCTGTTAAGTTGGCCAAACAGGGAACTTTTTTATGTTGCTCTGTACTACTACGTCAAAGCTTGCCTGTATTAGCTTTCACACTTTCAGTATAGTTCTGATCTGATGTAGTTGCTTTGTTATTGTTGAAGTTTTGATTTTGACAAATTCAGAATTTTGGGCTCAGAAGCCATGTGAGGTTGGAGATTAGAACAGGGGCATTGCTCGTCTTGCCCAACGCGTTGATGTTACTTGTTTTTAATACTTAAGAGAAGCTATTATGTGCTTCTGAAGCCTCTTAACATACTTGAATTTTAGTACTGGTTTTAAACTATTTATCTAGTGATGGCAAACACTGTCCTTTTGTCCTTGATGCTGAAGTGGTTTTAGTTTTACTATGATTTTGATGATTTCATTTCTGATGTTTATAGGTGTTAGAGGTTAATGCGCGTTGAGATTGTTTGTCTGCTCTTTTATTTTCTGTTTGTGGTTGAAACTTGAAACATAGAATCAGTTTCCAAAAAATTGAATTCAGTATTTCGGGTTGGTGCTGTAGTTCCTATGATTGGTGACATAGTTGTAGCTCATCAGGTGATTCATATTTTCCTAATTTTAAAAGAACTTTTTATTTTAAAGGTCCTTTTAGTGACTTTTTGTTTTATACTTTTAAGCTTTTCTTTAACGAGGTAGAGGGGGAGAGGTGGACGGTTCTTAGGAGAAAGGTGAGGGAAAAAGGAGAGAAAAAAATTCAAAAGTTCTAAAAAGTAAAAAGCAATTTAAATGGCTTTTAACTTTTAGCCTGTTACTTTTAATTCTCTATACTTCTCCTGTCTTGTTCATCTCTTTCATCTCCTCCGTCACTTTAATTTTCTTTAAAAGCTGTTATCAGGCAAGCCTTCACTCTGCGGTTTTCTTTTGCTGGCATTTATGCAGTAGGCTTCATCTATTAAAGAGTTATGATTATTCAAGGTATGAGGCATCAGTTTCAGTTAGGCGAAATTAGGTTTTCAACGAAGAAATAAAGCCTTACAAGTTCCTCGTCATTACTTGCATCTACTTTGCTTTTGAACTATTCCATCATCAGTTCAACAATTGATGTGTAGAATTTGGTCTTGGGTGTATTGACTTGAGATAGGTTGAAGATGTATTTAGCTGGTCCATGCTTAGAGCTCTGATTTGCTGGCTGAAATGGTTTAACTTTTGGAAATTTTCTTCTCTATTTCACCGGTTGTATGGAATCATGTGTCTATTGTGACGTGACACCTTAACGACCCTAAACTCGGACGAGAAAGAGTCCAATCCCTCCCTCCTATATATAAGTATTAGCAATTGTATAGGTATCTTTGGTTCCGCCTGTTGTTTAAGTAAGGAGGCAGTGGGATGAAGTGGTTGCTTGGCCGACAGAGCTTTTTGGGGTGGCCTAAATAACTTTATGAAAACCTATGTTATGCAGATGGCATTGGCAATGGAATTATATATAAACTAATAATACTTTGATGATATCTTATAAACATGATAAGATTCTCAGGCACGATAAGAGTGCATATTTGTATATCTCCAGTTGGACATGATTAGGACGCTGGTGGATTGAGAGAGATTGACATTGATTTTTAATGCATGTAAAAGTAATTGTGTAAACATCTGGGATGTTTCTTCTTTTTTTTTTTCTTTTTTTTTTTTTTCTGTTTTCTTATCGGCCCGTGAAGAGACAGCATTGGAATGGAAATTCTGTGTCCAAATTAGAAACTCGTGAGGGATGAGACATGGTTGTCCTTTGTCATTTTCTACTGTTGATTAGGACAATTAGAATGTGGAGGGAGCTATTAGATTGATGATTGAACATAAGAAACGAGGCAAATTTTCTGTTGTGAAGTTTACGTAATAAAAGACAGAGACACAAATCTACCAGTCTCACACAATGAAAGCTAAATCCAGATTTATTTTAGTAAGAAAACAAAGTCGTCCTACTAGCAATTGACTGATTTCACTTGACCAAAAGGTTGGGATGGCAATTTTTCCCGTCACACCCAATCTCCACGTTGATCCGTCCCAAATGGGATGGGGATTGAGGTTCCCGCCCTTTCTTCATTCCCATTCCGTTTTAGAACTATCATGTTAAAGAATGAGATTGATAATTGTTTTGTTGACTCTTAAATTTAAACTTTTATGAATGAGATGTGGAATTCGAATCTCAATGAAGAAGACGATATCCAATAAGGTTTGAGGCGGGACTGTGGATATATAACTTTTATGGGGATGGGGACGAGAAGGTAGAGGTACTAGGAACCAAATTTACTCCAAGAAACAATTATTTCACACAAACAAAATTTACACTGCAAAGCATTAAATTTTGTTAGGGGTATAACTTACCACTAAGCTACAAACCCAACATTATCCCAAACTTTAAATTAAGTTGTTTGCATCTGTTTCTTCCTTTGTAGGCGAAATAGTCCTCTAGGAGGGTGCAAAGGATAGGAAGCTTCTCACTGGCCATGTGATGGCATGTGGAAAATACGTAACAAAAGGCTCTACTTGGTGGCGTTTACACCTACATCACAATTATTAGGCACCATTTTATATTTATATTCAAAACTCAAAGCAGTGCATGAACTGATGCAAAAAAAAAAAAAAAAGATTGAGGGGCTTTTAAGATATTTCATGTTGAGTCGGTTAGCTTGGCAAGTCAGTTTGATCTTAAGGCTTTTCATAATTCACTCATAATGTAGGAAAACACTTAAAAGGAAAGTGATTGCTTGCGTAATTACTTATGATAATTTTGATCTCCATTTAAAGGAAAGTGCTTTGATGATCCCCTTCTTTTTTTCCTTCTCAAAACTTGCTTTCAAAGTTCATTTTCCATCATATTCCAACTCCTTTTCTTCAAGATACTTCTACCATCATAAATCATAGATGCATCCAAATGACTATTTAGGGTTCATTGGCTCATCATCACCCACTATTAGTTTCACTTTTTTATTAATAGGGTGATCAATTAGCCCTCAAACCAATTCAAGACAGCTTAATCAACCCAATTAGATAGTCATCATTTTGTGTTACCAAGAATATTATCCCTTTCCTTCACCTCCATGTCTTCTCTTCCCCACTTTTCTTCTCATTGTTTTTGGAACTTTCCCCTTCTTAGAATGACCCACCAATCAAGAGGGTTTCTTTCTTCTCTCTCCCCCAATGCTTTATTCTACCAACTTTTTGTTTTTGTCTCTTTCATTAACCATGGTTACCAGAAAGAAGCATAGCCACAGATTCGAGTCAGATTTTAGCAGCAAAGCGCATGAAGACAACAACCCAATCCATTGGGTGCAAGTTGCATAGAACAGTTTTGGCTTTGGGCATTCATATTAACCACAAAGGTTAGGTTAAAAGTTAATTGTGATTTACTTAACAGAGATTTAAACAGGAAATTGGGATTTGGTGGTTTCAAAGAAGATCTTGTAGGGACATTTGTAATTCCCAAAGTAGGGATAAAGAATCAGCATGGATGTCAGTGCAAGTGCAGAAGAGAATACCTTTGTGTGTGTAGAATCTAGTAGGCATTGGCCACAAACCACCCCACCCTTCTTTATGGACATTTGGGGATATCCTTGGCTTCTTTTTGCGGCTTCCATGTTTTGTAAAAGTGCTTTTACCCAAGGCATCTTCTTCTTGTTTTTATGAGAAAATTGAGAGAATCAGCAGCAAAGAATTTGGTAAAGGGCCCTCTGCATTCTCTGGAAACTGCACCAAGTGTACTTGGTTTCTTCGGCCACAGTACATAAGAGATGCAACAAGAGGAAAAAACAATCAAATAAGCTCTACAGCACCAAGCACCAAATAATTGAACTTCAACATGTCTATGAGTAAGGCTCCAATGATTCAAATTTTGGGTTTGGTCGTACCCAAACAGTAATATTCTAAAGGGAAATGCACCTAAGATCAAATATTTCGAGCCGGCTTCCGGGGAAAATTCAGACTTTCTTTTTGATGCTGCGATCACATAAAAACATAAACTTTGAGGTTCAATAGCTAAATACATGGCAATTGAATCATGAGCCGAGATCATAAAGAGCATACAAGTATGCAAAGTGGATGTCATTGTAGGTGTCAAATGAGTGATGAAGAAGAAAAGAGTCATGTGCTTTTAGGTGTGCCAACTAATATTATCTTTCCATGGTTTGATCTCAAGTCTCATCTGGATGTTATTTTATTCTCTTTTGGATTTATAGATGACAACTCTTCATATATTATTAATTTGATAAAAATATATATATATTTAAAAAAAACATTTAAAACACCCAAATTTATACACCAGTCATCTTTTATACTGCATTTCTTTTGTCTAATATTATAACACTTAAAGAAAACCCAAGTAAATGACAAATAGTGTATTATATCCACCCACCATCTAATAATGCTAAATTAGTAGAAAGTTGAGTCTTTTTTTAGCTGTGTTTGTTTCATTTGATCCAAGACTTTTCTGCAAGAGGCCTATGTCAGACTTAGTTATTTGATTTCATAAGACTCTGCCAGAATTTGACTCAGCAACAACCAATTTCTAACCCATGTGGCTTTAAGCCAAGAAATAAGACAAAGTAGGCCCTTCTGAAGATATTCAACTGTTGTGAATTGCTTAACTTTGAGCAAATTGATGGTGCATAGAAGAAATTTGATTCCCTATGTTTTTTCTTCTCACTTGCTAATATCTAGTCATTCTGTTGCAAACGACAATGACTTTCATTAAATGAAAATTGTTTCATAGGAAAACATCCAAATGGTTAAGAACTTAAAGTGAGTTGATGTTTGTAATATATTTTGGAGAGGGGATAAGGAGAACAAAAGGAAAAGAACAACACCTTCAGAAGAAGAAAAAAATTTGAAGGAAGATAAAATTTTATATATTGATTAAGATTATCGACCTAATAATGAGAGATTCACCTCAATCAGCGACTCATCGTCCATACACATATTAATAATTTTCATCTAACGTAATCTTGTTTGGCAAGCTTCTATCACCATTTGAGAGGGAAGAGGAGGAAAAAAAAGTGTATAAAATAAAGAGGTAGATAAAAATTGGTCATAGGTTTGGTCATTGGTGGTTGAGGAGACTTTTAGAGCTTGATGTCGATACTAAATGTGTGAAAGAACACATCATGGTCTTGTAGTTCATGTTCACACTTGCCAACCGACATAATCAATTTCTAGTTTCTACCATCAATAATATATTGGAGTATAGTTTGGTTTGGTGCTTTTAACTAAGCTCAGTACACGTATTGAAATTATTGCTCTCTTTTTTTGTTGCCCACGTACCCTTTTACCATCTGCTGGGAAAGTGCAGCTAACCCTACTTTTTCCTTGATAAAATAAAATGTTTTTTTAAAAATTATTATTATAAAAAAATAATAAAAAAAACCTTTCTCAATGTTGTTTTCTAAGTAACATTTTAGGATTTTAAAAAAGCAAAACAAAATGATTAAAGAAACAAAACTGATGAAAGAAAGGCTAACAATTTTCTTTCTGGGAAAGCAATGGGTTCTTTATGGAAAAGGGTTTAAGCTTTTACTCAACCCAAACAAAGTCTTGTTTCTAAGTCATCAGAGGTTATGAAATTTTCAATATATCCACATCCAAATCATGTTTTTTTTTTCCTTTTTCTTTTCTTTTTTTTTTTGCCTTTTTTGTTGCATCATTGTTAGGCTTTAGGCTTTAGGCTTTAGCTGGTGGGAGAAGTAATATTCTGGAACCCAGAGGTTTCCTCTGTCATGATAAGTGGGGCCAAGTGGTTGCAAGAGACGTGTCATTTAGACTTTTCCCATGTATCCATATTCAATCGGACGGTGGTGAAGAGTCTTGCTTTTCCAAACACTTTATTCAAGTCACAATCGGCCATTCACATTCTAAATTCTAGTATAGAAAGAAATAATAAAAAATATGTTATTTTCTTTGGCTTTTTGTCTTTCTAAGTTGATTAAGAAAAATCAGTGAGCTTCACTTTTTGACTAAGCGAGCACAATACAACTGAGGGTCATGGATTAATACAATCATACTCATTAGAACTCATTTATATTATTTTTTTATACAAACAATATTTACTTTAATTTAGCCTAAATTATATAAAGGATATTCAAACTCTGATGCAGACAGTAAACTAATGTATATTAAAACTCACTTTATTAACAATGAAGATCAATGGCAGACAATATTAATGATATTTTATTTTGTATATAACTATATATCTTGAAGCTAATGCCAAGAGCGTATTACTTGGATCAGGTTTTGAAAAGAATTAGGGTTTGAGCTACAAGATCTTGCTTAGTGACTTGAGCCTCTATGGTTTATTGAATGGACTTTAATTTTGATTAGTTGAAATAAAGAAGATTAATAACTTGTTTTGAAATACTGAAACACATGAGGTTTTTGGGGAGAATTATGAAGAAAAGATATGAACCAACCATTGAGATAACATGTGGGTGAGCTCGACAAACAATTTGAACCCTGTTTGTTGAATAAAGCCAAGCATAGAAAACGATTGGTCTTAACCCATCACACCATATGGGCATCTTAACTAGGACACATCATGCAGTAAACAAAAACCCAACAAATTTCATCGAAGTTATTTAGATCAAATCATATAAATAACAAATTTAATCAGTAGCTATAATTGATGAGCCTTGTCAAGTGGCACATGATGACATAAGGTATTTGTGTAATTCAATCGGTTAATGCCCATGGTTATGATTGAGTAATAAGAAAACCCAAATAATGCCTTGGTACTGAAAATTGATAGGTCACCAATTTCCACTACCTTGTTACACTACCACCAAACAACTCAAAAGCAACCAAAAAGTTCTCTAAAAAATAAAGTTATTGGTTAGTGCTGGTTAACGATTTACAGTATTTGATTTATTGTCGATTATTTTATTAATATTACAAATATTAATTTTAATAGACAGTTACTCATATATAAAATAGAGATTTAGAGTAATTTTGGAATGAGACCGTAATCTAGTATTAAATAATTTTTTTTTTACACGAATAAAAAACTAATTTTCCTCATAATTAGTGAAAGTACTATGAAATGTCCCTAAACACATTACACCTACTTTAGCATACTTGCTTTTCCACCATACATACATGATCACATAGATCATCATCATCTTCATTAAAAACCATGTAATATATATACCCCCACACACATCCCCAACCAAAGCCATTTACTAGAGGGTCAACTCTCCAACCCAACTCTAACTCAACTCCAACCATCCTTCCTCTCTCTTTCTCTGTCTCCCTCTCCACCGCAAACTACCGCGGCCGCCACCATGTCGTCCAAGGACTGCGGCCAACATGGACACCACATGCGGCGGAAGAGGTTTCGCCGCTGCTGCGCCGGGCTCCTAATCTTCAACTTCATCCTGCTCGTCACCATCCTCATCGTGTGGGCCGTCCTCCAGCCCTCCAAACCCCGCTTCATCCTCCAAGACGTCACCGTCTTCAACTTCAACAACTCCGTACCCAACGTCTTCTCCTCCAGCTTCCAGGTCACCGTCTCCTCCCGCAACCCCAACGACAAGATCGGCATCTACTATGACAGGCTCAACATCTACGCGACATACCGTAACCAGCAGATCACCTTCATCACACTCATCCCACCGGTGTACCAGGGTCACAAGGACGTCAACGTCTGGTCGCCGTTCATCTACGGCACCGAAGTCCCCATCGCGCCGTTCAATTCCTGGCGCTGGACCAGGACAAGAATGCCGGGTCGGTTTTTTTGCTGCTGAAGATGGACGGCCGGGTGAGGTGGAAGGTCGGGACTTTTATCTCGGGCAGGTACCATTTCTACGTTCGGTGCCCCGCTTTTATCCCTTTGGGTCCGAAGAACAACGGGGTTCTGGTCGGAAATAACGCCATCAAGTACCAGCTGCTGCAGCATTGCAAAGTGAGCGTGTGAAGAAGATGATGGACGGGAACTGGAGGCTAAGTGTTGCCGTTAGTTCATTTTCTTTAATTTTTCTCAAATTTCTTCTTCATTTTTTCTTCTTAATTTGAACTTTTAGTCGGAGTCTTTGCGTCTGGTTATATATACGCTTTGGTGTTTGGAATTGTACATTTTGCTATAGAATAAAAACGGAGGATTATGATACAACGTTATAGCAAAATTGCAGTCGGTCGGTGGTAATTGATTTTAAATTGTATAATTTAAATTTATAGTGGAGGTTGGGGTGTCATTTTCTTTCAATTTATAGTTTGTTTTTTTTTTAACTCTCTTCTAATAATTTTATTTTCTTTTGGGGAATTACTTAAATAAATGATGTCAATTTCGTATTCCTCAAGCTATATGGACTTCATCTTTCCCCCCTTCATTAATTTAGTTGTAGCACTTAGCTGGACAAGTCTTCGTCATCAATTTAAAATTTATAAACTTATAACTTTTATAGAATTCAACTGTTTTTTTATTCTCTCACTGGCCTAAAAATTGCCAGAAGCTAAGGAAAAGGAGAAGAATATGAAACATACATTAATCAGTAGTAATACAGTTATATTGAATGTGATGAAATGTTGCTTCCATTATTTACGAGTGGTCCCACTTAGGAAGGTTGGTGAATGGGGCCTACATGGGCTTCATGGGTTTATAAAAAAACGTACAAATGATATCAGGGCAGGCAGAGGAGAATCGAACTTAAGATCTTAGATGCATTGATAAATACTGTTAATTATTTTATTTACAAACGTCTTACTGGATGATGTAGCTAAAATTGGTTGAGTTGTAGTAGCTAGGGTGGGGATTATTAGGAATTTTGGATGCATTGGTTTGGGGGTGGGGTTTATTTATCGTCTTCTTCCACACGGCGGTGGTGTAGTGGTGGTGGTCCTTTTCACCACCCCACCCCACCCCTAGTGAGAATTTTTTCTTTCTACCTACTAATAATGGAGGGATGGAAAGGGACTTTCATGAATAAAAGTTTTCAACATATGGCTCTCATAATATGTGACATATTGTTGAGGTAAGGATATATATAGAATAGAGTGAAGAGATAAAGAGGGGGGAGGTCTGTGTCAAGCTCTGAAGCTCATCACATGATTGCGTGCACAATGAGTCAAAAAGCAAGCAGACAGAATTATATTAGGCGCATTCATAAGATTTTGGTAGCATTTTGATGAGTTCAAAATTATTGGTATGATCAATTAAGATTGGGATCCGGAGGAGTTGGTGTGCATGTTGATTTTGAGTCGTTTTGATCACAGCTGGCATGGAGAGTTTTAAATGAATAAATTAAAAAACATGGAATTGGATGCAGAAATGAAATAAGTGGTTACATATTATATATATAATTGGCAAAAGTATATGCAAAAATAACAGAAGTTTGTGAAATAATCGGGTGTGCAAGATTCAATTCAATTCGTCAAATTATGGACAGGTTGAGATTTCAGAGGCCTGCCTCAAAGAGGGGAATTGGCTGCCAGGCCATGAAACGCTTACAAAAACCATCAAAGTGAAAAATGAAGCAATAACATAAAACAAAATTTTCATGTTTGGTGGGTGGCTTTGGTAATATCTTAGTTTGATATGGCGGACCAACTTGAATCCCTAAAAAGTCTAGGGAGTTGCCCTTAATGCGACTTTCAGGTTAAAAGTAATATGGGGGGCATCTTATTAATTTCACCATGTCTAAACTATGGGAGGCTTCCTGGTTTTAGGACCAAAATATGTGAACAAAATAACTTCACATGCCCACAGGAACGCAACTGGTGACACACTTGTGACAAAATCTCATGACTCGGGAAGAAGAACATGTCCCAAGAAAGATAAGATAAGTTCTAGCAGACCTCAAATAAAACCAAAATAGGGTTCCATTTCTTCCCCAAAAAATAGTAGGTTCATGGCATATTTATAGGGAGAAAAATCGTCCACACGCTTATGCGTATAATGAATTTAAGTGATTTTAGGGTCTGTTTGGATGAGGGATTTGGGCTTCCATGGGATTTATAAATCCACATGAGCTAAATGCCTTATTTGGCAAGCCCAAAAGGAGAAACTTCATAAATGACTTGAGATTTAGAGGAGGTATTTGTAAAGCCCAAATTCCATTATGAAATAACGCCTAAACATGCATTACTTTGAAATTTCCACACTCAAACGTGACCAAAGTCAACGACAAAATAATTAGCCAAACAAGGAATTTTACTAATCTCATCATTGTGACGTCCCTCACCTTCAAATCCCATCACTTCAAAATCCCTTATCCAAACACAATCTTAAGCAATTTTCTCAAAAAAAATCATTTAAAATCACTTACTTAAAGTGATTATTAACCTATCCAAAATCATTCACAAAAAAACTCTTAATCTCGAGGTCGGTTGCTATGGAAATCTTTGAACACTAATCAGTGCACTGCAGATAACAAATTACCTTTCGGATTTTTGGGCTATACTGCCTTCTGCTTCAAGTTAGGCTTTGTGATCTCTAGGCCTCATGAAATTATACATGTGATCTGATGGGCCAAGTTGGGCCAGGCATGGATCCATGAAGATGCATCGGTCATCCCACGAGTTCTATTTTCTTTTCTTTGTTTCGGAACCCTAAATTTAAAAGTCCAAAATGTTAGGCCAGTTTTGATGAAAGAAAATCTAAACGCATCCATTTTAATCATGTGATATTTTTCAGGACAGGTGGACAATACAGCGTTAAAAAAGTCATATGAAGACATAGATCACTGCATGTCACATGTGATGATGTCAATGGTTTAGACTTGGCCGTAAAGAACTGTGTACAAGTCATCTACGATAACTTTATAGATAGACTTTGGCCATGCATAGTTTATTTAAAATTCATTGTCATGTCTGTGGATTTGCATGAAATTCAATTCAACAGTGGAGATGGACTTTTTTTTTTTGTATAGCTTTGTTCCTAGTATGTGCGAACACGGATTAGGTTGCTTAATTACAATGTCCTTTTTTGGCGGTGACAAATCATATTACTAAATGTAATCAAGGAAGTTAATTGAGCTGGGTTTTTTGTTTTTCACAAACAAAACGACAGAATGTTTTTAAAAAAAACATATATGTTGCAAAAGGTCAACACACCTAACTTAACGAACATAAAAAATATATATCATGCTCGTATATGTGAGTTGAACTTGAAAAATTCTCTGGTTAAAATGAATACATCTACCACGAGACCAACAACCCGTGTATTTGGTGTACTTTTACATGAGCATTGTAGGAGATGCAATTGGATATATGATGATAATGTGAAACAAAATGGATTAAGGTTAGAGTTATTGTACACATATAGAATAGGTGGCCTACTAAAGTTTTATAAGTTTCTTTTTTATGTTTTTTTTAAAGCTAGCCGTCAGACATGGCCGTTAGAACGCTTTTGTCCTTTTCTCATTTTCAAATCTCTCTTTCATTTGAATTGTAAGTATGAAGTGTTTAAGCTTCTTTTTTATTCCTGCCCTTGTTCATCAAAATTAGCTTCATGAAAATGTCAACATGGTTAACAAAATATTGTTATTTGCTCTCTTTTGTTCAAAAATGTATTTACCATTACATATGACGAAGAAGTTGGCCCAATAAAATCATAGTTGAAGTAGTTAAGAGAAATTACTTTTGCATCCGTGATTAAGGAATACAAATCCAAATTCTAATTAATAGATATTTAGAATTGAAGTGATTGGGTTCTATTTTTTTCCTTTTAAAATTTGGTTCGGTGGAGGTATTAACTTTTGTAACCTCTTTGTCCTTTTGGGCTATAATTATGATTATGAAATTGAAGTACGATAGAAACAGAGGGAGGCAAAAGTCAAGCAAGGCCAACGGAAGCTACCAGGAACCACCTGCCAAAGGACGCTTCAAATCACCCCATCCCCATCCCACACGCTGAGTATTAAGTCCCTCGAAAAAGACTTCCTCACAAAAACACTAAACACACCCCCCTTCCCACTTCTAAATCCGACCTTCTAAATTCTAAAGCAACCGCGTTTTTCATTTTCTTATCCCAAACCCCCCACGCGGCCTTGCCGCATTCCTTGTCATACAAAATACACACGAAGCACACCAAGATTCCTAATCCCACCCATATTCCCCCCTTATATATACCACACTTCACCTTCTTCATCTCTCATTCTTTACTCTCTCTCTCTCTCTACCCCTTTGCTTATAATTATAATTTGATCTTTTCTCAATTCTCTCAGCCATGTCCGAGAAACAAGCTCATTTGAACGGGGCCTACTACGGCCCCTCAATCCCACCCAAATCCCAAGCCTACCACCGCCATGGCCGTGGCAGCGACCCTCTCGGCTGCTGCTGCGGCTGCATCTTCAGCCTTATTTTCAAGCTCATTATGACCGCCGTCGTCATAGTGGGCCTGGCCTTTTTCATCTTCTGGCTCATAGTCCGCCCCAACCGCATCAAGTTCCACGTCACCGACGCCCACCTCACCCAATTCAACTTCTCCGATAACAACACCCTCCACTACAACCTCGCCCTCAACGTCACCATCCGCAACCCCAACAAGAAGATCGGGGTCTACTACGACCGCATCGAGGCCAGGGCCATCTACGAGGACCAGAGGTTCAGCACGTTCACCTCGACGACGCCCTTTTACCAGGGGCACAAGACAACGAACGTGGTGAACCCGGTGTTCCAGGGCCAGCAGGTGATCCCAGACACGAAAGTACTCTCCAAGTACAATGAGCAGAAGAGTAGTGGGGTTTACGATATCGACGTCAAGCTTTACCTTCGGGTTCGATTCAAGTTCGGATTGATCAAGACCGGCAAGTTCAAGCCCAGGATTAAATGTGGCTTGAAGGTTCCTTTGACTCAGAATGGGAGCTCATCAGGTGGCACTTTCGAGACTACCAAGTGTGACGTTGATTACTTCAAATCAATCTAAGCTCCACATCTTACCACTTCATATGTCTTCTTGTTGATCCAGTCTTAGATTATTTTTTTCACTATTCTTTTGTTTTTTTGTTTTTGTGTTTGTGTTGATCCAGTCTTAGATTATACACTACTGAGATATATGATTTCTTTTGTGGGTTTTGATACCTACTTACGTTACGCATGTTCATAAATAAAATACTGTGTTTAGTAGTTCGCCCTTTGCTTTCTATGATGGTTATAAAATTGATGCCTTTAGAAAAAGATAATAAAAGGGATGGCCTGCATTGACTAGTTTGAGGGAATACCAACCATTCACTCACATTCGCTCTCACGTCAGCTGTCTCTTTGGTCAGTCGTGTCACATGGGCTAGTTTTGATGGAAGAGAAGACAATACATTGTGGATCCAACACAGTAAGACTCCTCTCCTTGTTTGTATTATACTAAAAAAAGATGCTCCTTACCTTTCTGTCTTCAAGGACCGGATTGGACAATGGGATTGATTTACAAACTTATAATTATAATATTTTTCTACAGGCCATGTAGGCTCTTCATAATTAATTAACATACAACTCCGTAAACGTGGTTTGGTGGCTAACTAATCTATCACTTTGCAGAGCAGTTGTCATTTGTGATGACTTCTTCAACGGAAATAACGTGTAGTAACTGGCAAAGAATGTGAAAAGCCGTTTGAAATCTTCACCCTCCTTATTGAATATTGAGGAACAATTTTCTGCTGCTATCACATTCATATTGGTCAACTTGCCTCTATGTCACATTGTTTGGTTCAATATAAATAAATAAAACAAAGTGTTAGCCAATGTGGCCTTAGCTCAGTGGTAGAGTTGTCGGTATACATGCTATTGGTCTGTGTTTTGATCCTCCATGGCATCGTATGCGTGTGAAAATACCTAGTGTTAAGCAGCATTGGGGGAACATAAAAATGGTGAAACCTTCGCCTCAAAAGACAAAATAAATCAGAAGATGGTGATATTGATGTCTAAATGAAGGGTATAATAATGTACATATTACATGCTTGTGCCTTAAGGAAATAATACTAAAGTTAGCTAAGTTTTCTATTTTTTATTTTTTATTTAAGTGACCAAATGATTTTGGGGGTTACATGACAATATGTTCCTTTTTAATATATATATATATATAGACTAAATTACAAGGGGGAAGAGGGGGACAGAGGGCTTTTCACACACACACACATTACCATTTTGTTATGAAGGTTTGAACTTTAGACCATTAGTATGCAAGTTAAGACTTTTTTTTTTATTGAGCTAGACCTTATTTGTGATAATATGTTCTTAAAACTAAGCAAGCACTAAACATCTAAACCCAACGCTACTGAGCAAGGGATGAGCCCAAATACCCCTGGTTGCCCACGCCCGGAACCCAAATCATTGTTCTTCAATCTTACTCAAATCAAATTATGACTAGGCCCAAAATGCAAAATAAACTTAGCCGAAAGAGTAAATATGGTATTGAGGAACACTTAATTAAAATCTATTTCAAAGAGAAGTCACATTTTCATCAAATTAATCACTCACAACTTCTTCAGCTATAAATTTCCTAAACATGTTGAGGTGGATGAACATTTCATCAAAGAAAAAATTAAGAACAAAATCATCTACCTACCCTTATTGAAATCAAAAGATTAGTTAGCGGATGTCTTGACTAAGGCTATCTCCAGACGAGTATTTCATAACTCACTTATCTGGGTATTAGTGACATGTATGCATCAACTTTAAGAGGAGTGTTCACGTGAGTTAACCTAACAAATCAAGGAGATTTATTTCTTTTCTTTTTTTTGGTATAGTTGACAATTCTTGTATTATTGGGGAGATATTCTTCAATTTAATTCATATATCTTATTCCTTATAAAGCACATATGTAAAATACTATATATCTCCTTACTGAGAAGAATAAAATCATCCAAAAATATTCAAACCATATTCATATTTTAACATACAAGCCCATTTGCTTTAGAAACAACAAATATATAGTTTACTATGCTATTAATGGGAAAGCTTTTTGTTCGTCTTCTAGCTTTGTCACATAGAACAAGTAATTCATGTGTTATTACTGAAGGATGCCAAAAAATTTGTAAATTTTGATTGAGATGACAGCAAAACTAGAGGTATTTACACCAACGTCTATTCATTGCTTAAATAATGCATATACAGAGTTGCATACTTTTGCTTTTCCATCCATTTTTGTACTAAAAAGCATCAGCAATCAATGACCACCTAAACCGCTACACTTGCCATGCAACCGCATTTATTTAAAAATTATTAATTAAAAATTAAAAAAAATTAAAAACCAGTAAAACACCATCGTCCAATACTGTGCTTGCTAACATCACATGGAAATATCATCTCCTGTCGAGATCATCGCTTGACCCGACAACAACCCAAGCCCAGGACTCTACCCAGCCCCACAAATTAACGAGCTTCTTTATTACACGCTACAAGTCTCACGACCGGGAGAAGGCGACGGAGTATAGTACGGCGGCGAAGCACAAGGGGTCGAAAACGGCGTCGGCCCGTCGTCCACCTCTACACTCATCACCGTCACAGCTACGTCCAGCACCACCGTCGTCGCCGTCTTCACCTCTTTCTCCGCGCACGACGAGTGCGTCGTCGTCTCGGCGGAGTCCAGCACCCTTCTCTCCTCCTCCTCCTCGATCGTGAACAAAACCCTTGATGACACGCCATACAGTGCCTGCTGCCACTTGAACACTTCGTCCACGTCAACGTCGACGCTGCTGTGGTGCTGTGAGTGAGGCGGCCTTTCGTGAGGCCCGATCCGGGTCTGAGACTGAGACTTCCGCCGGCGCCAGAGGAGGAAGAAGAGCTGGGCTGCTAGGGCTGCGAGAATGGCCGCAAACACTACAGTGAGCGCAGTCCCGAGCTTGCTAAGACCACCATTCATGTGTCTGTGCGTATAATTTAATGTCTGCAAGTTGTTTGTGTAAATGACTCTCTGGGTCTTTTCAGTGTTTTAAGTTAACGGGTGGTTGACCGGCAACCGGTTGTTTACAGAGAAGGTAAAGCGAAGAAATGGGTTTGAAGAGGATGGAAGGAAGTGTGGTTTAGCAGGTTGCCGGTGGATGAATCATGAATGGATAAAGGTTTTGTAAAAAAGAGAGTGAGTGTGAACTAGGCGTGAAGGAAAACGATGTTTTTTTCTTGGAAATGTGGGTGGGTGGGGTGAAGAAGAAGAAATGTGGACAGCATCCGAGCAAGGAAATGTGTGATGGCGTGGGAGTCGAAGGAGTGCTGAGTTGGAGTTTGCATTGAAGTTTGAATTAATTTTGGCAGTTGAGTGGGGGGGTGAGGGGGGGCTTATCTGTTTTGTAATTTGCTACCATTTATGATGTTGTGCAAACACCTAAAAGGCCACGACTTCACGTTTTTTGGGATGCTTTTGAAGAGCAAAATTTGTTTTTTGTTTTTAAACGATATTGGAGGATGGAGGAGTCGAATCTAGAATCTCGGATGCAAAGATAATTGTTCTTAGGTTTTGTTTGGTTCACGGAATGAACTTGAGGAGAAATAATTTACTATGTCATTTCCCAAGGGATAAGAAATGGAAGATTCATTTTCCACGTTTGGTAATACTAGGAAAGTAATCATAAGATAGCATTTTTCCTTTCCCATGTTTGTTTTAAGTAGGAATGAAAAACAAAGTTTGTATAAATTTTCAATTATACTCATATTAAATTAAATAAAATAAAAAGAATATATTTAATGATATATTGTAATTTTAAATTCTTAATGGGGACAAAATAGTCATGAAAAATGTGTATTGAATGTTGGTTCATTTCCCCAAACTTTCTCATAAGAAGATAAAACAAAACCCAAGTTGGGAGGATGACTTTACTTTCCCCCTACTTTCCTATGGGCCAGACAACGATTTCTCATGCCTGGACTTTCCAAACAGGGGAAAGTAATTGATTTCTCATCCCCAAGTCTCTTTTATCATGAACCAAACGGGGCCTTAGAGCATCCACAATCATGCTCTCTATTTTGTAGTTAAATTTTAGCTAAAAACATATAAAAGTTATTTTAGGAGCTCTCTATAAAATTTAAACTTTAATCATTAAGGAGTCATAAATGTTATAATTCTTTTTTGATTGGTCCATCTCTATTATAAAATAAAATAAAAAATAGTTTGTATTAAATAAAGGTTTGAAATACTCATTAAATAAAGCAGCATTAAATTATAAGGAGTCACTAGGAGTCCTTTCTCTCTCCTCAAATCTAGGAGCTCCTAGAGGTCTCCCTATTTTAGGAGGTGGATAGGAAATATGGTTGGAGTTGTATTTTTACAATCTCTCTCAAAAATTTATCTAATAAGTTAGTTTAAGGAGCCCATTATTAATGCTCTTAATCAGTTAAACTAAAAGCACCTTCCAAATTTTGCTTCTTCGGTGGAGATCCTTTACAAGTATCTCAGCAATTGGTGTGAGAAATAACCACTTGGGCGTTTACAGTTCAATTGATGACTGGAGTTTGCTGGAGAGCTGTACTTGGGCTGATTGAACCAGACAACAAAATAGCAACCTGATCTTTATTCAATTGAACCCAATTGCTCACAAATATTTTGTTCGGCTTTTTCATGGTAACTTTGTAAGAGGTTGTGAGCCCATCATCTTGGGCCTACTTCATTCCAATGCAATTGAATGGGAACAGTTCATATTCATCAACAACAGTGCTTGAAGGCAACCGACATTATTATTTTCTTCAAGTAAAATATAAATCATAAAAGATAAAAGGTTTGGGATAAGAGGACACAATTATTTCTCTTATTATTATTTGTTTGTTTGGGCAAACGGAGTCTAACTCAATGAAAAAATATTTTGACTTACAGACAAGAGGTTTGGGATTCGAACACCCATGACATCATTTGTGTGTGTGTGTGAGAGAGAAATCCCTCCTCCCCTCTAGTTCAGACTATCGCTTATACTCAAAAATTATTATTTATTTGGTAAATAATTCATTGAATCTCTTGTTTTATAAGATTTGATTGGCTAGAAATATTTTTTTGGAAGGAAAATCAATAATTTGAGTTTTCAAAATCAGAGTGTGCTATAGTCTATATATGTATAAGAACAGTAAGCTGAGTGAAAGTGCAAGGTACTACATGTGTATATGTGTATGTGTAAGAAGTGTATATGCTTTTGGAAAACGACCGAACAATCATCAAAAGCATCATCATTCATCATCTCCAAAATCTAATCATCACCCACATTCTCTGGTTTATTCGCGTGTGCTTGCCCCCATCTCTTTTTGACCAAGTTCTCCATCAAAGACCACCCCACCAAAAACAAGAACAGAAAAGAAAAACCCTAAAAACTACATAAATAAAACAACATGGTCAATTGGTAATGGTGGGAGTGGTAGCCCCCCTTCCTTTCTTCACCATAACAGAAAGAAACAGCAGCACATGAAAGTACCCCTTCTCCTTGGATCCCTCAATCTCATCACTTTCAAATGATAAAACCCAAAAAAAAAGCACAAAAGCACACACAGAGTAAGTGATGATCAATACAATGACTACAGATACATATTGGTCCCTGATCTATAACATCTATATCTATGTATAGATTAAGGGTCTTTTGGATCCGAGATTTCCCTTACTTTCATGCAAAAATATTCACTCAGAAGAGAAAGAAAAGAGGAATTGGAATTGGAACAAAGACAGTGACCTTATGGAAAAGAGGCCTCTGATAGCTTCAACTCCCCTTTTCTTAAAGTCTGCGAAAGCCCTCTCACTTCTCAAGCTGTCTGTGGAAACTTTGTCTCCATGCTTAGCTCCCTTTGTCTTTTCTAGATGCCAACAACGGTCTTTCTCTTTTTGTGGGTCTCATTTAACAGTCCTGGAGGGACCTTTTGTGTCACTTGTAGCTTGTCTTTGGTTTTTCAAAATCAAGCCTCTACTTGGTACATAAATTGTCTGCTAATTAAAGACAGATAATACACCCTTCAAATTTAATAAAGTTGAAGGTGCATGAAGGGAAATAGAAATCCATAATTACCATATATATTCTGTCTTTGGTTAGTGTTATATATGTCAAATTTTGAAGAATAAACAGGAGAGTTATGTTAGAACGTGACAATCCAACTCAAAATCAATTGATAAAGGATGGAGATGTTCAACGTCTTTTGAGTACTATAATACGGGTTTTCACTCTCCAATATGGGATACTCTCTCAACAAGTCAGTATTTATCTTATGGTGATTACAAAAAGGTTTCCTTAAGTAAATGAAACATATTGGCTCTTAAAGTAAGGTATAAAACTTTATTGGCTCCAGTAAAGCTAAAAAGGATGTGCCTTAATCAGTATGTCTCTTATCCCACAAGGCTTAAGAACTTAGGCTCTCTCAGTAGGCCCTTTAGTGATGCACCACTTTACAAATTTGTGTAAGATCTGTGACAATGAATTTGAATATTATAAACACCATCCATCAATCTTTAAGGTCTCAGTTTCTTTTTGATCATCGAGTATGTAAGGAGATGATTGGACAAGTAAGCATGACTACTTTGCTTTGATAAAAAGAGGGTTTCTACTAAGGTTCATGGGTGAGTTTCGACCGTAGATTTTGGAAAAATCAATCATGTGCAACTGGCTCTAGCATTCTCCTCAATAAGAATTGTAATTCCCTTTAGAACACACTCACTTTTAATGACTAAGATATTATCATGTGTTCTGTGAAATTGTCGACTAATATTCAGAAACGCCAATTGGCATGCAAGTCCGGACCAGAGGGTCAAGGTTTACACCCAAACGTGTAAAGATAATAAGCTTGCGCGCAGGCCCACATAAACCTTAATTCAACCCAAAAAAAAAAAAAAACAACCAATCATCGCAATGTTTGGGCCTCCCTAATACGTGAAACCTTCATATTCTTTCATAAGCTGTGCATGAAATTAATATGCACGTCACACTATTCAAGCTGTTAACCCTCAAGCGAGACTTAAAATTGTACATATTTGGCTCATATTAACTGAGAAATAAATAGGATTCCATAAGAAAAATATATATATAAACACAAACATTTGAACTGAATTCATTCAGTCTCGTCCCAATCAAAGCGTGAGCCCTTACACAGTGTCGTGTCGCATAAGTTCTGTACTTCTCTCTTTCTCAGACCCATGAACCATTTCTAATACCGATGTTTAATTTTTCTGTTGCACTACTACATTTGACAGCTTTATGTTCACTATGGTTGCGCAAGTTACCAGTGAGTTGGCAGCCACAGTGACAATATATATGCTTGACATCGTTTACACAAAAATAGTAAACCATTGAGAATGCTTGTGGTAGGCAAAGAAAGCTAAACCCTCTAATATACTACAGTAATGTTTTATTTATCAAGTGATCTACTGTTAGGTCACGTAATAAGAGAGATAAATATATAATTCTTAGTAATTGAATATCACGCAAATGACATGCAATTTAGCAAATGAGAAAGGCATTTTGGTGCATCTTTTGCAGTCAAATTATTCAAATCAATATGATCCTGAAATTGGCCTGGTCCTTGGTATAGCGAATGAACCCCAAAATGCGCTCCATGTGTTTTTCAGTGGCATGACACATTGACACATATGCATAATCAATATTATTGACTTGGTCCCTTTTCATATAGACTCTCTCCCAGCAGTGGAAAAAAAGTTGAACCATTTGTGTGCCGTACAAAAAAGATGCATTGCACAGATGATCAAAGTTAGCCCAGTAAGGAAGGGTGAGAAATGGCAGCCACCCACAGCCACAAGGAGTGAAAAAGATAACAACTTTGTTTTTCAAAAGGGACACCCACTTTCTGCTATTAATTAGGACTTGTTTATTTACTAAAGATACTACTTTATCTTGCTTCCTGCTTTTGAGGGGAAAATTAGATTCCTAACACACACTTACATCTTAATAAAATAATTCAGTGTGTTTATGACATGGATATCATATAGGCGATCGTAAAAGTAAATGATTGAGGACTTCGTTCACATCACATAGAGCAAATTAATTCTATATACAACAAATATCTGCTTCATTATTCACCAGATGAGGATACATAATTGCTCAAAATAGTATATAATTTATTCCAGGTGATATAATCAAACTTAATTATATTTCTTAAGGCTTAAGGATTCATCAGATAATCGGATTAATTGATTTGTTGAATAAGGACATTAGTTTCCAGATTCTGAGCCAATTTGATTTTACATACTTCATTTCTGACGTTAATACTAAACTTACACACACTACAATAATTGACAATTAAATTGAGGGAAGGGGCAGAGGATTTAGAGAAAGGCGAGCAAGATTCTTCTTAAAGTGATGTTTCTATTGAAGGTTCAAATAGAAACCCCCTTTATTCTCAGTTCTCATCACTTTATTTTTTGTCATGGACAACAAAATCAAAGGCACTAAATGTGTTGTTACCAAAAAACAAAGTAAACGTGTTTGGAGCAAAGTTAGGTAAAGAAGAAAAATGAAAGATGGATACTGGAAACTGGTAAATGTAATGGGAAAAAAAAAAAAGGCAGTCTAAGATGGAGGCTTCTTCCTTTCAAGTTTGGAACAAAGTAACAAAAGATGAGTGAAAAGTAAAGGAGAATATAATAAATATTAAGCTGGATTTGGTTGAAAACAAGAGAGAGAGAGAGAGAGAGAGAGAGAGAGAGAGAGAGAGAGAGAGAGAGGTGGCATAGGGCATAGGGCCAGTCTTCTTTTGTCCACCGCATAATGCAATATGTCTCAAAAAACCCTAATCTTTTTGAAAAGCCATAAACGACAAATTCCCTACTTATGCTTAAGGGTTTTAATTTAAAGTTGGGAAGATAATGATCTTTTGGTGATTCTAAAGTAGCAACATCTTTGAGGTTTAAAGAGGAGATGCTTATCTATGTTTTTCTTAATCCTTTCCCTTTTATTTTTATTTTTATTTTTCAACTTTTTGTTTTAGTTGCATATTTTGAACCCTCCCAACACAACTTTCCAATGCTTTCCGAAGATGAGAATGTTGGGGTTACGAAAATCAAAGAAAGAAAAGTTATTCTTTTACAAAACGAATCACAAAGCATGAAAAGTAGTGCTCTTTTGATATCTCTTAGGGAAGATTTTACTTTAATTTTCTCTTCCAAAGTAGAAAAAGTTGCTTCTCCTTTGCACAACCCTTACGTTATGAATCATTCCTTAATCTTACTTTGTGCGTTCCCAACATTCCTTTTTCGTATATCTTAATGCACTAGTGCAACTCTTTTTCTTTAATTCTATATATGTTTTAATTCATCAACTTGGTTGGTTGCCAACCATTGGATACACCCATATGAAAAATTGCTCAAAAAAAAGAAAATAAGAGGAAGGAATTAGCCTTGCCTTAAAAAATAGTTTTTCCTCCTGGATCTTACACGATGGTGACTAAGTCTATTAGCAAGTTACATATCATGATTCACGTGAAACTTATCTCTTAAGGTTGTCTTGATCTTAAGGCACCATACATATTTTTCTTTGCTTGCAATTTCATCTTCTTGGGCTTTACATTTTAGTCTCAAAGATGCATCTTTGAATGGTTTGATTCTCTGATTGAAAAAAATTTTGTTTTTTTTTTTTTTGGGGTTTGTTTTGGTGATATTGTGATGCAGATCACATATTCAACAGAGGTAAAACCCTTTGGTATAAATGGTTGTCACTTTTATTAGAATCGTTGATCCACACTACAATTGGTCACAATACTCTTATTCTTCTCATAAACCACTTTGTTATTGTTGTGAAAAAATATTGGCGAGAGTTGTGGAGAGTTTTAGTTTTAGTGGTTGAGTGAATATTTACCTCTACAATGAAGTTCAAAGTTCAAATCTCCTTTCTCTTAGCTTTCTTTGTAAAGTATCTCTTTCATTGGACCGGAGAAAATTAATGATTTACGAGTCGGGGATTCCTAACTTATTAGAATTTATTGTTGAATGCTTTGGTATTAACTCAATGATTTCCACACATTCACACATCCTTTAAATCCCTCAACTTTCCTTAAACATTTAAAGGTAGTAATCGCTGTTATTCTGAAACCTTTTTTTTATTTTTCAAAAGCACAGGGGTGGCAACAGTTGGCATATTGATACCTGCATAGATGGAGTAAGTTTCCATGTTACCAAATTAAATTGCTTTGCCAGTGAAAAAAGACCAAGTAGAATAAAGTCCAAAGCAGGTTATGTTTGGCATCATGAATTCTTTATTGTTCATGTTGCTATATCTCAGACAGAGAGCTGGTAGATGCTCTATATTTGATACTTCTCATCATGATGAGGATGTGTTAAAGTTGGGGAAAATAATGCGTGGTTTGAGCCACGCACTTTTCGTGGGTCATGTTTTATTTTTTTTAAAGGATTTTTTTTTTATTGAGAATGATAATAATATATTAAACTCACATATACTATTAGGGAGAACAATTACTCTAAATCACTAGACTAATGGGTCCTTTGCTTTCGTGGGTCATGTTTTATTAAGCCCAAATTCAAAATATTGAACCATCTAGAATTTAAACACAAGTAAAAATCTAAGAATTTTCATTCCGAGGGTCAACGTGTAAAAGGTTTTAAAAAAAATTATACAAAATAGGCCCATTGAAATGAAACGATAATATTCTAATTCATACTTAATAGATAAAACCATACAAAATACTCATGTTCATTATCAAAGAGAATTGCATCTCTTGATCTCAAATCCTTATATGTCTCTTCTTGATACACTAGTTTGTAAGACTACCAGTTCAGCAAAGTCTCAATTTATCTTTTTTAGTGCTTCTATATGTCGGCTTGCATGTTTGAGGAGCCCATGCAAATCAATAGACTTAAAAGAGTTAGGGTTCTGTTAAGTGAGAAAATAGATGTAAAAAAAAAAAAAAAGGAACATGGTGGGCACAAAGAAAATGGTAACAGGAAAATTGAACTCCTCATACAAGGAGAAGAATACATAGAAAATTTCAACAAACAATATTATCTCATATTCTGATATTTTAGCATGGTATCAGAACAGCGATCTTGGGATTGCTTACTCTAGTTTCAAACCGTAGCTGCCACCATGGGGGAGGATGATTTTTTCAATCTTCATAGAGGTAGCACCATTGACCTAGCTTCTCTTTCTTAACCCTAGCTGAATTGACTGCTCAAATAGCTCAGTTCCTAAAGATGCAGAATCAGACCACAAACTCAATCCCGACTCCAGATCCTACCAAGACCCCGACCCGGACTATGCCCTATGGTCCCAAATTGTCGAGATGTATATCTCCGACAAAGACAAGTTGTGATATATCAATGGAGATCTCCCACAACCTCCTCAGACATACCCAACATTTACCTGACAGTGAACAAAGAACGTGATCATCAAAGGATGGCTAATCAATTCTCTGATACCATTTGTTATGCCAACGAGCCCAATATGAAGATTGAAAAAATGTAGGAGAGATAAGGCTCAATGGACCTCTAGGTATAGGGTTTTATCACAAACAACCTCGGTGCAAATAGGAGTGGACCACCTATATTTAAACTATAGATTATTGTTGTATTCTCCAATGTGAGACTTACACATCATGTCTTGTATCGAGCCACCTACACCAACACCACCCCATCCCCAACCCCTCTCTCTCTCTCTCAAATAAAAACAAAAATGCTATCCATGAAATTAAACTACGAAAAACATGACATCTAAACCATTGCCAGATGTTGTCTCTCCAAAACTTATCAAGATACTCATGGAGCAGATTGTGGAAGGTTGGGTTTGGATGTGATGTTGATGGTGATGGTGATGGTGATGATGGTGACTGCTGGGGTTTTTCTGAAAGAAGAGGAGGAAGGATAGGTAGGTTGAGAATGGCGGGTGGTTAAGATGTTCACAAATTTTTTTTTGTTTAATTTTTTTTCTTACTTTCTCCTTTTTATTAATTATGAATACTCAATTTTTAAAGCATTTTAAATTTTAAAATATTTTAGAATACATATATATTTTATAAAAATCCATATGGCGTTATTTTATTGCATATATGAGGTCCACATATCTACCACATAAGCAAACTAACGAAATTCTTGACCGAAGCTCACGGTAATGAGTAATTTTAGGTGTTACGGGTACACCACGTGGTTGGTGTACCATCCAATAAACGTAGGACATGTAAAATATTTCCAGTGCAGCCAGCTACATGTCATAAAAAAGCAATGCAATAAGTTGGAGAATAATTCCACATGGCCTGTGTGTATTGGATGGTACACCAGGCAGGTGGTGTACCTGGAACATATAAAAAATTTAACCTTAATGACCACTAATGACAAAAAAAAAATATTAGAAAATGATCAGTCTCATTTTGCCAACTCTTATTCCAACTTGTTTAGAATTCTTACACATTGCGAGAGTTAAAATTAAGACACTAAATACTCAAAATTAGCCCCTTTCTATAGCCTAATTTTCAATTTTTCTTCTTGCCATTCACTTCTCATAGCAAACACACTTATAAAATTGAGACTTAGAAAGACCCTAAAAAAAAAAAAATTGATGTAAATTTAATAGGCTCAATAAAATCAGGGCCATGTGTGATGATACCACTTATACCACCCTAACCTTGACCATTATCCGTCTTATCCTTCACTTCTCATAGCAAACACTTATAAAATCAGGACCCAAAAAGACAAAAAAAATAGAGATGCAATTTGAGAGGCTCTATAACATCATGGCCATGTACGGTGATACCACTTGCACTACTCTAAGGTTGACGATTGTTCGTCTAACTAGAGAGGCACCCATGGTGCTTTCTTTGACCATGGAGGAGGTATGATGAGCGCCTCGATGATGATGCCTTGTTTCTAGCCATGACTGTTTGTGCAAATTTCCTCTCCTAGAATATTCGAAGAAGGTCTTCGCGTCTCTTGTATGAACTCTTCCTCAAACCCTGCAAAATAGTGGTAGTCAATCAGAGTACACCGGTGTGGTGTTGGCTAAGGGCCCTTCGATGCCTAAGTCAGTAAAATTGTCTCAGGGAGATGCAGAAAATACCAAAAGGATGGAGTGTTCTCTCTGGGGAGATAGGGTGACCGAGAGAGAGAGAGAGAGAGAGAGAGGCGTGAGCCCCTTGGTGTTGTGTTAGGGTTTTTAGGGTTACGAAGAAGCTACCTTCTTTGTGTCTCCAATTGAGCTTAAATAGCTCTCTTAAAAGAGAATTATTCATTTCTTTAAATAATTGGGTGGAGAGATCAAGGGAATTTAGTGCAATTAACACCCTTGACCAAATGAGAAAATTCTAGTCCCATTTTCCACGTGACGTTGCCGGATTGGACGTCAAAAATCTGTGTTTCCCACAGTGACAGGAGGGGGAGAGTAGTTTTTTGCGATTGCGAGGTATAAAAATAAATTCACCCAATTATTTTTCCTACTGTTACTTTAGGGGCCGATATGTGAGAGAATTCATTTGATGCACTCATTCTTACAGTCCACAACATCTAATCAAACCCGAATTAGCCTCTCGAATGTTCATCGTACCAGAAAAAGAAACAAAAAAGTTCCCATCATATAGTGGTCGTCTTATTCTCAACCCTTGTTGCCATAATTGACTAATATTCCAACGCACGGGAATAAACTAGGTATCATAGTCATAAACACAGTACAAAATTAGTGACAGACGGTGGAAAGCTGGAACATTCCACACTAAAATCCTACTCTACTTGTTTGGTACATGCACAAGAACTCTACTAGTAGTCCTCAGATTCCATGCATGAACCAGGAAAGAAGAGATGCCTACGGAACAAAGGAAAATATTATGGAAATAAATTAAACCAACCACCAATCTGTTACAGGAAAATCATGGATCATAATGTACATGTTTTACATAAAGAGGAAGATCTTTTAATTTCCAGCCCTAAGAATCTAAAAGGAACATGCTAACCAAAGAGAGTTTCAAAAGAAGCAAAAAAGACACTTTGAAAAGTAAAAAACCACCTTATGAAACTATTTTCTTTTCCTTTTTTTCTCTTTTTTTTCCCCTCACAATTCTTGAATTTTGAAAATAATCCGTCTATCGACAGATTCAAGAAGACCAATGTCATCGATCGACTGATCCTCGGTTCTATCACCATCAACGCCATCATCATCAAATGAAATGTTCAAATCCAAAGACACACAAGGGCTTGTTTGCTCTAAAGCAGCAACATCCCTATTGTCTTCTTCGTGATACCCCTGTGACAACTTTTGCTTAATAGGAGGAGAGCAAGCTCTTGATCTCGAACTGAAGCTTTCACAGCTCAAAATGATGATAGCATCTCCAAGACCTACTTCTTCACCACTCGAATTCGTTATCCTTCCTCGTTCTATTGCTCTCTTAAACCCCATTTGTGAGCAGTAGTCTGCTTGCTCCACGTCCTCCACTAAAAACACCCTGTGGGGATTAAAAGACACTGCCTCCGCGAATCTTTCGACATAGCTGCAGCTTTGCTCGTCTCTAGATCTTTTGTTCCTGCAATCCTCAGTTGAATCTGCTCGAGTCGATGAGAAACTACTTAGTGCGATGGAAGTGAGGTTGGTTTGGGAGCCGAAAACAAGCCTGGCCAATTCCCTTGCAACTTTCAGTTTAGCTTCCATGTCAATGCCTTGAAAGAACAACCATGTTTCTTCTTTAGTGACATCACTGTAGTTTCCCATCTTGTTCCCTTTTCTTCTCACCGTGCCTGACCTGCATTTCAAGATGGTGCTTGCAATTTCAGGAACTATATCCTTCTGCCATGGGACTTTGGTCTCCAATGCACTGCATAGGGTTTTGAGGTTTTCGGTGTTGAGCTCCTTGAACCTCTGCACATAGTGATCTGTTTCCATGACAATATCACTGGATGAGGCTGAAGTAGGGGTAGAATTGGGATTTGATGAAATTGGTTGTTTGGGACTATTATTCTCTGGAATGTACATTCTCAAACTGGGTTGATCATCAACAGCCTTGTTACAATTAGATCCAGATATCCAGAAATGTTGGTGCCTCCACGAATGATGATGGTGCAAATTAGGGTGTTGTGGTTGTTGTTGCTGCTCATATGAAAAGTTGGAAGTGGAGGAAGAGGGTGAGAGAGAAGAGAATATTGTGAGGGTTTTTTCAGAAGAATTATTGGAATGCTGTTGGTGCACTGAGTTGCAAATAGAGTTCCACTTTTTGCAAAGGTCTGAAACTGGGACAGAGTTCTGGTACCCAAAAAAAGGAAACAAGATAATTGCAAAGGAAAAAGTTAGTTTTGGAGTACATCTATTAATGCTGGGCCATATATACATAGGTAATTATGAAGTTTATTAGGAGCTGAAAGTGTTATAATTAGAACCTGATCATTAGTACTGCTTGGCACTTTGTTCTCATTTTTGTACTGTTGGAGCCATGCAGGAAGGCTTGAAGTGGTGGATTCACTGTTGCAGCTGCTGCTGCTTTGTAGGCTTCGAGCTTCGGCTTCAAACTTGGATGAACATTCTGCGCAGCAAGTGAGCTGCTTGCCTCCGCCTTCAAGCATTTGCCTGTTGTTTGTTCCAGTTTCAGCTATCTTGCTTGTAGACTCACTTTGTAGGTCACTGTAAATAGATGTAAAGTTGATAAGAACTTTAAATTCACGTGATTTTGAAAGGGAAGTCCGAATTAATGCTGCAGTCATTGTTCACCATATTCCTCATCCAATTAAAAAGGAAGAAAAGGAAAAAGTGGGATGGCAACTTAGAGAGGCTCATTAATTTCAAAAAGAAAAAGAAAAGAAAAAACCAAAACTTAGTTAGTAAGTTGTTTGCACATTTTCCTCCAGATAAAAGAGATGTGCCAAAAATACAACACTTTTGAAAAAGAGTAAGCAAAAATTTATCAATTTGTAATTTGCAGTACCTGTCAGTGACAAGACTCAAGCGGAGGCTGCCGGAGGGAATTGTAAGCGGATGAATACCCCAAACAGTCTCCAGTGATGGATGGCCAGATTTGCATCTCATGTAAGTTTGGAAAGTAGCCATCCCCACAAGCCACAGCCTCCCATTCTGATGATCTCCATTCATTCCACAAAGCAAGTTCCCAAGCTCCATGATCATGTGCTCCACAGGACAATAATACCCCCTTCCCTGCTCACTTGAACTACTAGCCCTATAATCACTTGTCCACTTGAGATCTCCCACAAATAAAATAACCCCTTTGGCCACACAGCTCCTCACTGTGCTCTTCAGCTCTCCAAGCTTCTGTTCAACCTCTACTCTAGACTGATGTTCAAAAGAGGACAGGGTAAGGGTTATAAATTTTACCTCTCTCAAAGCCTCAACTACGTCACCCTTCTCAACCTTATCCATCACTCCTCTCACCACACCCTCAATACTAGCAAGACACTCTCCCACAACCACAATACTTTTCCTTCTCTTCTTCACTAAATTCTCTATAACACTTGTCACATCCTCACTTCTAACTGGCTTTCCATCTTTGACTCCAATACTCTGACCAATTGACGGAAATTGATGAGGGTTGACTACTAAGAGACTATTGTTTTCCTTGGGCTTGCTACTCACAGAAGGAGTTTGGGAATTACATATTTCTAAAGAAACTGCTTGTTCTACATTGCTTTTCACTTGGGTACTAGAAAACCCAGCTTCTCTCATCACTCTACTAACACTTGGATCATCTAAGATGGAAATTATGAGTTGCTCCAACTCTATTTTCACAGCTAGGAGGGGCTGCTGCTGGTTCTCAATCGAACCGCGCCTTTGGTGAGCTTGAGCACGCTTGAATGCCGCAACCAAGGCGTTGGAGATGGAAGACTGTTGGGGGTGAGAGCCCAACATGGGGCTAGAATTGGAGGCCGGGAGGCGGTTGAGGGCAACATTGAAGCAAAGCTCAAGGGCTTTGCATTGGAGAGGGTGAGAGTGTGATTGAAGGCAAGCGGTTCGCAATAGGCCAGTTGAAGAGGAAAGCATGGTGTGTGCAACATGGAGAGGAGTCACTTGGGCATGGCCACGTTGCCTAGCTAGGGTTACTGCTTGCTTTACTATATTTGCAGCCTCTGTGGTTAGACCTTGTTGAAGTGTGCAACCTCCTGCCCTCATCTTGAACTCCGGTGATCTCCTATTGCTTGCTTTGATTATATATAAGAAAAAAGGAGGTCAAATTAGACGGTGAATTAGTAGATGGAGAACTTGTTGAGATTTTGGGTTCATGGCCTGGTCATCAGTTTAGTGTTGAAAGGGAGAAGTAAGATGGGTTTTGAGAGAGGGGCTAAGAGAATTTTGAACTCAGCTATATGTAGCTAAGATCAATTATATATGGAGTGTAGTAGTAGTGGTAGTATGAGAATTGTTCGTTATCTAGGGATCTAGATGATCATGATGATATAGTCGTGGAGAGAGAGAGAGAGAGAGAGAGAGAGAGAGAGTTTGTAGAGAGAAACCTACAAAGAGAGAGTGAAGGGCAGAGGGGGGTGTGAAATTTATGGGAGGGTGGGGTGGTGCTTTTCTTGTGGGAGAGGTAAAAATTGGGGTCCAAAGTCGATTTTGTAGTGGAAAGTGGAATGCATGTGCTGACAAGCAGTACTCTAATGTTGTGCACCAGTATCAAAGGCAACTCAGCTTTGCCTTCTCTCTTTAATTCTTTCTCACACATCAAATTTCATAAAAGATATGGAATTCATTCGGAAGTGCGTCTCTCTCTTGTTATGCAAAAGATTTAATTAATTATTAATAATTACTCATATGGTACTAACCTAGAAATAAACACCTCCTTTTCTAGTAATATACAGAAAATCTTTGGTGTATTATATTATTTTCTGCATAATCTAATTACCAAATTGCAGCCAATGGTATACTTTTCTCCCCCCTTTTTCTCTTTTTCGATATAAAGCTAGTTATAGTATAACAACTAAATGAATTTTTCATCAAGTAGTTCTTAATTTAGCAGTATTTCTCTTTTCAATATTGAAATAATATATTCAGTTTTTTGTTAGTGTTATTCTTTTTCTAATGGTGGAAGAGATGTTAAATTTGTAATCCTTTTTACGTGAATTCAAAATACCCTATGTAAATTTGTAATCTTTTTCTAATGGTGTTATTCTTTTATATATGGCTCTGTGTTGTGAGAAGCTTTCTCCATTAGAAACCCCTCTCCTCGGTGATAGTAACATCGATCACTCTGGTTACTAATCTCCATCTTAAGAAATTGGTGCCGCACGAGGATAAATATATTAAGTAATTAATCCAACATTATTGATATGTATATTTAGGCATGATGAGGTCATAGGTTTTTGTACTGTACTGCATAATTTAACCAATGAGAGAGAGAGAGAGAGAGAGAGAGAGAGAGAGAGAGAGAGAGAATATGTAAGTAAGATGGGATCCGCCAAAACCGAGGCCCTGAAAAGAGAATGGGACTAAATGTCTCAAGGAATCGGGAACTGTGTACGATTTCCTTCCGGACTCAAAGACATGGAATAAAGCTTAAAGCTTTCCCTCCCACCATTTTAGTTAGAAATAATATATTTGTAGCATAATGGATATACAACCAAAACCAACAAAGGTAGCCGATGAGATGAGATGAGATGAGATGAGATGAGCTGAGCTTCAGCCTTTAAATTCATGAAGAGTCATATGCATGGGGATTAATAATCCAGACATTCCTTCCTCTCTCCCTCTCCTTTATTACATAAAAGTGAAGCTTTTGGACCTTCTTTAATTCGTTTTTCCCCCTTTGAAAACACATATAATCACTGTGTAAAGAAAAGCCAAATTATAACGATACCATTTTCTCATCTTTTATATATATATATATATATATATATATAACTAGAGTGTACAAATGGTAATCTATTTTAATTATAGAGCGTTTATTTCAAAACTAATTAATTGGAGCTTTTTAAACCAAACACAAAGGCAATTGAAGATAAAATCCTAAATTAAAGACGGTGTTCCGATTCAACGGGGACGCTTGTAAAAGTTAGCAAACAAGAACCCTACTTGAAAGTTAAAGAAGAAAAAAAAAAGTAAACTATAATTAACAACCAATTAAAATTTTCTTTGGTGACTAAAACCAAATTACAAAATCTCTTTCCTCCTCTTTTTCTTCTTCTTCAGCAGGTTCATCAGTCAATCTGGTTTTTTTTTTTTTTTTTTTTTTTTTGTGGGCACTGTGTAAGCTTTTTTGGTGGCCAGATTAGTTGGTCTTATTCCATGGCACAAAACATAGAAAGGAGAGCTAAAACACTACTCACCACCTTAGCTGGGTGTTAAGCTAATAATATAACATACATATAAAAATCAAAACATACATACACAGATCCTTAACACAAAAAACGAGAGATCTCCTGGCTCTTTCATTCCTCAATCATCTTCTACCTTTACTTAAGTTAACAAATCAATGTTTTTTTCTTCTCCCCTGCTAATACACACACACACACACACATATATATATATATTTAATTACATATCAATCTTTACTGAGCCTATAATAGCTTCATCAGTTTTATTGTCTCCTTAAAAAGTAGTCTTCTGAAACAAGTTATCTACGCAAAGGATGAAATAGATAACAATTTAGCACTTAATATTGGAGAAAGATAGTGATTAAGGTAACCATACATGAGATTGTTTCTTATTGGAAGCACAAGAAGAATCGAAAATTATATCGATATATAAAATTGCATCTTATATTGTCAAACAGTCTGACTTGCTAATGCATATATTAATTTCTTTTTTCTTTCAGAAAATGAAATTATATCACATATACATTATACATATGTTATAAAAATGCGAATTAAATGTGTAATGGGGTTTGTATGAAATGGGAGGTAGGACCCAAACAGTGCTTATACAGGTCCAGATAATCCAAAACTCCCCGACTGTTTATTCTAGCTCATTCATTCCCCCAGTCAAAAAGTTTCTTCTATCTTTGTTGGCCTAAAAAGACATAGAAAGCCACCAAATAATTTGAACACAAAGCACTCTGCATTGCTAGAAAAGGAGCGTTTGAATGGGATGAGGAATATCTACGATTACTTAGAAAACACCCTAACCCATTCTTCTCTCTCTCTCTCTCTCTCTCTCTCTCTCTCCCAGACACTGGTACTAACGGTTAACCTGGTTTAAAGAAAAGAAAAAGAAAAGCCATGGCCATAACTGCTCTGCTACCTGTTAATGTGTGTATGGACGCCATGAGATTTGTGTCAAAGTGAAAGTTATATTAGGGTCTCGTGTATCTTTTCTCTTCTTTCACTATCAAGTGCTTTGATGTGTTATGGGAACACAATGCATTAGAGAGCTGTAATATTTAATTTATTTATTTTCTTGTTCTACTCTTCTCTCTTTTGCTTAAAGTAAAGCACTCTCTCATAAAGCCATATTAAAAGTAAAATATGGCATTATCTACTCAAAAGGGCCGCTCATTTTATGCTTTTAAGCTTCAAATAAGAGCATCTTTGGCCTATACGTGGCCATGTGGGCGAAAGCAATATCCAAGAGAGAGAGAGAGAAGAGAGCAGCAAAACACCACATAGATCTAGAGAGAGAGAGAGAAGATGGTAGAAGAAAATGGTGAATAATAAAAAAATATATAGAGCAATAGGGAGGCCCTGGCCGGCCAGTCGACTTTAAAGGTTAGAAATGAGAAAAAGTTGCTCTAATTTTGACATGACAGCCTTGTTAATGTAAAGGTGATGGAATTACGTACCACACACTCCTTTTCCCAAAAGTTTTCATTACTTTTATGCTATTGCTATCTAAATTGTTCTGATTAATTATTAACTTATATCATCTAATATAATCTTTCATTCATTATTTACACTTCAAAAGGCGGCATCATATTATTCAATATTCACCATTCACCACACTAAATAATATAACTACATGTATGTATAATCAACACTCGTGCTTCAATTTGCAGATATTTTTGTACCTGTACGTACTTCAGCTGCAGGTTGCTCATCTGTGTTCTTTTTCTTCTGTCTTTTTTTAAAATCTGTGAAAGAGCAAGGAAGGACCGCACTGAAGTGCGCATTCAAAGAGATACTAGCTTTTGCTGCACTTGAATGTGCACCAGATAAGTTGTGGCCAGTTGAGTTCTGGTTGTGGCCAGTTGAGTTCTGGTCACCAAAAGCACGGCTTTTCCTGCATTTGATTTGCATCAAACATGCACATTTTTTGAGTTTGCTATGCTATACTGGAGCTGTAACCATCTCGACTGGACCAAGCCTTTTATGCATTTCAAGCGTGCAAAGTTAAATTAATTAACCCTCAATTATATGATGGGTTTATATATTTTTGAGACGAAAATTAATTAACTATTGTCGTAGGTGTGGAGAATAGAAGCGCTTTTAGTCATTCTAAAAGCACCATATGCTATTAACAATTACAAGAAGAACAAAATTAAGTGAAAGCTGGATTAATCTGAGGTGTTGCTACTAGAAAGAGCATTGAAATTCAATAGAACAAACTCAGTCATGAGTCTATTATGTCCAATAATAAACATTTCTACCTCAGTATTATTGAGAAATAAGACTAGGAAGCCCTCAATTGCTAGCATATTTAGAGATCAGTGGTCTGTTATTATAAACAACTATATATTGTGAACAGCACCCTTAAATGTGACAGCAACAAAATTTGGAAGGAAAAAAAAAAGAGGGAAAGCCGAAAACGACTAAATTGAGAATGTTGGCAAGCTAACTTACAACCCCTCAAATAAAAACTTCATTCATCTTGGCTCTCTGTCTCTGATAAATTTCCAGGATAACTATCCTGCAGTAGAGGAGCAAGTATGCTCTCAACAGAGGATCTCTGCTTCCTAATTTCCTCGAGTATTGACAATCGAGCTGCTTCGCAAGCTTTGGCATTTGAGAAACCAAGTGTCCATCTCCCATCAGCCACATGATTGGACATCCCTGATGATTGATGGCCTCTAACTTTAATTTTATGGAGTTTTGGTTCAAACTCTCTTATCTGAAGATGCAACCATGTCGGATGGTCCTCATCTACCTTTGGCTGTTTCAAGTGAGAAACCAAATTAAATTTGTAAAATAATAAGGACCAGAATCAAAGCAATTTCAAGTTCCTTCAGGCCTGTATTATGAACAAGTCTTCAATAAATAATTGGACACTGATCTAGCATCCGCCAAGAACACTGGTCCTAACCATACACAATTCATCAATACAAGTATCATATTACTAAATCAGATGCATTGGCCTGTGCTACTAAAATAAAACAATTCTGAGTTGATATAGCCAAACTTGGCCAGGTATAGAAGCAAATATATACCAATTTTACTTACATTCAATCCAGCCAATGGTCCAACAGCAAGTACTACTCCTCGTTGACTACGGAAAGGATGCTTCTCTGCAAGCAGCACTTTTCCAGTAGTTTCCCTTGCCTTAGGTATCAGATAGATATCCCTGATTCCGGCATTGGAAAATGCAATTGTACATGGAATTCCAGATCCTGCAAAATGTTGTAGGAAGTGAAATAATTTTAAAAACAGAGAGACAGAGAGAGAGCCTGGATAATATTCAACTTTTACAGAAGAATACCCACTTAAAGAAACCTCTGACCCAAAGCTTGCAGATGCAATGTCTGAAGCATGTGTTTTACTAGAATCAGCAATTGCGCTGCTCATATTCAGCAAGGGTTCTTGAAGCAATTCTCCTTTGAAAATACATGATTTAAGCTGAAGATGGAGAATGAACACCTACATGTATACAAAATACATGCGCTCACTGTGAAGTCTAAGAAAATAATGCATGATAAGTCTAGAGTAACATGCAGAACACAATGTATGACTCATAAGATAGTGCACCCATGACTTTAACAGAGAAGTTAGTACGAGCATAAACGGCAACAGAAGGCAAGCTTTGACAAGTATCAAATCCAAACACATCAACCCAGTTCACTATTATATACTGAACTCAGTCGAATCTACTACTCCTGGATACTGAACTCACTCCATGTTTCTACATGTTCTGCATAATTATGGATACCAACACACCCGCAACATAACATTCCATTCTGGCAATTTTCTTTTACTTTTCTTGGGCTTTGGGCATTTGGCAAGAGTTGATTTTGACACCACATTCTATGTTGGAAGCTGATACTAAAGCATGCAATTGCTCATAAACTAAGACTAGCAAGGCATGTTAGACTGTTATGGACACCAACACTCCACCAAAGTAACATTCATCTGGGAAAGATTACTACATCAAACTCAGATGTTGGAAATTGAAACTAATTTCAGTGTTTAACAGCTTATAACCGACCAGCAAGGCATCCTCTCTACAACATAAAACTTGAATCTGAACAATCATTGGACAATGAATGAGGATTACCTTCACAGTTTCAACCATCCTTTTCCAAGCGAAGTATGAAGTTGCATCACCTGCAATATGCATATGGTATTTAATTCTCTTATCAGGTAACCAAATACTTTATGAAGCATCACCATAGGAAAAATACAATCCTACAAAGAAAAGGCTTAATCAATACCAAAAAATAAAACAATTTTATACCGTCAGTAGCTTGTTGGCTATCATCAAGCTCTAGAACAAAAAAAGGATCTTTGCATTGTGATGATTCCTCGAGAGCTGTTTGCAGCACCAAAATAGATTAACTGAATATAGAATAAATCATGGCTTTTCCTTTCCGGGGAGAAGCTGGTGCCAATATAAGAATATAAAATACTTACTGACGCATCCTAACAACAAAAACTTTTAGGAATAGTGATAAACCACCTAAACTTCACATGATATTACTTAAGTTTAAATCCGGCAATTTCAACCTCTGAATTTGTAATGATTTCCACGTGTTGGGCTCTCCAATTGTGGGAGAACCCACACATGAGAGAGATTTGTTAAGGTATAAACTGAATTTTGGCCTACCACAAAAACTTATTGTGGAATAAGAGCATGAGATCTTGAGTTCTAGTCCTTGCGATTGCAACTCATAATTTATATCAAAATCCCTTTGACCCAAGCATTAGGAGGGGCGAGATGTTAAAATATAAAGTAATGTTAGTCTACATCCTAAAAGTTTAACCTGTTTTAATTTTCTGGTTACAATCTAAGGGAATCAAACCCTTGACCTAGTCTAATCCGAACCCATTTCCCCCATCCACCCTCTTGGGCTAACCCTCAGGGCTTTAACACCTTAACTTTTTGGAAACAATGATATTAAACTACCACCATTCCTAAAATAAACCATAGAGCATATGCTAACTACCTCTAAAAGTGCATACTCAACACATTAACATAACATGAACCAACTGAGCCCCACCCCCCAGCAGACAAAAAAAAAAAGTACCTGCTTTACAGTTTGGCCATTCATTTCTTAAAACCTCAGGGATATGATCAAACCAGCATCCATCAAGTTCTTTCTGAAGGCATTCACGGGATTGCTGATATGAGGACTGTCCACAAAAACTAGAAAATATAAAACTTTAGAAAGTATGAGACAGGTATACAATGTATCACACAAAAGATCATATGGAAAAATAAACGTGCAACGTGCACTTCAGAGCTGCCTTGTTACTCTTGCCTCAGAAAGGTCAGATAGTGTTCTTCAAACTCTTTAGCAACACAAAGATAGTTTTCGTCATGATATGTCTTCTAACTGTTCCTACAGCAATTATGAATGTTTGACCAAACGACTTATTTAGCCATAACCCAATCTTCACCATCTACCAAACTTTCTACTTCAAAACCTACATATAAAATCCCGCCATACAGTGTGGTCTACCAAAGCTACGCCCTGGAAGGGGTGATGTATTACTAGTCCTTCTCAAGGATTTTCACAAATATCCATCATAATTCTCCTCTGGCTGGAGAAATCTCAACCTCAAGTTTTGTAATGTCGAAGTATTAGCAACTTTAGACTTGGAGCTTCAACAAATTGCTCCTTGAGTAAATAAAATATGGACAAAGTAAACTTCCTAAAAAAGTTCTTATGCCTTAAAAGATACAAGTGTTCTTCCATCCATCAATACAATCATTGATGGAAGCTGAAAAGAAGAACCGAAACACGCACCATTAATGGTTTTCCGTCTTACCAAGCAGAAACGAAAGACTATGAAGGTAGGGAGAATTTGGGAAAATCATAACCAAACAAGAATGATTATCCATTTCTTTCTGGTATGCATCTCTGATGCCAGTACACTTTGATAATGTAATTCAATAAGAGAGCACATCTAGAATAAATTCTACCAAATCAGTTAAATCCTTACATTGAGTAGCTCGAAATTATGATCACCAAGCCCCTTTCCTTGTAAAATCAATAGCTTCCGCAAGAACCACCCTGTATGCCATTGTATTAGTATAGAGAAAGGTGGTTGACTTGCTAAAACCTTCAATAATGCATTTAAAATCTGTAAAATGAAAATTCAGTTCATCACGACACTGAAAGCCACACTGATCCATCTATACAAACAACAGGTGGAAAAGAATTCTCAAAGAGTCCCTATACCTGATCCATATATTTCACTAGAAGATTTCCGATATTTCCATCCACTGCCTGTGAAAATATAAAATGAAAATTTGTAAATACATTTACAAACTCAAGACGGTGGAAGAAAGTATCATGAATGTTCAAAAATCCATATACATGAGTGGAAAACCCAAAACATTCAAAAGATTCCAAGTGATATATAAATTAAATATGAGCGATTGTTGTAAAATAAGAGGCCGCGTAGCCTCAAGGCACAGATAAACATAAATGTTGTGTAGTTTTCTACTTGAATAAAATATTTTTCATGTAACCTCAAGAAAGGAAAGGATGAAATATTAGACTCTCTTCATAATGTTATTAGTATTCAAAACACTATTATATTATCTACCATAAATTGATCTCCAAAGAGAAAAATACCTAAGGATACAAAAAAGCTAACAGCAATGAAATCACCATATATGCATCATAATATTAACGGTAATGAATTCAATGGCTGATTATTTTACAACCACCTGATATAATCGCACAAACAACTAAAGCACGTTAAGAATCAAACCAAAAAAAAAAACAATCACAAAGGTAATATGGTAACTAGTTTTTATTAGTAAAAACTACTCACTTATTACCTGCTGCACAGATGATTTGATAGTTAGGAAACCCTTGACAGAAAATATAAGTTTGTATATAACTAAAAATTGAAGTTTAATACTCACAATCATATTTTGCATTCCATTTAGGCCAATCATTTGAGCTAGTAAAGGATGAAGATCTGCATTAATGCAAGACAAATCAAAGATATGAATGAACAACACTGGGACATAGAAAATGCTCATTTTTATTTTTTTTAAAGGCTATATAGACTGATGCATTGAAGTTATATCTCAAATGTATACAACAGTCCACTCTAAGTTAGTACCTTTTGCTTCTGCTAAAATAAATAATAAGAATAGTGATGCTAGTGATAGACTAGGATTGTCAGAGAAAACATGTGCTAGTATTCCATTCCTGCACCAAGAAAAAAATCTCATAATAAGTTAGAATGTCCTTAGTTCATAATTCTCATCATTTTATAATAAAAACATTAATTAACCTGTAAAAGTAGTTTATTTAGAAGTGAATAGATCCTAATCACTTTACTTTCCTAATAGTAAGATACAGCTGAATAAGCGGAAAACAATAAACACACCAAAACTAAAATTTAAGAAAGAAACTAAGCTCTCTTTCTCTCCTTTTTTTTTCTTTCTTTTTTTCTTTTGAGAGAGTTAAGAATGAAATGAAATGGAGAAACAGAACAACCTTTTATTAGAGGCAGTATCTCTAGGGAGGCTACTGTTTTCTGCTCCTTCAGTCTCAGGACTAGACGATACTACTTTTCCCATTTCACTCAATATAGATTTAGCATGACTAATGCTCTCAGTTGAGTCCCTTTCAATAGCATCTCTCACACTTGATGTCATATAAGGATATAAAATAACTCCAGTGACAGAGTTGAACATGCCTTTTCCACCAATGACTTGAAGAAGACGAGAAACAGTATAGAAAGACGTGACTGCGGACAGATTTGAGCCCTGGAGATTAAATAAAATGCGGAATCAATACAGCATTTAGGAAAAGTATATCATCATGAATTCGATCTACAACTACTGCAACTAACATGATTGAGTTGGCACTGGCTCGATCATTTTTTTTCTTCATGTTTTTACTATTTTTCATATGTTAAGTGGTTTCTCATTTTCTGTTTTTTATTATCTGTTGATCATTATACAATCATATGTAACTATATTCTTTTTAATCAAACCCAGATCTGAATGGGATTAATCTACGTAATTCTAAATGTAATTGGACTACAGATAAAATCTTTTAAATTGGATACAAATTTAAATGATCATCTTTAGGTAAGGTAACAAAACATTAATCTGGCAAAAACCAGAATGGGATCAGATCTTTGATCCAACCCATTGGCAGTTGTGAGCAAGGTGTGGAACTTACTGTACTTCAACAGATGATCAAAATTAATCCAATCAATAACATCAAATTCTTAAAAAGAAAATAGTTATATATGATTGTATAATGATCAACAGATTCAATCTTAAAAAGACTGATGCACCATACAGCTAGACGTCATAAATAAAATTCCGTTTTCAAAATTTGTGCTCTTCCACCAGATCCAGTTATCTAGGAGTTTCAAAGTGGAGGTTTCTATTATAGGAGTTATCATATCATGTACTACTTAAAAATTAAGGCACCAATGAAAACCTCATATATAATATCAGATATTATATTATAAAGTGCTGATACATATTTACATAAAAAACATAAAAATTCAGGTTTTTGGTAATAATCAGTCAGTAATCAGTAAATGTGATTTCAGGTTTCGATTTGTTACAAGTGGTTGCCAAAACCTAGAAATAGTCAGTTGAAGATCAATTGATCTAGTAAAAACCAAACCAAAACACAGCCCCATACCAATCATACATTATGAAAATCAACCAACCATATTGGATTGCTCCTAATAAGATAAACCACACTGTCCAAATTTAATGTGCACTTACTCAATACTAAATTTACGGAAATATCTACCAACAAAAAGTATTATTGTTTCTCATGAAGTAGATAAGAATGAAAATGAAGCAAATAAGAGAAAGAACATCTCACATTGCTCTGCCCTAACTGCAGTAATGGGAGTAATATGGGAAAGATTAATATTCTGAGAAGATTTTCAATGATTACTGTACTCAAACGAGACTGGCCAACTCCAAGCATGTCGTTGAAGTAATACAGATCATCGACAATCTTATCAGTTTCCAAGAGTAGTTCTTTTCTCTTTTGATTTGTACACATCCTGCATCAATACTTAATAGTTCAGCCTTAATATGCATATCACTACCAGAATCTTTTTTAAACAAATTGAAAGACACATACTCTGTAGCATGGACAAGGGCATCTAGATGAAAAAATTGATTGCTTAAGCTTGAAACCAAGTCTGAAAAATACTTCGAGACTGGAGGAGTTGTTATATATTGATAAACCATATCATCACTAACTGCACAACCAAAAACAAAAAACTGTATTATATTACCAAAAATGTAATTGCAACCCAAAATTTGCTACATCTCTTCTATTAGCAGCTTCAAAAAATAGTGAAAACCAATAACATGTTACCATTATATATACTGAGAGTTAGTGCACGGATAGCTGTCTGAATCATCTTTTCCCCATGGTGGGCAAATTTGAGAGCCTCATTATACAGGGGAAACGAGACTACAGAATCCTGCAATTGAAGGGAGACATAGAAATAAAAATTTATTAGGGGCCATGCTGATCAGCCCTGTACATTTAATAAAACTTCCCATGCTTTACATTTATCACCCTTGATATGCAGGTTACTATTACGACTGAAAATGCATAAATCATGAATGGTGAGTAAAACTTACACAATAAGCTTTAACTTACCCCATAGACCTTCAGAAGAAGGCAAACTGTGTCTTTGTTTAATTTATTGCTCACTGCTCTGATAAGAGAGAGGCAGAGGGATCAGAAAAGTATAAACTTCACAAGTAATGAAAAAATCAAGCTAAAACTGCATCACAAGGATAAAAACTCAAACCAGTTCAATTATTTTAGCAAATAACAGTTAAAGATGTTAAGCCTTATATGTATGAGAGAGAGAGAGAGAGAGAGAGAGAGAGAGAGAGAGAGAGAGAGACCTCAAAAATGATACATAATATAAGGCTAGATCTCCTCCAAATTCAAACTTATGTCCTATAATGTTGTTGATATAGTCATTGCTAAAACAATAGTCTGCATCAGAAACCATCAAAACGTCGCCAATAAGTACAAGCAATAAGAATAACCAAATGACATAAGAAAGGAAAAAAAAGACAAACTGGTGAAGACAAATAACTGATTTTCCAACATGATTGCAGATACCAAAATCTTCTGTAACTAAACATTGAAGGAGTAATGCATTTAGCATCTTACAAATCGAATGGTCACTATTCATGTTTTGAATCATTATACTCAGATACTGAAGCAACGGTGCCTCAATTCTTGAATTTTTACTGATCTTTAGCACACGAACAAATTCTGCTAAAACTTGGTACTCCATAAAATATCTGCACATAAGTTATAAATAAATTAGAATACCAACAAGAAAATGGAAAGCATACCCATAGAGAAGGTTTACCATGAAAAACAGTTCATACTCGAAAATCAGTGGGTCTTGTTTATCACCATAGGTAACTAGCTCCACTATGGACTGTAGTAAATCAATGACTAATTCCTGGTAGAGAGTTGGAGGAGGGAGAGGGAGAGACATATTAATTAAAGTAAAAATATAATATAACAAAAGGTTGATAGTTTACAAAATCAAATTAGATGAAATTATAGAAAAGTCAAAACAACTTACCCTGTTATGCCAGTCCACAACTTTGATCTGCCGCAGTTCATTGATTACGTACCTATATCAATAAACAATTTTTTTTTAAGTATTAATAATAATAAATGATAATGATGATGATGCCAATCAAAGGAAATTGTGTGTGGATGCTTTGCATAAGACTTCTCTACCCTCTCGTTCCCTCTCCTATAAATCTCTACTTGTTCTTCCTTTTTCTTCCAAAAGTACAAGCAACACCGTACTCCTTGGTTAATGCACAACAAATCTACCAATGATATACTATCCTCCTATGACAAAAATTTCATTCTATGGTTCGGTCCAATATAGGCATTTCCACTTTATTTCCAAAAATCAGGTTTCGGAAAGTGGACGAGGAACTAAAATTCAACTACCACCCTCTGTACCCTCAAATGTAAATTAATATACACGTTCAGAATAACTCCATTTGCCCGCCATGTTGTTCAGGTCCTCCATTCCCCAGCCCAACGCTCAGCACATTTAGGGAAATTGAGGGAAAAACATCATGGAGCCTTAATTCAGTGAGCATTGTTCAACTGAAAGAGGCCAAATTAGACCATTTCTGTTGCAATTGCTCAATTTTACTTACAATTAATTAGTTAAAAAGGGGAACTGGTATAAAAATTCATGTAAAACCCTAACTGATGGGAAATAGAGAGGAAGGAGGGAGCTTACTTGAAGTACTGGAGAGAGAAGCGGTCGATGGAGCGCCACAGAGAGCGCCACATGGCGGTGATGATGATGGCGTTGAGCGATCAGAAGCGGAGGTTGAAGACTAACTCGAAGAGCGTTCGTTGTGTCTTGTGTCTTTTGGTACGAATTGAAGGAAGGGAGGAAGGAGAAGGGCGTTTTCTTCTGGTTACTTTGGCCGTTTGGTGGATTGGCGGATTTAATTTTGTGCCAACTACCTGTCAACGTCCCCCCCTGGAGAGTCTACAACTGTAAGCTAAAAATAGTATACGTGTCCTCAACGCAACGCACCGAGGAGTTTATTTTGTCGACTCACTACGAATTGATTCAAATATAATTTGTATACGTTATTAAATGAATTGATAATACCATGGGGACATTCTCTACGAATGAAAAATAAGATTTTTGACCGAAATAGTTCAATCCTAGTTCTATTTTGGTTCTTGGACTCTTTTTTTCGTGTCAAATTGGTCCCATTGTCAAATTTGCAGTCAAATTACGGGGTAAAATTGTCAATCTAGGAACTAATCTCCTCTCAACAATTAGTCCAGCACTACAACGAACATTTCCCTCCAAAAATCGTTACTCTCTGCCCCAAATTGAAATCCTAAGTTTTGGTTGATGCCAATTTCTTTGACTTTGTTGAACTAGGATAGAGAGGAATGACTTACAGAGGGAAATGTTTAGAGCCAAGTTGGTCATTTGAGAGAATTATTGCCCAAAGTGACGATTTTACCCTAAATTTGATGGTGGAACCAATTTGACACTATAAAGAAAGTTAGAGGCTCATTAAAGTGAAAAATTTAGTTGAATGACCAAAATAAAACTTAACATAAGTTTAGGGAACATTTAGGTCAAAACCCATATTTTTATTTGTAGAGATTGTCTAGGTTGTATTATCAATTCATTTAATAACGTGAGGATACACATAACAAGGAGCTTATAGTTCAAGTGGTTAAAAGCATTTACTCATGTATCCGAGGTCCTATATTCAATTCACATTTCCCCAATAACGGTGGTACATAACACACCTCTAGTGTCAATTTACTTGAATTATAATACATCTACAATTACTAACAAACTCAATATGTATTATTCTTTGAATGAATTTGTACGAGAATAAAAGCATACAAGCAAATGGAGAAGACATCATAAAGAATGCGAGTGTGAAAATTGTTTCCCCCAAAATGCATAGAACTTCCAATTTAATACCCAAAATATTGCAGCGGAAAACTCTGATCTGGTGCACTGTTTTGTTCATGGGTCATCAAAAAGGTTCTTGGCCCAATATTACCAACAAACAAAAAGAAAGTGTTGTTGTCCAACGATTTTAGTGGGCTTTAGCCTGAGTTTGACATGGATCTTGCTTAATTTTTAGCCCAACCTAATCCCCAACCCATTGAGATGTATGCTCTCTCTAGTGCGCCAGATATTCTTTTTCTTCATCTTCATCATTGAAAATAGTGGAATTGAAGTACGATTGAAACTTCACAAGCCCATGAATAAACAACAAAACTGAAAAGGCGATCAAAACTGGGAGCTTCTACAATGAGGAGTTAAAGTGAGGAGACCGATCTGACCGTCAAAACATTTAAAATATTTAAGTCCCATGATTTCTTTACATTTGTTGATAGTGAGATTTGACCTCCTCAAATAACCTCCTCACTTTAACTCCTCATTATAGCCTTTCCAACCAAAACTAGTGCTACGTCAAATGGGCAACCAAACTTATTATGGAAGAGTACAATTGAAGTCGCCTTCAAAAGGCGGGTTAGCAAGAGTGTAGGATTTGAATTTGGGATTTTTTTTATTTATTTAAACATTGAGAAGATAAGGATATGTCTGGTATCCAAATTTTTTTTTTGGGATCAAATTATTTGGTATCCTACTTGGATTCAATTTTATAAACTCAAAAACTGATTTTAATTCCAAAGCCACAAAAACCTGTTTTGTAAACCCATTTTTAAAATGTCAAACCCATTTTTTTTTGGGATCAAATTATTTGGTATCCTACTTGGATTCAATTTTATAAACTCAAAAACTGATTTTAAGTCCAAAACCACAAAAACCTGTTTTGTAAACCCATTTTTAAAATGTCAAACTCAATAAAAACTCAAAACCACCCTCATTATTAAAAACACAAAAAAAAAAAAAAAAAAAGAGAGAGTAAGATTTTATAGTTTTTTTTTTTTCTCTCTCTCTCTCCTCCCTCTCCCATCTCTTTCTCTCTGCTCCCTCTTCCGTCTCTTTATCTCTCTCTCTCTCTCTCTCTCTCTTCCCTCTCCCGTCTCCTTCTCTCTCCTCCTTTTCTCATTTTCTTTTGTTAATTTCAATTTGGGAATCTAGAGTTTCTTATTTTCTTATTTTAATTTCAAATTTTTAGATCTTAAAATCACTATTTGAAAACTCATATTTTTAAAAAGAATCATAATTTTTGAATTTACTTGTTTGAGTAGAATACCAAATATAATCTAAGTTTCACAAGTCTAAAAGCTAATTGGTCCAACTTGTCAAAAAATAGCCCTTGAAGTCAAAAAAAAGAACTTCACAAGCAATCACATAATCATGCTAAATCTAGTTCCGTTGTTTTAGCGTATGAGTTAAAAATATCGTCGTTCAAAACAATATTAAACTAGTGATAAAAAAGCCTCAATCAATTGATTAAGTCAAAGAAAACATGACGATCATTTCATTCGCCATAATTTTCATGATCTCCTTCGTAGATAACATGCAAGTGTAAAACGTACTCCAACCTTCTTTTTCCATGTACTCTAATTACGCTTAATGCGGAACAACCTTATTAGCATGGACTATAATTATGCTTAAGTATGCTAATGGTCTTGTATAATCAAGCTGTGCTGTCGGCAACATTTAAATTTATACCATGAAACGACTACTCTTTGTACCTACAGGCAACTTCTAATCTATTATATTCCTGTAAATCTTGGCAAAAACAAAAATATTCCTGTAAGTATCTTTTACTGTATATATGTAGCCCCATTTTTAAAAATTCGCATCTGGGGTCCCAATGTACGATGTGACAAAATTACAAGGGGCCTGGGCTGTTGTTTTGTACATCAAGAGGGTAAGACAGATGTATAATTTTGGGAAATTTTGGGAAATGTACCCTACAATTTTCCCATTATATCCAAGAATTTACTTTGTTGGATATTATTCGATATGTCTGAACCGTTGATGTGTATAATGTCAATATCTTGAATGTCAACGGTATCTAGCCCAATGAAAAAAAAATATTAATTTACCGATCAGTAGTTTCATATTCAAATATTCACAGCACTTTAACAATGCGTCCACATTGCATGCATGTATGCTCGATATTTTTAACTAAAACATCTCCAATTTCCAAAGTTGGTTTTTAATTATGCAGGTCATTATATTATAGTTGACCAGTGCGAGAGGCATATTAGTTAAAGAAGATTTGGAGGATCAATAATCTTCCAACTCCAAGTCAGAAAGGAAAAGTGTCCACCAGCAGGATTAAGCACTAAAGCCACCACACACTTTCTTTGGCTAATAAGGACCAAGTGAGTAGAGATTCCAAAAGCAATATATAAAAAAAGCCTTGAGGTTCCAATTCCCACATCCATGTGCTCCCATGACTCGTCGCTTTTGTTCTTATTATATTCACTCACATGTCTTCAATCTTCAACATCACTTATCGTCCAGGACAAATTGGGAAAATTTTGTGTTGTCACAACTTACAGGACTGACTTTCACTTTGATATATATTTCTGTAGGGGATGGGACATTTTGTTGATTAATAATAATGTATTCTGGTGGAAAGCAGGGCCATTTCCCATTATTAGGGTGCAATATGCTGCTGTCCAAAATTGTAAGCATCTTATTTTCAACAGAACATGTGATGAGTATTTTTCACTCTTTCACTTTCTGTGGAAAATGGGAGCAAGAATTGTGACATTGGTCATCTTTATGCCCGCGCAACATTCTCTCCTCGAAAATCAAGTTAAGTTCCTAAGCATCTTCCAATTTGATTTGCTACGTCAACATTCAATCTCTTTCAAAAAGAACATGACATATATACAAATTTATTTTGTATAGATATGTTCTTGTTTCATTTGTCATAAAAAAAAAAAAATTGTGTTTACAAATACATAAGCGATAAATGATACATTTGCCATAAAATTTGCCTTGTCCTTTAAACTTAGTTGGTTACTTTTCTAACTTTATCTATGTACAACTGTTGGGAAAAACGTGAGTCATAACAGCCAGCCATACCTCTCCATTCATGTTTTGTTGTTCTTCTTAGCACTTGACAAAAACACAACCCACCATTACCCAAAAAGAACAGAGAGAAAAAGACTACCCACCAAACCAACGCATGGGAAATTGTAATATATATATATATTTTTTTTGGTCGAAGGGAAATTGTAATATTATTGTAAAAAAGTTGTCAACACTTAGCACAGTAGATGGGCTATGACCCCCTCATATGCCAAACAAATTAATTCCACGTGTGGTCCTCCTAGTTATCAATGTATCTGTTTCCTTCTTTGATGAGTTAAGCTAACCCTAATGAACAGTAGAAGCTTTCCACCCTGGCCTAGTTATTTTTGGGGACCTCATAGGTTCATATCATCAAATGCTTGCACATGAATTATAGGTGTAATGTATAACTGTATGCATATGTTACATGTTACATCATATGTCTATTTTCTGTTGAATAGTTTATAAAGTTGGTCGGACAAATTCAACAAATTTTTTTTAAACATTGTAATTGAATTTCAATTACGACATGTTCTCTTGTCACACAAATGCTTAAGTTGTCTGATTGTAAATCTAAATTACCTAATCAAATAAAATATCAGCATGATCAATAATTCAGAATTAAAATATGACAATTTAAGAATAATTTACTCATGTACAATTTGACACGATAATATTTTACTAAGGATTTTACTGTTTCACCATTAGTTACATGCTTGAAGGCAACTTGAAAAGCTTTGTATGCATCTCAACAATAAGGTAAATAGTGTTCATGTGGTTAGTGACATGTGAGTGTCACAAACGTGTTGGACGGTGCTGATTAATGTTAAAACTATCAACTATAAAGACAACCCATTTGCCAACTGTGGAGTTGAGAAAAAAAGTTGCATTTGCCGGTGAACCAGGGAACTACCAAACATGCGCCAATCTACTTCTCTAGCCAACTTAATTATGTATGTCCTTTTAATCAGATTTGAAATCATGTGAACTAATCGATAGATTCAATACTATGCACCCACCAAGGTTAGGTACTATTAATATATTGACTAATAAAGCAAATTATATAATACATTTTGAGCCCTAGCCTTCTAACATAGAAAATAGCAAATACTAGACTGTGGTACATAATTGCAGATATGAGCTTAGCTAAATTGGTTAAAGTGGATGTGCTCCACACTCTATACCCGAATTCGAATCCCCCTTCACGCAATATCGCTTGTATGAAAAAAGAAACAAAACATAGCATATAATAGCATAGGTGCATGAAACTATAGATTCGAGTAAATGAGCCGCCTTGTTGGTCAGATAGTAAAGTCACAAGAAAGTTAGGCGAGAAGGTACAAATAGATTATGGAAGTCAAATTGATATGTAATTTAACCGAAAGCAACAAAAGCGCATATCTTTGTTTCCCCCAAGGAAAAGGTAAAATAATGAGTAACTTTTTCTCTTACTAAATTGCACAGTACTTCTATGCCCTTCACAATCAGGATTTCTTAGAAGTAAAAAAACTAAATATTATGTTTCTAAGGATTAGGTGTTTTGTATAAAGCAAAAAGAAATGTATTTGGTGATTCTTACGTCAATATTTTAATGCAACGGTCATATAACTTATTTGTATCTATATCTCTCCTCGCGTAATCTAATAACGTCACATACTATAAAACCTCCTCATGGAAGTTTCCATGGATATAAAAGTGAGGTGGCACGCATGTGTAATACAGATAGAACTTTATGCAAAAAGATACCAAATGTGACTCATAAACGTGACATGTAACATTGATATATATATATAAAAAGCACTTTATGCAGCAGCACTTCTGCAAATTGTGTAAATTATATTACCCTTCTCCTCTATTGTGATAAATCATCACTAATCTAAATAACATAATTAATTTGTCCTTGCTCAAATCTGCACAAATATTTCTTGTCATCGTTGTCAAGTCACCGCAGTAAATTTGTGCACCTCTTATTTTCTCTACAGTAAAAAACTGCAAAATGGGCACCTTTTATTTACAGCTCTGTTTTCGAAACCCAAACCTCTCATGCTGCAAATCATACTCCACATGAAAATTCTGCTGCTGATAATTGCCCAAAATAATCGCAGGTCCAACATTACCGCCTGGACCTACAACCCCATCTGTAACAATGGTCAAGCAAACAATGCCTGAGCTTGAAACCAGAGAGAAATAATTCGTCAATGGCAATTCCATCTTGGCACCACCTTTGAATTGGAAAACCAATTCTGGGAAGTCAACTTTCTTCTCCTTTGAAATGTCGAAGCAGGGCCTTAAGCCCGTTTTGTTTTCCAAGTCCTTGGCTCTTGTGTAATTCGCCATCTGGGCTTCGAACTCTTTGGCCACGGGTTCGAAAACCGGCTTCTCCATGAACGTGAAGGTCGAGCCTGAGTCGACTATGGTGCCGCCACTGCTGTCAGCTCCAGGAACCAGAAACTTGTAGGGGATTTTGACGTTCTTGTTGCCCACAATGACTTTTCTGAGCATGATGTAATAGTATTCGCGGAAAGCGGAGTTTGGAGGACCTGGGTTTTTCTGAAATGGGGTGGAGCTCAAGCTTTGAAGTTCGGTTTTGTTTCTCTGGCTTCCAGCGATGGTTGGTTCTTCTTCAGAGCTTGAGCTGCTGCCACTGCTGCTGCGGTAGAGGACAAGGTCGCTGCTTTGTGGGCTGTCGTCGAATTTGTGAGAGACTAAGCAGTAGGAGAATTTGGAGAGGCCCATTTGGGCAGGCAGCGATTGTGGTCCGCGGCCAAACCCAGCAATCCCAGCGGGTTGGCGGATCGAGAGGAAAGAGCAGCCGACGAGAAAATCCGGGACAATTTTCTTGGGAAAATTGAGTGTCTCGGAAAGTAAAATCCCAGCTGTGGTGCCTGAGCCGTACTGGATTATGTAAGTTGGGCAGGCTTGCGAGCAGTTTTGGGGACTCGGGTTGTTGCAATTTGGGCATTTGGATTTGACTTCTGGGCCAAAAATCCAACCACATTTGGGGTTTTGGCAGCCGACGATTTTGGATGAGGAGGAGAGTTTGGGCTTGAAAGTTGGAATTTTTGCTGGGTTGATGTTTGGGAATTGGCATCTGGAGCAAATGTAGCGCTTGGTGCAGGGGAACCAAACAAGGCTGCTTCCTGTGTCCATAATGAAGGAAGATGTTTGTGGGGGTGTCCCAAAGTTGAGGGAGACTGAGTAGTCGCCATAGCTGTGAGGAAAGAGAGGGACTTGGGTGAGAGAAGAGTTGGATTTTCTGGATTTTTTGATGTGGTGAGCTCTGGAAATGGAGGCAGAGGCATGGAAGCTGAGGGCTTGGAGTGGATCTGAAGATGGGTGGTTGGGGAATGGGGAGAGAGGGAGGGTGATTTTGGAGGAGAGAGTAAGAAGGAAGAGAGAGAAGAGAGAGGTTAGAGTGAGAAGGGACTTGGGATTGGCCATGGATTGTGAATTGTGGCAGGGTAGCAAGAGATGCTGCTGCTTTCTGTAGGTTGGGTTTTGGTGGGGCTTCTTTATAGTAAAAGAAGCCAAAGCAGGAACAGAAAAAAGGAGAATCATGTTCGATTTGGGCAATAAAACTCCCCTTGTGCTGCACAAAATTAACAGGACATGCCCCTGCGCTACAAACCTAATCTAAAACATATATAAATACGTACTTTAACGGCTAATCATCATTTGGGAGACTGACATAGCTACATGTATTATGTATACGATCGAGTTCATTATAATTCTTTTTCCTTCAATAATTTTAGACTAGTATCTTACATTTACCACAAACAAACGAGGTTTATTTACCCAAAAAACTATCGCACTTGCGATTTATGCTAGTAGTACCATAACGCAATTTCCACTACATAAACAATTCAAGTGCTTTTAAGATTGGCTTTAATTAAGAAGGAAGAAACAACATCTTCAAAAGTTATAATGATTTTAAACTTTCCAACTCTTTACCAAACTTTTGTCACAAAAAAAGAAATGTAAAGCTCTGAATGGGTCGGATGGGGTAGCCTCCCATCCCCCTTAACTTTTCCGTATCAAGAAAGCTCTGAACGGGTCATGCCTCCATTAAGTTCCCTTCCCCTTTTTTTTTCTTTGTTGGTAAAATGCTTACTTTATATTTGGAAGCTGGAAAACCACAACATCATGATTGGAACTTGGGACAGCTTAGCATGGAAGGAAACAGCAGGCCAGACACAGAGAGTACGTGAGGTAGGGTAGCCTTGTAATTTCATGAAACCCCAGATCCATTTAGGTAGAGTTTAAAATATTACAGTTACCCAGATACCGCCGAAAAGTCTGCGGTAAAAAACAAAACTTGTAGCCGTTTGAAAGAATGGTTACATACAGTGGTCAAAATACGCGGTAAGCCTGTCGTCTCATTACCGTTGCCAAATACATCCGACGTGTCGTATATATGATGAGATTGATAATCCTCTGCTTAACTACACATGGTGGTGGGAGGAGGGACCCAGAAGAGCATCAGTGGTGTGGTGCGCTAGGTATTATGATCCGGATGAAACGACAATCAATTGAATCAGGACACGTGATTATGTGGAGCGTCGTCGTGTCACTCTCACACCTCTAAAAAAATTATTATTTTTTATTTTTTGTGTCTCTGTAGTCTCGAGATCACTGGTTTTCAACAGTCTCACGAAGCCGAAATCTTAACTTCTAATTTACAGAGAACCTAAGTCCACCAGTGACCAGTTATATTGATATCCCTTTTTTTTTTAATTAAGAAAAAATTTAAGGGGAGATTGGTTATTCTCACCACAAGTGTCAGGACATACTTATAATCTTGAGCCGGAAAGACTTACGTGTGGCACTCAACTGCCAGCTATCACCAGTATGAATTTATATATCACACACTAATGAGGATTGCTAACAACAATACTTGAACACTGGTGGGGGTGCTGATAAAAACAATGAGGAAATTTTAATATCCCTTTTTTCAACTCTAAATTATAGTGCTGATAAAAACAAAACAAAACCCCCAAAAAATAAGTGTGCCACAGATGAAATGTTATATATTATATTGTATAAAACGGTTATAAGCATGGCTCAACCTAACATAGATTTAAACAATAACAAGGCCTTTAAAGTGTTTGGGCAACGCATGTTTTGATAAAGCACCGTTTTATTGTTTAAAGGCACTATTATTGTTTAAATCTATATTAGGTTGAGCCATGCTTTGGGACTGAAGGTGAGCAAGGCATGTTTAAACCCAAAAACATGGCCCCAAAACTCCTACATCACCACCAGCTCTTTCATGATCAGCCATTTGATCCTCATACTCCTGTGCCACCAAAATGAAAATTGACTTCTCCATGAACGTGAGAGATGCCCCAGTGTCAATTATTGTCCCTCCACTTCCTTCATATCCTGGAACCACAAATTTGCTTGGGATTTTGATGTGCTTGTGCCCTACCATAATCTCCTCGAGCTTCACATAGTGGTACCCTGAAAAATGTGAGCTCCCTGCAAACATAGGGCTCTTGAGCAATTGTGTGTAGCTGAGCCCTACCATAGATGCGTTGTCCAAAACAAGGTTGGTGCTCTTTGACATCAACATGCTCGTGAGACAAGCAGCAAAAGGAAAATTTGGTGAGACCCAATTGGGATGGCAGTGATGTTGGTTCACTGCCAAACCCAGCAAGTCCAACAGGTTGCTGGGATGAAAAATTGTAGCAGCCCACAAGAAAACTTGTCACATTTTGTTCCAAAGTTTCCAACATTAAACTCCCAGCTATGAATCCTATTGAAATCCCATAAGTTGTCCATGAAGCAAATAGATAATTATAACATGGGCATGGTGTGCTAAGTCCACATTTGGATCTGATATATATGGGCTGATGATTTGACTGCATTGTTTGTCATTGCACAACACATAGCGAAGCAAGTGCCATGGATTCTAATGACTTCTCTCTCAGTTACAGAGAATGATTTATATTGTTGTTTGTTAAGCTTTTGGTGTTAATTTAATCAACCATGATCAAACAACACATACAGCAGGGAGGCAGTAGGCACACGTATGTTTTAAACAACCAAGCACAAAAACAAAACCCTCCTAAACGTGGAGGACAAGGAAAAAAGGGACCAAAAAAATTAGCCCAACTAAGCAACACACATAGTTTAGAGGCCCAACCAAAGGTCAAACCAGTCATAAAGCCCACATGAGGCATTTAGATACATCCACTTCAATTCTCAATCGCAACTTCTTGCTTAAATCCTAACTCATACGTTTCAAGTCGAATTCCAAATGAAATTCCGTCAACAGATAATTACCAATAATGATCTTGGGACCGCCATTTAACTCAACATTATCGTCATACAAGAAATAATTAGTGGGAGGAAACACCATTTTTGCACCACCATCAAACACAAAACTTAATCCTGGGACACTCTTAACGTCCACACCAACAGTGCTGAAGCAAGGTCCTAGAACCCCTTGGTTAGGAGCTCTCTTATACTCACCCATTTCATTCACAAACTCGTCTGCCACTTGTCCGAAGATGGAGTTGTCCACGTAAGTAAATGCGGGCATGCCGGTGTCCATGATGGTCCCACCATTCCCATCAGAACCTGGTTTCGATCTTCATGTGGAATCTTAATACTCCTATTGATAATTTCTTCAAGATTCGCATATCTATATCCATAGAAATTAGGCATGCCCTGGGCCTTTCACCAATGGCGTGTAGCTCAAGTCATTGTACACTAAATCATTATTCAAAACTAGGGCACTATGTCTTCCAGTGTCATCATAAAAGTGTGACAATAAACAAAAAGAGAAATTTTCATGTACCAGTTGTGAAGGCAATGATGATAACGAAAGTGAAATTTGCAGAGAAAGATAAGGAGGAAGAAAGCTAAAGAGAGAACACATGAATTTCTAAGAGATCTTTACTGTTTGTATTTTTCTTAATGAACAATTACTGTACACACGAGCTTTATACAACTGCTTAACAACTCCTAACTGACCACACGATATACATGTGATCTACAGCTGTAGCTAATATGATGACTAGACATGTACAGTCATCATTCCCCCTCAAACCCAGCTGGGTTCCCCAATCTAAGATTAATACAATGTTTTAGAAAAATAGGACTATGAAGACCTTTGGTAAATACATCAGCCACTTGTTCTTCAGTTGGTATGTATTGAACAATCAGGTCTCCTCTTTGAACTCTCTCTCTGACGAAATGAAAATCAATATCCAAATGCTTGATTCGTGAATGAAAAACAGGGTTAGAACTAAGTGCAATAGCTGATAAGTTGTCACAGTGCAAAACAGGTTGCTGAGGCAGACGAACTTTTAAATCTTGCAATACCTGTCTTATCCAAGCTATATCAGCTGAGGTATGTGCCAAGGATCTATACTCAGCTTCTGTTGAACTCCTAGCCACAGAGGTTTGCTTCTTGGATTGCCATGAAATTGGATTAGGACCTAAGAAAACCACAAATCCCGTAGTAGATCTTCTGGTATTCACATCTCCTGCCCAATCTGCATCACTAAAAGCATATAATTGCCAAGGACCAGTAGAGAACTTCAATCCATGATCTAGAGTGCCCTGAAGGTATCTGAGTATCCTTTTAACAAGTAACCAATGAAGGTCTGTAGGAGCAGTCATGTATTGGCAAACAGAATTAACGGCATAGGATAAATCTGGTCTGGTAAATGTTAAATACTGTAAAGTGCCAACAACACTGCGATATAACGAGGGATCAGATAGAAGAATACCCTCAGACTGCAATACTTGAGTATGTGGCTTACTAGGAGTTGAACAGGGTCTGCAGGAACTCATGCCTGCTTTATGTAGAAGATCTTTAGCATATTTCTTCTGACTTACAAATATATCACTCTCTGCATTATAATCAATCTGTAAACCCAAGAAATATGTAAGCTTTCCCATGTCTTTCATTTCAAAAACTGCACTCAGTTCATCAACCACTTCTTGAATACAAGATGCCTTGGAACCTGTAAGAATTATATCATCCACATATAAAAGAAGAATGACAATATCAGATCCAGTATGCTTGACAAACAAACTTGGATCAGAATGAGAAGATTTGAAACCAATAGCTGGTAAATAACCAGTGAATTTAGCATTCCAAGCCCTTGGAGCTTGCTTAAGACCATAAAGAGATTTCTTTAATTGACACACAAACTCTGGATGTGCAGAATCTTCAAAACCAGGAGGTTGCCTCATGAAAACTTCTTCTTCAAGATCTCCATGTAAAAAAGCATTTTTAACATCTAATTGTCTTAAAGACCATTTGTTCATAGCAGCAATACTCAAAATTAATCGAACTGTAGTATGCCGAACGACAGGACTAAAAGTCTCACTAAAATCCAATCCAGGCTCCTGACTAAATCCTTGAGCTACTAGACGAGCCTTATGCCTAGAAACAGTTCCATCTGAGTTTCTTTTAATCCGGTAAACCCACTTACTGCCAACAACATTTTTATGGCATGGTTTTGGAACTAAAATCCAAGTACCCTGCATGTGTAATGCATCAAGTTCTTCCTGCATAGCTTTTATCCATACTGGAGATTGAGAAGCTAACTTATAAGTTGCAGGCTCAGTTTCATCAGGCAGTGAAGGAATAGAGGTATAATAACATTGATAATCAGAAAAAGGCTTTCTACAAACAATACCATCCTTGGACCTGGTAGTCATAGTATGGGTATTAACAGAACGAGTAGGAACTGAAACATCATCATATTGAGAGCTAGCTGGTATAAGCACTTGTAACTGATCATCCCTTAGCACGGGTTCTGGCATAGAAACGAGAGGGACTCTGTCACCAATAGAATCATTGCTAGAAGAAGCATGAGAAATCGGATCATTATTGGAAACTTGGTGAGGACAAAAGACATCCTGAGACACAGCAGGTTGTAAACCAGATGGTGATAAACTCATACTATGTGCTTGAGTGGATGAAGACACAGGAATAGGAATAGAAACCAATACCGGAGTTGTCTGTGAATTTCCATGAGACGAACCCGAAGCAAATGAAGACATTTTATTTGCAAAAGGAAAAACTGTCTCATCATGCAAAACATGTCTTGAAACAACAAATTTACCAGTAAGCATATTAAAACACAAAACTCCCTTGTAACCTTGTGCATAACCCATGAACACACATTGAGCAGTCCTTGGTTGAAGCTTGTGCACATTATAACATCTCAAGTAAGGATAAACAGCAGTGCCAAAAACTCTCAGATGTTGAACATTAGGAGCATGACCAAACAACTTAAGGAATGGAGATTGATGATTCAAAACCTCACTCGGCATTCTATTTATTAGATAAACAGCATGAGCAACAGAATGAACCCAAAACTTTGTAGGAAGTGAAGCAGCAAATAAAAGAGTTATGGCTGTGTCAATAACATGGCGATTCTTTCTTTCAGCCAACCCATTCTGCTGAGGAGTGTGAGGGCAAGACAAGTGATGATTAACGCCTTTAGAATCAAGAAAGGCAGTGAACAATGTGCTAGTAAACTCACCCCCTCCATCAGTTTGAAATGTCTTAACTTTAGCATCATACTGATTTGTGAGCATAGCATAAAACTTCTTGAAAACTCCAAAAACATCTGATTTATTAAAAATGGGATATAGCCACATAAAACCAGTACATTCATCAACAAAATTGACATAATATCTGTAGCCATCAATGGATTTTACAGCAGAGGGACCCCATACATCACTATGGATACATTGAAATGGCATAGTGGCTCTAGAATGACTAGTAGGAAAAGACAACCTATGCATTTTGCCTTGTAAACATGCTGAACAGATAGCTGAAGAAAGATCATCAGAAGCAGAAATAGCAGAAGCTTGCAACATTTTCTTTGTAACCTCATTAGTGATGTGTCCTAACCTCTGATGCCACAGGGAGGACTTTATTTGCTGGCCAATGTAAGCTTTATGCATTGAAGAAATTGAAGATATTGTAGACCGAGGAAGCAGTGGAATATGATATAAACCATGATCACTCTTTCCCTTGAGAAGCACCTGATGAGTGACTTTGTCCTGTATTAAGAAACCAGAGACATCAAACACAATATAACAGTTGTTATCCTTACAAAGTTGGTGCACAGACAAAAGATTTGCTTTGAGTTGAGGAACATGAAAAACAGAGGGCATTGTAAGCCTAGATGTAGCACCAGAAATATTAGAAGTGCCGATATGAAGTATATTCAGACCTTCCCCATTTCCAACTGTGACATTTTCCTCAGTAACACATGGAGTCACATTTTGCAACTGAGACACATCACCCACCATATGATGTGTGGCTCCACTATCAGCAATCCAGACTTGTTCAGGAGAATAAGAAGTCTGTGTTGTCATAGCAGTTAAGGAAGAAGGAGGAGCTTGACCTTGAAATGAGTAATTCGACCTGTGATAACAATCCAAAGCACCATGCCCACGCTTGCCACAGATTTGGCACTCAGGCACTATAGAAACTGAAGATTGAGAATTGGCATGCCTAAAGAAACAATTAACAGCCGTATGACCCCTTTTATTACAAATCTGACATTCAGGAACAAACTTGGAACCAGAAAATGTGTTGTGGCCTCGATAATCAGGAGTAATGCCTCTGAAATTTGGACGAGTTGGAGAACTAAAATTCCGACCACCATTGAACTTGCCTCGACCAAAACCAGTATGAGAAATAGGACGAGGACCAAAAGGCAGCGAATGAGGACGAGAAGATGCATTACCAGAATAACCAACATGAGAAGTCGGGGTAGGAAGCAAACCTTGTCCTTGTCCTGAAGACAGAGAGACAGACGATGAACCACTGTGAGCTCCTTGAACCCCATAGCCAGAAGATGTATGAGGCACAAACAAAGCAGAATGAGAAAGTCGAGCCTCAGCAGTTTGCTCAGCAGCTAGTAACTGAGCACGAAAATCTTTTAACGAGATTGGCGTATCACGAGCAATCAAGATCGTCTTGATGATGTCGTATTCAGGTGGTAGACCATTTAATGCAGCAATGATAAAATCATCATCAGAAATCTTAGTACCAGCAGCATGTAACTGATCACGCAGATGTTTAAGACGAAGAAGAAATCGCTCAACGGAATCTCCACCTTTTTGCACAGTCTGAAATTCAGTTTTCAAATGATTGATTCTGGCACGAGAAACCGACGCATAACGATCGGTGAGACTAAGCCAAGCATCCCTGGCAGTCTTACAGCCAATAACATACTCAATTGCTTCGTCAGAGAGAGAAGCAATGAGAAGACTGAGAAGAGCTTTATCAGTTCGCATCCAATCCTTATAAGCAGCAGTGACTTCCGATGTCACTCCCTCTTCATCAACAATCGCAAATTTGGGCGGAGGAAGAGCAGAGCCATCAAAATGGCCAAAGAGGTCGTAACCTTCCAGAACCGACTCAATTTGATAATTCCACTTAAGAAAATTATCATCAGTAAGACGAATAGTAAGCAATCCAAGGAGTTGTTCAATTTTGAGAGAAGATGATGAAGAAGCAGCCATGCAAAAAATCTAGGGTTGTCGGAAACAAGAGTTGTCGAATTTTGAGAAGAAAATTCGTCGAAGAAAGAGGACGAAGACACAAAAGGAGAGAAGAACAGAGAAATTGAAGAATTGGAAGATGAAAGTGAAAAATTTAGGGTTATCAGGAACAAGAAATCGAAGAGTTGGAAGATGAAATCGAAGAAAAAAAAAATTTAGGATTTATCGGGAACAAGAAAAGTTGCAGAATCAATAAGAGATCGAAGAGGATTGTGAGCGGAAGCAAGAAAAACAGATCGAACTATGCTCTGATACCATGATAACGAAAGTGAAATTTGCAGAGAAAGATAAGGAGGAAGAAAGCTAAAGAGAGAACACATGAATTTCTAAGAGATCTTTACTGTTTGTATTTTTCTTAATGAACAATTACTGTACACACGAGCTTTATACAACTGCTTAACAACTCCTAACTGACCACACGATATACATGTGATCTACAGCTGTAGCTAATATGATGACTAGACATGTACAGTCATCAAATGATTCAGGGGAACTATCAAACCCAATACTTCCAAGAGGCAAATGGGTCGATTTTTTTGTGCACCCAAACACAAAATCAGTCACAGAATCCTCCATCACATCCGTCATTGCATTCCCATTTATAGTCCCTAATGCAAACTCTTCTGTGGTCCAAGAAGCATACATGAGCTCATAAACTAAGGCAACTTTTGGCATAAATGCATTGAGGTTCCTTACGAGGAATTAATCAACAAATTTCGGCTTCGCAATGCATAGGCTTTGTAAACGAACGATCTGGGTAAGGAACAATTTGAGCAAGTATATTGGGAAGTGCATGGTGCCCAAACAAGGCTGCTGCCAGCGTCAAAGGTCGTATTGTTTGCTTAGGGTTTCCAAAGCCAAGAGAGATTGTATATGCTCCGAAGTTGTGAGGAAAAGAGGGATTGTGGTAGGAAGATCACTTTATTTGCGTTTGAATTTATTTTCTTGATTTATTTACCATGTTTTCTTCTTTATTTACCATTACTAATATATATTTCAGGTTTAAGCTGTTTGAGAATCTGAGTACTTCAACTACCACTACAGCTTTCACTTTGTTTGAGTTTGACTGTTTAAGTTGTTTTTCCAATCTTAGGTGTTTCAAATTTCAATGACTCTTCGAGATATCGTACTTACAACCTTTGACCAATTGGTCATATTGGTTTGTTTGGTTAATTTGCAGCCTCTTTTAAACTCTCATATGTGTTGGGTTTGATCTCCAATAGGGCTAATTGGTTTTCGGGTCTTATTGGGTCAACCTTAGAGATGGATTGATTTTTAGCCCAATTATTGTATTGGGCCAGAAATGGATTAATAAGTGCAGACTGCAAACAGATATGTCGTCTCTTAACCATCGGATCATTAAATTAGGCAGCCACAATCCGCATGATCAGCACCAGGGCGGAAGCTACTTGGCACTTCCCCTCTACGCAGGGTCAAAGTTAGGGTCTCTATCCATCTCTTGCTCTGATATCATGTTAAACTTAATAAAGTAAAACTTATTCTTAAAAAAGGGGTGTATAAGGAAATGGTGCCGAGGTGATACGAGACTTCGCTAACACACTACCGTTGCAATAATAATACAAATCAATAGACATACATGTTCGTCTTTGAGTACTCTTTTGAATGGTCAAAATTTCACCATCTCAATGGCAACTAAAACCATGGCGCCAATTAATGTCCCAGAACATTATCCACAAACTCTTCCACGGTTTTCGATCAAATATATATATAATATGCATGCATCGAGCTTGATATAGTATATTAGGTTAAATGTATCATATATTAATCGAATCTTTTACGTAAGCTAAGGTTTGGCCGACCACTATGTTTAATGGCATGGCATGTTTTTGCCTATAGTATATATAAATCTAAAGACTAAACTGAACTGGTCTCGTACATAAACGATAACATTTTGTATAAAACTGACAAATCATCGCTTTTTGATGAATAAAACTACAATTCTAGAGTTGATATTCTGGAATTATTTATGTCCAAGAGATCTATCTTTGCGTGTTTCAGATCTTGAAGTTGTGTGTTCGATTAATTAATATGTTGTTGCTCCAAGTTAATGGTAAGTAAATTGCAAAGAATCTTGTTCCAAATCATTTGCATATGCCACCATATCTTTGTTTTTGTGTAAACGTATCTTGATGGAGGATTTCGCTTCGATCAGAATATATCTTTTAAGTTTTTTCTTTTTTTTTTTTTATTTCTATGGAGTCTACAAAATCACGTTGAACTTCCAAGATTTTGGGCACATAGTTAGATTATGTCACTCAATTCACATTGTAACATATGGTGCAAGACATAAAAATAAACACCGATCTAGATTTGAGTTCCGTTGTCAACAATCTCTCTTAAGATAGTCTTTTTTTTTTTTTTTTTTCTTCACTGAAAGAAGAAGGAGAAAATAAAAAAGAAGATGATGTCAAATTTGTTCTGAATTCATACGTATATTAACTCGTTTGTAGGCGTGGAGTTTTTCTTGAAATTTTTTTTATGAAAAAAATTGTTGCAAAACCAACTGCCAACATCCAACTTCCAATTTCCAAAGTGTGAACAACTTTTTTTGTTTTTTTTTGGTGGACGAAGGAGCGCATTAAAGAGTGAAGGTGACAAGGTGAATTGCAGTCGAGCAGGTGATCATGATTAGCGAAAGGCTGGGGGGCTAGATTGTCTGGAAGATGATCCCATCTTTTACTGTCATAATCATTACAATTTGATTGATTGAGTTTGATTTGTCCAGAAATTGAATTGCACATTTATATTATATTTAATAGAAGATCAAAACAATACATACTAAGATAACTTTGATATTATATCTTATGGTCAATTTTTTTAATATTGAAGATTCCTTAATAGTGTATTTGGATGAGAGGAATAAATTTAGGATTTTGATTAACGTCAGAATTTTTAAATTGATATGAATTAATTCATGTATTTAGATTCAAAAAAATAAAAATTTAGAAATTTCGTGTGGAAAAAATATAGAATTTGAAGGTCATAAATCCCAACTTTAAATTCTATCTAGAAAATTAATTTCTGTCCTTTTAAATTCTGTCATTAATAAATTCCTTTGTATTTTTAAATTTCCTCATCCAAATGCACTGTAAATTTAAATTTTTATCCTTACATATATTCCGCACAAAATGGTAGTGTTTTAATGTAATGAAAATTTGCACCACACAAAGTTTATAGTTGACATTTATATACTCTTTGCAATGTAATTATACGTAGATAAGGGTGGACATGATTAACAAGAAATCCCCAAAGTCCTTTATATGGAACAAATCGATCCAATTAATCTTTTCTTGGATTAAAAGTTGATTTAATCGTTCTAAGAACTCAAAGGCAAGTTAAATGACCTAATTCTTAGTTAAGTATTATTTAATTTATTAAGTGTTCAATTGTTGGTCCGAAATATTTAATGTCGAAAAATCAATGCATTGTAGTCCATACATATTTGATAATGGATGAATCTAAATTGTACTTATCATTCTCAATTTTTCATACGAGATAGTTCAAATGGTTAAAAACGTTATTTATATATCCAAAATTTGATACTTTGTTTTTGAATCTCACTACCCAATCCAATATCACTTATATTATTATAAAAATAAAAATAAAAATAAAAATCCGATGCTCTCATTATCTCATGACATTAGTGACATAATTACCGAGTAAGAAATAAGTAAATGTGAGAAATTTGTTACACACATACTTGTGTAACACGGTGCAATGCTGAGGACATCACAGTGAATCAGAACCCAAACTGCAAAGGGCAAACTCTTTTGGTGGATCTATAATACAGTGGGACCCTCGGAACATCAATGTTTTTGAAGCTGTTCATGAATCTGCCGACACTGTTGATGAGCAGTGACCACGTATCAGCTTTTCCCGATCAATTTCCACGTGGAAGAACGAAGGCCGTACGATTGTAATGTGCCTGACGTCAGCTGCATTTAAGACGGAGAGTAGAAAGCGAACCCCAATACACGTGCGAGAAGCCGCCGGCAAGCAACCGACTGCGAGAGCAGAATGAACAAAACCCAGAAAGAGAGATAAGAAGAAAAAAGAAAGCTAAATTTTGCACAAGTGTGACAAAGGCATGTTGTTCGACAGTGATGGAACTCTGCCTCGAGATTCCCAATGTTTTCATTGGATAACGCACCTTCTTTTTTTGACATTTTTTTTTTCAGATTGTTGTGTAAATTCTTGGGACTTCACTATAACATTCTTTTTTAGTTTATTTCGTGTTGGAAAGATAACTTTTCTAAATCAAGATAATAAAATATATATTTTTAAGTTTATTTATTTATTTATAAATGTATGTGGTATAGTTTAGAAATGAAGGCATCTTCAAAAATTGAAATTGAATGAGATTTCAAAACTCTCATTCAATTATTATTATGATCATCCAAATTAACATATTGTTGTGTTTGGTTACTGGAGATATTGTACCCATATTCGGCAATATGGTTATTTTATACTTTGTTATGTATAAGTATAATATGTAACAGGAAAAGTATGAATAAAATACATATGTGTTTTATTTGGTAAATTTTTGACAAGATACAACTAAAAAGTTCGGCTACTATATAATTTTTATTCAAAAATATGTGAAAAATACGTGTATATAATACGTGAATTCTATCAATATTATCGAAAATTTTGTAAAAAATATATGTATTAAACGTGAGAAATACATACATATATGTCTATTATACATTTGATTGTTAAAAAATGAGTATTTTACCGAGTTTTTAAGACATATAAGGGAAACGGAAATATTATTGAAGAAATTATGTATTGAGAAAATCTTAAGTTACTTTAATTTTATTTATTAACATTTTATTGCTTTTTGGTATAAAATGGTTTTTAGAACTGAATTTTATGTTTTAGAGCACTTCCATCCATTTGCCATGACAAAAGGCAAAGGGAGGCAATGACAGTTACTGTTTATGTGAATATTGACTGCCTTAGCAATTTTTTTTATGCATTCCCTCCCATTGCCATGGTAACCCAGGGGCAATTACTATTCACATGAGATATGATAAGAGGAATTTGTATGAAATTTTGGTGTGGGAAGTGAAGAATATGACTTGGTATTTATAGAAAAAAAAATTATGAAAATTATGATTTTTTTTTTTTGGTATTTAAATTGGTTGCTTATGTCATAATGACATCAACTTGAGATCAGTTGCCTTCGGGCTTGCCTAGGCTGGTGGAGCCCAACGTTTACCTTGGCAAACCTTGGCCTCCGAAAATAGGATTGGAGGCCTAGGAGGCCTCTTACCCGGGCTAGCCCTCCCGCTAAAAATGCTTTTATATATGTGGGTTAGGGTTGTCCGGGTGGAGGTGTTTTCTAACTTTGTGTTCTTTTAGGTTTTTTCTTAGTAAGTTTGTTGGACGGGTAAAATTGAATTCAAATCCTGGAAAAAAACGTTTTGGGTCTTAAAAGTAGATTGAGTTTTTTTTGGTCAAACGTTTTGGGTCTTAAAAGTAGATTGAGTTTTTTTTGGTCAAACGATCTTAAAAGTAGATTATGGACTCTCAACATAAATTTTCTTTTTTAAATAATAAGCAGTCAAAAAAGAAAATTAATTAATTACAAGACGGGCCCATGGGCGCCCATATTTTTTGTTTGATAAACTGGTAAAAAGTACCATATAACTCATGCTAAATAAAAATATTTATTATTATTATGCAACTTTCCCTAGTTATAAACTGGCGCGTATTTTTGGGAGCTAATAAGAGCAATTGACGTTAATAAAAAAAAAATGTAACGGATGCACGATGTAGAATATTATATTAGACCGTCCATAATTTTTTCAGGCTCTCCTCAAATGGCTGCCGCACCCGAAAGAATTTGGGTTTACACGTGAGCCGCATGCCATATAAATGAAGACAAAAATTACGTGGTATTACTTATACATATTGTGATATGTATGTATAGATATGTATAATATTGTAAGTACGAGTATTATACACGAATTTACTAGTTAAGCTAGTTATGTAAAAAAAAAAAAAGGAGTAAAACTGAAAATGTTTGTGATCTCCACAACCCCAATCATAACTCATGGGAACAAATTGACGCTACCATTGTAAGTCTAGTGACTCTAGTCCCAAACATTTATCGAATTAGTCACAAAAAGGTTTCATACACGTATTTATGTGAGTTGAATTTGAAATGGATGCTAACTAGGTAAGTACAATTAGCACTCTATTAAAGGATGTTTGGTGTTCTATAATTGCATGCACTGTCAATAGTATGTAACTTTATATTAGCATGGAAAGAAATGTATAGATTTTAAACATATACTGTAAATTCTAAATCTATTCTATACCATATATTTTCAACTTTAGGGTCTATGCTATAGATAAAATTAAAATCCTAAATTTTAAAGAGTGTTTCTATTTCCACCAATCTTTTCTTCAAAATTTTAAGAGCAAATTTACCCCCCTTTGTAAAATGACATCTACGGACTTGGGAAAAAAAAACCTCTACTCACGTAACCCACTTATTTTATTTTATTTATTTCTCAAAGTAGTCTTCGGAACATATCTCTGAATTTGTTTGGAAACTTTTAGGGTCCGTTCGGTAACGTTTTCGGAGAATGTTTTCTGAGAATATTTTCAGAAAATGAAAACAAGAAAACGAATTTGCATTTTCAAGATTCGAGAATGCGTCTGGTACGCTAACTGGAAAACATTTTCTGAGAACGAAAACAGTGAAAACGTGTCCGGTACAAACATATGAAAATGACAAAAACAGTGAATATGCGTTCGGTAACAGTATTGTAATAATTAGTTTCAACATCATAAATCAAATATTTTGTGTAGCACATACGTTATCAGGCTTATTAATAAGCCATAAACATTTCTTTAAAATTGTGCAATGGTCAAATTAATTATCATTATCCAATACCTGCATTAGCTAACCCAAAATGGTCTCATGTCCTCCAAGATATAATCTTAAATCATAGATCAAATCTCTCATAGTCTCATAAATATCTGAAATATATGCAATATAAAATTTAAAATCATGTTGTCATGAGCACTAAATAAAATCCCGCCACAAATCCGCTGCGATCTTGTCTCTAATGTCACCCATTTGTGCAATATTTCCTGCAGACATATCTATATTCGGTGTTGTTGTATTTTCTGAATCAATGATCATGTCTTCAACTTGAAACTCTTCAAACATCCTATCACGACGAGCTTCTGTTCTTATAAAATTATGTAACACACAACATGCAATAGGAATTCGTCGTTGCCTTCTCGGAGGATAATTAGGCATCAATTTCAAAATTGGAAAATGAGCTTTCAAAACACCAAAACACCGCTCAATTACATTACGTAATGAGGAATGCCTATAGTTGAACAACTCCATAGGACCCCTTGGTGCTCGTCGAGGTCCTCTATAATCACGCAAATGATATCTCTCACCCCGGTAGGGTGCCAAGAATCCAGGCACGTTTGAATATCCAGCATCCACAACATAGTAATACCCTGTAATTTTAATTTATTACTTGCATGACACATAATGTACAGAATACTTAATTGTAATCTTATATTTATACCTTCATCTGGAAAAGGAAACTCGTTTTCTGGCCTCATCACTGTGTCTATGAACACCCTAAAGTCATTTGCAGTCCCTTCCCAGCCCGTATAAACAAAAGTGAACATCATGTCAAAAGAGCAAGCGCACATGACATTTTGAGTAATAAGGATCTTCCTACCACGATATGAGGTTTGCTTTTGAGCTGGTGCCCAAGCAGCAACATGAGTTCCATCAATTGCACCAATACAATTCTGCGATAAATTCATACATGAGTTCCATCATAGTAATAAAATAAATAAAACAATCAATTTCTTACCTCAAAATAAGGATAAAACTTTGGGTTATTCAAAATTTGAGAAGGTGTTTCCCCTCAACTTTGTGGTCTTATAATGCGTGGTGCTAACGCACATAAAGCTCCCAAAACACGCTTAAATTGTCCATGAATAGTGTCTTTAGATCGTTGGAAACGCTCAGCAGCCACTCGCATGCGAATACTATGAGACACTATAAATAAGAAAATTGCCACTGCCTCTTGAGTACTCACATGTCTATCATTCTGTAGCAAATTTAAACTCTCAAGTGTGTAACACAACCTTTGGAATACATGTTTGTCCATACGAAACGAGTCATAAATCCGATCTGGATGCCCATTCAACAACTCTTGAACATATTCATGCCCAGATAAAACAAAGTTATGACATGGAGTTCTATCTACATGTGATTGCCAATATTCATAAATATGCATACAAATTATCATATGATGCGCCATTTCTTCAAGATCTGAATCACTATCTGAGTGATTGTCTTCATTCCTTGTAGACATGTCTAGTACCTTCAAATATGCATACAAATTAAATTCACAAAAATCTGAAAATATGCATACAAATTAAATTCACAAAAATCTGTGAATATGCATACAAATTAAAGTCACAAAAATCCATAAATATGCATACAAACTAAAGTCACAAAAATCCATAAATATGCATACAAATTAAAGTCACAAACATCAAACATAATAACAAGAACAATTCATAAATATCCTCTCAACAACAAACATAAGTAGTAATCCTAAAGACTAGCCAACCAAGCTCTCCTCCTTGCTGCTGGCATTGTAATAAAGATTTTCCTCCATTCAATAACCACTATCTTTTCTAGCATCTTGTTGAATGTATCGTTATCAACGTCTCCCATTGTCTCAACAATGCCTATGCATTCTTCAATCGAATACATCTCCTTAGAGGTGCTAGATGCCTCAAGACTCTTTTCCTTTTCTCGCTGTAATTTTTGACTCATAACTTCACTGCAAACATCCAAATAAGATTCCATTTTATCCCATTTCTTTGGACGACGCTCAGGTGGAGCAGTAGTTGCACACTTTCTTTTTCCTTTACCACTCACAAGCTGAGGGTTGTCACCATCATCATCCAAGTCAACATCGATGTGAACTCCGGTGTTAAGGAAGTTGTTTTCTAATTCACGTTCATCATCTGAGTTAGGAGGAAGTTGACTAGAGGCATAATGCAATTGCCCGGTTGCAGTAGTAGTGTTGAATATCTCCCCTAAAATTTGATAATGCTCTAAGCCTTGCGTGCGAAATTGCTTCGCTTTTGGCTTACTCTACAAACCATGAAAATTATATTATATCAAATGTCACAACCAATTCTTATGTATCAGAGTCAGTTAAAAATAATAATACAAAGACTTCTATATGATATTATTATAATACCTTCAAGTAACTTGCCCAAACATCCTCTGAGGCAGTCATTGTGTTTGCAACAGGATCCCACCCAAATCCCGTATGCTCAATCAAATCTGAGAAGTCACGATGTACTATTCGCAGTCTATTAAACTTAGATTTAAGTTGTGGAATAGTACATTTTTGTCCACATTGTGCATACAACTCATCACTTATTTCTGCCCAAACTTTCATTTTAAAAGTTGATGTCTGCAAGTCACCCTTCTTCACATGTTCATGCAATATATGTATGAACATTGTCTCATGTCTTGGAGGCCATGACATTTTTTCTTGACTGTCAACATTCTTGGACGCCATATCCTTTTAAAGAAAGAAAATTATGACAACCTTCAATCATGTAATGCACAACTAGAAACTACCAAATAGCCTTCCTAAACTAGTCCAGATTTATTCTCAAATGCACTAAGCACTGTTTCGTCTAAAACCAGAAAACATATAAAGCCAACAATCAATTTGTCAATTACATCAGCTCCTGTTTCAAGAGTTTCATCATACTATGACAAAGCCAAATGTTTGACAGAAACCAGAGTTATAAAGCAAATTAAAACCAGAAAATAGATCCAATTCCTTTGACTTAACCAAAGGCAGAAAACAGGGAAAAAATTCTATCTTAGTCAAGATCGCAGAAAACAGGGAAAAAAAATTCAATCCTAGTCAAGATCAATTGCAAAAAACAGGGAAAAAAATTCGTCCCCTCATAGACACGTACCTATCTCAGCTAATTGTAAGTGAAGAATCTGAAACAAACAAAACTGCAGATAGATGAGCATTCTCTCAAAAGGGGAGAGCATAAGAGTACTGGATAGAGGTTCAAGCCAATGGGTTTAATTCAAATGAGTTGATAGTGGCTTCTGCAGAGGTCCTTGGAAAGTCATCTTGCAGGGTATTGGTTCTTTCTCTTCTAATCTATGTTTTATTGTGGGGAATGGAACAGGGATTTAGTTTTTGGAGGACAAGAACTTCTCACCTTCTACTAACGCTTCCATTGCAAGTATCTGAATGTTTAAGTCTGTGTAACTTTCACTACTTGTTCAATTCTATTGTAAATTTAATAGCAAACATAATAGCATAATCCCAAATAATTTTAACAATATTGCAGAATACAATAAATTAATAGAGGAAGGTGAATAAAACCAAATCTCTACATTCCTTTGCAGTACAAAATGTCAAACACAAACCAAACAGTGTAAGAAAAAAGTACTCCCAAATGATTCTTATGATTTGTTATATATAAGAAAAGTAATAAAGATTGAAAAGTGCAACTTTAGCCATTTCAAATAAATAAGAAACACAAATGAATGAACAAATGCAAAATTTTCTTCGGACCCAAATCTAAACACAAATAACATCATAGTCGTCATACCCAAATCTAAAATAAATAGCAGAAAAAGAGTAATTTCGTACCAAAATCTTCCAGAATAAGCAGCAAGATCTTCCAAGCGAGTGTGAAACGAAATCTGAGAAGAAAAATTTCAGTTCAGATACACCATACAAAAATACCAAAATCTAAAACGAAATATTTTATACAATTTTTTCTTACCAAGATCTTCCAAGAGAGTGTAGGAAGATTGCAACAGTGGGAAGCAAGGAATTTCTCTGTTTCTCGTAGATGAAGGGCTTGTTTCTGTCTTAGACTTGGAAAAAGGGATGAAGACGAAGATCAGGGGATGACGACGAAGACGAAGATCACGGGATGACGACGAAGACGAAGATGAGGGGACGAAGACGAAGATGAAGACGAAGCAGTGAAGAGACGAAGATGAAAGGACGAAGCGTGCTCTGTTTCCCTTGTTTTCTCCGTTTTCCCAAATAGAATTCTGCGTTCTCTAATTTAGAGTTGAGAACGGAGAGAACGACATTTTGGCGTTTTCACTTTTTACGCTTTAGGCGTGAATTCATTCTCTCAAAACATTTTCTGTGTTTTTGTCAATAGCCCACCGAACGCATTTTGTATCCGTATTTGGGCTCAAAAAACAAAAACAGGCCTCTAAATATCCTACCGAACAGCCCCTTAGAAACTAGTTCAAAATTCTAAACATGCCCAACCATTTGAAGGATTAAAATTGACTCTAAATTGAAAACTCATACGGTAAGCTTGGAAAACTATTATGTGCTAATACTTATATGTTGTTATCCTTTATGAAATAACTTGTCTATCTCTATTTTGTCGTCAAATTATTTTTTGTTCAACATGAAATTAGTAATTGTGTGTAGTCTAAGCTTGAAACCCCAATATATTTTGGAATTCGGAATTTTTTGGAATCTCTAGATACATTCCAATTCAAATCCAATTTTTATTGGAATTTTCAAATTTCGGAATTGATTTAGACTTGCCAAAATCAAAAAATTTCAAAACGGAATCGAATTTTTCAATCCAACTTGCACCCTTACTATTACTCCTCCTCCCCTCTCCTCTCTTCCTTCCTCTTACTCTATTCCTCCCCTCCTCTTTGTTCCTCCCGATTTGGTGTCCATTTTTTTGGCTCATTCTCCCCATTGTGTGGGTGTTAGCTTGAGCTTTGCTCATTAGAGGCTTATGCCTCCAATTTCTATCCTTTTCGACCCTTATATGACTTTCCTCCCTTGTATTGGTGGGGGCAGCAACGGTGACTATGGTGGCTTCAGTGGCATTGACTTTGTTTTTATGTTTGTGTGTTTATAGATTTCTCCACCAATCGTCGATGGATGTGTCTCGACATCTAGTCTCCACCACCATCCATTGCTTCTCAACAACACAATTATCTCTTCCGTCATTTATCCTCGATGACACTTGCGGAGTTGAGGATGCTTTTAAAGTGTCACCTATTGCTTGGACTATGGTAGTGTTCTTTGTAGCTTTGGTGGCTTGTCCACCACCATTTTCTGTTTGTAGTATTGATTACCAGTTTCACTTCGACGGTTGTGATCTTGCGTTGGTGGCGCAGCTCATGGGTTTTGGGAGGTGTAACATTTCCGTGTTCTTTGTCTTAGGGTTTCTTAAGTTATTTGTGTGGGCTTTATGCCTTTTGTGAGTTTAATGACTGTAGCGAGCTCTATGCCTTTCGTGAGTTTAATGGTTGTAGTAAGTTTTATGTTGAATTTAGTTGAACTCATTTTGGGTTAATGTTTTTTATTTTTTATCAAATGGTATATTTTCATTAAAGCAAAACAATGAAACAATACATCGACTTCGAACAGGAGGAGTCATATTGTGGCATCATTAAAACCTTGTCTTTAAAAATCCCCAAAGAAGGAAAATCCAGTCAAGGAAAAAGAGTACCATGAGTCCTCCCATAAAGACAAAACAAAAGTGTGATAACCCAAACCTAAAATTAATATTTAATTATTAATTTATTGGAGGAAAAGACTAAAATGCCCTTAGAATATTTTATTGAGAAAATTTGACTTTTTGACCGGAAAGGAATTTAGGAATTTCAAGCGTAGATAGCTCGATTTACAAGTTAGGTTTCGGCAGATTTTCGGGTCGTTTCAATTGGTATCAGAGCATTGGGTTAACTTCCTGTAGACATTGCATTACTTGTGCATCCTTATTTTGAGAAATTGCTGGACTTTTCTTATGTTATTTTATCTCGTTGGTGTGATTGAGTAAACAGGTATTCAGAAGAGTTTGAAAAATTTGTTGAGGTTTTCATATGAAAAACATGTTATACATGTATGTTTATATGTCGAGAACTGAGGTTTAGCAAGATGAGTATTTAATTATCTGTTTTCTTATTACATTTTTATATTTGTTTACTTGGTTAATGGTGTTGTAAGATTATAAATATGATTATGGACTGAAGGGTTAATCAGAGACCAATATGGTTAACAAGCTAGCTAAGTATTTGATACATATATTCAATGATTAAAAAGGAAGTAATATACTTTTTGGTTTTATCAGATTTTGGTATATATATTTATATATATATATATATGGATATATTTTCAGCTCAGTTGAGAACCAGTTTATTGAATAAGTTTAGTTGAGAACCAGTTTATTGAATAAGTTCAGTTGAGAACCAGTTTATTGGAAGTTTATGTAAATAACATATTATGGTTTTCAAACCCACCACAGGGTACCCCCCAGTTGCCTTATGACAGTCAGTTATTTTGCCACACGAGTTTTATGGTATTCATATATAAAGGTATGGCCTGCAGATTTTATCGTTTGACTTATAGATACAAATATCCAGACTTATAGCCACACTCGAGTGGCAGTCGCGTGCCCAATTCCCTCACCGTTTCAAGTAATAGGTAAGTAAATTTCGAGGACGAAATTTTATAAAGGGGGGGGGGGGGGGGGGGGGGGGGGGGGGGGGGGGGGGGGGGGGGGGGGGGGGGGGGGAGATTGTGATGACCCAAACCTAAAATTAATATTTAATTATTAATTTATTGGAGGAAAAGACTAAAATGCCCTTAGAATATTTTATTGAGAAAAGTTGACTTTTTGACCGGAAAGGAATTTAGGAATTTCAAGCGTAGATAGCTCAATTTACAAGTTAGGTTTCGGCAGATTTTTGTGTCGTTTCAAAAAGACTAGGTGTTCTCACAATATGTCGTCAAAGACGACCCCAACCAAGTCGGAGCCACATCCTCCCACACAAATTTAATCCCTTCTCTTAATTCCAATTTGCCAACAAATGCGCCACCTGATTTCCTTGCCATGGGTGGAACACAACATCCAAGACTGCAACACTTGATTTTGTGTTCATGTTGGTGTAATTGGCTTTGTCCTTCTATTTAATCAAACTCGATTCTAACAAAAACAAATATTCATTTTAAATACATTGTATCTTGAAAAAGGAACATACATTGTATCTCATATTTTTATGGAATTCTCAATAAGTTCTAACGATTTTATCTTTATCAAATTCTCAATAGGAGGTAAGGCTCGTTTGAGAGTTATTTTGGGAGGACCATAATCACTTATGGGAAGAAGCACGTGGTAGGTGCTTTTCTATATAATCACTTAAAGTGGCCTATTCAGAATTAGGCTCAGTTTGGGATTGCTGTCACTTTTAAAAAAAGTTGCTTCTGCTGTGCTTTGAAAATAATTACCTGTAAAGTAAAACAGCTCCATATTTGGTAAACAATATTTTTAAAGTGTTGTTAGTACAAAAAGTAGTGTCAAAACCGTGTGGTAAATTTTAATATAAAATTGTTGTAACTGTGAATAATGATTAAAATAGATATGATGTTAAAAGTGTTATGTACTAATCATGTGGTGGTTGTGGTAGTGATGGAGTGGAGGTGGTGGTGGTAATGAAGGTGAAGTTGGTGGTTGTGGTAGTTGTGGTGGTGGTGGTAGTGGCAGAATGGTGGTGGTTGCGGTGTTGGTTGTGGAGGTGATGGTGGATGTGGAGGTTTTGGAGGAGGAGGTGGTTGTGGTGGTAGTGGTGAAGGTGATGGTGGTGGTGGAGGTGGAGGTGGTGATGGTGGTGGTGGAGGAGGTGGTGGTTGTGGTGGTGGTGGTGGTGGTGGCGGTGGTGGTGGCAGTGGTTGTGGAGGTAGTAGTGAATGTGGTGGTGCAAGTGGTGGAGTTGAAGGTGGTGTCATTTTAAAAAATGAATGATGGTATTTTGGGAATTAAAAAAAATCATTCAAGGTTCATCTCTACTTCTTTTGAAAGCAGCTTTGAAAAGCAACCCAGAGTCTGCTTTTAAAAGTTGCTGTCAAAATGCCACTGCTTTTAAAATAATCGGGATATTTTATTTTTACCAAACATCTTAAACTGCTTAACTTTAGAGTGAAGCAGGTTTTTGGCGAAAAAAAGCAATCACAAAGGGGGCCGTAGTCCCATAAGGAGAAGTAATTTTCCATTGAAATGATTATTGGCCTATTCAGAATCAGCACCAAACAAGCCATTCATTAATCGAATTCAGAGGTAGAGCCACAGTGGGGTCAATGGGTCGCACGACCTCTTGGAAGCCATGGAAATAACCTTAGAGGTTCCTTGGAGCTGCTGGTGTGACCTCTTGGAGCTGCACACAACGTGGTCGACGAAATGTCTGAAAAAAGAAGGAAGAGTTCGCGCGCAGGTTGAAGAAGAAGGAGGCTGGTTGGCGTGCGAGGTTTTTTTTTTAAAACAACTTGGGCAAAACGACGTCGTTTTGGCGCATGGAATTTTTTTTGAATGACCTGGCCAAAACGACGTCATTTTGGGCCAGGTTTGAAAGAAAAAAAAAAGACCAGTGTATCCTCCAGCCTCTCCTTCTCCACAGATCCAATTCCTCCATTCCAAAACCCCCAATTTTCTTTTGTTTTCTCCTCCTCCAACCCTAAGTTCCAAACTCAATCCCCCCCAAAACCCTCAACTCCATCTCCTCCATTGCTGCCACCGTCGTCGCTGTTGTGCTGGTGTCACCAGCTACTCTCTTTGTATTTTCTCATTGTTATTGTGAAATTTCACAATTCAAGTAAGTTCTAAACCCTATGTATGATATATTTAATTTAATTGAAACCTAATTCATATTTATTTCGATTATATTGTGAGTTTTTATTTTCATTAATTTGTATATGTAGAATATATTTAATTTAATTGAAATTCATTTCATATTTATTTTGATTATATTGATGGTTTGTTTATATTGTGAGTTTTTATTTTCATTATTTTGTATATGTAGAATATATGTAATTTAATTGAAATCCAATTCATGTTTATTTTGATTATGTTGATGGTTTGTTTATATTGTGGTATTTATTTTGAATATTTTGTATATGTAGAATTATTATGGAACTGTTTTTTAAGAGAAAGTCATCATCGGGTTCTGGTAGTTCGAATAAAGTTGATAATTCAAATACTGTTGGTAGTTCAAGAACTCCAAGTTCAAGACAAAGTCAGTTAGATGGTGTTTTAGGTAATCTTCAAGTGGATCCTGGATTAAGAACTCGAATGATAGATTTAGATCTGGCAAATGGGTTGTATTAACGGGTTTCGGGTCGTGCTCGTGTCAACCCGTTAAGTTAACGGGTTAACACGACACGATCGTTAAGTTAACAGGTGACAAATCCTAGACCCAAACACAACCTGTTACAATTCACGAATATCCGACACAACTCGTTAAGAAAAAAAAAAAAGATGAACATCACGGCTTCTCTACCCAGCTAGCTAACACCTCATTCTTTGTCCTTTTTCCCCCAAACTCTTTCTGGCTGCTCAAGTCTTGAGAAGTTTCTAGAGATTTCAATTATTATGGAGGAGCTACAAGTGCTTCATTTAGATGGGATTGCAATTAAAGAACTACCCTCGCCAATTAATAAGTGCAGAAGAGCTAACCCCACTGTAATATGCCATAGTTCACCTCAGGTGCCGGTAGCATATCACAAAAAGCAGCAGTTGCTGCCCTAGGTCTTGGCTATGCTGGTGGAGAAGCAGTTTCTATTATGGTGAAAGCATTCAGGGAGTAACGAGATTTCTTGGTCAAAAGCTTTGGTGAACTTTATGATGTTAAGATTTCAAAACCCAAGGTACCAGATCTGATAATCTGTTTATTTCCTCTTTATTTTTCTCATTTTCGTTTCCCCCTTGTCGGAGTGTAGCAGTCCTTGACCAAAAGATAGCAGAAGAGAAGAAGAGAAGAACGAGAGGAAGAAGAAAAGGAAAAAGGGAAAGAATAAAAAGACAAAAAAGAAAGAAGAAAACTAAAGAGGAAAAGAGGAAGAGTAAAAGAAAAAATATATATTTTGCATAATTACAAAATTAACCTCCTTAACGGGTGGTTAACGGGTTAACCCATTTTCGACCCGATACGACCCGTTAGCTTAACGGGTTGCTAACGAGTTCACCCGTTTTCAACCCGACCCATTAAGCTCAACCCAAATACTGATAATTTCGTGCGAATTCGTGTTGTGTTAACGGGTCGTGTGCAATATTGCCAGGTCTATGAGAGATGAGGTCTGAAGATCATATCTACAAAAAGGACCTTGTCAACCTAGAGGTCATAATTTCCCAATAACTAATATGTCAGGAATTAATCGACGCTGCATTTCCCAATGGTTTGATGAGTTTGATTGGTTGGAGTATAGTATATCTAAAGATGCGGCATTTTGTCTATATTGCTATCTCTTTAAAACCAATTTTGAACAAGTGGGTAGTGAAACTTTCACTGGAGATGGATTTAAGAATTGGAAGAAAGGGAGAGAAAGATTTAAGATGCATGTTGAACCGGTTGGGAGTGTTCATAATAAGGCTAGAGAAGCTGCTACAAATTTGATGAATCAAGCTACACATATTGAAACGACAGTGAGCAAACACTTCGACCAAGCTCGTAAGGCTTATCGCACATGCTTGAATGCATCAATCAAGTGCACTAAGTTTTTATTGCGACAAGGTCTTGCTTTTCGTGGCCATGATGAAAGTGCCACTTCAAGTAATATGGGAAATTACTTGGAGTTACTGCAATTCTTTGCAGATAATGATGATAAAGTTAAAGAAGTTGTGATGGAAAATGCTCTGGGGAATCTCAAATTACTAGCTCCTTGCATTAAAAAAGAAATTGTGAATTCATGTGCCCTTAAAACACTTGATACTATCATAGATGGTCTAAAAGATAGATTCTTTTCAATATTGGTGGATGAAGCACGTGATGTGTCGGTGAAAGAGCAAATGGCTATGGTGTTGCGTTATATGGATGACAAAGGACATGTAATTGAAAGATTTGTGGGTATCCAACATGTTACCGACACTACTTCAAGTTCACAAAAGGATGCTATTGACATATTCTTTTCTCGCAACGGTTTGAGCATTTCCAAATTACAAGGACAAGATTATAATGGTGCTAGCAATATGAGAGGTGAGTTGAATGGCCTTAAAACAAAGATATTGAGAGAACAACCTTGTGCATATTATGTTCATTACTTTGCTCATCAACTTTAATTAACTCTTGTTGCCGTAGCAAAGAAGAATATAGACATTGCCTCTTTTTTTTGCAACGGCTAATAGTGTAGTTAATCATGTTGAAGCATCTTGTAAGCGGCGTGATTTACTTAGAGGGCAACTTCAAGAACAGCTTGTGATAGCTTTTGAAAATAATTGTCTTATAACGGGGCGATGCTTAAATCAAGAAACAAGTCTCAAACGTGCCGGTGACATACGATGGAACTCACACTATGGTACCTTGATTAGCATCATTTCCATGTTTTCATTTGTGATTCATGTGCTTCAAATGGTTATTGATGATAATCTCAATGAAAGTGCGGGTGAAGCAAATAAGTTAATGAGAGAAATACGTACTTTTGAGTTTGTGTTTCACCTTTTCTTGATGAAAGTCATATTGAGACTAACAAATGATTTGTCACAAGTATTGCAAAGGAAAGATCAAGAAATTGTGAATGCAATGGTTTTAGTGAAATCATGCAAGGAAAAGCTACATTGGATGATGAATAATGGGTTCGATGCATTGGTTGATGAAGTATCTTCTTTTTGTGAAAAACATCATATTGATGTTCCTAACATGGAAGAGGCATTTATACTTTCAGGGTGGTCAAGGCGTAATGCTCCAATAAAAATAAATCGTCATCATTATCGTGTGTAGCTCTTTATTTATGTCATTGATGAGTAAATTACAGAGTTAGAGGATCGCTTAAATAAGGTAAATACCGAGTTGCTTATTTGTTTGGTATGTTTGAGTCTGAAAGATTTATTTGTAGCTTTTGATAAACCAAAGTTACTTCGTCTTGCTCAATTTTATCCTCAAGACTTTTCGGATGAGGATCGTTTGGCACTTGAAGATCAACTTGAGATTTATATTCATTATGTGCGTTCCAGTAGTGATTTCTCTCAATTGAAAAGGATTGGTGATCTTGCAAAAAAAATGGTGAAGATAAGGATGCATCAAGTATTCAATTATGTATATTTGCTCATTATATTGTCTTTAATTTTACCAATTGTAACTGCTTCAGTGGAGAGAACGTTTTCCGTCATGAATATTGTTAAGGGTCCACTTAGGAACAAAATGGGAGATCAATAGTTGAGTGATAGCTTGCTTGTTTATATTGAGAGATATATTTTTGCTTGTATTGAAAATAAAGTTATAATGCATCGTTTTCAAAATATGAAACCTCGTCGTGGACAATTATAGCTTGTAATATTGTTTCCATTATGAATTATAAATGAAAGTACTATGATTTCATTTTCAATATATTTTTCTATCCTAAATTTTTATTTAAACTTTTACACTAAGACCCCTTGTTGTAAGATTCCTGGCTACGCCATTGATCGAATTTCCACACATGCGTTTTCAAAATATTTCACATGTTCCCAAAAAACGAAACGAAAATATCTGTTTTTGTTTTAGGGGTAACAAGTAATTAACCATCCACCGGAAACCCGAAGGGAATGCTGATGATATGCCACGCCCACGCCTAATCTGCATACGCGTAATTTCTAAAATGAGCATGCGAAGCAGGGGATCACTGCTCCGAATTATTACTAAATTTTCCATATGGATTAATATTTTTCTTCTCCTTGGAAAACAACTATCTACAATTCTTATTATTATATTCCTCAATACATTAATATATTTTTCTACCTTCCAAATAGAAAACGGAGAGCGGTGGAGCCTGTAGCCTATATATAATATAATGTCAATTACTTGGCCAAGGCATTATATAGTCATTCCATAAACAAATACTCACTTTGTTTCCATTCTCAACCATCCCCCTCCCTCATTTGATCCACAAAGATCATTATTCTCTCTGAGATCATAGAGAGAGAGAGAGAGGAGAGAGAGAGAGAGAGAGAGAGAGATGGAAGAGACAAAGTCGAGATTCAATAGGATTTGTGTTTTTTGTGGTAGCAGTTCAGGGAAGAAAGCCAGCTACCAAGAAGCTGCTGTTGAACTTGGGAAGGAGCTGGTAATTAACCTTGTCAATTCATTTTTATAATTTCCCTGTGTTTATTTCTTGGTTTCTTTCTTCTTTCTTCTTTCTTCTTCTTCTTCTTTATATTCACCCTTCTGTGTTCCATCCGTATGCAGCAAATTAGAGCATTCAAACACAAAAAAATGTTTCACAAAAGTTTCCTATTTCGTCTTCTACTCTTTCTGGGATTCAGAATCCGTTTTTGTTAACTTCATTTCAAAGGAAATTGGGCTTGATGCATTGTCTCCAATTTCCTTAAAAAGAGCCTAGATATGGTGCACAAATTCTTTCTTCCATTTCTTACATTTTTTTCCCATTTGGGTTTACTTCTTTTTTTCTCAAGTAGTGGGGTGGGGGGGTGTGCAAGGTTGCGTGTTGTAACCAAACAAACGTTCAACGTGGGCTTATCATTGTTCCAGACTTGGAGCCTAGCATTAAGCCTGATTAGGGTTTATGTGTGGCATGAGAGAGAGAGAGGGGGAGGAGGCAGAGATTGCTAGCTGTAACCTGTCTGTCAGTTGAGCAGCCTTCTTGCATGATCTGAGTTTTGATTTTTATTAAACCCTTTTTTTATTTTTATAAAAATAATTAATATAATCAGTAAGTACTGCTGGTAGCTTTTAATTCTCCAGGAGAGGGAACCAAACGTGCTCCCTTGGTATCATGACTCTTTTAAGCGTGTTGTCTTCACAGGCTTCCATGCCCAAACCCCCCTCCCTCTTCTCCATGATTTTTGTTTATGGGGTTCCATGACCATGAAATTTAATTATATTATTTTTTATAATAATAATTTCACTCAGTAGCCTGTTTACCTAGGGTTTTCCATTCATTCTTTCCACTGGGAGACATAGTTTTTATAATGGTTACCATCTCTTCTAAGTTTGCTCAATCAATCATGTACGTTTGTTTTAAAAATATTTTGTGATGAATTGGGTTTCTGACACGTGTTCCTGGGTTTGCATTTCGATGTGTTTTGAAGGTGGAGAGAAGGATTGATTTGGTCTATGGTGGTGGAAGCGTGGGATTGATGGGTCTTGTTTCTCAGGCAGTTCATGATGGCGGGCGCCATGTCCTAGGGTTTGTAATCTAATCTCTCTCTCTCTCTCTCTCTCTCTCTCTCTCTCTCTCTCTCTCTCTCTCATACACACCACACGCATAATGCATCTGTTTATGATGAACCTCTTGTCTTCATTAGGTTACACAAATGAAATGATTGGCCAGAAAAAGAACCCTCAAATCAAATGAGTTGCGTTTCCTTTTCTTTATTTTATTGAACCACACCATGCAGATTAATCCCAATTATCTATTGGAGTGGGTTCTCAAAGGCAGACAGATAACATAGGATCAAATGCTGCACCATATTATATAATCGAATTTGTGCATTCCCTTTTTCCTTGTGTTCTTCTTTTCCTCTGATTGGGTCTACAGTAAGTCTAAAAGGGTGTCCTTAGTCGTTAACTATGTTTTGGGGGCCTGTTTGCATCAGCTTTGATCATCAGTTGGGTAAAAGCTAAACCCCTTTAAATTCTTACAATGTCAGTTTCTCTCTCTGCAACTTCCAGTTAGAAAGACACATAGAATTGAAAAGCTTGGTAAAAAAGTATGGAGACTTTTAGAAAGCCTGGAAGTTTCCACGTTAAACTGGAAAAAAGTGTCGTTGCTTTTTGTAAAAAGCCTGCCTACCCAGTTATGTAAGAACTCTTGGTCTGTTTAAAGCTTTGAACACGTTCTATACAAAACCGCAGCAAATTAATTTGGTCAATGCCCCTTGCTCTGTCGACGGGGGTGGGCCCGAATATCTGTCTAGTTCCCTTGATCAATTCTTTCAAGTGAGAGTATTTTTGTAAATTGTTTCTGTTATTATATAGAGCTTCACTGACAAATGTTCTTGTGGATTTTTTCAGAGTTATTCCAAGGACCTTAATGCCTAGAGAGGTACATGCTAAGACTTTTACTTCATTTTATTTTTTGAGTTTAGTCTAAACTACAGTGGAGGGGGTTTCTCACACACACACAATTGATGCCATGGGGGTTCGAACCTAAGACCTTTTCCATTAGCTAGACCCCATTGGCAAGACTTATTTTATACCATTTGTATATTGCAATTAATAACTTTATGTTTGATTTTGGGTGATGCATCTGTTGATCTTTACATGATTAATCAATGATGTGATTTGTTTAAAATATTGTAGTTAACTGGTGAGACTGTTGGTGAAGTGAGAACTGTCTCAGATATGCACCAAAGGAAAGCTGAGATGGCCCGTCAAGCCGATGCTTTCATTGCCCTCCCTGGTATGGATTTCACCCATCAGTCTGACATATTGCAAGTGACATGATAATTGAATGCTAAAGATAGTTGTCTACAAGTGTTTGGGTGATTGTTAGCTGTTGATGTGTGTGAATCCAACAATGAGTCACACATACAACAAGAGTTGACAATTATTCAACATGCGCGCACGTGAATGACTGTCCAAAGCAACTCTCGCAATTTGTTTTATTAGGTCCTTCTTTTGAAATTGACTTAAGTTAATATGATCAGGTGGTTATGGCACTCTTGAAGAATTGCTGGAAGTCATTACCTGGGCTCAGCTTGGAATCCACCGCAAACCTGTAAGAAAATTACTCTAATATTTCCCAATCCTTTCTATAAAATGTTTTTGAATGGCATAAATTAATTTATAAATCATTTCTAACCTTTAAAAGGAAGCAAGGGCCTCACATGATGCCATGTTTTGTGTTTGTTCAAATGTAGTTATGATCTTGTAGATAATTGTTGCTGATGTCCCCAAATTTGCTACTAACCCAAGATTAACAATCAATTTCTTCACAATTAAGAATATTTTATCATCGCCCTTGTCTTCATTAATAGTTGTATGCTATGCCTTATGATAAATAAATTATTAATCATGTTTCTCAAGTTCACGACTCTCTTTCATTCCATAATTCCATACAATTAGAAAGTGTCATAATATGTAGCGAATCAATGCATGTGGTACTTAATTCTAATTCACATGGAAAGATAGCATAAGATTTGGGATTTTTGAGTCATTAGTCGTGGTTCATGATGATTAGGTATTTGATTATTTTGAGGATCTCCGTTTGAATGGGAGAAAGAGGTTTCTTTATGGGCTTTATCTTTTGTTTAATTTGATTTTAATTATTTAATCATTTAATTAAGCGGTTGTTGGTCAAAAGAAGGGTGTTGTTGTTGGTCACAAGACAATGAAGACATAAAAAAAAGTTCATATATAATATGAAATATTAAATGTATGTTTGGAAATGGATATTGTTAGTTAATTGTTTGATTAATTAATTAAGTGGGAATTATTTTTGTTTTTTAATTTTAGGTGGGCCTCTTGAATGTGGACGGCTTCTACAATTCTTTGTTGAGTTTCATTGATAAGGCCGTTGATGAAGGCTTTATTTCTACTACTGCACGTCAAATCATCGTGTCTGCTCCAACAGCCAAGCAATTGGTCAGACAACTTGAGGTATTTTGCTTCATCTATATCATACAAAAGAATATGATCATCGTGATCAAGATTAAAAATTGAACGGACATGATTCATGTGGATCATTAATATGAATGCAACTTTCTCAATTAGAAAAAGAGAGAAAACTAGGACTTTGCATACTTTTTTTGTAGCAGATTATCATATTTTAGTGTTATGAATAATTAGGTATCGTTAGCATGCCAATCCAGTAAAAGAAAATTGGATCCGACCAAACCCTATGTGGTCGAACTTCACGACAATGTTGGGTTGGGGGCATTATGATATATATGAGCCTAATTATAGATTAGGGAATGAAATTACATCAAAATTGGTGTTTAAAAATTGATATGATTTTAATTTATGTCGGTTTTTGGTAATCTCAGGAGTATGTACCAGAGCAGGATGAAATAACATCAAAGCTGGTTTGGGAAGAGGTGGACAGAATAAGTTATGTGTCTGAACCACGTGATGTGTTGGCTTTTGATTGATCATGCAATACAAAGTCTCCCCTTTTTGGGTGTTTTGGGTTCCACGGTATATACGGTTCATATACGGTCTGACACCGTACATCTACATCAGCAGCAGTATAGGAACTTTGGGTCTTTTTGTAGCTGAGCCAGAAAAGGCTGAAGCACCCTCTCAAAGTCTCCGATATATAATATATATATTATATTTATCTTAACAAAAAAAAGAAAAGGAAGAAAAAGAAAATGAAAGATGAAGGAAATGCTCAGCATCCATCGGTGTCTCTTTTTGGAAAACTCTGAAGGAATTCAATTGAAGTTTCTTCTTGCTATATTGGTTTATTTATACTCTATCGATCCTTTTGTGACATGTTGGCTTCTGCAGTTTCTACTCTAAATTTGTGAGCAAAATATTAGGAGAGTACTAGAAGATGAATTGCAATGGGAAATTACATTACAATACCCAAAAAAACAACCGAAAAAAAATTGTGGGAATTGGTTGTAAGATAAACAAAATTAAGCAAAAATTACATAATAAGAATTATTCTAGTTTTCAAAGACGAAGATTCGTAGGGACCAAACTTAATTGCCCTAACTCATGTCTAATTTATATAGAGACTCATGTCTAATTTATATAGAGTAGAATTCGAAAAGACAAGTATAATGTCTTGTTCAACTCACCTAATTCACCTATCGGCATAACAACTAAATTGACAGAAGATGATTTGACTAACTAGTTCAAATAATTTTCGGGTTAATTTATAATAAGCGAGAAACATATGTTAGTTAGGTTTTGTACTCTTACTAGCAGCACCATGACGGTGGTTGTTGTTATTCCTATTGCTGCGTTATTATAAAAAGGTTTTGTCACCAAACTTGAGGACAGCTTGTTGATTGGGTTCTCACTTCTCTCAAAGGCCAGGTGGTGTGACCATGTGAGGCACATGAAGAATTTTAATGTCTAATTACACTTGATTAAATTGATAGATCTAATAATAGAATCCGAATCAGATCCTCACCCTCTAAGGTCAACTCAATATATATGCGTAGTCAATAAATCTAAGGGTCGCCTGTTGCTGGTAGAAACAAAAATGAATAAACAGAATCAACTTTGCTGTAAAGTCACTGGATCTTTAGTCCATGATCAAACAATTGTAATGTGAACGGCATACACTTTGTATCTAGTCTTATCTGCAAATCTTTTGCTTAAGTTCTTCTATCTAACATAGATAGTCTCTTAATTTGGTGGCGTTCTCTATATTTTATGATAAAGAGAATGGATAATAATCATGATTGTTAATCAAAAGGGTGTACTTAGTCATCATAAGAGATTTGAAATTTACGAGTTTAACGTCATACAGCTTGAGTTAAGTCAAGAAAAGAAATGGGTTAACACCCTTATGGGTATAAACTCATGGAACTTTTTAACACAATCGTAAAGAGAGATTTGATCGGTGCATACCAATCAACGATTGTCAATGCACTTGAATTTCATCGGTGCATACCAATCAACGTTTGTTAGTCACCCGCATGTGCATGCATAGATGAAATCGACGACAAACGCACACCAACTAACAAAATTCAAAATCCTAATCATGGTAGCAGTTGCAAATTTCTCCAATGACCCTCATCTAACACAAAAGTAAAATTATGTTTCCAGCCTGTAAGTTTAGTTGATTTGTTCAATTTTTAACCCATGAACAACACGTTTTGAAAGATTGTTTTTTTTTTTTAAAGTTTCTTCCAGTCTTTAGCTAATGCAGTGGAAATACTAGACAACAATATTGAATTTGACTCACATAATGCCTCTTTCTGTCTCTAGGGGGGTGTTGACAAAGATAAATACACAATCATATCTTCTTGTAGTTCTATATTCAGCTTATCATTGTAAATTTTCAGTCTGCCAATACAAAAGTTGCTGCTGTTTCTGTCTGTAAACAAGTTTAATAGTCTCATTAAATTGCTATTGTCTCCTTCTCACTCTAAAACTTGTTTAACTGGAGTTCACAGAAATGATAAGCAATTTTGGGGAAAACCATGAAAAAGAAAAAGAAAAACCAGTGGAAATGGCAGTGAGTAGCTCTAAAAGTTTTCAGGGCTGTCATCCAATTGTTTCTCATCTTCTATGTCTACCTCCAAAATTTCCTGCGGAAAATATGAGAGGACATTAATTTTCAGAGTGTAAATATCGAAGTAATTTTCAGTGAGAAAACTAACTCACCGGGATCCTCTGCTTGAGATAATTGGCCAGTCTAGCCAGAACCACACTGCGTTCGTGCCAAAACCGGCCTTTCAGACTGATCTTCACATAGGGCCCGTCCAGTTCAGCAAGTTCAACTTGCCCTGCAAACCAAACCAAAAGCATTCTCAACATCTAAACTGAAACCAACACGAAATAACTAAAGCTAAAATTTAGCACCTGTCATGCCAACAGAAGTGTCAAAGAGCTGTCCAAATTCAATTCTTGCATCTGCCAAGACCTGTCTGATATTGTCTTCTGTTAGATCGAGAGGCTGTGAAGGCTGAAGTGTTGCTGCTGATATGGTTGAGAATCTCTTTCTGGTTGTTGTTGGGTTTGTACAGATCCTCAGCCTCTGGCTTGCTTTGTGGTTGTGGTTAAGGGTTTTCAGGGTTTGGGTTTTGGTGATGTGATGACAAGTAATGGGGAGGAGGGCTGGTGTTGGGGTGGTTGATGTGATTTTGGGGTGGTTGTGATGAAGAACTGATTTGATCTTCATCCTTCCTCACCCTTGCAAAGCTTTTTCCTTCGATTGTCTTTCAAAGGCAAGCGCCGCTATGGATGAACCAAGACCAACCAACCAGTGGAGAAATGGATAAGGAGCAGTTTTTAAATGCATAGAATTCATTCATTGCCTGGTTCTAGTAGGTCTTAAATTGGGTTTTATGGGTAATTTCTGCTGAGGAATCTAAAGCCATGAACGAGACTGAAACTGGAGACACAGTTATCCCAGTTTCATGTTAATCTGACTATTTAAGCATTTAAGCCATCAAATTCATAAGGGTTATTTGCAATAATGCAAAGCCATTAAATTCATAACACAGATCTTGTTCATTACATATTTTCACTGGTAGGTTGATTGTAAATTTGTAATATCTTTTCCTCCCTTCAAATTCTGAATAAGATGATGATTTGAAGATAAGTTGTCTACCATTCAAACCCCAACCAATCATCACAGCAGAAAGAGAGAAATATGGGAGCAAAGACGATTATTCTCTCCATCTTATAATTTACTTGGAAAAAATACAATTACATAGCCTCAGCCTGCTTGCACGGTGCCAAATAAACCTTCCTGCTTAAAACCTACACACCATTGTAATTTATAACTGCATTATTATGGTGCATCAAGCTCCTAGGCTTTTGACCCAGTTGGATATCATATGAACAGAAACACGATAAAACAGCGAGGGTAACGAACCACGGAATTGCATGCTACTTGAATTCTCTGAAAATCTGGGTAAGTCCCATTCATTGGGTTTATTGTGACAGGCTGCTGCTCAAATTACCAAAAACTAAAAAAGACATTACACAAATACAAAACTCGTTTACAACTCCCTATCTGAATCCAACATAGATACGCAGTGTACTACCACTATATCGCGGAGAAGTACTCTTTGCTGAGCTTGGGGTCTGGCTTCATGGATTTCTCCCCAGGCTTCCACCCAGCAGGGCAAACTTCATCAGGATTGTCCTGAACGTACTGCAAGGCCTGCAGGATCCAACCCAGGCAAAGAAAAGAAGCGACAAAAAGCAATTAGAAAATGTAATAGGCAACACAACAAAGAATTTCTCAGATATAAGGCAGATCTTGGAAACTAAATCATCCCATTTCTATCTTGGCCTTGATGAATATGTTTACCTGGAGCGTTCTCTTAGTCTCATCCACACTACGGCCAATGGCAAGATTGTTAATGGTGGAGTGTTGAATGACACCTTCCTTGTCAATAATGAAAAGTCCTCTCAATGCAATTCCCTATCACAGTGAAACCAAACTTCTAAGTAATCCAAATTATAACATCATTTAGTCTCCCACAAGTTTCTTATTCACTAAATTCAGAACCAATTATAATTAAATCTCATACCTGATCTGGGATATGCACACCATAGGATTTTGAAATTGATTTGGTGACATCAGAGATCAATGGATAGTTCAAATCACCAAGTCCTCCTGACTTCCTATCTGTTTGGACCCATGCAAGGTGCGAAAACTACCAAAAATGCAGTAAAAGAATAATATAAATTCATCTCGCAAACCCCAGAGAAATTGTCAAACCATTTTACATCAAATAAGCACACACACATACGCCCAAATTAGATGTGCAAAACATCAAATACAGAAGTCAAAATAACCAAAAATTAGAGAAAATAAGCAGATTCACATCATCATCAATCATCGTCAAGCACACAACCTTCTGATGTTGTCAGCCTTGGTGAATCCTTTTTATTCCAACCATAACTATCAGTTCTCCTAGTTCTTTTAATGTTTCAACCATCCTTTTTTTCTCGGTTGAATGCCCTTCTTGTCTATAAGTGTTGTTTCTCCACCAACACTGGGAATTGGCATTTTGGCCAAAAATCACATGCATTGTTTGCCCCACCCACCCCACGAGACCAATTTCTGTTGAAAGTCAGAAAATCCGATGCATAAAAACTTAATTCCATGAACACACTTAATCTTGACATTTTTAAATTTCATCCCACGGTACAGACAGAATCATTATCTCGTATCAAAATAACGAAGCATATATATAGTCCAAGGGGGAATTTAGCACATTATAATATGTGCATGCTCATTGACCTTTTGCAATATGGTGCAGCAGACCAAAACCTTGGACAAGGTTATAACACGTCTGTAAGCAGAATATTGACTTTGTTGTGGAAAGTCTGGCAATGCATTATAAAAGAACAATGCAAATTAAAGATTTTTATTTTTTTTTTTTGAAACAAGGGCTTTTCAAAGCACATTATGATATTACAGATAGTGGGAAGCAAGAATGAACTTACCACACTGTCAACTGAAACACCCAAGATTTCTGTGTTGAGTTCCTCAAACTCGGCATGACGATCGCTGAAAGCAGTGATTTCTGCAACAATGGTCAAACACAGAAAACATAAGGAGAACTCAGCATCGAATAAAGATTGAAAATTTTGCAGAGAAATGTTGACTGTGAAAACAAACCTGTGGGGCAAACAAATGTGAAGTCTAGTGGGTAGAAAAACAGAATCACATATTTCTTCCCAATGTATTCAGAGAGCTTGACCTGAAATTCAAAAGCAAAGCTTCAGTTTCCACAAACCCAAAAATTGAAATTACAGCATGCGATTGCAGAAACAGAACGAAGAGTTAAAGATTCGACCTTGATGAATTCCTGGTCGAAAACAGCCTCAGCCTCAAAATCAGGAGCTACGTTTCCAACCAGAGGAAGCTCATCCACAGAAGCTTTGACAAGGAAGGACCTTCTGGAATGAGCGCCGCGGGAGAGAGAAACCGAGTGGGCGACGCGTGGCAGGCGGAGGTCATTGAAGGATTTGGGGAAGGTTAGGGTTTGGGAGATGGGCTTGGAAATGGAGGAAGAAGCGACGAGAGGCGTGGATTTGGAGGAGAAAGCCCTAGATGGGGTTGAGGAGATGAGAGCAGTGGAGGTAGCCATGGTTTGTTGAGAGCTCACCCACTCTGTCACTCACTGGTCAAGAGTAAGTGCGTGTGTGGGCTGAGAGTCTTAAGGTGGAGAATAGGTAGGGGACAGTGAGAGGATAAGTAGTGGTTGGAGGGTTGGTGACTAGGCTGAACCGAACCGGCCAACCGGGCTCCATACATTTTGGGGAACCATAGAAATCTAGGTAAATATATATATATATATATATATATATATATTGTTGTTGTATAATTTGTGTTTTTGGAGCTGGCATTGTTACATGGTTTGGGCCTTCATTTGTGGAATTTCATTTTTTGGTTAGGTCCTTTGGGTAGTGGAAAACATATTAGGATTATGTTAGGTCAATGGTCTGTTTTTCTTGGTGCCCTAGGTTCGAATTCTATGTAAAATATCGAACTTTGGGTTACTATCCATCTCGGATTGACTTTGGGGAAGTGAGGAAGTTTTGGGGCCTCGTGGTCGAAGTTTGCTAGGTAGAATCTTGTACCTTAGGACCATGGTTTGAGATTCTTAAATGGGGAAGCAATTTGGACTCAATTGTAATTGATTTTACTTTTTCATCATTATGTTGTTCGATTGTGAATTTATACAACACATTATAATAAAAATTAATATGATAAATAGTCTTACTTTGCAGTCTAGCAATATAAGCATCCTATGCTACGATGATTATGAAAGTTTCAAAGAATTGAGATTTTTTTTGGGTAAAACAACATTTCCCTTTAGTGAGTGAAACTGAAAAATTTGCAAATCCTTTTGAGATTGAGTATAGTGGAGTCATTCTATAGTGAGCGCCTTATATATAAGGCTCTTAGATGACATCGTATATCTTAATCGTTGGATCAAACTAACCAATTTAATCCAACAGCTAATCAATTTTATCTAACAATTAAGAATTAGGGCCTCATCTAAAGACCTTAGATAAGCCCTCACTATAACTACAGAATTCTTGGAGTATAGTGATCAAATTTCTGGGTGTAACCAACAACTCCCTCTATAATTGGCATGGTAAGGTCCAATAAAATGGGCTGGCCCAATACTTTTCCTTCCTTTTTTTCAGATAGATTACTGATTATATATATTTTTGTTTGGGTCAAAAGATAGATTACTGATTACTCCCTAACCAATCACAATCTCCACAATGATATTGCTTGGAGCATTTTAAGCCTTATCCTCTACCCACCCCACACCCCTTGCTCCTTCCCTCCCCTCTCCCCAAAACAACACTTCTACTACTCATACCCAGCCATGACCAGCACCCGAACCACACCCAAACAACCAAATGCAAGAAACCCACTTCCTCACCACCACCAAGCAACCCTTTTTCTCCTCCTACTCCCACCCCAACCCCAACTCCAAACCCCAATCCCTCTCCTCCTCTCACCATGACTCTTTCCACTCTTTACACCCACCAAACCCAAAATCCCCCCACTTCCCAATCCTCTCCACCAAAACCACCCTCTCCCTCCCCCTCCAATCCCTCAAGCCACCCTCCTCCCCAACCCCCCACTCAGACTTCCAGGAAAAAGTCCTCTACCTAGACTCAATCGGCCTCGACTTCTTCTCCTTAATCAACCACCACCCTCCGATCCTCTCCTCCCCTCTACCCCACATAAAATCCACCGTCCATTTCCTCCTCACCTCCATCGGCTTCACCTCCCAGGAGCTACGCCGCCTCATTGGCATGTGCCCCGAAATCCTTTCCTCCCGAGTCGCCGAAATCATCCCCGTCCTCACCTTCCTCCTCCGCGAGGCCTGTGTCAACGGCTCCGATCTCCGCCGCGTCCTCAATCGACGCCCCAGATTGCTCGCCTGCTGCGTCAAGACCCGCCTCCGCCCCACCCTCTACTTCCTCCAGAGCATCGGCATTTCCCAAGTGAACAAGCACACCTCTCTCCTCTCCTGCAGCGTCGAGGACAAGCTCCAGCCCCGAATCGACTACCTCGAGAAAATCGGGTTCTCACGCCGAGACGCGCTCTCGATGTTTCGGCGGTTCCCGCAGCTCTTCTGCTACAGCATCGAGCAGAATTTCGAGCCGAAATTCAATTACTTCGTGGTGGAGATGGGGCGAGACTTGAAGGAGCTCAAGGAGTTTCCGCACTACTTCTCGTTCAGCTTGGAGAATCGGATTCGGCCGAGACACCAGCGGTGTGTGGAGAAAGGTGTTTGTTTTCCTCTGCCTGTTTTGTTAAAAACCAGCGAGGCTCAGTTTCGGGATAGGCTGGAGATTTTTTGTAATTCTTCTATCCCTTTCAGAAATTCTCCTCTGTGGTGTACAAATTCGATTTCTGATGATTTGGAAAAATGATAAAAAGAGGTGGTCTTTTTAACATTTTGTTCGAATTTTGGGGGATGTATCTGAAAATTATTTTTGAGGAGTAGCATTTTCCAAATACCCAATTGAATTTGGGGGGTGGTTTGGAGATTTCTCAAATTTAAGAGAAGTTTAGGTAAGAATTATAGAGGTGTTTTACTATACATTGTACAATAATACAAGAGGTATCATACTATCATATAACACAACAATTGATATGAGAATATGTCATTTGCTAGTAGTAAATGTGGTTGAAACTTGAAAGTGGATTGATATGAACAAAAATGACACTAGTATTCAAGGAGATTTCAAGTTCAAATCATATTGATTGACGGCTCGGTCGTGTCCCCCTCTCTAATAGTTACAGTAATCTTGTATGAACATTATAAAATTCCTCTTAAATTCTTTAAATGCCCCCCTTTCTTATTGTATTCTATTTCACGCTCATGTCTAAAATTTTTAATTGCATATATTTTGTTACTATGAATCAATGAGTAGAGAAAAAAAAAAAGGTGATGGAATTAGGGATTTCCTTGAAAATTAGGTTGATTTCTCATTAAAAAAGAGAGTTTTAAATTGTAAAAATATTCACTCTTCGCTCATTGGTTAGCCAATAATCAAAATATTTGTTACAAAATTAGGTGTGTGAGTTTTGTATATTCATGAAGAAGTTGAGATTCCACTTCAAAATCAATTGACAATGGGAGAAGTAGCTCAACTCCTTATAATCCATTGTCATTACGGTTAAAAAATACGACATTACCTAAGGATCATATATAAGACCCTCACTACTGAATTCTTGCTTAATAAAACAACTACTAAACAAACTTAGAGATATTATGAGACCTATAGGGCCCAAAAGTACATCATTAGCAGAAATACTAGGCCGAGCTTGGTACGGCCTATTAACAGTCTCTGGGCCAGACTGTGACCTCGCAGACCCGCGGAGAATGGGCTAAATGATTGCCACGTGTCGTGGACCCAATAGTAGTAGCACCGAAGTTTATGCACATTGTGGTCACCAGAATTTAGGGTTGGAGAGGAGCTGTGAGACTTGAGCCTGAAATAAAAATCATAATTTGTTTAAAGACAAATAAAGGCGCGGATCGGCGAGTCTTGTTGTATTTTTCGTCTCTTGTCTTTTCTATTAGCAGCTTCGACTTTGGCCCCATTCTTTTGGAATAATTCCAAACAGGGCATCCAACTATATTGTTTTTCCGAAAACTCCACGCCTTTTGGTCTTTTCTTCTTTTTCCATTCATGCCCTCCGGTTGATCTCCTTTTTCTTTTGTAAATTAATGAACATTTTTGCATACGGATATATTTTTTTTAAGAAGTAAATATACATTTCCATATCCTCTTCTGTTAAAAAAATATAAAAATTATTAAAGCTGTTTCACTACTTATTATCATCATAATCATCTTTGAATTTTTCCTATGGTGTTAAGTCGTGGTAAATTTTTTTAATAAATATTTTCATATTAGATTGATGGCTTTCATTTAAGTTATGAACATGTCCCTCAAAATCTTAGGATCGACCATGACTAATATTACATGTATAAAGCAAACATGTGAAACGGTGAAACGTTAAAAAACCCAAAAACAACCCTTAATTAGATAAGGTGATAAGATATAACAAATTAATATAATGAAATTAAAATGATAACACAAATATCATTTAAATAAAATGAAAAACACAAAACCCACTTTCTCAATGTGCCACTTATCCCACTTATCCCACTCCACCACCACTTATTTATCTCTCTTTCTTTTTTCATTTGTTTTAATAATTAATGCTAATATAAAAAACACATAAAAATTTAAAATGTATATAAATTTTTCAATAAATATCAATTGGCATGCGCATGAGCGCATAGCAAGAGGTTAGTTTGTGTCATGTGCATGCCAATAGGATAGTTTGTATAAATAATTACACTTGATAAAAAGAAGTTGGGACAGTGTCAATTTGTAAAACTCACCTCTCATCAGGGCAACAACACAATTATGAAAAATACAAGGGTCCAAAAAAGGAAACCAGTTAACAAATTAATTTTTTCCGCCGTGTTCCCTCCACATCTATCCGAAACTAAAAATTCCCTCCCTTCCCTCGTTTTCTGCTAGCTCTTCCCCTAACCCCTTAACCCACTTTCCCTCTCTAACCCTCACTTTCTCTCTCTAACCCCTCTCTTTCTCTCTCTACCCACTCCGGATCCCATTTCGCCTCCCCATAAACCCTAAACCTCCTCCTCCTCCCCTATCTCTTCGATTCTCTCGGTTCTCCAAACCCTAAAGATCTGTCTCTCCTTCTCCGATCGTCTTTGGCAATCGGAAACCGCCGATAGTTCGAGCCGGTCGATCCCTCCATGTCCGGCTGCGCTCGAGCTCCCAACCGCCAACCAACGCCGGCGACGGCGGCCACCGCCGGTGGCACCCAGATCCTGCCGCCGCTGAGGCGTCACCTCGCGTTTGAGTCGACGAAGCCGCAGCCCTTCCCTCCGGACAATTACCATCGATTTGCTGGAGGTGCTCGCAGAGTTGGTGACCAAGAACCTGAAGCTATTCATGTTCGATCTCCTGTGAGTTATTGCCATTTCACGCATACCTGCGTGTCTATCTCGCTGCGTTGCTTTGTTTTGGGGAATTGTGTTGTAATTGCTTGAGGATTTGATAATTGTGGTGGGGAAGATGGTTAGATGCTTTCAGAGTGCTTGTCTGGTGGCTGAAGTGATGGTTTGTGTGTTTAGGGTTTCTATGAGATTGGTATCAATTTGTAATAAGAAAATTGTGATTAGCTCATCAGTGCTATTTTGTAGGTAATAAACCCCTATTCTTCACTTAACGTTAAGGTACTGATTGTTAAGATATTTAATTTGGTGGTACTTTATTTATCAACTTATTGCAATTTTGTAAGTTAAGCTAACAATAATAAAATCGTAAGTTTAGCTCTAATGCAACTTGTCAAAGTGAAGAATTGGGAATGTTCGTGATGAGGGAAAAACTGAGATGTGGATATCTGATATGGTGCTTGTGTATCACATTATACTGCGTTTCCTAATCTGCTAAGAAGTTACGGGTGTGACTGTAGGTTTTCGAGTTGTAGTATTTGGCTCCTTTTTGGAATCAATTGTTGCTCATGAGATGTGGTAATTTCTTGAGAAGATTGCATGATGCTTATCTGTTATATGTTTAGCACTTGAAAACAGGTGCATTTCTGCTCTGTGTGTTTGCGGGGATTCTATCCTTATGAGAGAGAAAGATACATCATATATGTCTGTTTAGTAATCTTACTTATTTTTTATTTATTTAAAAAGAGTAACTCCTTATTGCTTTGGCCGTTTACCTTGACGTTACTGTCAACTATGCTTAGTGGCAAGAAATTCTTCCCATTTCATCCTTGTGGTTACATCCTCCACCCTCCAACTCATCTTAATTGATTTGCAATTTTTATCTTGTTGATACCCTTCATTATCTAAGAGATCCACTATGGTTGTGCATTTTAACTAGCATGGTTTCTAACTTGCCTTGTGCCTATTGTTAATGATAACTCTTCAACCTTTGCTGGTGTTTTTCAGCAACTTACACGGAAGGATAATAATGAAGTTGAGTACAGTGATTGGACTAGCAGTCCTGGATATACTAATGTCGTTCAGAGTCCCCTTCAGACTCCCGTGTCTACAAAAGGGGGAAGGATAAACAATAGGTCAAAGGCGTCAAAGGGCAATAGATCTGGGCCTCAGACACCTGTGTCAAATGCTGGTGGGAAATTTTCTTATCTCTTAGGTTTTTTTTGCTTGACTTTCATCATTTCTTTGGCGTAACTCAAACAAATCACCAAGATAAGCTTCAATAAAAGTTTAGTCCATGTAGGGTGCACATCCTTTTTTTTTAAGACTTATATGGATAAATGGATTTGTCTTAATCTAATCGGATACTTTCTGTCAACATGCAGGCTCCCCTTCTCCTCTTACTCCAGCTGGCAGCTGTCGTTATGACAGTTCTCTAGGTAATCTTTGAATGAGTTCTTGTTTTCTTTTAATACTGCCAGTTCTTACGGCTGTCAAATGATGTCACTATGAGATAACTGTACTCAAACTTTCCAGGTCTGTTGACAAAGAAATTCATCAATTTGATTAAGCATGCAGAGGATGGAATTCTTGATCTAAACAAAGCAGCAGAAACTTTGGAGGTAACCATTTTCTGTCGTTAAACATACATATGAACGCATATATTATCTGCATTTGGGTCTGTACTGATTGAAAGGTTTGCAAATGAAACAGGTTCAGAAGAGGCGGATATATGACATTACAAACGTCTTGGAAGGCATAGGTCTAATTGAAAAGAAGCTCAAGAACAGAATACGTTGGAAGTAATCTTTGATTGTTTATTCCAAAATTTCCTTTCTTGTGTCTAAATTCAATTCAAGCTCTAATACAATTTGGAACACATGGGAACTTACGCAAGGATGTGTTAAATGATTGATTAGGGGATTTGATGCTTCAAGGCCAGGGGAGTTGGATGGTGATCTCTCTATACTACAGGTATTTAAATGTTGCAAGCTCTTGTAATGCAAAGACCAGGAGCTTATTTACTTATCTATGTTTGTTGTCTTTTGAATCAGCATGAGTAAGCTTCTTCTGTAGTAATTATAGATCAGCAGTTTTAGCTGTCTACATTGCTGTGAAATCCATGGTGCTAAAAGGAAACAATGAAAATTTAGTGGCTTTTCTAAGAGATGGACTTTCTAAGTTGTGACTTTGTCCTGCAGGCAGAAGTTGAAAACCTATCCTTAAAAGAGCGCACATTAGATGACCAAATAAGGTTTATGCCATTGATCTTCTTTCTGAAATCAATTTTACTATCTTCAAACTATTGGAAGATGCTGATGCTTTTGCACTTTTGCAGAGAGATGCAGGAAAAGCTGAGGGATTTGAGTGAAGATGAAAACAACCGAAAGTAAAATCTTCTTGTTCATCAATATTTCTGATTCTTTTCTTGTTCAATTGTTTTGTTTATATTATTAATTACTTGCTTCCATGTATACTCGTACGTTTTTATGGTACCTTCAACTTGTACTCTAGATGGCTGTTTGTCACTGAAGAAGACATTAAAGCCCTACCTTGCTTCCATGTGAGTATTGTGCATCACTTCTAACTCTTTGTTCTATGATGGTTTAGTGGTTTCCATTAAACTACTCGTGCATTTTCTTTTCCAGAATGAAACCCTGATAGCAATTAAAGCTCCACATGGAACCACCTTGGAAGTCCCGGATCCTGATGAAGTAAGTCAAGAGCCTATATTTGTTTCGGAAGGCACATACTCTATTTTCCTTTTCACTTTGGTACAATTGTGATTCTCCTTCAATATACACCAGGCAGTTGACTATCCACAGAGGAGATACAGGATCATACTTAGAAGCACAATGGGACCCATTGATGTCTACCTTGTCAGGTATTGTTTCCTTCTTTTGTGGATGAAATAACTACATACATTTATGGTCTTTCTTCAATCTGAATAGGACCTGCTTGTTTTGCATGTTGAATGGGATTATGGATAATGGGATATGCTGTTGTTTTTATTTATTTCTTTATCTGTGTTTATTACTTGATTTTAGTCAATTTGAGGAGAAGTTTGAGGATATAAATGGCGCTGAGCCACCTGTGAGTTTCCCAATTGCATCTGGTTCTGGGTCCAACGAACACCCAACAACAGAAGTGATCACTGTGGAGAGCAGTGGAAAGGAAATTGAACCTTGGGCGCAACAGGCTGATCAAACGTGCTCTGATATAAACGCTTCTCAGGAGTTTGCTGGGGGAATGATGAAGATTGTCCCCTCTGATGTTGATGTAAGTATAATTATTTTGACCAATTTCTTTTGTTAAGTAATTGAAAAACAAAAAAAGAAAGCATAATTTCAAGACTGAAAGTCGATTCGTGTAAATTTTTTTTCAAAACCAAGAATATTCTCAACAATGCATATGTTTATAATTTGGTAAATCAAATTTCTGGTGGACAATATGTGGATTCTGATTGAATACCTTTTTGTTACTGTTGCAGAATGATGCAGACTACTGGCTTTTGTCTGATGCTGAAGTTAGCATTACAGATATGTGGAGAACGGATTGTATCCTTTTTCAAAGATGTTCCTCTTTTTGCTTTTCACCCTTGCTACTCTTTCAGTTCTTTTAGTTCTTTTCTCTTTGACGATTATTATCTAACTGTTGGAGTAATCAGTTCCTTCACCATGACAACTATAGCTGGTGTTGGATGGAATGGGGCAGACATTCTACACTCCGACTTCGGAGTTTCTGATGTTAGTATAACAAGGCCTCAAACTCCCCCATCTGGGATTGCTGAAATTCCACCTCATGCTGTTAACTTCTCTCAAAGGTGAATTGTGTGACTAGCTTATCTGTAGAAATTTCATGTATCTACCCCATCGGAGGCTTCCATCTCTGTCGATTATTGCATGGAGATGCCAAGTAGTTGCTTGATAAATGAACACCGGCGAAGCTTGTGGAAGAAGCTGATGGATTACAAGCTGGGAATTATTGTTATACTGTACAGTTCAGTATGTCTTTGACCCCTGTTGTAGGAATAAAGAGTCAATCATAAAACTTTATAATTGGCGGATATTCAGCAAGGAATTGATTATTGAGGATGGCGGATGAAATAATCGTAGGCTATGCTACATACGGGAGGAAGTAATGCTGAATCTAAATGCATAATCTAGAGTTGTATAATGCATGCTCATTGTTTAATGCATGCATACCATGGGGTTCTGTTTGGAATCCTTGTCTGTAAATTCTGTGATTTTAAACATGTTGCAGGACGGGCTTGCTAGGTATTGTCAAGGCAGCCAAGATTTCTAGCCCTGAGTTCAATCTTATTTATTTTCTTGCGAATTGTTGACACCATTTTTATTGAATACGTCACTTTTACTCGTTATGTTGCGTTTCATTCAAAACATTATTTGTGAAAATTTCATCAAAACTTTTTTACTCTATTGTAGTTTAAACTTTGAGGATCTAAGATGTTGGTTTGTATCTCCGTTTGTTAATTTCTTTAAATAATTTTTTGCCGTCAAAAAATTACGTAGAATAGGATGAAAGAATGTTGGTAATTTTGTCTCAGACAAAAGAAGAGTGGTACTTGTGTTAAATATACTCGAGTGTGGGCTAATTTGTTTTATTTTTTTTATTTTAGAATTAAAAAAGATAATGGGTAGTTGTGTTCTACAAAAATAAGATTCATTATTTGATTTCGTTTTTTCAATTTAAATTTTGTTTAATATGAAAAGTGTGAATTTAATATATTATTCTCATTTAATTAATAATTTCAATTCTTAATGTTTGTATTAACCAATGACATTTTCTAGTGGTTTGAATGTTTCACTATTTTTTGCATTTTGCTTTATATATACTAACCCTGAGCTCTCTGAGCATTTGCCAATTGGTTTGTTTTTTGTTTTTAAGAATTAAGAAAAGATAAAATAGGTAGTTATGTTCCATAAAAATAGGACTCATTATTTGATTTTGTTTTTTTTTCTTTTTTTAAAATAGGAAAAATATAAATTGATCATATTATCCTCATTTAATTAATAATTTCAATTTTTAATATTTGCATTAATCAATGACATTTTTTGGTATTTTGAATGTTTCACCATTCTCTGCCTTTTGCTCTATATATATAGATAATCTAATGTGCCCATATTAGAAAATAATCTCAAAAACTAAACTCAAGAAAAATTTCCAAGCTTTCTTATTTGGACAATTACCCTTTTAAAAATAATAAAGAATGCATGATGACCTTTTCTGTTAATTTTCCTTTTCTGGGATTTTGCTTAGTGAGAATTGGTGTGGCAACTAGATGTGCAGATATGACAAACTAGTTTTTCATTCTTTGAATATATAACATACGTACTGAAAATAAATTTGAAGTGACTTTCTCGTTCTCTTCTTTAACAAGCAATAATCTCATGCAATCAGGCAAGCAGGTTGAGAAATCTAGTAACCACGCAGATGATTGACCCGAAATTCGAAACGAGTAACCTAACCAGATGTCAATCTAATTTCCTTAGGTTGGATGAAGGTTTTTGAGATCCTTAATTACTTTCTTCATGAGTTTTTTGTTTATTATATGATTCTCACTTCCAACTTCTTGTCATCGTAGAGTAAAATTCTTCATTGGCTTGAAAATCATTTGTGATCAACAAGTCAACTTTATTTGGTGTGCGAGTGTGCAAGTGTGCAAGTGTGCCACTGTTAGTAGTCAAGACTCTAACAGACTTATAAAAATAGATAACTTGCACCCCAAGTTATAGACTTTAAACAAGTGATTGTGAATTTGGGTGAGGAATATCTCCCAAGTAAGTTCTTTTCTTGCCTCAGACTAGTGAAGACTTCACACAATATCTCACAATAAAACTAGTAGTTCTGGCCAAAATGAATATTGAAAATAAATCAGACTGTTTTAAAGAGAATTGTCTATTACACAATTTAAAACAAAAGGGAAATGCCACTTCTGGAAGGACATCAGAACATTGGGCTTCGATTTCTGCTTGGATTGTTGCCTGTGATTCAGGCTGGACTAGATATATCTGTGGGTTCAAATGTCAGCACCTTCAACTGATGAGGTTCAGCCCGAAATCGATACCAATATTGAGATTGGCAGAGCTTTAATCTATTTTAGCCATGGAGAGGCTTGTTGGATGGGCAGAATTGAGATCTCTTGAGTCTGGACGCGGCTGGAAGTGGCTGGATTGACAATTGCTGACCTGGAGCTGCACTTCAGTACATGTTCTGCTTGATTATGAATCATGCAAGAGCTATTTTGGCACTTCTAAGAGATCAAGGCATCTCTATAAATTTGTTGAGGTTTTCATATTATGAAAAACCTGAGTTCTGCTTGATTTAACTATATTGAACCAAACGAGAGAAATCTTGTCCTCTTAGTGAGCTGCTTCTTTAAGTTGAACTTGAAGTCAGAAACTGAGTTTTGCCTATTCTGTCAAAGACTAGATGTCTTTTGTAAATCAAAGAGCTTGATTGCTTCAGAGTCTGAAGGCTTTTGAGATCATATGATCTTGTTTTAGTTTGTTAATATGACTGAGAATTTTTGTTTTGATTGAATTTTTGGCTCTCCTTTACCCTGTTCATCTCCTCTCATATTTATAGAGAATCTGAATGAGGGTTTATTCCTTAATATTTGGAGGAAGAAATAATTGAAAGGATTCCTTGTTCCAGTGCAAAAAAAGGGATAGTGGTTTAGTCTGACAACAGAAAACCCCTATCAAAAGTCAGCTTTCATGATGATCAGTTTTGATCTCCTATCAACCAACTCTCTTATTTCTTGTTTATCTCCTGTAAACCCCACTTGCCCTGATGCAAAATCCTCACGAGTGTAGGAAAGAAACTTGGCCCTATTTTATGGTATTAAATGGTTATGGGGAGGACTTTCTTGAGAGAAAGATCTTCCCTAAGAATCTGCTGACCTGATCTTTGAAATTGTGATCAACGGTGATGATCAAATTTTGAACATTTGGAGAGACTAGCAGCTGGGCTTAATTTTTAACCAATTAGAAACTGATTTGTCCAGATTAAATCACCATTAATGGCGATTAATCTTTAATATGTAAATTTATTCCTTGCAATTGGTTCATAAAAGTCTAGGTCTCTAAACCCATCTGGGCTGACTTTTGATTTTGGTAACACAAAGCCCAAATCACTGTTTTTGACATGGGCTAATAATTAGTTGGGCTGACACATAAAATTTAGGCCCAAACGATTCTTTTTAATATGCGCAATAAATTATTTAAACACACCTCTTCCCCCTCAATCTACCTCCCTCCCCCATCCCCAACTCATGCTAATTTTTTTAATGCTTTAATTAGGACATTCAACCAAAAAATAATAATTAAGGGTGATAAAAAATTAAAGCAGACATGGGTGTATTAATTGAGTTGGCATGCCACATCATGTGGTTTATAATTGTAGTTTTCAAGTATCTTAACAATCAAGTTTTCGGATACCTGATTATATATAGGAGGCCATTGCCTGCTTGGATTTCGTAGATTGTCTGTGCATTATTCTCAATCAAATTTTGGAAGAAGATGGCTGAAATTCCTCAATACATGCTCAACCGACTAAGTGACCTTAAAATAGTGCCTCAACAAATCCTACACAACGTTGCCGAAATTACATTTTCTCAAAACGATATGACGACTGATAATCTCCATCTACAACAACTAGGCGACAGCTTATGTGGCATACCTATTAATAAAACACGTAATGTGTTTTTCATGGGACCCAACTCGCTTCAAACAAGCGAGATGTATCTGATGTCGGTTGGAAACCATGGTCATGTTTTAACACGTGGCTGGAACCAGATTGTGAGTCAGGAGATGTTCAAGGCTGGTGAAATTGTGCATATGTCTGCCTTCAGAGACCGCTTTGATATCCTATGGATTCTCATGCATTATAAGTATAAGATACATTTCTAGTTTGGCTCCCTTGAGAGGTTTAGGGATTTCGTTTGTTATTAGAAGGTTTTTTAGTTGATTTGTCAGGCATTCTATTGAATTATCAGTATCAATAATATGGTTAATTAATATTATATTATTAATATGATGTTCTCACTTCCACATTAATCGACCATTTGTTAATTACCATGCATGCACTATGTTGTTTGTGATCATCTTTTTCACGTTGGAGGAGCCTTTTCAAGGCCAACTTTGCTTTAAATTTTCCCAAAACAAAAAAACATCTGTTTTCTTTTTCTTTTTAGGCTCCAAAACATCGCGAATATACCAATTTTGACTTGCGTAAATAGAAATTGGATCAAGTCTGATTCTTCCTATTGTATTGGAGGACAGAGCGAACAGTGAATGGGGAAGAAAGGATGGGTTTCGGGCTTTTGGGTTTGGGTTGGTGGGGAAGGAGGAGGAGGAGGAGGGCTTGGCATTGATGATGGTGGAGAGGAGTTGAAGAGAGAGCATTGCGCCTTCTATGGCCCCTTGCCTTGGATCGGTTTTTTGTTTTCCTAAAAACACTTAATTCCTTTTTAATTGTTTTTTTTATTATTATGTATTTTAAGTTTAAATATATTTTTATTTTATTTAAAACCAAGTGGTTCTATACCATCAGATGTGCGGGTCCACACACTAGCGGACCCAGAAATTTTTTAGTGGAGGTTTTTTATTATTATGAAAAATGATTTTCGGAATAATCATTTTCTCAAGATAATTTTTGGCGGCTTTTATTCATTACACATCAAATAAGAAAACTTGATTTTATGGGATTTTAGTATGAAGTATATATTGACTTAATGAGCCATCCTTTTTAGCCTAAATCATATTTTGCACTAAAACCGAATTTTCATATTTTGATTTGGTGGGAATTTGATTTTCTAGTATTTTTATTTGAATCCAAATGTGGGGTACTCCCTTATTTACATTGTAAACTTAAGTAAATGAAGTAATATAAAAATAAATAAAAGTAAAAAGACAAAGTAATATAAAAATAAATAGAAGTAAAAGGACAAAGACATTTACTTAAATGTTGAAGATGGAAATAAGGTATTCTGTACACCAGTTGCGGAAAGGGGCAATTTGAAGCACCTACAATGGTTTTTCCGGCGAAGAGAGGTGCAGCTGCACCTCCTTACGCCTTACTAGGTCCGCTAGTGGCTCCACATATGTGCCACATCAACAATTTAATAGAAAATTTGACGAAAGCTAACGGCATGGACCATTTTGATGTGTGAAGGGTAATCTTAAGGATCATTAGTGTTATAAAAAAAGTTAGAGACGAAACGTAATAATTTCGCAAACCTCAAAAACCATTTGTGATAAAAAGCCTAGAATAAATTATAGTTACTTGTTATTAGTTTGTTTTTATTTTCTTTCTATTATGATAATGGTAAAATAGGGACAAATGAGGGTATTTCTTATAGTATAGATTATATGTAAGTTCACACAAATCCCCTTGAATATCATGACACATAAATACGTAAATACTTCCTAAATGAGTAAATAAATATTTTTTTTTCCTAAAAAAGTGTGATTTCGTAAAAACAAGTTGTGTGTTCCCAAATCCCTCGCTGAGTATCAGTGAAAATATAAATGTGCTAGTCATACTATATTTATATACCATTTCTTGTACTATTTCTTTAATAAACACTTCTATTAAAAAAGTAATACACAAATTAGATGTAAACGTGATATGTCTAGCATTCCTCGTGAAATAGCTCGTCTAAAATCATGTTCACTGCCAGAACCAGTAAAAAACAAAAAAACGAAAAAGAGAAATTTGAGAACAATGCACAGGGTCATCAGAGAGTGGACCCCACGCATATTCTGGGAGATTGGCGGGCCGTAAACAATAATTTTTAAAGAAATAAAAGATAGTGTGTGCGAATAGTGACAAAAACGAAGTTTGTTTGTAGGCCATAATTGCTAAAGCGCAATCCGCCGGAACCCAAACACCGCGTTTCTCGTTTCTCTCTCTCTCTCTCACAACACAACGCTTTCTTGCTTTCTTTTCTTCTGCTCAACAGCTATGGACTCCTCCTCCACCGCCCTCAGCCCACCATGGAAGCTCCGCCGCAGAAATTCCATCTCCACATCCGTTGTGGTCCCTACCAATCTCAGCCTCCTCTCCCCCACTACTCCCACTAAGCATCTCCACTGCCTCCACACCTCCAGCTTCCCCGCCCAAAACAGCGACGTCTCTTCCCGCCCGCCGCCGCCTCAGCTCAACCTGGAGCTCCTCTCCCTCAAGGGCTCCGAATCCTACACGTCTCTCAAAGACCTCCTCCCCTCATCCGCCTCCCCCTCCGCCGTGAACTCGCCTACCGCCGCCACGGCAGCCAGCTCCGGCTACGAGATCTCCATCCGCAACCGCCTCGTGAAGCAGGCCGCCTGGGCCTACCTCCAGCCCATGTCCTCCACCTCCGGCCCATCAGGTCCAAATTTCCTCCGCCGCCTCTGCCTCAAGCTCTCTCCGTGCCCGTGCTTCTCCTTCTTCACCCACACCCTCATCCCCTGTCTCTCCCAAGCATTTCGCCGCACACTGCTCTGTCTCGGCCTCACCACCTAACACAACGACGTCTTCACTTTTTGTTCGTCTGTGTATATACTGACTCGAAGAAAATGGAATTGAATGAATGAATTTGAATTTGAATTTGAAGAATTTTCAGTTTCAATACAGAGTTCTGATCAATCAATCAATCGATTCTGTTTGTGGGATTTGTACAATTTCGTTTGTTCTTTCTTTTTTTGTTGTTGTTACAATCTAATTTCTCATTGGATTGGCTTGGAACGCCTGAGCCTGAGCTTTTCGGACAGCTCGTTAACCTGCCCGCCTTCTGTTTGATGTTTGGCCTGAACCTGCACCTTGGGGGATCTCGGAGTCTCGGACATGAAACGATTGACGGTTGTGATTGTGCCATTGGCGGTTGTGGTTGTGCCATTGGGTGTTCCTGGCGGAGATGACGGAGGCGGCCACTTGTTCTTCCCACTGGGTTTGCGAAGCGGTGCGTTTGAAGGTGGCGGTGGGTTCTGCTGATCATCGTCGACCGTCCGCTGCGAGAGATTGGTTCAATCAATCAAACAAATCAATTTCCAGTTACCCATTACCCAGAAGAGTTCGAATCTTCATTTTCGTTTATGTGGAATTTGTTTGTGTTTGCAACTTGTGTGTAAAATGTTGATAATGTACCTACCTCTTCGGCGGGGGTTTTGGTGAACTTTGAGGAGTGAGAAGCCAAGTATTGAAGGGCTTGGAAGAAAGCTGAATGGCCCATTTGGGCGCAGTTTTGCCAGTAGAAAACCGCCAAGTCCCAGGCCCTTGCTCTCAGCTCCAGCAGTTTCCTGTCTATGTCTGTTTCATGCTTTGCTACATATGGCCTCAACAGTGTCTGATACACAAACCCAGTTCCCTACAACATAAATTCAAAAGGTGTTCACAAGAATTACATCTATTAAGTGGTCTTTCGTAATAACTAATCACGCGACTAGCACACGAACAGTAATGTAAAAGACCGGTTGTATGCAACCAATGATCTTAAAAAAGAAAAACATTTTTCTTACCCTGGTCTTTGGATACCAGAGGTAGATAAAAAGGGCCACCTTCGCCTCACCATACATGGGCAACCTTCATATTTCAGAAAAATTACTTTAGCATACATCAAAAGGTAAATTATGAAAACAAGCATATAATCAATTAGGGTAGAGAGTGTAAGAGTGATTTATACCATGAAACGAAAACGTCTCCAATCCTCTCTAGAACTGTAAGCATGGCCACAATTATCCTGTAAAAGATTTTGGAAGTTAAAAACATCCCTTCGTTTCTGTTATTATTTGCTATGATTATTTGACCTTTTTCTGTGCAAATAGATCCCTATATCTGTATGGGGCCATATGGTAGAGGCATGCCTTCAATGGGACATACCAATTTAGAGGTCAATTAAACATGCCCATAGAATTAAAGAGATGACTCCACAAAAAGTCACCAAAATGTTTTCAATGATATGTTTACATCAATAGCGACCCACAATGAAAACAAGGAAATGGAGTAGATAAGGCCATGAACCATATTTGATCACATGTATGGCGATGCAATTGACCAATCATTAAGGCATTCGTTCCCTCTCCATTTTTTGTCTTGGAAAATATTTTGTTGTGACAACAATTATGGATGACAAAGAACTCCGAGAAAAACTTTAGTGGGGACTTCTATATTACGTGACAGGTTTTGAAATGTACTGCTTAAGGTTTTAAAAGTAAAAAACCAAATATGTATAATCTGTCAAGCTTTTTAGAGTAAACGCTAAATACATATTTTCTCATATAAGATAAAATCGGGTGTTTTTAAATTTAAAATCAAATCTAGGATATGTAAGTTTGTACGCAGGACGAGATGACAATCAAAGTACCAAAATTTTCAAGAGAAAAAGCCCATGAAAATGAATTGGTCAAAGCCAGTCTCACAATAAGAGGCAGAAATTAGAGACAGGCTTTTCACGTACCAGTATTGACACCAAAACCGGAGTTCTTCAATCTCAACTCTGTTCTTCTCCACAATTTTATAACACTCAAATGCAGGGTATGCATACCCAAGAAACATTCTGCAGAGAGAGAGAGAGAGAGAGAGAGAGAGAGAGGCAAGAAACCAAAAAGAAAATTAAAAAAGGTAAAGTCGACGATCAAAACAAACCCAAATCCAAACTCAACAGACAATATAAAACATACATAAGGCATCTGGTAAGCAAGCTTCCCAACATCTTTTAACCCTTTAACATCAACCACCACACAAATATATAAATATATATTTGAATTCCTGCAACATGAAACAGAGTTATTAATTAATAATGGCCACAAAAACAAAATGATGCATGAATTCAAAACCCAGAAAGGAAAGCAAAAGCTGATTGATATATTACCTGGTTTTAAGCAAGTTAAAAAGAAGAAAGAAGTTTCAGAAAACCAGAACCCAAAATGCCCATTTGAGGAGTTCCAATCACCAACCAGAAGGGCTTGTTATTCTTTGGAAGAGATAGGTTTTAATCTATGATTTCTGTGAAGGAATGTGTTCAAGGAGAGAGAAAGAGAGGATCAGCAAGAATGAGACAAATTCGCAAGGAGTTTGAGACGGGAAGAAATAGGAAAATTCTAAAAATGGTATATAGGTTTGGTTGGGTCCGTGAATCTATATATATACAATGGAGTTTTGGGGAGTTTTAGTTATTAATAATAAACAAAGAACAGAGGAGTAGAGATATGAGAGATGAACAGCGATTGGGATATAAAATAAATTAAAATTAAAGAAAACTGAAGAGGATTTCTTGCGATGGACGCCTCCTTATCATTTTTACACGCAATTCTGCCGGAGGAATTTCTCGGGATTCTTCATCAATGACGGGTTTACCGTTTGGCAGTTGAGTTTCGTTGAGGACACTTTTGTCATTCGATGTAGAAAGCACCCAGTCACCAGAGGGTACGTAGGAAATGATTTGGAATTTGCTTATCTATTTATTTATTTTTATTTTGTCTAATATGACTCACATATATTTTTTGAAAATTGTTAATGTCACTTTAAAATAGTCATCTTTCTCTTCCTCCTCAACAAATTTTTTATATAAAAAAAAAATCAACAACATAAATAATTGTCCACAACAAAGTGGAACAAGACTAATTGTTCCAAATATTAATTGAATGATATTATTACGAGAAAAAAATTGTTTAGATATTTTTTACGGCTTCTTCCTTCTTGGCCCGTGTAAGTGCTGAGTGACAAAACAATTCAATTAAAAAACGTCATGTGCTCCAAAAAAATAAAAAACAATAAAACGATTATCATCATCATCAAATGTTGTCACTAAGTTTTATCACGTAGTCAGAACATCATGCACAATTTTCCTAATAATTTTTATTTATACTTATACCTTTAGTCAACATCCAATGCACAAGAGATGTGCATGCATGATGCTTACAAGAAACAAAACCTACTTAATCATAAAATGCATCGTCATCTAGTGGAATTGCCATGGGATTGAGTCTTATAAAGTTTGATAAAATAAAATAAAATAACTGTTTCATCCAACGACTCGGATAGTTATAGGTTGGGAAGTCAATGGCAATCCACTTCAGAAACATGATGAAACAAAACAGCTGAGGGAGGGAGAGCAGACATAACTTTATCAGATTGTTCACATGGAATAAGGGTTTATTTGTCAGTTAACATTTCGTTGACCCATCTTTTTTAAAAGTTGGATTTTATAGCACTACCATTGAATTGGTCAGGTCCGATCCAACTAGGTTTAACTTCAGCCATTGGTCATTAACAAACATGGACTTCAGCCATTGGTCAATAACAAAACTAAGGGAAGATGCGAACATGGCTAGGTTAGTGAAAAATGATCTTTGTAGGTCAGTGATCTTATATTCAAATCTTCATAACACCTTGGCAATGTGCGTAAGAAGACCCCCCTTTCTCTTCCCAACTTTGGCAAACAATAAAAAAGAGGAAGATAATAACCCAAAAAAGAGAATAGATCAATAAGAGGAAGAAAACCTTGAAGTAGCTTTTTATTTTTATTTTTCATACAAACGATATTGGAGGACGGAGAATCTAGGACTTCGGTTGCAGAAATACTCTTAATCATTTGAGCTACAAACTTGACTAAAGCACCTTTTTCTGTTGTACTGATCTGTGAAGATCCTATAAGAGAAATAGGGGATTATAGCAAGGGAAATAGAACAGCTCGAATTTTACCCTTGCTTTAGAAAAATGAAGGAAAGATACTTTAATGTATTATAGATAATGTCCATTATGTAGAGGCAATTTGTTATCCCAATTTATATGCAACAATAATTTAGTAGTCAAACGACAGTCAACCTCACAAAGCAACCAAAAAACTAACTTTGTAGATTAAGTGACAGATTATTGTAAGAAGGATATTGTATACAAATGTTGTATGAAGAATTCCGGCTTAATATAATTTTTATCCTCCACCATGATGACATTGATATTGGATGCATCCTGGAAAGTTGTTGTATTAGGCCAACAAGACAACAACTAATTAATAATTAATGGACAATCATAAAAATAAACATATATTTGTGGAACTAATTTTATCAGCAGTAGTCAAACGTATGGACTAATCCATGGCTTTTGTTCCTTAATAAGATGTCGCTTTCTCCCCAAGTAATATAAACTTAGAAACAAATCATGTTTATAGGTGGAATGAACCAAGAAGCAATTGTTTGATATATGGTGTGTGTACATTTCAATTTCCTGCAGCTTCCTCGAAAATGAACTGAGAGTTTCCTTTGTCCATTATGCTTCCAAGTCTGCTCCCCTCTCTGTTTCCCGGGTGAAATGATCTTCATGTCATCCACGAGTTTGTATGATCATTATTTATGATAGTGAGCAAGGACAGATTCGAACACAGGGCCTTGGGTTGATGTGTGCAACTTGATCCCTCGCTTGAAAAATAAACATGGGCTCAACAAAATACAAAAGAAAAGCCCAATCCACGATCTTGTCTTGTTATCAAACACACACTATGGGTGATCAGTCTCATAACTAAATAATAGTTTGTTTATAGTTGATTAGTTAATGTAACAGGATGTTAGGTGAGAGGATGTTTTTAAGCAGGCACTGATGACCCAAACCTTGGCTGAGGTAGGTTGTAGCTCAACCCGCTATAAGAAGTCAAAGTACTAGGATGTTTTCGACCAAAAAAATAGAGTACTAGGATGTTGTAAGGAGATACATTATGGTAGTAGAATTCTATTTATTTTATGTTGCTAAAATTGATGAAATATGTGAAATTTTTTATGGTTCACAACATAGGAATGTATATGGCTTTTTAACCCATAGTTTTGTAGCCTATTGGTCCCAACAATAATTAAGAAATACCATACTTTAGACTTTTAGTTATCCGACTTGCCTAACGTTCACTAGGTGTATCTTTTCTTATTTATTATCTTTATAGTTGATAATATACAAATCGTTAATAAAAGTGTTAATCTACTTTAAAGAGTAAAAATACTAGCAATGTATCCCAAATCATTGCTCTTTAACTACCCTATGCTAGCGTAACGCTAATTATGAGTATGTTTAACCAACCTTTATAATTGAGGATGTATAATATAGTGTTTTACCATGTTCTGCAATTTTGGATGATGTCATAAAGTAAAAGAGATTATGTTGAAATTACATTTGACCCCAAAAAATAGAAACAAATAATAATTAAAAACTTCCAAAGCATATAAGTAAACAACAAAATACCGAAATACAGAGAAATGCTCCTCCGGCTCTTTCCTTCCATTGCCCGACCCTTCTCAGTCTCTTCCCGGTCAAGGTATTTTTCCATTTCCCTCACCTTTCTGTACTTCGTAGCATTAACTTAATTAAAATTAAATAGCTACCTACCCACTTAGGAAGCTAGGCTAGAATGACACCTGGAAGTACTAACTTTCATAGTTGCGTAGAGTTAGGGAGTTAGGTACTTAGCCAGCAGTATGATACATTGATGTTCTGATAGTTATATTCTGATACTTAGCAAGGTGTAGATTGTATTGTGCGAGCAGAGAAATGGGCCAGGACAGTTCAGAATGTGAAGTGATTCAAGTGAAGAGGCGCGCAACATTTCGTTTATGCAATGTGTCAAGGTGCTTGCTTTTGCCTTCAAATCCTTTATGCTTTGTTATAATGGCGATTATTTTTACACGGGTTCTTTTTGTTTGATGTCTTGCTCAGTTACGCTACTGAAATACTGGAGATTCGAGCTGACGATCCAACATTGCATGTTGTAGTTATCCCTGGAAATCCAGGTGGGTTTTTGTGTTTTTGGGTGTTTAGGTGTGTCTTTCTTTCTGTGACTCATTCAATTGTGAGAATTGTGATTTGGGCTGTTGGTATTGTAGGTGTTGTTTTATTCTATAAAGAGTTTTTGGAGTCACTATATGAGCTGCTGGGTGGAACTGCGTCTGTGACAGGCAAGACTTGGGTGTTTATTTTGTATTGTTTTGGTTAACTGTTTTGGAAATTGTAATATTTATGCTAATTATTTTTGCAATTTTGTGCATGTCATCAGCTGTTGGGCATATATCTCAAACAAAAAAGGTATTACATTTTGCTTATACAAGGTTAGGCCGTAGTGGTATTACACTTTCCATAAATTTCCACTTCTTGCCATTTGTTGCTTATGATTGTCAGTATTGTACTCTGCTTTCCTTTGCAGCCAGCCAATCAGTCTTTAGAATTGATCACGGTTATGTTCTGTTTCCTGCCCATTGTAAAGCTTGCGGGAGTTTCATGAAAATAAATTAAAGTGAACCCTGGTTTTGTGTGGCTAATCCTCCTGAGTAGCTTTAGTAAGGTTTCTTTTGGCCAATTAGCAGTATGTTAAAAACTTATAGGACGAAGAAAACGAAAAACTACATTTCAGACAATTCTTGGAAATTATTGCAGTCTCCTGAGCTTCAAAGTATCTGTAAATGAAAGTACTTCATTAGTTGGAGTGCATTAGGTGAACCAACTTGATGTTTGTTTCGTTAGAGGTAATAACTTTGGACAGATCACAGACGTAATGAACCAAAAGCCACTAACAAGGTCTTTTTGTCCTTTTCTTGGAGACAAAATCTAAGGCAAACTGGGCAGGAGTGTTTATATGTGTTTGACAACAATGGTTCTAGGAATCAGTTAAGTTTTAAAAGGAAGAACTCAGAATGCTATATGCTTGGATAGGATAAAAGGCTGGGTGGGCATCTGATGGGCCTCAAGTTCAGATGCTTCTGAATCTGAAAGATTATAATTTCAAGGTCGGTTGTAAGATTAATACCAACTAATAATGCATGCAAGTCTATATCTTTACCTTTCATTATATATGTGGTAAAGTTCTTGCAAAGTCTAGGATTTTCCTTTTTGTTATAGTTTGAGAATTATTTTCATGACTTCCTATCAATTAATATTATAAGATACATGATCTTTTTATGGTCCTTCATACGAAGAAATGGTTTGCTGTGTTTGACAAATTATATAGAATACACACACACACATATATATATATATATATATATATATTTGCGTAAGAAGCATCCAGTATATTATTTCTTGTTTGACATTTTGCTTCAGTGATTTGTGGCATGGTCATGATTTTTAACGATATTCTCTTCTTGGTAGAGCTGGGAGCATGGAAGGTTGTTCTCATTACAAGAACAAATTAATCATAAGGTAAAATCTGCTTGATGTATTTTCCGAGAAAATTGTTGGCTGGATAAGAGTGAACTGAGATCTGTTGTACATCTTCAAGTTGGTGGTTTAATGTCCTGTATAATGGAGTGAAGCATGTTGAATGCTGTTGCCTTCATAATCAAATGTCTTGTTAATTGATCTGCTGGTATCTGGGCAACATCTCAATAATGACAGAATTGTGGAATCAATACCCAAATTACTGAATCGAGGTTCTGAAATAATTTTTAATCTCATTCCAAGCATTCTATTTACTACAAAATTCAACTTTGACTTCCAGAACTGACCTTTATTCATAGATTTCTATTAGAGCACTATTCTATTTTCCCCATTTCCAGTATTTTCCTAGTGGCACATGTACACCAATTTTTCTATATTGAAACTTATTAGTTATATTAGAGTGGCTCTGACAAAAGAAAAAAAAAGTATATTAGAGTGTCAAATATGGTTCTGACTTCCAATTAAATTCATGTTTTTGCAGATGGACGTCATCCAACAGGAATTGCAAAATACTGAAGTTCCTATATTACTGGTGGGATAATTTTCTATGTCCAATTTGTGTCTCTATTTTCAGTGTGATGTCTGCTGTGTGTAGAAGAGGGGCGTATAAGTGCAATATCTGTTCCTAAATGACCTTACGATTGTGGGACCAAGTTAGATATCTCTTGCATTTGAGTTCTGTATCAATTCTTATCAGCAATGCTGTATCCACTAACCTTTATCGGTGAATATACATAAAATATTACTTAACACACTAACTACCCATAAGCATGGAACTACTTCCATGTGTCTTGTTGTTAAAGTGTCAATATACAAAGCATTTCCCAGTGTCAGTACACAAACATTTCTCTTGTTTAGTTTCTCTTTTGGTTCGACTGTTTATGGAGAACATATTTTTTTTCTTCTCATGAACATATGCAACTATGTTCTGAAGTTTCTGCATAATAGAATTATGATGGAGTGTCCTCTCTTCCTCTGGTTTTTGCATGCTGGTGTTATCCATATTGTGTTTCTCCTACATAGAAAACAAGTAAAGGAATTTAATAATCATTCTATATGAGTGATTTTCATCTTCGATCAATGTTGGGTGATGAAAATCTGTCAGCATTTCCTGGTTTTGAACTAGAATTATCAGTATACCATTGTTGTCTTTGTGTTCTTGAGTTGTTTTACAGGTGGTGATCTCAATAATTGCTGTGATCACCAACTTATCTACAGGGTGATTTCAGGAAAGAACTTGAAAATTGTGAAATTGGATTTCTTGTTTCTGATTTTTATTTTTATTTTCTTATAAAAAACAGATTTATTTTCCTGCAGGTTGGGCACTCTATTGGTTCATATATATCTGTCGAAATGTTTAAGAGGTCTCCAGAGAAGGTGATAACATTTGTTAACTGCTCATTTGTTATGCTACCACCCGTAGGTTTCTGACTATGGAGAACCTGTTCGCTGACATAGTTTTCGGAATTGTAGGTGAAATATTGTATCGGACTATATCCATTTTTGGCGCTAAACCCACAATCCAGAAAGCAGTATATTATTGGGAAGATTGCAGAGTAAAATTCTTACTTTGTTATGAATGACAATACCTTTGATTATGTCGTATACATTAGAGGCATCTTGTCTGCTTCATCCACATGCAATAGACAGTTATTATACTGCATGTTTTCCCTGTTAGCTTGTTGGTTGCATTATTTTATTTAAATCCTACTTGCGCTGGTGTCTGTTAAGCTGTGTTGATTTCACTTGAGAAAACTGACAGTCAATGAATTGTTTTTAACCTTTTATTTGGAATTCTCACTTGGTCCTAATGTATAATGGTTGGTTCCGCTTTAAACTCATTTAATCATATTAGTGGTGACAATCTAACATAGGGCATTGATAGAGATTAAAATCACATAATTGTGTGTTTCAGGTCCCGTATTCTATGTGTTGTCTTCAGCTTTATTGTTGCGCTCTTGGGTTTGTTGCCTATCCGACTGTTGAGGTTAATTGTGACCACATTCCTTGGGAAGTTCTGGTCAGCTACTGCAGTTGACGCTGTTTGCTCTCACTTGGTAAAGGTAAAGGTTTGTCTTGTAATAGATTGATGAAGTTGGCTCCTTAGGTCATATAATATTTTCCGAAAAGTCATCAACCTTACCTTTTCTTGCGCATGCTATTTCTTATTATCAAGGAGCTTCTACCAATGTTTTACTGATTTAACTATTTTACCACTATCAAACCGTATGTTTTTTGTGAGTGAGTGTGTGTGTACATGCGCACATTTGTTTTGAATCTTTTCCATCAACATTTCATTTGTATACTTGCAGTACCATACCATGCGAAATGTCCTCTTTATGGCAATGACAGAATTCAGAAAGGTAAAACTCTTGCTTTTTGTAAATTGAAGATGTTAGTTGTAATTGATGGATTACAAATATTAATTTGAAAATAACTGTAGTAATTGACCACCACAGGATGCCATCATGTGGTTTTATAAATGGAAGTGTCGTTAGCGTATGATATTCTCTTGCAAATATTGCCTCTTCAGCTTCAGCAAACACCAAAATTGCTGCATAGTTCATCTAGGAAAGAACTGTGATAAACATACTTGTGCTTACCGTTGGCCTTCAATGTCAGCTTTCAGAAACACCAGATTGGGCATTCATGAGGGAAAATCAACACAAAATTGCATTTTTGTTTGCCATTGATGATCACTGGGGTCCACTGCAAATGTTTGAAGAGGTAATTTAATAAGTTCCTAAATTTTTTTATTGATTTGGGTTCGGAATTGTTATTGTAGTTCTTCATGCTGTTGAGTGTGTTGCAATTTGGTTTTGGCCATTCTTTTACTTCTGCTTTTGGCATTTTTCCAATTTGACTATCTGGATTTACTTGGTGTTTCTGTGGTCCCAGATCTCCAAGCAGGTTCCAGATGCTGCTCTATCAATTGAAAGAGAGGGCCTCACTGATCATGGTTTTTGTTGTACTGAGGCCGGTTCATTGTGGGTTGCCGAGCATGTAGCAAAGTTGATCAAGAATCAAAAAGCATCACAGTAATTACCTGGCCCGGCCCACCATTTTCCTCTTTAGGATGCAAAGATTAGGCTTGCAATTGGTGCATAATAAGTCAATAAAAGAGTGTACAGTACACTTAATTGTTGCTTGGTTAATTATACTAGAGTCTAGAGACTACAAATTGGTTTAAGCTGCCTGCTTGTAGACTTTAGCATTTCTGCGTACCTTTAAAAATAAAACTATTTATACCCCATTTACTAATATATTAGCGATATAGTTTCAAAATACTACGTTGTTAGATTGTGAATTTAGACTTTGCATTGAACTTTAATAAGGAATATGTATGATGAATGGTTCAATTAGTTATGCAAATGAGCAGTGAATATTGCATATATGGGTTAAGTCAGTTGGTTAGGATAGTGAGTTATTACACTCAAATTTGTGTCTCCCTCCTTATAAATTAGGTTAATTTAAAATAATTTAGATTATCGCTTATATATTAATAAAAAAATTAATATCGATAAAGATCATGATACTGGGAGACAGCAAATCAATGACAAATCTTGATGTTCTTCTTTTGGCATCAAATTGTGCGGTGGAGATGAAGCTGTCCTGAAATAAACTGACAGAGCAGTCATGGTAGCATGTAGGGACCCTTCAGGAGTTCACATGCAGACTTTATAGACCCCTCCTCCCCCCTCAATCCAGATTAGTCAAATCCCTCATCCCAACTCCCTCACACACCACCCTCTCACGCCTTTAGCAACTCAACCCTTCTCTCTCTCTCTCTCTCTCTCTCTCACACAATGCCTACAACCAGAAGAAAGCTCCTGAACAAAGTTACAGTGGACATAGGTTGCAGCAACTGCAGAAAACCAAAACTCTTCCACATATTCCATCCAAAGCCAAAACCCACCACAACCCAAAAACAAAAGTACCACCACCATAACAATTACTCTTCATCTTCAAGCTCATGCAACAAAGTCTACAAAGTCAACAACAACGCCACCACATTCTCTCCAAACACAGACTATGCTCCATTTTTGGACACAGAGGTCAAGCCAAAGAACGCAAGAGCCGTCCAAGGTTTTGGGAGAATTGGCAACGAGAGTGTGGCCGTGGAGAAAGACTCAGGCGATCCTTACTTGGATTTTCGACACTCGATGCTCCAAATGATACTGGAAAACGAAATATACGCAAAAGATGATCTCAGAGAGCTTCTCAACTGTTTCTTGCAGCTCAACGCACCTTGCAACCATGGAATTATCATCAGAGTTTTCACTGAGATCTGGAATGCTGTTTTCTCAGTGAGGTCGTCTGGTTCAACAATGCTGCATTTTCCTCGCAAGTCACGTGACTACTAGATAGCTGATGCACGTGCAATGGCATTGGAGTTCCCACTACAAGTATCATGTTGAGATCCCTTATATAGAAGACAATGTGATTCCCTCAAGCCATTAATGTAGGTCTTGTAAGATTGTGGTGCATGTAATATAAAGAAAGATTTCCATGATTCGGTCGTACGGAATATTGCTTTTTTACTTGTCTTCTTCGTTTTCGCCACTTCCTAGAGTACAAAATAATCTTTGACCCAAAAGAAGAGTACAAAAAAAATTAAGTAGATAGAACATATTTTAGTGGCACATCTGATATTTTACTACACATAATTTAAAGTGTGGTTATCTTTTAGTTTTGAGTGGAATTTGCCGGCTGATGTGGTTGAAAAATGGTGCAATATGGCTAAGGGTGCAAGTTGGATTGGAAAATCCCATTTCGTTATGAAAGTTTTTGATTTTCCATCGGATTGGAATTGGAATGAAAATTCTGATAAAAATTGGATTGGAATTGGAATGTATCTAGAAATTCCGAATCCTGAAATATATTGGAGTTTCAAGCTTAGACTACGCACAATTACTAATTTCTTGTTGAACTAAATATAATTTGATGACCAAATAGACATATTAAACTAAATATAATTTGATGACCAAATAGACATAGACAAATAATTTTATAAAGGATAGCAACATCTAATAAGTACTAGCATATAATATGAGTTCTTAATTTTGTTTAATCTTTTAATGGCTGTACATGTTTATAATTTTGAACTAATTTTCGAAAATTTTCAAAAAGAATTTCAAAATATGTAAGTTCCAAAATTTTCCATAAATTCTGAAAATTCCAAGTTAGAATGGATATTGAAATTTCGAAATTTTATGAAACGAAATTGAAATAGAATTTTTATTCTAAATTTTTTTTTATATTGGAATTAGAATCTCCCAATTCCGATTCGATCCATAAAAAATCAGCCCTAAATATGGCAAGTGGCTGATTGTAAGTTTTAATTAGAGTGGACTTGGGATTTGAGAAGAGCTCAAGGAAAAGAAGACTTGATGTATTGTCCCTAAGAGTGTAAGTTGGGTTGGTCAAAACAATGGCCAAGTTTCAAGAAATGAGCATTGTTGGAGGGTGAAAGATAGGCATTGGGATTTGGATTATAATTATTAGACAACAGTTTGGAGGTGGTGAAAGACAGTTGGTTTAAGATTTTTTATATGGAGGAGGAGAGATGAGAATAGAAATCTCTATATCTGACATCTTACATTTTCCAAGGCTCATCATATTTTGGCTGTCTCTAGGTTATTCTTAATAATCACACTTGCAAGTTGGCCTTCGATCTCTCTCTGTCTCATCTGGCCTGCTCTGACATGTTTTCTCCTCTTCTCTTCTCCCAAGTTAGGTTCAACTTGAATTTAACTTTTTAAATTCAAAAACAAAATTTAAGTCCAAAACAACTGTTTGATAGCTTTATTTTTAAAAACTCAAACTCAAGAATAACAAAAAAACACTCTAATTATTAAAAACAAAAAATATCTGTTTTTTCAGTTTTTTTTCTCTAACAACCCACAAGCTCTCAAATTTTTAAAATTTGAAAACAGTTTTCAAGTTATATTCCCAACAAGTTTTTGAATCTTAAAAATAGATTTAAGAAGAACTTGTTTTTAAGAAAAATAAAATTTTTTGAGTTCCCTATTTAAATAAGATACCAAACGCCCCCTTATATTTCTAGAATTTACACTCCTTTACTCAGGATGGTTTTGAAACTAAGTAGACGTTTATGAATTAAATCATTGGTATAAGAAGAATTTATATGTAACGAGGAAGATGCTACTATGACAATATCTTAAATTAGTAATGTATTATTATATGAGAAAATGAAAACGCACAACAATACGTGATTGATTTAAAATATCGCTATAGTGATATGTCCGTGCAGGTAAGTTCTTCTCCATCAAATAGGGATGGATAAGGCACGACGATGAAGACCCACTTGACTCTATTTGTAACAACAATTTATACCCAGATCACCACACCAAACAACAAAAAGGCACAAAGATCGAACTTGGTTATGCTTTGGAGTGTCAATTACAGTTGCTTGTGTGCCTCTCTATCTCTAACCATTCCATCAAAGCCAAGTTAGATTTCCAGTTGAGGCAATAATATTATATATCTTCTCTCTGGCCCAGAGAAAGTCGATCATGAGAGATGTTCCCCACTATCAAAGAAAAGTAAATAAAAGATCTGATAAGATTGACTTTTTGTGTATGAGTAATTATTGAAACAGACTCTTGATTTAATGATGTTACAATTTACTTGGCACAAGAATTGTAAATTGCTACAAACAAATGAATTCAATTTTATTGTTCATAATGAGGATTTAAGGGGGGAGAGAGCTGGACAGAGTCATGATGGATTGCTTCCTATCTTAAGTATTTCCACTAGCATCAAGATTCCCTCAGCAGATAGATTTGACTTAACCTTCTCAAAGCAGACCACATTCAATTCTTACATTGATGATGCAGCTACAATATTGAAATTGCTGTGTGAGAGAGATGGATGATGATGATGGTTAATGTAGAATTTAAGAGAGCACGTATTTCCAGCACAGAGTTAAATTTGAATAAACAAAGTGAGTGAAAACGAGTTCTGAATATTACACTCTCTTGAATGTATTAGTTTGTAACTGGCTATGGTCTATATACTTGTTAGAGGTAGGTCTGAATTTTTTTGGTTACATTGGAAGGAAAGAAACCATGGGTTTCATCATGCCAAGCAGGGGAGAAGAGGGAGGGCCACAACCACTGTGGTAACCCCGCTCGACGGAGGTTTGAATTTAAATATCAAGAACAACAGTTGTGAAATTAAAAAAGAAAAGATGCATAAGTAAATTAAGCTAGAAATGAATAAGTAAATTTTTTGGAAAGCTCTGGAATGATCAAAGAAAACATGGCCAACAGTGCTAACTTAATTTTAGTATCCTAAAACATAGACAAACAACATCCCTTCAACTTTGTGTGGAACCAAGTACTCTAATTTCTAACTGGATATGGCAATTATATGAATCCCTTTCGGCACTTTTCAAGACCAATAGATTGTTGAAACATTTTGATTTGGGGCATCAAAATGTGAGACTGACATGTAAAGTGGAACATAGTGGGAACCATGAGGAAGGGGGAAGATAATGGGAATGACATGACAGGTCACCTCTCTTCAATCTGAGAAACGCCTTTGCTCCAATCTTGTTCCTTAAAGGCTTGCCCCTGAGTTGACCTCTCTTGGAAAGTTTAATTTCTAATCTTTGCTTTTGGGACATTTTGGGGTTTTTTAAGTCACTTTAGGAAGGCTGAATTCCAATTATTAGTGACTCTTGTAACTTAAAAACCCTACCAGGTTGTGGATTAAGTGTTTGGCTGTCCTTTGGCTCAATATCTGGTACACAGATCACAAGTGCGGGCATACCAGTTTGCTATTCTAACTGTAGAAGTTGGAAGATTTTCAACTGCTCAAATGGCACTTTTGGCTAAGCTTTTTTTGTGTGTTGACAAAGTCAGGAGATGAATTGAACTCGTATGCAAGGAGGCAGACACACTACCGTTGGCCAATTGACCTAACTCATGCCTATAATTTCTCTAAGCCTATTGATTGAAAGCTTAATTGGTGCCACTGAAGCTTGGGCCCGATCGAACATAGCCCTTTCCTAGAATGATAGAGAAATGAGAAGCCTCTCTTCATTTTCAATCAAGCTACCAAAATCCAAATATTACTAGTTGAATAAAATATGTGTTCACTATGTATCTCTTCATTCATATTTCCAAGTAAAATCCCACAATCTAGTTTTACTTTTATCTAACTTTTTGTTTCATTATGTTGGTTTTTCCAAGCATTTGGTTTCATATAATGACTAACAAACCCTAACTTTTCATTATGTTGGTTTTTTCTATCTTCCTAGTTCCAATCCTTTCAAAATCTTGGGAAAAAAGAACTTGGGATCCCATAGATTATTTATCCCCTCTTTCTTGGCTTTTGTTTTTGGTAAAGAGGTAACTTCTTTCCTATCCAACCAATTTTCACGGTTGCCTTTTCCTCCTTTACCAAGCATAGTGTGTTTAGGGTTTCAATGATCTTTCTGCATGAACTTAATGAAACGTCATGATTCAAGTGAGTAATGGTCCTAATCGAATCCCTGTTTGGAGCTCTGTTGGTGTCAGGGGGTGTTTATGGGACAAAGCTTTACAAGTTTCTTTATGTCAAAGTCGAAAAAGCCCAATTAAATGCAAATGGCTGTCAAGCCATGCACCGAATGGATTGATTGATATGGGCCGTAGTTGGTGGTTGGTATAAATAAGCCTCTTCTCCATCACATCCTGCTCCCATTTAAGGTGGCCTTAAATAGACTTCAATGACTGGTCCTTCAAACACGAGAACTACCATGCATTTGAAAGCAGATGGTGTCTCACTCCAATATAAAATTACTATCAAGTTTTCAAGGTAAACTTGTTTCTTTTAGGCATGTTATGTTCCCAACTTTTCACAATATAACATGTTAGACTGTCTGATAAGAAGTAAAAATATGGGTGTATTTTAATCGTCCATCTATTAAAAAGGGTGAATTCTTTAATTTAAATTGTTGAAAATTTTGTAAGAAAACATTTCTTATAATAATTAAAAACAGAACCATCATCCATTGTTTTTATGGGGATTCTCTAGTAATCAAGGGAAAGAACAATTCATGATTGAGATCTTAAAATTGTTACCACTAAAAAAAACATTATGTGATAGATTGCTTTCATCCCTAGGAGAAGAAAAAATGCCAAGAGTGAAATGTGGGATATGCATATGGGCGTCTTGTCTTGACCCATGAAGCACAATCAATGCAAAAAACCACACAAAGCTCAAGTTGAAATGAAGACAGCAGACACCAACTTCAATACTCTTTTTCTCATCACAATTTTCGTGTAAATTAATTTTTTTTCTCGGAAAATGAGGGTCTCCTTGTTGCTTAGGGTTGGGTAATTATCTCACTAATTACCAAACTAAGCATTAATTAGTTTCTAGGGAAGCATGTGTTGTTATTGATTTCCTCCAAATTGGACAAGTTAAAGCCTGCAGGGTGTTTGTTTCTTTGTCTGGAACAGTAGTCTGATCAAGTGTAGCCAAGCACAGTCTAAAACCAGTGAGACCTATTTGCCGATGTAGTCTTGTGGCACCCCTTGATTTATTTTGACCTAAATCATTGCCATCCACTAATTTATTTATTTATATTTAAAAAGCCAAGAACTTATTTTATTTTTGTATGGTGATTGCCATGCCATCCACTTACTTGACTCTCTCTATGAATATCACATGGCTGATGGCACCCTAAGAAAACAAGATTATAATTCAAATGTCATTGTCAGAGAGAAGAGAAAGTTAAAATTTTTAGATTTATGTAAAAAAATTAAAAATTCAGGGGGTTTTGTGAAAACGCAAAAAAACTCATGAGATGTTAGTGTAAATAACTCGACGACAAAACTTGTGAAACCAATTCCATCTAGCTCAAATTTTTATCTGCTTAATGAAATTTTCCATTCATATCTTTATCCTAAAGTTTAAAAAAAAATTATATATATATGTGTAACTTCTTTCACCTCTAATTTTGAACCGGTGGAAATTCTTATTTCTTTTAACTTTTTTTTTCTTTTCAATATGGTCTAAGGACGTTTGCCTCATCACAATTCAAAGAGAAGAAAAACAAAAAAGATGACATGGTTGGTGGTACATATGATTGCACCAAGACATATATATATTATTATATATATATATATATAGCGATGGCCGTATTAGCATAAAACTTAATTTGCTAATGTAATCAATCATCCTAAATGATTAAATTAATCACATTATCTGCCATTGCTTGTCGAGGTGAGCTATTAAAATAATTGAGTGGCACGAGGTTTAGAAGCTTCGCCCATTGGGCAAGAATCTTGCCTCAGAGATTGAAGAGGCATCTATGCTGAGCCAAAAGACTCTCGAACCATGGAACGTTGACTAATTTCCCACCTATTTACTGCTTTTAAGTTTAACTTTTTTTTCTTTTTCTTTTTTCTTCCTTCGCCTTTATTTTGTTTCATGATAAGGTAATTCAAAAAAATTTCAGTTGGAGGTAGTTCAAGCTAAGGGGAGAAATTTACTTACACATATGGAATGTCATTGTGGTGATATTCCAAACCAATCACGCACTGTTATATATTTAAAATGTGTTTATATAGTAGTGCATAATTAACTTTAGAGACCGTCACAATAACATTCTATAGTATGAAAGTTCTTTCTCCAAATTAAGAGCTAGTGTTGGCTTACCTAAAAGTTAATTTCTCCATTATACTAAATGATGTATCTATTTCCCCTTTAAAAGAAGCCAACTAAGGTGAGTCTAAAGATTTTTGTTTAATATATCATAATCTGTCTTTTGGTTAGTCTATTGGGAATATGTTAGAGCTCTATGTTTATGTATATATAGTAATATACCTCCTATGTATGTGTTCTTTTATTTTCCTTCCACTAATTAAAGTAAAACTTACATTTGATATAAGAATAATTCTCTTGTACGAGACAATTACATGTTATGTTATGAAGAATACTATCACAATATATAACACATTCAAACAAGAGTCTAACCGTGTAATTAACAGTTCAAATTATACAATTGCGCAGATAACAGTTTTGTAGTTACTCCTTCCTTATTTGGTACTGTGCTATATATAAATAGCAACCATTAGATTGTCACTTGAAGATTGCACTAATAAGACATGCACATAACAACGAAAAACCAGTATGGAGAAGATATAGGATTGGGTTTAGCTTGTGTTGTTCTTATCTGGCTATGGATTTAACCTTGAACTGTTCCTTTACACCACTGAAAAAATACTGACATTCTCCTATATCACCCTAAGAATATATGTCATCTTCTTGTTTTTTGCTACGACACCTAGCAAATGTGCAGAAGAGAGAAATTCAAATTATTATATGGGCAGGGATATGATGATAAGGTCCCCCGAAAAAAGAGAAAAAATAGGAGAGCAAGCAAAATTATCTATCTGAAATTATTTTGGAGACCAGAAAGCTGAATATGGCAATTGCAGGTGGCTTGTTTTTTCTCTTCTTAAACTTGTACTTAAGTGACTCTCAAAACCATGTTCATGTTCTCAACAAACAAAAATGAACACAAATTTTACAGGTTTTTTTTTTTGGGGTTCCGACGATAAATGATTAAATTGTGCAGGTGCAAGGAAATGAGTGTTCGGACCACGCCAAACCTCAGAGCTGGAATTGTAGCTATCATTGATAATGACCCTCCATTTCAAGCAATTCAAAATCAACGGCCCTGATTGCTTCCAGTTCCAGAGTTGGTGCTCCCATGTGGATTACACACAGTGAAAGTGGTGGATGTTTGCTCAATCACAATGCCTACACTTGTTGAAGTGTGGTCAGTTGCAGAAGATCATCTCTGCAAATTTGTGTTACATTGTTTTTTAGGACTGCACAAATTATTATATACTTTAAAAAAAAAAGAGAGAAAAAGCCATAAGTTGCTGCTGCCCACATGGAGCTTAGTATATTTCATATAATAACAGAATGCCGTTGAAGCAAGCTATGTAGCTCCTTAATTTTGAGTACCTCAAATTTCATGGTATATTTTATCACCAATTTGATGATGTCTTCACTGTCCACAAATAAATTGTTAATTTGTCTCATGTGTTAAAAGATTCAATTTGCATTAATTCCAAGTATGACCAAAAGGGTTTCTTGAAATTGCAAACTAGGACTTACATCAACAAAAATTGTTGATCACGTCTCTTATAAAATTAAAATATACCCTTACGTAAGTAGGTGGATAGTAGTTAAATTTTAGTAATGTGAGATGTATAATATCCGTGAAAAATGTAATGAATAAATATGGTAGCTGCAACACTTTCTAGTATTGAAATGGAAAATAACCCATGTTAGATTATCTTACTATGCATTGGGAAATGGAAACTGCAATCCACACACGATTGCAATCTCCACACGAATTTGGAAGAGAGAGAGAGAGAGAGACATGAGAGTCATCAAAAGGTTTCACTATCATAATTTCCACTAGTAGTATACATATATTTTCCATTGAATCAAAGCACCTAACTAAGCTTAAGATGAAGATGACAAAGCTTCAACTTCTTCATGAATCTGATCTTCCTCAGCTTCCAACAATGAAGACAAACAAGGAGTGCTTTCAGATTCTTCCTCAGGCTCTATTGATGAGACACAAGGAATAGAAGAAGATGATAAAGAAGAAGTACTAGCAGTACTGTTATAAAAATTAGATAAAGGAGAAGAAGGAGAATTAATATTACAAGAACAAGAACAATTAGTAGAACCACTACTAAAAGCTAGACCTACCAAGAGATCAACAAAAGCTCCAACAATATACCCATGATTGCTTTTCGCATTGACCCTCAAATACCAACACAAAAGCTCTTCAAGATGATCCCAATCCTTCAAACCATGAGCCTCCACCATTTCCTCCATGGATTTCCTAAAATCCACAATGGGGTCTGGAGAGTCCATTGACAAAACCACACTCTCCTTGAATGGAACAATATTAAGGTCCTCACCATCTGCTGCTCCCTTAGCCTCCTCCTCCATTACTATAGAGCTTGTTTCACCTGCCTTAGGCTCAAAGAAGAGCCTCTCTGACCTCAACCCTTTGATCACTGTCTCCACTGGATCCAAACCTGAGTCTTCAGAGGCTGTGGAGAAGCTTGGACATGACTCAGATGAGTTGGTGAAGAATGAGTCTGGTGTTTCTATCACTTCTGTGGTGCTTGTGTCAAAGTAGGCTGAGTTTATGGTCTTGAAGATATCATTGCCTCTTCTGAAAGAGAGGGTTCTGGGTTGGGAGCAAGAAGGCCAAGGCCATGTTGAAGAAGAAGAAGAAGAAGAATATCTTGATGCCTCTGTGTTCTTGGAGAGAAAAGGGAGCTTCATTTTCTTGCCCATCTCTCTCTGATTTTGAGAAATGAGGGTTTCAAAACTTTCAAATGAATTTTGGAGCTGTGAAGTGTGGCATTAATGGCCAGTCAGAGAGAGGGTTGTAGGGGGATGAAGATTATTTAAAATAGTAATGAGACAAAGGGAAAAATATATAAACAAAATGGGAGTTGGGGAGGAGAAGTTGGAATTGGGAGAGGAAACTGGTGGGGTCTTTTACTCTATTATATGTCTCTGTATATATTTCTGTATTTAAAACAACTTTAAAGTAGAAGTTTTCAGTTGAGCTCATTGAATATAATAGTACTGGTGTTAAGTAGAGCTTTTAATTCTTTAACAGTATTTTACCAACAAATCTAGCCCGATGAAAAAAGAAATTGATTTTGCATATAACTGGTCTCCATTTCAAATCCTCATAGTATATTGGTAGTGTGTGTGAGAAATATTTTCCTCTTTGTAGTTTAGACTATCTCTTATATTGATGGAAAAAAAAAAAAAAAAATCCCTGTAGTCTTTTTAATTGACCCAAAAGAAAAGCAAAAAGTTTTTTTTTTAATACCACAAGCCTATCACATTGCTCGTCCTCACAAAAGTTTGAATGTATATAACTATTTCAACAATTATCCCCATACTTTTTTTTTTTATATTTGCAAGCATTCCCTTCCCTTAGCTCTATAACTTATTGGCCAAAATATGATTTTGATCTCTATAACTTAGGTGAAGTTACTTTAGTTCTTATAGTATCAATTGTTGCGATTTAACGTGATTTACCAAGAGTTGCCAATTTTAGTACAATGGCTTCATTTCGTCCGTCTTTTATATTTTATAATATAAAATTTATACATGTGTGACATATGTGTACATGTGTAAAATACCTCACACACAACATTCACAGGCTAATTTTGTTGAAAAAAAAACATGCCATTATCCTTCCATTACAAACAACAATTAATATATTATACGAGTTAAATCACGACAATTGAAACTATAAGGAGTAAAACAAAACCTCTCCAAACTATATAGAAAATTAAAATCGTATTATGACCTGCTTAGTTTCAAGATCCGAGAAAAATCTCCAAAATTTTGTCTTGACTCTTGAGAACGTTTACACTATCTTAAGCGAGAGGTTCATAACGAACGGTTTTCACTTTTTTCATAAGAATCTTACTTCAGATAACTTTGTATCTTCCAAGTAGAGACAAAAATGACATCTGGCTCATCCAAATTTGAAACTAATGAATACTCGAAGGATTATAGAATTTGTTTTTATATGCACAATACTCTTGATATTCTCTCTTGTTGTATTTTATGTTTTGTAGGAGCACAATGGGCAATCTTAGTTGTGAGATCTTTCAGATCAACACTTCATCTGCTTTTTTTTTCCCCTAAAGAAAAAGCATTTGGACGGAAACTGAAGTTAAAAAAATAAAATAAAAATTGTGAAGAAAACGAAAGAAAAATCATCTATCCACAGTATTTTCTCTTTCCTCTTGGTTTAAGAAAAATTAACTTTAAGGCACGTAGATCACAATAATATCAAGAAAAGATTTTGCTTAAATGAGATTTTAGGTCTCTTTGGCTGGCTTCTGCTAATATGGGAAATTGGCGGCTAGGAAATTTTTGTAGTTTATACAATTCTTCTGCATGATAGATTTTTATACGGCAAGGAGAAGGAGAGAGAGAGAGAGAGAGAGAGAGAGAGAGAGAGAGAGAGAGAGAGAGAGAGAGATTGAAACTTATTGATATGATTTTGGAGTTATTACACCAGTGGTCACGTATGGCCCCTCTAGTAGCTAGCCTCACTGCTGAGACACTGAACAAGATATTAATCTATATGTTGATGATTTCTTCATTTCAAAATCACTCTCAAATTATCTCATATAGTCTTCATTTATGAGCGGCTTAAAACGGTGGAAAGTGAAATATATCTTGCACAATGTATTTATTCAGACCTTCAAAAAAGACAAGAATAATTTATAATTCAAGTGATCAAGAGTATTTACTTCGAATAGTCGCACACCGTGTTTGCTTGTCTAAAAGTAAAAATTACACCTCACAACAAGAAGATATATATAATTAGTTAAAGCTGGAGGGAAAAGAGATGAAATTCAGCTTGATAGGCATGTGGGGATGAACATCATGTGGAAGTATGTAACTCCAAGTCACGTGCCCTCCCAAGCATTACAGAGAGAAAGATTGAGACCCTTGAGAGAGACTCATTTATTACTCTTCTCTATTTCATGGATTGGTGGGATTCTGATATCTGCTATCAGCAGAGAGAGAGAGAGAGAGAGAGAGAGAGAGAGAGAGAGGGGCAACAGCTGCCAATTGCCATGGCATGAGTTCTGTGAACCCTTCAATTTATTTGCGTGTTTTGTTTCTTCTAAACCTCCAAAAGTAGGTCACATCCTTTAATTTGAAGCTCATCTTTGTATACAATTCATAGATTCAATTAGTAGTCAATCCTAGGGTTCACATCTATTGATCTTCTTGACACGTCATCCCCATCTCTTTCTAGTACTATATCAAATAGTACTAACATATAATTGTGTAGATAATTTTTTGGACGTTGTGTTGCTAGTTTGTTTATATGAACACATATTCAAAGGCGGAAGAAAAAAAATTTGTCCAACAAGTACACGAGGAAGGAATATTGCCAAAAACAATTTACACCAATTTTTCAAGTTCAATCAACAAATTGGGGGATGATAACTTTGATTCAGGCGGCATGTGACCCCATGGGTTTAAGGTGATTTTGCCTCTATATGCATTTAAACTTCACGTAACCAATAATTCAAATATGTAGTCCAACAACATAACATGTTAAATTATCTGTACAATAACACGAGTCTTGATTTTATTATATCGTAAAAACAATTGAAAAGTAAAGAGGATAGGAGATCCTATTTTGTGATGCATAGTTCTCAATTCCATTTTCGGTATGCATCAAAGGGTCCATTGCATTAATCTTGGTTCAGTAGATAGATGCCCAGGTGGTCCTTTAACCATATCCACAGAAAGCTTTAACCTAAGAATCTGCTCCTCAGCTCACAAATATTAGGAATAAGATTGAGTATCATTTACCAACACCAAGCAACACAACAATATACAGCGCAATTATACCCCACCTTGTTCATGCAGTGTCTTGTGACTCAGCCCCCATCTTTTAGATTCTAATCTAATCAAGTGACATTGACAGACTCAAAGTGTTAAAAGGACTAAACATTTAGGCAGAGCAGGAAAAGTGCTGTTTCTTCATATCTTCACATATAAAGCAAAATCCAAACTATTTTACCATGGACAGTCGCCCACGGACGAGCAGGAGACTCCCAGCTATTGATGCTTGTGATCCCACATGTATCAACGGCCGGTAACTACACACTTGTGTTTTGATGACTGACCCGAACATTGCTCAAAATACTTTGCATCGAGTTCAGAACTGGGGTATTCGCTCAAGGACTAATGTTTTAAAAAGTTTTATGTGGAGGTAGGGTTTGTGTGGAGGACCACCTTATCCCTCATTCCTCGTCTTATGGGGACCAAAGATTACAGCTTGCGGTCTGTCCCTAGGCGCACAAGAAATACAAGTGCACATGCATTTTAGGTAAATTGCAGGTGATTTTGCCTTGTGAAAGAATTGGCTTAGATTAGGAAACTGCACCTTGCTCCCTTGATTCTAAGTCACGGTGGGTGGGTGCATCGTGCATGTGGTGGCTCAACCATAATTTCTCAAGTACTCAATGAAAGAAATAGACCAATCATAAAGAACTAATGTTTTAGAGTAAAGGAGAACATGAGGGCATCAATCATTGAGGTCAGGATGGTCTCTGCTTCCACAAAATATGTGGCTAAATCAAATTTTCATCATCATCATGTACAAGCTTCTTTATACTAAACATTCATAATGTTCTTTTTATGTCTGTCTTTGGATGAGAAACAGAGCAGAAAAATTCACTAGAGAGGCAAAGGTCCTATGTCAAGGTGGGGCAATGTCTTGTGCTCCGAGAAAAATATTCGACTCAATAAGTTGAGCTTTACCTATAATTATTGAAAACTTGACTTTGATTTAGTACAAAATTTCCCTAAAATCTAAAGAGATTTCAGGATAGCCTATCCAGTTAATTAGCTGTTTGCATGCTTCGATTGACTGTGGTTTAGAAACAAGTTGTAGGTTGTCACCTTTTCACATGCAATTTTCGTCCATGTCCACAGACATTGCCAAGTTACAAGCTTCAGTGACGTTGCATGTCAACCACATCACAACCTCGACTCCTGAGCCATCCTCCACATTCGCTGTTCTATCCGGTTCATTCACACTTCTCCACAGGCTAGTCTCCTTCCCAATCCATCTATTGATCCCAAGTTCTCAAGCCACCTGGGCCTTCCATCATCTTCTGTGGGGACATTTATGGTTCAGACCGAACCAATTTTTTCTGCGGGATCTACACGTAAACCACATTATACCCAACATACGATGGGTTCTCCTCTGGTGGACGCCACTATCCCTCCCCCACCACTTTGACCACAAAAACATAACGTCGTACACAGAAACTTGGATTTTGAGATCGCCCGTCATGCCAAGCCTACAACTCCCAACTTCGATGGTCGCAGGGATCTTACTCTCTTTGTTGATTAGATATCCACTATGGAAGATTATTTTGAATGGTATGTCCGATGCACAACGGATCCGGTTTGTCAAACTCAAACTGGTAGGAGTTGCAAAGCAATATTGGAAGGATGCTAAGCACCATCTTTAACAACTGGGACAACCCCCTGTGATTTTATGGGATGAGATGAAATTGAAACTCCGGGAACAATACCTTCCATCTTTTTATCGTCACTAATTTAGATCAATTATGGACTTTTTCCCAAGGTACTTCTACTGTCCAAGAATATTATTCTCGCTTTGTGGAGCACAAATTGGGTTATGCCGTGCAAGAAGAGCTCGCAGTTACAATTTCTCGTTTTATTCATGGCCTCTAGGATGATCTCAAACACGAGATAAGTAGGTCACATCCGAATGGACGCCTATTGCCAAGCCTTGAAAGCTGAGACATATTTGTCGCCACAACATTCAGAGTATGAAAACGGGGTTTTAAGGACCATCTAACCCTCCTACACCGACACTAACCAATGACCGGTTGTATTCACTAATGCTCGCATTGAATGTTTCCATTGCCATGTCAAAGGACATATTGCCTCTGGTTGTCATCATCCAACTTTAACTATCAGCACTCATGTTGGTGAGTTTTGTGAGAATGTGGAGCCTCTCGAAGGTGTCTATGATCCAAGCATCAACGATTACCAACCCTAGTCCCTTATTATTCATACTAGTAGTCGCCGTCGCTGTTGTTAATTTACAATTTGCGGCTGATGCTGGACGCATATGACCTAAATTTATTAGTTTCGTTACGTATTTGTTAGTTTCCTAGATTCTTTAATTTTCCAGTTTCTAGTAGGATTTCTACTTTTCCAGATTTCCATATTTCTAGTTTTAAGTTTCCTATTTTATTTGGGTTAAGATTTTTTATTAAGTAAGGGATTTTTATCCTATTATTTCTAGGTTTTAATTTGCTATAAATACCCCCATGTAATTCTTTAAAATTTAGATTTGAATGTTAAGTAAACATTTTCTAGAACTCTCTGATTTCTGCCCTTTCTTTTTGTCCATTCGATCTATATTTTCTTCTACTCGATTTATATTTTCTTCTCTTCGGTCTCTTATATTCTTCTTTATTCTATTGTTTAAGTGCTTAATCTAATAGCTACGGGCTGTACTACATCACCTCTCCTTTGATCATGATCATGAATGGCACTTGAGAGAAAGGATCCACAGCGCAGCCAAACATCTTTTTTCACAACTAGTCTCATCCATTTAATTCCAGCTTTCGTCTAATCAGGCAAGTGGCGAGATAGGATCATTAATCAAATATCAAAGACAATAGAACACTAGTACCAAGTGCCACAACTGCCTCGTACGTTGATAAAAAAGCATTTTAGATAATATCAACTGCAGCCCCACCTTGAATTGGTGTAGTGCAACATTGCCATCAACACTGAATTGGTGTAGTGCAACATTGCCATCAACATTGGGCAATTGTTGACCCACAATGACAGAGACCAACCACCCTCATCCCCCAATTTTATCTCCAACTTTTTCTATTTCTTTTTCTTTCTTTCTCAAAGTCAACATAAGTGCCACGGAAGCAAAACATTTCAGTTAGGCTTCATGCCGCAGGAGCAAAAACCCTGCTACAAGTCTAACCCGGCTAACCCGAACTTGGGATTAAAATAACAATGTCTTCCAATATGCCAAACCCAAAAGTACAGCAAATTCGACAAGCTCCGGTAAAAGTATATCCCGTTTACCTAAATCGAATACTGCTAACCTACCATGACAATCAGTGAGAGTCCGCAGATATCTTTCCCCTTTTAGAAGAGAGGGTCCGGGTTACTGTAATCTCTGCAGCACATGCACAATTTTGGGATGTGTATTATTACTACCATGTCATCAATCATTTTTCACCCTTCGCTCACTTGCATTTCCAGATGACAAAGCATGCAGCTGCTGAGAAACAAATAAGCATGAAACTTGGCTGTACAAACACTTTAAGTGCATCAGATATACCAGGCACTAATATTATCCAGTACCTGCGTTGCATGTGATGTGTTCGCTAGCAGGACTCAGTTAGCAACCAGAATGGATATTATCAATGATCAGCAAAGACCACAGTAACCAACATAGTCACACTGCACACAGATACAAAAACATACATGGAAAGATCAATTAAAAGAATGTATATTTTTCTTGATGGGATCCAGCTCCTCTGCATTTCCACACAAATGGAGAAAGCCAGTTGAATCCAAACAACAGATCCCCACGTGACACATCCGAATTCAACGGGCCAGCACCAAGTGGTGGTTCACCTTCAAATTGTGCAACTGGTCCCACACAAATGGAGAAAGCCAATGGAGATTCTTTTCCAACTTAATTGATTTGACAATTACAATGCAAATTTTTCTTGATGGGATACATTTCCTATGCAAATGCACAAGGCCAGTTGAAAACCAAAGAGAGATCCACATGGATTGCGGCCCCATTGAAACATGTGATGGTCCAGATACTGATCCTTCTCATTCCATCTTAAAGGCCTAATAGCTCTGGAAAACAGTTCAAATTTAATTGATGGGTTCTAAAAAGTAAAAGACTCTACCCAAACGAATGTGATTCTAAGTAATAACAAAACCCAATCAAATCCACTAGAAATGGCTTGAATTATAACAAAACCTGAACTTCTGATCAGAAGAACAATAGAAAACCCCACAGATATGAAAATAAGTAATTAACGCAATGGTTTTTGTAATTCTCAAAACTGCTGCCAATTGTTAATCTTTCCATTTTTGGTAAAAGTAGCTTACGGTTTTCATAATTAAGTAATCTACTAAGAAGCATAAGATCAAATCTAGGGCGAAGGATTCCAAGGGTGCAAGAAGGGCCACCATCGTTTACCCTAGAATCAATGCTTGATTGAAGGAAACAAAAATAAAGTTTATAAGTCACAGACACGAACCTGGTGTGAACAGAATTCAAAATGGCCAGACTTCAAGATATCCACAGAAGACATGTCAAGGACATCTAAGAACCATAACTCTGTAAGAAGGATAAAGAAAGCAAGCGGATTATATCTGGCCTAAATTTATGCTTCAGACGAACCACAGGTGACAGCTAAAACTTACACATCTCCATTGAAATTCCCACCAAAAACTAAAACGATGTTGACTACAGATTAAATGACCTGATATAAGAGCACATTTCCAAACTTCTAACCAATACACCCATACGAAAGATAACCACTATGGGGATCAGGGATGAAAAGGTAAGCTTTAAATCAAAATGCAATCACTGCCTAAGCAGACATCATGCCAAAAAAAAATCAACTCGTTTCTTCAACTGCAAGCCCCATGATAGAAGGTGAAAATGAAAAACAAAAACATGGTAACAAAATCTCACACGTATACACATGCATATATGGATTGCCTCCATGCGCAGTCACAGGCGCATGTGTCTATAGATAAAAAATAAATTATACAATGTATGTCAAATGCCTTCAAGAGCTGTAGATCCTGCAAAAACCAGGCAAGTCCACAATGTCAACTTCATGTTCAATGATGCATATCTATTGCAAACATATATACATATAACAAGAGGGGATACCTAAGGAAAAAGTTCAGTTCTAGTAATAATTCAAAACCAAAAGGCCCCAGAAAATCAAAGAAAATTGACACAATCCTGAACCTACCATTCTTAGAAGCTGATAAGAAGGATTGGGAGCTGTACAGAAAATTTTATTTTAGCTGCATTTAGAATTATAAAAATTGATGAGTTGGGCAGCATAGGGAACAACGATATTTTAGCAGACATTAAAATCATGAGTCACAACACAAGACATGGTCTTAACTTCTCATGCCGATGACCACATAATTCAGAAGGCATGTTTCATGGAAGTTAAACTCTCAACTACTGAACAACATACTGATACAGATGAAATTTCAAGACCAGTTCATGATGCCACAACCTGATTTTTTCTGGAGAGCAGCAGCTACTGGTATTGTAAAATAAGGAGATTAAAAAAAGGTAGTAAGTGGCAAACTAATTACTCGCTTTAGTTGTTGGATATAACAGCTTTGAACCTGCACTGAAGTTTAACAAACTATAAGAGTGGTTTGTTTCTGTATACTGGCTTTTAAACTGCAATACATGATACACTTTCATTAGTATATAACAGAAGATGATGATGATGATGATGATGATGATGATAATGAAGAATTGGCTGGTAGAAACTTTAATGAATAGCCTTCATCTGCCCCCATTGCAGTTTGACAAGAATGTTCCTCACCTTCCATTTGGCAAGTGCTGGTGCAAAATAAACCTCATATTATGATGGCCAGCAGGTCACCTTATGCAAAAATCACTCAACTTACATAGCCATTTTAGTAGTCACAATAAAATCAGATTAGAACTTGTATTGCCTGATAACAAGTGCAATACCCCTGGTAAGGTGATCAATCAACAAACAGTTTTAAATCACTATCATTTAAGTTACTTTCCATAATAGAACTCTCTCTTTCACTGTTTCCATAATGGGAACTCTCGCTTTCACTACTATTTCCCCTTCTGCCACGAATCTGGAACTCTTGCTCTCACTACATTAATGGATAAATTGTTAAAGGAGTCATTATTAATATTAAAGTAATGCATCTCAGATTGGATGACCTAGATTAGTACCAGAAATAACAATTGAAAGCTATGGTAAGGGGACAAGTCCATTTGTATGGCACGTGTGAGATTTATTGACACAAAATGATTATTCATCTTTCAGTAGTTTTGGAAGCCAATATGCAACTGGAAGGAAAGAGCAGGGGTGATAATGGTATTGGCCATACTGAAGAAGCATATAACTAACACAGAAATTGACAGTACATGCTGTGGTCCATAAGGATTGCAAGTCCTAAAGATTACATTTATATTGTGAAGAGAGGCTAAAAGGCTGCTTGGTAGTCTTTTAGCCTTGATAGAAACCAAAAGGTCGACTAGGTTTGATCATTGAGGGAGACAAACATGTTGCTAGTAAAGTCAATAGTTGGTAGAGACCACACACTCCTGAAACATATAATGTCACACTACGTTGATTGACTTCATTAACTTGTGCCCTACTAACAACAATTGATGCCCCAACTAAAACTAGTAAGAAAGAAACAGTTCTTTCGCATTTATTCGATTGTTTCCTCTTTCTTTAGCATAGAGAGGACAGGTATTAAAAAGTTTATGTGGTAAGCTCACATTACGAAGAACGCAAGAACCTAGATATTACATATTCATCTTCAAAGTAATATGTTCTTCAACATTGGAGGAAGGAGCTTATCATGTCTAATTCTGGTTTGACCTCGTCATATTCAATTCTTGATTATCTTACCAAATAAGTTAAAGCTTCTTGCAGAATTCAATCATCTTGCAAAGTGACAACAACCGGGGTCTACACATTCATATGACAATGATCTGAAGAAGAATTTTGAAAAGTATGAACTGTTTTTGTTTTTATACACCAAGATAATCCAACTTATTCGGTAATTACTTGTATACACTCTAAAAAACTCATTAAATTCCACACAAAGAGACCAAACTCGACAGTCACACTCGAATGATTAAGTCCTCTTCCCAAACATCTCCCCAATGTTCCTAACTCTATAAGACATCTCCCCAATGTTCCTAACTCTATAAGCCTCCAAACGCACCAATTATATTCACAAACAAATATGGAAAATAAAAAGTAGATGAGAGTCCAGAAAGAAAAAAAGAAAGAGAAGAAGTGTAATGAAATGCACAAGCAAGAGCTGCAAAGAACTTAATAAAACCTAATAATGATATTGATAAAGCCAAGTCATGTGTACAAAATTTACTTGAGAGAGAAATCTATGAGCAATAGATTTCAATGGAAATATCAAGAAACCTCCAGACCATACAAAACGCCGGCGAACTTCTCAATGAAGTCCTTGCCATCCTTGGAAAAGTAGTCCTTTCTGATCCTCTGGAACGCGTGCAAGGTCAACAGGCTATCCGATCCGGCCTGGTGGGTCTTCCCGATAACCCGACTCACATTCAGGGTCTGGCAGATCCGGTCCAGCCCACCATATAGGCCGGCACAGAACTTCGTCAGGTGCTTCACGTCGTAAACTCCAGACCCGAAAAACACCCTCACATAATTTAAGAACTCGGGCAGCTTTTCCGGCAAGACTCGCTGAGTCAACACCTTGACTAGGTACCCAAAATCGTAAGCGCTATGGAACGTGACCCAATTTACGTCGTCGTTGCAAACGAGCCCCGATGACATCATCAGCTCCGCGAACCGGACCGAGTCGACCCCGAAATCCCGGTTCCGGTCGAAATCGATTCCCTGCCGCCGAAGCAACTCCACCGAGTCGTGCGCGTGGGGGTCTCGCGCCACGTCGAAGTCCCGGAAATTGAATTCCCATATATACATATTCTCGGTGCCCAAATTCGGCAAATTGCCATTGTCGTCCGAGAGCGTGAGGCCGACTTGAATCAGATTAAGACGATCGACGTTGGCCTTGAGCATGAGGTAGTGCGCGTCGGGTTCCCGGTGCCGGAGAGTGGGGTCGTTGGGGTCGGGTCGGACAACGACGCCCGGAAACTCGGTGTCCATTGAAATCAGCGGGTAATCGTCGATGACGGACCGGATCAGTTCGAACTCGGAGTCGAGGTTATCGGACCAGACCGACCGGGTCAGGATGCCTAGGGGCAGAGGGCGCTGTGCCGGGTCGGGTAAAGACATAGCATAAGGTCGTCCAGATCAGATTGAATCGGATCCGAATCGACGATTGCTTGTTACGAAATTTAAAACAAAAACGACGAATATGATGGTGAATTTGGTTAGGGTTTGATGGATGATTTTGAAAGACGAACAAGAAAAAAGGGGGCAGTTTTATACAGAATCGATGGAAAGAGGAGATAGACGTAAGACGTGTGGGGCAAGCGTTCATTATTATTTTTGTTACTTTAAATTTTTTTGGATTTGTTGCGAGATACTATTATAAAATTTGGTGTTGTTGTTGATTTGTTAATTTCCTTAATTTGTGTTTTTGTAGATTTGTGTTCACTAAAATTTAGCTAAAGTTGGGGAAGTGGTGGAGCCCCTGAAAACAATGGTGGCTGTCGTGTTTTGGCTCGTCGTTGCGCTCATGACCGTATTGACCACCGTGAGATTCACGTGCGCTTAAATACAAAATTTGACTCACAGTTTTGCGGTGATCTAGGGGCATTTCTTGGGTCATGACAATAATTTCTCATCCTTTATTAGTCAAATTTGTTTTGTTTTCTTTTAGGGCATTTCCTATTAAGATGGACAATAATATACTAAATTTACACATACTAAACGAATACTAAGATTTGAATCTAGGCCTTTCTTGGGGGACTACATTAGTGGGTCTTTTGGGATTTTCCCTCTAGTTTGATTTGCTTTCCTTTTTGGATTAAGATTTTCTTTTTTCGACCAAAAAAAAAAAAAAAGAGAAGAAGATTTTCCTTTTATATTTGCTAATCGAATTAGGTTTGGTTGCTATATAAAAGTTGTTTTATTATATTTAGACTTTTGTTTATTATCCATTAAATTTGAGACTTCTTTTTAACATGGCGAGTATACAAATCGAACTGTATGTGATAAAAATGATAAGGAAATTGGATGAATTAACTCTTGCATTTCGAAGACTCGGCAACTATAATGTGTGTTTGAAGATTCGCTGGAAGTCGGCCTCATCAATTTTAACTTGAGGATATTGACAATATTTATTGTGTCGTGAGAAGTTTGTATTTGAATATTTCTTTCTTCAAGATCATGGAGATCCCAAAACAGAACGTCGGCAGTGAGCTTTACAGAAATGTGAAAGCCATGTGCTACTGTTTGTTTGCCTAGTGTTTGAGACGTTGAGCTTTTGTTTACCAGTCATGAAAATGACAACAGAGGCCAAAAATATGTCCAAGCAAAAGCTAAAAAATAATAGTACAAATAGGTCCAAGCAAACAAGTTGCCAAGTTAGGTCACCCACTTTTCCTCATTTTGCTGCCCATGCATTCCCCTTCGCCACAAAACCCGACTCGATGCGGTGCTGCTGACCCGGCAATGACTCATCCATATTATCCAGAGAACTGCTATGTTGAGACATTACAATGAGGAGTTCAATTCATCAATCCTAAATTAATAACTCTGCACTAGATCGGACAGCTATTGGAAACCCTCATTATGAAATGAATACGGGATCAACTAACTCCCTAATCTATCTAATCCATAAATTTTCAAGTATTTTGTTACAAATTTTTGTATGTAATACATATATATGTACATGTTTTAGTAAATGCAGAGTAAGTCAAGAATTGAAATAATTTAAATACTTTCGTTAATAAACATTCGCAATAATTCCAAAACCCATTTCTGGTTGGTGATATTGAAAATATATGAGTGAACGTGTTTCTGGGTTCAAGTCCAGCAGCAAACACCCACCTGGCGATATTGAAAGTGAGAAATTTGGCGTTCCCCTTGTCAATTTATTTGGCTTTTAATATTCTTTTTGTAAGAAATAAGACTTAAAATTGGGTAAAGCATCTGCAAGGCAGTAACCAAGCAAATTGTTAAACGAATCATCTACAAGTTACAATTGTGGAATGCTAACCAACACATACTCAAACTAAAATCTACAGTAATTACACATTTCGACAGAGGTTTCATACTTCTGTACCAATAGGATCATGATCGATGGTTAAACGGACCTCAGTCATCTTGAGATCCAAATGGTGCTCAACATCACAAATGATTTACTTCGAACGAAAATGAACCAAAAACATACACAATTTACAGTCGATTTTACTGCCACAATGAGTGACTGAATATCCCGACAGTGAAACATGCTTCAACTGCTGTTGCTGTTTTGCCAACAATCACAATTTTCATATATGGGAAGTAGGAGTTTGGTTTACTCTCCCACTCACAATATAATGCCTGTAATATGATACTCTTACTCTCAAATTGACAAAAATGGCAACAACTAAAAAACTAGAACAATAAGAGGATAGAAGAAGTATATACACAGAGAAGGGTAGAAGAGTCCACTTAAAAGGGTCTGTTAAATATTGGACACACATAAAATCCCATTAATCAAACAGCATCCCTTGAACACAGTTCGAAAAAAGAAGAAAACAAAACAAAGTTGAAGCCACGGAGAGGTAACAAGAGAAACTTTTTTGGGGCACTCCCCTGCATGATCTTAACATAGGATCATCAACAAGGACGTTACAAACTATATATTGCATATTGCATATGCAATTGGTTCCATGATATCTATACGGTCTTGAAAGCTAGAAGTAGGTACCTTCGGGAGGCTGGACCAACTTCCGGTTATGTGGGGATGCCATCTCCTTTTTCAGCTGTGTAAGTATATCCTCCATGGTGTACTCTCGCTGCCAGTTCGCAAGAGGTCCAAACTTCTTCGGTTCCACCTATTCAATTGGATGTGTGAGATACTGTCAAAAATATCACTAAAAATAACCAAGTGGACTGAATTTTCGATAGTCATACACCTGGTCCAAAAGCCATCTGGTCAGGGCCATCAATGTTCTTATAATCAACATCAATATCATTAAAGAATTAAGAATGGGGGACAATCCTGGAATTGTTTGTGATAGTTGTGATAAAAGACTATATAGTACCTTGGTTTCTTTACAACGAAACAAAAGACAAATATACCTTATCTAATGCATACACCTAAAGGGAGCATTTTTGCTCACCACTTTAACCCAAAGTGTACACTCACCACCCTTTTCAAAATTTGACATTTGTCCATGCTTGTAACCCTTTTACTTTATTTAAAACTGAAAAATAAAGTACAATAATAACAAAATAACATTTATAAATAATAAAAAAACTCTCTCTCCTCTCTCCCCCTTCCCGACCCACCCCAACCACCACCAGCCACCCAACCCTAGCCACCATTCCCCAGCAATAGCCACCCAACGAAGTCTACTCCCAACAACAACCTCACACCCTCCAATGTAAAACCAGAATTAAATCCTTGTCAAACTTGCTGAAATTTTTGGGCTTGTCCCAACAAGAAGTCATGGGTTTTTAAAACTTTGATTTTTTTTTTTTTTTAATTTTTTTATGAACTGGGAGGAAACCCCAGAAAACTTTGTTCAATTTGGCTTTGGGTTTTTATTTTTTTATTTATTTTTGGTCAACGGTATTTGTTTGGTCGAGATCTGGAATTTTTGGGCTTAGTTTTTTGGTCACTGAATTTGTCTTATGGAGAATTTGTTTTATCTTTGATTTGGGTATCATTACTTTTTCATGCTTGTTTTGTTTCCAGCCTTGGATGTGTTTGATTTTGGGTTGGAATTGTGGATTCTGAATGTTGGTTATGGCTAATTTGTCTAGTTTGATTTTGGCGGGTAGGTCGGGAAGGGAGAGCTAGAGTTGGTTTGTATTTTGAGTGGTTGATTGGATATAGGTAGCAAGAATTGAAGAAAATCAGACAATTGAATGTGCCTTTCATGGGTCTTGTCGGTGTTGGTGGTGGTTGTGGTGGGGTATGCGGTTGAGGTTGAATGAGGTGGAGGAGGTGGCTGGTGGGGGTGGGTCAGGAAGGGGGAAGAGAAGGAGAGAGGGTTAACTATGGTTCAAAGCATGGACATAAGTCAAAAATTTGAGAAGGGTGGTGTACACATTGGGTTAAAGGGATGAGCAAAAATGCTCCCTACACCTAACGCCTCTCTCTCCTCTTCTGTTTGTGAAAAGGGGGAGGTTGTTAGACCACCAGAATTGGGTCTGAATAATGCTAAGTGCAAAACACTAGCTGCAGCAAGGAAAAAAAATGCAAACCACAAAACAAATGCATTAAAATCATGTAATGAAATTATAATCATACCACTCCAGTTTCATGGTTAACACAAGTCATGTTAATCCGTGAATGAAAACGAACACTCGGTGGCTTCTCAGGGTAATCTTTATCACAGAACAGCTTCAACTGATAGATTCGACCTTCATGTACGGTCTGGACACAATAAAAAGAACATTATTGCATTATACAAAAAAAAATATGCAAAAAGCATATAACATTTTCATCACTTTCGTAAGCTTAATAACACTTGATAAGAAAACATTGCCTGAACAACGCTATAGTAACAAGCAGGAGACAGGAATCAATTAATCCCAAACAGATTCTTTGAGGAGGAATAAAGAAAGAATTGACCCCCAAAAGATTTTCGGGTATGTTTGAAAGGTTGGAAAACTAAAGCTTCTTCCTTTTATTCAAGAGATTTGAAGAACCTCCAACCCCAACTCCCATACAGTTCCCCTTCCTTTTCAAAGTAGATAATTATAAAGACGGACTGAACAAGTACCATAAGTTTTTAAGCAGGTCTTACATCATCACTTGTAAAAACCCAGTACATCGTAAATATCAAAAGTAAAGGTAAGACGATATAATTCGTACTTAGAATTTGCTTAAGGATGAGAAAATATTAGTTAGCTCAGCCGATGCTGATCAAATTATTTGGTAGGATCTAGTAAGCTTTCCACAATGTCAACCTTTTGTCCTTTTAGGCCTTGTTTGTTAGGGAGGATTAGACTAGGCTAGGAAAGTGGCTATATTTCATGTGCAATCAAGGCATAATATGGATATTGTTCTCTAACTTGGAGGATGAAGGAGGACTATTCATAGGACGGTGATGACTAAAACTTATCACTCAAAATCCCACCATTTTCAAGGGGATAAGTTCTAGTCATCAACCTCTTATACATAGTCCCCATTCTTCCTCCAAGTTAAACAACATATCCATATTATGCCTTAGATGCATATGAAATGTAGGCAATTTGCTAGTCTAGTCTAGTCCTCCCTATCAAACACGCCCTTAGGGTCTAGGCATGGACTAATTCCAGAAAGTTTAAATAGAGTGATCTACAAATTCAGGAGAGACCACAAATGCAACACATAATTTTTTTCTGATAAGAAAGCATGAAACAAGTAATCTGACAAAACAAAGCTTAAAGAGAACATGACATAATCTTAAAAAAAGAGAAATTTACATTGTGGGGACCAATGATGGTACCAGTCCAAGAACGCATGTATATGTCATCTCCATCATCCATTCCATAGCTGACAGTGCCATCCCCAATACCTTTCTCTCCACGTTCAAGTTCCTCCAGCAATCTGAAGTTTCGTGGGACTGCAAGGAAACTCATGCATGCATGCTTGACAATATAAGGGAACATAAATAGAATCTTGCAGACAAAATGAGCAACAAACCCCGATAGTTCTGAATTATATATTTCTTTTATTCACAGTTCTCAGAACACACAAACATAACCAGAAACTTGCATGTAGACAGACCAAATCATGCTTAGTTGGCAGATTTGAAACAGTCTCTTTAGTACGCCGTTCAATGGAGAATCAGTAGAAAAAATAGTTATAATTAAACATACATTGGTTAATAAACAATGAAGAGAAAGAACAAGCAGGAACCATCATCGAATAAGGCTCAGGAAGGTATTTATGTAATGAAACACAAATCACTGGAAGAAAAGAAAAGACAATCTTTGACTTATTCCCCCATTAATGCACTCTATACATTGACAACCAAAAATGCAATCTTACATTTCCAACTTGTAATACTATGCAAGTAAAAAATTAATCAGAAATGAGCTCAATTTGATTCCAATAACACAAATTATGAACGGGCAAAAAAAATACAAAAAACCAGCTTCAAAAGTAATAATTTATTCAACTTTGCCAAACTTACCTACCAACATGTGATATCATATAAAAAAAACTCATAAACCACAAAATCAATAAAAACCCATTTGCAGACTGCAGAAAACAACAAGATCAAAGCAAAATTTGATCAAACGAGGACATGGGTAATGAAAGACTCACCCACGACACCCGATCCTCCTGAACCTAGCGTCATAGATGATCAGCTGGGGGTGTTTCTCAGGCTGCTGTTCCGAGATCTAATGGAAGCAAGAAGATATCTGGGGAGGGTGGAGGGGGTCAGACCTTCAGAGAGTGAAGAATTGAGAATCTGGAGAAAGTAGGGCGACGAAGGCAAAGTGGGAATAAAGAAGAAAAAACTGAGGGCAAAAGGGATTTTGATAGGTTATGAAAGATGGGTTGGGATTTTTTGGAATATAGTTGGACTGTTTTCATTTTTAACTTATCTTCAAAGGACAGAGACTGCAATTGCCAATTGGTGCTCATCCGTGTTTTGGGTTTTCATGGTTGAGCCTGTTGGGTTGTGATTTTGGGTGACAACAATGACTTTGGACCGATTAGCTTTATTGGCCCATAGAAATTATTGGATCAAGAAGATATGGTGGTGACCCAATGGGGAAGAAGAAAGGAATAATATTTTATTGGAATTTTGAAAGTTTCCTAGATAATGAAAGAGAAAAAAAATTTAAGTTTGGGATTTATATTTATAGATGAATTGATACAAATGTTTTTGCTTTGATTGATTTGTGATTTACTTTAGACAGTCCCGATCTCTTGGACCACAAGAATCCAAGAGATTGTGGTCACCTATTGTTGGGCATTAATCCAATGATTTGAAAAAGTTTCTTAAAAGGAGTGCAAAAGTGAGTGAACCGTTGAATTTATATCCAACGGTGAGTGACCACAAATCTCTTGGACCCCTGTAGTCCAAGAGATCGGGACTGTTACTTTAGATCCAATTAGAATATGTTAGTTGGGTTTGATTTGTGCTTTACTTTAGATCCAATTAGAATATGTTAGTTGGGTTGGATAGGTTGGAGGTTTAACCCAAACTTAACTTGATCCCCAAACATGTTATCTCAACTCGCCCAACTTTAATCTAATGAGTTTTTCAATATAATGAGTTCACTATAAATTGGAGATGCGGTATAGTATATATAAAATTTCTAATTTAGATTCTGTTATGTTGTTTTTAATAAGGTGATGGAGGGTAGCGCTCACGATGGTTTGAAGGTTAAAAGTTAAAAACTTTACAAGTATCTCTAATTACGATCTATATTTTAAAGTTAAGTTTTAGTTCAAAAGACCATAAAATTATGGTATGAGCTCTTTATAAAATTTCGACTGCAACCAACCATGTCCCTTAGTTAGGAGGTAGTTACAATGATTAGGAGCCAATAGGAGTAATGAATTTCCAATATGCTCTCTAAATAAGCTATTGAGCTCCAAAGTTAAAATTTGGAGAGGAGTTAGAAAAAACTTTATTCCAACCTTACTCATTATCCAGTTCCTAAGTTATTTTTGTTTGCTTGTACTTGAAACCTACCTTGCCCTTGGTAACTTGAACTTCAGAAGCAGTAGCTCTAGAAGTTTTGAACAAATAATTTTGGTTAAGATATTGTCTACTGTTACAGGAATTACAAAGAGGGATTCACTATTATGCTCAATATGAGCCCAAGTTGTTTAAAAAAAAAAAACTATATGAAATGGACTTTAGAAACATACACAAAGCCCATTTACAACATAACAAAAATGCTTCAAACTTCTTATAAATTACAAAACTACCATCGATTTCTTAAAACAAGCACAACCACAAAACCTCATACAAAAATCCAAAACACTCAACAGGGCATCAAAATTAAATTCAACATGCCATCTGTCTTTTTTGAGTTTTTTTTTTTGGTTTATTTATAAAAATTAAATGGTGTAGAAATTATCTATATCACTAATGTTAAGAATGGGTATATAACTAAATATCTAAATTAAGAACTCACTTTTCTTCCTCAAACATTGTTTATGGTTTATTGATGTTTGTTTTGAACGTTGATCAAGCACACTGCCTAAGTTGTCTTCATAATGGGCTTGGCAGGGTTTAGGTTGACCTAGGCCTTGAGGAACTAAGCTTGTTCTTCAGCCCTTGACGATGGTCCAAATTATTTTCAAACTCATTGGGTCAAATTGGCCCAACAAAAACTTGGATATATGATGATAGCAAGAATTCTATAGTGAGGGATGAGACCTTATTTTTTATTATAGAAAATTAGTTAAATACCCATTCCTAGACATAAAACTATAAAAATACCCTATACTATGTAATGTATATAAACACACCCAAAATAAACCCAAAAATCAACAGCTGTATATTTTTTTATTTAATTATTAAGATGAAATACCTTTATTACCCTTCTAACATAAAATTAGAATTCTAATCAACACCAGATCAAAACTCATTTCACGACCTCCAATCTCTCATCTTTATCTTCAACCCCAATTTTCAATTTTTGTTCTTCCACCTCATCATTATAAGCTTCGTCAAAGGGCTCGCCTGGGCCATCGACAATGATGCACTAGAGAGGGCCTTTTCTCCATTTGGTGAGATCATCGAATCGAAGGGCCGTTTGACGCATGTTCTCTCTCTGCTACTTGATCTTCTGTTTCTCTATGTTACTTGATCTTTCTCTTCCAAAGATTGAAGATATATCGATTCCTTTTCATTTTTGTTTATTATTATGTATTTGTTTGATTATACTCCGGCGTTTTGGTTTTGATGGATAGATCTAATTTGATTTGGTTTCTTTTTGTGTTTCCAGATCATCAACAACCGTGAGACTGGGAGGTCCAAGGGCTTCAGCTTCGGCTTTGTCACCTTTAGCAACGAGAAGGCCATGAGGGACGCGATCTAAGGCATGAACGACTAGAACCTCAACGACTGTAACATCACCGTCAATGAGGCCCAGTCTTGTGGAAGTGGCGGTGGTGGTAATGGAGGTTACAGATGCGAAGGTGGCGGCAGAGCATTGCCTATTTGATTTGATTTTTCTCTTTTTCTCTTTTTCTCTATCTTTGGTTTAAATGTGGAAAATGGATTAAAAAAACAATTTGTAGGTGTTTTCTGAATTTTAGTTTGCTATTTGGTGTTGGTTGATTTTGAATTGGTCATATGTGTTGGTAGAAAATTCATGCATTGCTGTATCTCATCTGTAGTTGTTGTTCAGTTTAATCCTGCAGGAGCTTGTACCCAAGTGTGTGAGGCTGGCTCACTTGTTTCATGTTTGATGTAGTAGCACTAGTCATTTTGATTTGGCTGTAAGATTTAGCTATAAGGAATTGCTTTCTGTGTTTTGAAACCAAACCAATTTCTCATTTGAAGCAATAAGTTTCTAGAATCTATTATACACATGAACTTATTTGATGACTGCGAAGACCTATATTAATTTATTGGATGATCAAATTGACTATTTTCTGTATGAAATGCTTGCTAAATATGCATCTCTAACCCGAGTGTAGCGCAATGCGCTGTGACTTAACCCACATAGCTTACTATTGAATGAAAAACAAGATATCCTCTTTTTATTTTCCTCTATTGATCTACGATATGGAGTTTCTTTGCTTTTTCTGCCCTGTTGAATTATGAATATGGATTTCTTAGTTCTATTTAGAAAATCTATGTTATTCTCTTATTCGTTAAGCATATATCTATTGAAATTTTGATGCGAGGAGTGAATGGTTTCATATTATCCCTGTAGTTTGTAGTGAAATGGCAGACTATTCAAATTCTATATACTATTTCACCTTATCAGTTATGCGCTTTGGGCTTATGATTGTTATATGTGTTGTTCCAATTATTCTATTATGCTTAATTATTTTTTTCTTATTTCTTGTTGTTAGATTTGGTGAACAACCTCAGTACCATTACAAGGGTGGCACCAATGAATTTATGGAAGCCTTGGCTGCTAGTGTTTATCTTGTTGCAGATAAGGTCATTGTTACCACCAAGCACAATGATGATGAGAAGTATGTGTGGGAGCCACTCCGATTCAATGTTTATGGTATGTGGAGTGATGAAGGATCAATTAATTATGTAAATGAAATGATGTAGTTGATTTTGAGTGGTATGGAGTTGTAAACTTTTATCGTACCTATTATGCAAATGAAATGATGTAGTTGTTAACTTCCAGTAAGTGGTATGAACAGTTGTTATACTGTTCATACTCAGCAACTGAGTTGATTTCTATGACATAGTATTAACAGTGTACTTCTATAAGATAGTATTAACATATTTTTAATAACAAAGCATACTTTATATTTTGCTTTATATATAGTTGTGCACTTGAAGTTTATGATATGCAGAATGTGATTTTTAATAGGAATATAGTTATATGACATGGTATTAATAGTGTACTTTTTTTTTTCTTGTAGAAGTATTTCTTTTTGCCTTTGCAATTGTATCTGGTGAAACTGTAAACAATTGGAGGTAGTTTCTGCAAATGATATCGGATGTCTTTCTGGGCTTTTTTGGGTTTTTTGTATGAAATGTTAACAACCATGCTTTTTGTATGAAATGGTATTAACAATGTTTTTTGTATGAAATGGTATTAACAATGGGTTTTTGTATGAAATGTTATTAACAATGTTTTTTTGTTGTTGTATGAAATGGTATTAACAATGTTTTTCTATGAAATGGTATTAACAATGTACTTGTATAACATGATATTAACAATGTACTTCTATGACATGGTTTGCAGAGATTCGGTGGAAAAGGAAGGGTCATGGGGACATGCCCTTAGTTTTCGTGTTTTTTTTATACTTAAGTTTGGGTTTTTAAAAAAAAAAAATATATGAGCTGGGCTTGTTTTGGGTTTTTTTTTTTTTTGTGTTTTTTGTATTGGGCTTCTTTTAAGTTAGTTAATGACAGTCATGTAATTTATAGGAAATTCAACACTCATTTTGTATGTAGTAAATGATTTTTGGCTATGTTTCTAAAGTGCATTCCATGTAGGGTTTTTTTTTTAATGATTTCAGCTCATACTATTTTTTAATCGTTGGATCAAATTGATTAGTTTGATCAAACCATTAAGAGATATGACCTCATTTAAGGCCCTTATTATAGAATAACTCTATGGTGATGATATATAGAAAACATTACACATTTCTGAAAGCAAATACCTGAATTATTAATATGGATAATAAGGGTACAAATATTAATAGGTAAAAATACTAGCTACTCTCTTTCGAGGCCCAAGTTTGAATCCCCTCCTCCTCTCTTCAGAAAGAAGACAAAAAAAAGAAAAACAAATCCAACAACTATTTTGCATCTCTCTCTGTTCCTTGTGTACTGTCTGCAGAAAGCTTTGAGCATCCTAGCATCAGCAAATTGAAAATAATTGTGACCTTTCCTTGTTGCTACGTACAACGATCGTCCTGTGGATAAGTGTTCAAGTTCTTGCTCACACACTTACAGGACTCTTTCTATTTTTACTTCATAGTTTCCATTGATACGGCTACAGTTGCAGCCTTGTGCATCATGATTTGGCCCAAAAATTAAATTGCATTCATGGTTGATGCTTACCATACAAAATTCTGTCCTCCCGCAGCCAGCCCTGCCTCTGTAGCTATTCTAGACCAACTCAGACAATGGCATACAGAAATCAATTTCTATATACTGTTTAATTTTCCCATACATGAAGCTGTGCAAATTATCTATTTTATTTCCTTGTATAATCATAAAACAGAGCCCCAGAAAAAAAACATACATTCTTTTCTTGGTTTGACTTTGACAAATTTCAACTAAAGTTTGAATTGAAGTGCCCATGTTAGGCTTCAAGGTCTAAAAAGAAGGCTGAATGAAGGAACCGTGCTCTTTTAGTCTTGTCTGTTGTGAGACTGATTGATCTTTTACCAATATAAATGATGCTTAGGTATGCCATTACTTTAATTAAGCTCTACCTCATGTGTTGTGGTCTGTGGACCCTTTCTTTCATGTTTTGGTGCCACACCCTTTTCTCATTTGAGACATTTTTATCAATAGGAGATCATAACCGACTGCTGGTCTGCATCAAATTTAGATGGTTTGTGTTCTGCAACATGATCGACGATCGAGCAGAACACCAAATTAAAAGGGTTGTAACCCTAAGACTTCGGATAAGCTTTGTTCAAATTCATAATATGACAACATAACATGTCATGCTGTAACTGTATCGACGATTTGTATTTCATGTACCGTAAATGCTAAATCTTAAACCAGTGAAATGTTAGTGCATCAGCATGAGACTATGAGTTTAGAGGGTTTTATACAAAAAAAAAGTTAAGGGAACGTATGGAAGAAGAAAAGGAAGTTAAAAAGAAGGATAGGGACAAGACAAGAGTATACCAACTTACCAAAACAGAAACAATGGAAAACAAGAAAATTTTAATATTTTGAGAAAATATATATAAAAAAATAAAAATAGAAGAAAATAGAAGGGAGTGAATAGGTGGAATTAAATTTGTATTTATTATCTGACGTAATACCCCTCTTTATGCTCAACTGTCTCAATTACTCTTGCATTTATGTGTTTTTAATGGTCTGTCAATCTAATAATATAGTCTTCTTCTTTTTTCAATGCTCGAACTACCCAAACCATCCCACATTTTAATTTACATAATTATCCTTTATGTAATCCTAAATAAATTCATTTTGACCTCTATATATAAGAATCTGTTAGAAAACAGATGAATTATTTGGTAAAAATAGTCAAGTGTTATAGATGCTGCAGCACCTAATATGGACAAATGAGCCACACTCACATTCTTGTCAGTTACCCAAGTCATGGTGAGGAAGACAATCAGAAATTAACCAACTAACAAATTATGGTTTGGATGCTTACTTTTGTGTGGTAGTTTTGATATTTGCATTTTATATTTGGTTTGGAAAGAGAAAACCGAGAGTCGAACTCGTCGGATGCGGAGACAAGTACTCTACCACTATTGTGAAGATTTTCTTATTTGGTTTGACAAGACTCATGTCATATGTTTGGGTTAAGGTTCCATGTTGAAATTGCTCATGTAATTTAGACAAAAGTTCAGCAAAGTATATATGGACCTAGTGGACCCCCAAAGGCGGTACCATTTTACCTGAAACCCTAGTCTCTGAAGCTCTTAAGCAGAATTTTTGCTTTCAAGTTTCAAACAAGATGCACTTTTTCAACAAGAAAAATGAAAAACAGAAAATATACTCTGAGGTTTTTATCCATCTTTTTATTTTATGCGTCAGATAAAACTCAGTGCAACTACCTGGCAATCTCTGATGTAGCAAGCTGTGAGTGGGTATAGTAACAACACATAAAAGTCAATCAACAAAAAGAGAAAACGTAAAGGTGAAGGCAAAGACAAAATATGACCTAACATTTTTTTCATATGAAAATTTCGGCAGTTACAGTTAAAACCGGTTTGCATTGTCCCTCTGCTAAAGGGTTAACAAAAGCAGAAACAAACACATAGCTAGAAAAACAAACACAGCCAACCCTACCAAGCCCCATGTTGCATGCCCGCTTGCCTATCATCCATAACCTAATTTCTATGATTAGCGAGGTGAAAAATGAAAAACAGAAACAAATAGGTAGTGTTATGCGCGCTCCACTTTTTTCCCAAACACGCTATCAAAGTTCCGTTGATTGCGTGTCTGGCGAAGCTGAACAAATCAAGGCCCAACCCAACTCAAGTTGAATTAAGCCCTGTTTGAATCAAATCTTTTTCCACCCAAATAGTGGAAATGCAGCTGAAAATGGAGCGCCAATAGCGCTACCCCCATAAAGGAAGAAAAGGGTTGAAAATAGAAAGAGCCTAACATTAAGTCCTAGTAAAAATTGCAGAAACCCAAAAAAAAGGGGATAAACTACTCTAGCTCTGAGCTCCTTTTAGCTATTTTTTTTATAGCTCTTTTAGCTCCTCCTTGTCTTCATGGTTGTTGGGTTGTTGTTGTAGTTGTTGTCATGAACAAAGTCAAGCAAAACAGTGCTCTTGCATTTGGGGCATTTTGGGTCATCTTCTGAAAGCATCACATACATGAGGCACCTTGGGCAACCCACAAGCACCATGGAAGTGGCCTCGGCCTCAGGGCTGTTTGAGTATCTGAAATTGTCTTCCTGATTGAGCTCAGAGGAAACACATGAGCTCGGTGGTGATGTTGGTGAAACAGTAGCTGATCTTCTTGGTGACTGCACCAGTGGATTATTATTACTTGCCCTTGGTGGTGACAGGTTCAGCTTCAGATCAAGCCTTGGACCACTTCCATTCCTCCTACTCATGGCTTTTGACTTGAAGAAAAATTTCCGGCTCTCTAATGAAAACAAACACCAACAAAGTTAAAACATGTTGAATTAGCAACAAATATAACATGAAATTGCATAGGGACTAAAATTTAAAAGAAAAAAAGGGGTGTGTTTACATAAAATTATACCTTAGGGTTGAGGGAGTTGTGGCTAAGAGAGGAGGCTGGAGGGGGCTCTGAATCTAATCGGATTGTGGGGTTTGAAGAGAGAAGAAAAAAGGGTTAGGGCCTCAAACCATGAAAAGATGAGGCAACAAAAACATGGTCATGGTGAGGTGGTAAGGACCTCAAAACACCATTATATATACAAAGGGAAGGGAGAGGAAGATGGATTTTCTTTAATGCTTAATTTAATTATGGGGGAGAGGTGGAGGGTATAGGATGAGAGAGAGAGAGAGAGAAAGAGAGAGAAAGAGAGAGAGTGATAGGAATTGAATTGATGAATTGAATTGAATTCAAGTTTTGGGTAGAAGAAGAGTGTAAATTGAGGCCAGGAAATGTATTAATTGTTGGAAAAGATCCCAATAAGAATGCAGGAAATGGAAATTTGCAGTAAATATTGCAATTACAAAGTGCAGGGGAAGGCATTGCCTTCATTCATTGCTTAGGCTAGTCGGTGTTTAATATCAAAATACAGCACAGGAAAAACCCAACGGCTTTAAAGCTAAACCCTCCCCGCCTCCAGTATTAAAATAATTCAAGAACTCTCTGAAACCCCATCTAGCTTGCAATTTTTTTTATAAAAAAAACAAGCAACGTACACACCAAAGACTTAAATGGATTCCTTGGAAAATTGAAGTGTAACAGCTAACCCTAATTTAAAATTATATCCTACCAGCACCCTCAAATTTAATTAAACACTAAAAAACACCAGTCCATTAATTCTTCACATCCAGAAATTACATTGCAGGATACAGAAAATTAAATGACAAGCCATGCATTGACCCTGTGTTTTTCTAGCATTTTCATTATCATATTATTGACCCCTGCTAAAATAATTATAAAAAAAAAAAAAAAACTCCCATAATTTACATGCTGAGTTAGCATGCCTTAACAATTTGTTCCTTTTTTTTTTCTTTTGTAAAATAGTTATTTTAAAAATAAAAATAAAAAGAAGATAAAATTACATTGGATTGTCTAAATTGAAAGTCTTGCAATTAGCTAGCTAGATATGCATTGTCAGGTATGTCCTTTCGTTGGCCAACAATGCCTTTCAGAGAAATTATGTTGTTATCAAATCTGTTAGTACTAATAAATTTTACACAGTGTTCCCGTGTCTCTAAGCTTTCCTTCATTGATTTTCGAAAGAGAAAGGAAACTGATTAAATAGGGTTTTTCCTTTTTAAGTTAGCTGAATGTCCAAGCTTAGCAATAGACATATTTAGAGTTTCTAAAGTCAGGAGTACCCTACAAGAGAGGGCATCTAAATCATTGTCCGTGACCCAAACAACCCTAATCTCAAATTAAGATACATATACTGATGAAATATTCACACATATACTTCTTGTGCATACATGAGCTTAGCCAAGTTGGTTTAGAGCTGATGTGCTACTGGCTCTGCACCTGATTTCGAATCCCACTCCCATAATTTAGATTAGATTAACGTATAAATAAAATAAAAAACCAAACATATACTTCTTTTAATTTTTTCAATGATTATGGAGAAATAGGGGAGGTGTCAATGTCATTTGCTGAGTTTAATTGAGCTTAGCATGGTCAATTACTCAATTTGGATGCAATGAATAAGTGGGGTGCATTGAGGTGTCCCATCTAAATCATATTACCTCATTGTATTCATGTTTGACTGGAAGTTGCTTGCACAGAGGGACAATATATGTATAAAAAGGGTCATGTACAATAAATAAGAAAAACATATCATTGTGTTGATTTTTGTTTGAAAAAATTAAATAAAACAGTTGGAAACGAAGAGAAGAAAATAAAAAAAATATTTGTGAAATTTAATTTGGCCTCAAGTTATACCAAGTATATGAAATCGAAATCGAAATTTTCTTTCACATGAAGCATCGAATTCAATTCGTATGTGGTGTTAGATATTATATTTGGTTTAAAACATAACTTGCTCCAACTTCAACGTCACATATTATTTATGAGCTTTTTTGTCTCAAAGTTGAGTCGTAGATGAGCATGAAAGTTGAAACAACTTGTTCATAGGTAAGCATGAGGAGGAAGTAGGTGATGTTTTATCTTCTATTGTTTTATAAGTCAAGCTCACGTTTTGATCAAAGATAGATGATTTTGCGTGAGCCCATAATTAATAGCAACAACAATGGATTTGAACACTTTCGCAATTGACGGTAGGTACGAGCTTTATTGTACGTCTCTGGAAAGCTTCATGTAAGTGAGAGCTTCGTTCTCATTTATCTACTTTCCCCACCCACCAAGATTACTCACTACACCCTACCACTAGTGGCAAAAGAACTAGTAAGAATGAATCCCATTCCCATTCTCAGCAACTTTTTTACCAGTAAGCTGGTCCCCAGTGTAACCGTACAAATCGAAAAGTTTCTTTGAACACTTGAATTATGTCATTATAAATTCAAACTCATTAAAATAGTAGAATATAAATTAATAGGGTAAAAAGCACATAAGACTTAGTGCTATAAGCTATTTTGACACGCATTATGTCTGCAACCTTACACCAATGTTCGAATTCTCTTCTTTGTAAATTAACATTACTTAGACTATCACCATTTGAAAAAATATGTATATCGCTCATTAAAAGGGTCGTTTAATGTAGGTAGATTATTTTCCCAATGGTTATTTTCTTCATACATCAATATCTCTTCGGGTGAGAAAGACAAATGAAAGTAAATAATTGAATTGAAAGAACTCGCATGTCCTTTTCAAGACTGTTTATGGCACCTGAACAGGGATTCTGTGAACCCTCAATCATCCCCCTTGGCAGTTAGTCCTACCTTTTAAAATAATATAATCGTGACCTTAATTATGCCGATATATATTAACCTCCATTTACATGAAAAATTTGATGAATCTGTTATGATTTTTATTTACAACTTTTTTTTAGTACAAGTGATTGAAGGAGGGAGTTTATGCAAATATTTATTGGGTGCCTAAACGTTTATCCAGAATGAAAGTGGAAGAACTCAACCAACTGAGTTGTACCCTACTAGCTATTTACAACATTTTCTTAAATGCTTAAAAGAGGTTGCCTTATTTATGCATGGTTTATCTCTAGAGTTTTTATATTTAACGTTTAAGAACACCCAACAATTTTTTTTAACAAAAAAAAAATATTAAAAAACGAAGAAGTCAAAATGACTCAAATATCCGGCACAGCCCCACAGCAACACATCAACGTCCGCGAGTCTACCACAGCCAGCGTTGCCCCCTCTCTCTCTCTCTCTCTCTCTCTCTCTCTCTCGTGGCTGGATCTTCATTGGTGAGGAGGGAGACGAGAAAGAGAGAAGAAGAGAGAGCCTGCGAAAGAACCGTGTTTGTCTATTTATTTCATCGCAACTAGATGTCTTAATGATTTATGATTTGTCAAATTTTTTTTAAGGATGTTTTATAAATGAAGACTTGAAAAAGAGACAGGTTGGATCCCTCATATTTCATCTCAATGATCCCACCATCTACTTTTTAGGTATTACCTTAAAGACCATCTCTGCAAAAAATCACTTGAATATGAAATTGTCATTTAACCACTCAATTAAATGATTATCATTTTAGAGTTTTCTTAAAACACCGTGTTTATCTATTTTTGTTAAACACAACTACGTGTCTTATTGGTTTTTAATTTATCTAATTTTTATAAGGCTGATATTTAAATGAAGACTTAAAATACACTAGACGATTCGTGCATATTATTAAAGTAAAATTTACAGTTAATCTAACAAGCTAAATGCTCTTAACTACTTGACTATAAATTCAGTATACACATATATAAGAGTGTGATATGCAAATGTTGGGTAGTTGTGAGTATAACTACTCTGTGGCAGGAGCAAGACCTTATCTTCTACAAAAGGATTTACATGCTTCTCACCGAACATTCAGTATTCAATAAGGAAATAATTCTTTTTAAGAACTGGCCTTTTGGTCATGTAATAAATCGTAAGCTGCATCAGTTAATGGGAGTATTAAGTAGGGACTTAAATGAAAGCTACCAAAGGCCAAAACTAGGTTGTGTTGTGTGTCTTCTGTATTCTAGTTCTTCTCTTTATTTCTTTTTTTTTTTTTTTTTTTAAATCGATAGTCTAAATTACTTTAGTTTACAGAGATGGAGATTCGAATTTGGGTGCAAGAAAATGCGGCTCACTTTACCTGCTTCTTTTTTATTTTATTTTAAGGCATTCATGGATAAGTACGTATTTATATCTGCCATTTATATCATATATGATTATGAATATTTGGAATAAAATAAATAAATAAATCTCTTTGACAACAAATAAATAAAGAAGTAATTACCTTTGTGGAAGATCAATATAAAAATAAAATTAATGGGACCAAAATAAGGGTAACTTCTCTCAATATTTTTTTTCTTTTTGATAAAAAAAAAAATTAAAGGAAGTTTATGTAGTATATAACCCAACTAGTATAATGTAGTCAGAACTTGGGGAGTATATAAAAAAAATAACATTAAAAGAAAAATACTTATTTGTAGAGAAATAGTGAAATACTTAGTATAATGTACTATTCAGAACTTTTCTGGATCTTGCAATGGAATTTCAGTCCTCTTTGCTTTCCTTGAAACGAACCCTTAAAGATCCAATGTAACATCAAAATCAATGTCCTAAGCTGGAGTGTTCTTTTCACTCACACGAAGAAAGGAAAATGTTCGACTAGTATTCCATGCCATATGTATAGTAATGGAAGCTAGTCTCTTATGAGTTATAATATATTTAATAATGATAATATCATGAAAAATGCCTTCCAACCCATATATTTTTTTGAACAATAAGTTTTTTAAGTACCGAAAACTTCACAATTCATTCCCTCTTTTGGTAGAAATTTTGTAAAATAATTCATAAACCATACGTATTTTCTTGTGCAAAATTAGTCACATGCCGTGGAAAAGTGGCCACTAAGCTTAATGTTCATGCTTTTATACTCTCAAGCTTCCACAGGATTTGTCATCCGGGATTGCAATGGTCATGTCTTATTAGCTAGTGCCAATAATCTTGGAGAGAACTCCATAAATGTTGCTGAAAGAGTTGCGCTTCGAGATGGTCTTGTTGCTGCTATTGATCGTGGTTGGGATCAAATTATTATAGAAGGTGACTCTAAATTCGTCATTGATAGCATTCTGAACAAAGCTACCCCTCCTTGAAGTATCTGCCAGATTATTCAAGACATTCGATCCTTTTCTTCTTCTGTTAGCCATGTTCGCTTTCAGCATGTTTTTTAGGGAGACTAACTTCACAGCCGATGCGGTTGCCAAACTGGGACACGAACTTTCCTCTCAAATTGTCTGGGAGCTTGGTTTTCCGTTATCGGTCTGCTCTGCCTTTTATTTCGACCTCTTTGGGTATTCCTGCCCGAGAGGTTTTGTCTTATAATTTATTTTTTCATATTTTTTTATAAAAAAAAAAACTCACGAGAAAGGGCCAAACAGAAGCTTCCCTTCTACTTTAGCCTATGAATTAAGGATGCAAGAACTTGCATGTAACGAGAGTATCAGTATTTTGCTATTCTCATCCAATCACACTTCACCATGTGAAATTTATTAAAAAATATAAAATATCATATTTGAAATTTAACAAAATTTTATCACGCGTTTGTCCCTGTGACATATAAGTTTTACTCCTACAAAAGAGTTTGTGGCAAGTTGTAGTAGTTTAATTATATGTGTGGTTTTTTGAGGCCAAATAATAGAAATAGTCAATGTTGGACCTGTGTGGGATATATTTAAGACTTCACAATCACACCCCATCACATTATAATAAGCATCTCTTCAGTTTTGAAGGTCTCATTGACTTCACATTTATAGCTCAACTTGATGAGAGAGATCACATGACATGCATGCCCAATAGTTTTTCCATGGCATAATCAAACAAGTTTCTTAATCATAATTATAAGTTCCATCATCGAAGGAATTTTCAAGTGTATTTTTTTGAAACTATTACAGCTTTCTTGTGGGATGGATCACTACCAACCATCCATTACACATCACCAAGTGGCCTTTGACCCTTCAAAATCGCATATGAATAAATGCATATATCTTACAGCCAAATAAAATAAAATAATGTGTCATGCTTCGATCCTGAAAATCTGGCCGAAATTGAAGAGTTGAAAGGTAACACCAATATCCCTTCTCGCTTCCTCACCCTTTTTAGTTTATTAGCTATTGGTGTCTAAGTACTAATCAACTTTGACTCTACTTAGGCCTCGTTTGGTGGCTCGGCATTTAATTAAATTGGACTATAATGTCGTGGTTTGTTGAACTTATTGAATGGGATATGAAATTGGAAGTTCTTTCCAAATAATATGAAGAGAAATGACACCAATAACTAGTAGTTAAACAAACCCATTGGACAATCTACTAGAAGCTACTGTCCATAATACAAGCCCTAAAGAAAAAACATAATCATCAGAAAACAAAACCTTACAAATTATATATCCAGGAGTTAATTACATGAAAATAATAAAAATACAGTATATAACTTTGATTGACCGTAGCCTTTGGCGTCCTACCTCAGACAAATAATAAAATTACTATTGCTTTGATTGACCGTATCAAGATCAACTTTGTAGTTTTCTCTGTATTATCAATCAAATTACTGTCGCTTTTAATCCCAAAAAAATAAAAAGTTTGATGAGCATTGCATTAATTTTTTTATTTCTTTATAAATGCTAGTACTGGATTGCTTTTATTGTTATCAAGTGAATTCATGAAGACAGAAATGTAATAAATGGTTGAGATTTGAGATAGTGAATTTGAGAGCTGCACCTAGAAGGAGGGAGAAAATGAGGAAGAAGTAGAAAGGAAGTTAATATTGGGAGAAAGTAGGTAGTTTCTGATTTTTTTGTTTATTTGAAGAGAATAACGATAGTATTTTATTAATAAAATAAACAAAAACAAGTACAAATCAACTAAAGTGTCGAATATAAATACAACTTCTCTAGTGATCAAATGCGATAAGAGCATTCCTCTAAAATCATAAGAAAAGAGTTGGCTCTAAGAAAGTAAAATGCAAATATTCCAGTATTAATTTTTGTAGAAAATTGTATTATTAAACTAAAGAAAAATTAAAGTACATCATTTCAAAAAACAGAGAAAATCGTCTTGGATCTTTTTCAATCCAAACCGAACGTAAAAATATATTTAGCTACTTCACGTGCAGCCTCATCAATTGTGTTCTAAACTGACATTAAATAAGCTCCAATCCAATGTAGTCCAATTCATACATATGATTAGAGCCAAGAATGAATCGGTTATCATATGCCATATGGAGCCAAAATAAGTGACAAAGAGAATGTTTTCTTTGATACATTGGACAATGCCTTTGTTATTTATCCTTCTTTTAAGGCAGGGACTGAAAGTCTTATATTGATATACTATCCATAATAGTGTGGGATAAAGGGGGTGGGTGCGGCTTGTATTGGATCGGTTTTATTTTAAAATTACGACTAAATCAATTACAATATAACAATTTGATTTTGTTTGATTTTGACAAAAGTTATGAAAGAAACCAAACTAATTTAAGACGGCCTAGTTTAGTTTGGTTGGGCCTAAGCCTAATTCTCTTTCTTTTTGTATTTTTTCAACATTGTTAGCCTAATTACAATAAACAAATTCACAATTTGCTTCATACATAAATCATTTTCTAGAGTATGTACAAAACCATACTAAAGCTCAACATGCCATAAAACTTCAAATTTCAAGGCAAGGAACTAGAGAACTTAGGGGACTTCTGTTTATACCATATCTGACCAAGCAACTAGAAGCAAATCTAAGCAAGACAAGGAGTCCCACATTGGAATATTACAAGATGTGTAGACTCCCCCTCATTTATAAAAGGAGACCACTCTCCACTTTGGAGAGGAACCTTGGGTTGGGCTTGATCTTTAGTCATGGCCTTCTCCTTTCTTACTTCTATATTTGGGTCCAATCCCATGTACAAATGTAAATACACAATATTATAATAATGAGAATATACTTCGCCGTGGACGTAGCCCATTCATTAAGGGTGAACCACGTATATCTTGTCTTCTGTATGTTTATCGCTTGCTCAAATCCTCACACACTTGGTGAAGGTCCTCACCTTCACCCATCATCCATCCCACATCATCACTAAGTTAGGCTCAAAAGTGCCGAACCATTTTTGAGCGTCAACAGATTTTGACAAAAGTTATGAAAGAAACTGAACCAAACCAAACTAATTTAAGACGGCTTGGTTTAGTTTGGTTGGGCCTAAGCCTAATTCTCTTTCTTTTTGTATTTTTTTCAACATTGTTAGCCTAATTACAATAAATAAATTCACAATTTGCTTCATACATAAATCATTTTCTAGAGTACATACAAAACCATACTAAAGCTCAACATGCCATAAAACTTCAAATTTCAATAACTAATATAGTTCAATTAAAATATCCCTATATAGTTTTTACCTAATTAGAGTATTACACATGTAAAATATAATATAAATAAATAAATATACACACAAATGGTCAAGTTTGGTTTAAGTTGGTTTATAAAACCTCAAAATCAAACCAAACCAAATCATATACAGTTTGATTTGGTTTTTAAATCTTTTATCAAAATCATACTAAACCGATAATTACGGTTTAATTTAACTGGTTTCGACCAGATTGATGCCCCCTCCGAAATATAGCATACAAATGTGCCATACATGAAATAATAATATATTTGAAAGGTGCTTCTAAATGCTTTTTTCATAATGTACTTGGATTTTTAACAAAATTTTTAATGTTTTTCCTAATAAAATCAATAATGAACATGAGTGTTTTTTTATAAAAGTAGTCCCAAACGAGTTCTAAAGCTTAAAAGAAAGAGTGAAGTGTAAGTTGGAGATGTATAACATTAGTTGCTTCACATTAACTTAATAATTTCTTTTATAGTAGCTGTAGTCCCATCCAAAATTAAAGGATGAACAAAAACTCATAAAGAGCACATTTAGTAATCTAAATTTCTCTTCAGAGGTGGATGGAGATCTATCAGGATCACCCCCTGTTTCCTGCCACCATTAATATTGGTCTAATGAAAATTTTATATTTGGCTATGTAGGACAATAGCAACTTGCACCAGGTACACAAATCATATAATGATTTTTACAATCCAATACTATAAATTTTGTTACTCTATTGATGAAACTTGAATTGAATTCTCTCAACCGCCTCCTCATTGAAATGCATGCCAAAGCATTTACTGGCATGCCAACAGATTAGCCTCTAAATCTGCAAAAATACTTGTTTGAAACGGGAATAACACTATTTTGCTATCCCCGTTTCATGTAAGTATTTCTCCTAAATTTTGGAAGAAAGAGGGCCTCTGTTTCTCTCTTCTCAGATCATCAAAACTCCATGAACAGATCAAAGTGATGCCTGCTATGCTATTATGAACATTCAATATTCCTACCTTGCAAACCAAACCCCATCAAGAAGCCATGAGCCTCTCAGTAATTTATGAACATTCAATTTTCCTCTGCCTTAAAACCCATTTATTTAGTCATCATAAAGTACATATTTTTCTTTTCATTCATTTTTTTCTTCCTGTAGAACGAAACACAGAGGGAGCAATTAAATGTGGGTTTTAAATCATCAACACCACCAAGAACAAGAAGTAATTCAATTCCGCTTGCAATTTTTAAATGAAAGGTCTTTTCAATATTTATGCTTTTAGATTTGGCAATCACAGTTCACTAATCTTATCCATCATAAAGATGGATTCATATGAGACCCATTTTGTACGGTTGATAAAGATTTGCTATGTTTCCCATAATTATTCATGTCACATGAGATTTTGCACATCCACGTGTGGGTTAAGTATATTTTCTCTTCTTTTTTTTTTCTTTTTTTTGGCTAAAGAATACATTGGATAGTTGTGCTACATTTTTCTTGTTTTATTAGTTTTATTTATTTATTTTAATACAAGCGATATTGTTAGAGTGGAAATTCGAACACAAAATCTCAGTTGTAGAGGTAACTGCTCTTAACCACTTTAGCTAGTTGACTCTAACTTTGTTAAAGCACTTCCACCCATTGGTCATGGCAAATGACAAGGGTTGTTACTATTCATATGAATAGTGGCAGTCATTGCAAAAGGCTTGTGGTGTTTCCACCCATTGCTATGACAACTCAAGGGCAACTACTATTTACATGAGATATGAGGAGAGGAATTTGTATATAGTTTTGGTGTGGGAAATGAAGAATATGACTAAATATTTATTTTTTTAAAATTATGTATTTTTTAGTATTTTTTTCGTTGTTGATGTCAGCAAACTCAGGCAATAGCTCAGGTTGTTCTTGCCTTCGGCCCTGCCCAGGCTTGTGGAGCACACCAGTTGCCCGGGCTGCATTTGCACGCTGGAACCTCTGCCTGGGGCTTGGGCCCCCTCTTGCCCGGGCCACAGCCTTCCGCTAGAAGTGCTCTTAGGTGTGTATACAATGGAAAAGAAGTTCTCTTTGACCACAAAAAAAGTTCCAACAAATTCAACGGCAACCTTGCTACAATAAAATTTCCGAGGCAAACCCCAGTTTTTAGAATTAGTGTAAATATTCAAACCAGGGGTATTTGGGTACGAATGAATGGGGGGCAATTTCCTTTTTTGGTAAAGAAAATGGAAAAAAAGAGGAAATGCCTCATGGGCCTTCCCTCTCTGAATTCTTAACCCACTAGACCATTAATGGACTCATAGCCTACTATAATGGACCCCAGCCCCAGTGAATTATAGCACAAAAGAAAGTATAAAGGTTTTGTTCAGCACCAAAAATTTCCAGCACTGTTACATTATTATTATTATTATTATTATTTATGGTTGACATGTATAAAATTATTTATTCATATAAAACAAATTAATCATGATTAATATGTGTGCAATGAATGATACATAATGTGCATGTTGGTAAATCAGAAATTTGCGCAACGATAGGAATCGAACATCTAACTTCTGGATTTACAATTGGTCTGAGCTCGTCCTTCCGAACCGCTACGTTATTGCCTCCCGAGGGGTTTATTTATCTGTTTAATTTTAGTGTTTATAAAGGTTGTAGACCTAACCAGCAGGTGGGTATGGTTGGATCAATAAATTGGTCTTAATTATTTTTCATTCGTGGTTGGTGTCAGTGCTTCCTAATGTAGAATATGTGGTTAATCATAAGAGCGATAGCAGAACCCAAGACCTTTTTTGGGGGCATTTGTTCCAAACCATTACACTTGCGGCTCCTTTCCTTTGGTTCTCTTTAAATTAAGCAGCACATGGAATGAAAAATTAGAGGAGCCATTAATGTACCTCTTCCAACCATACATTAGTGTGATAAAGATCGAAGGCTACAAATTAGCTGCCAAGATTAAATTCTTCTTCTTCTTCCAACCATACATTAAGCCCATGAATGGCAAACCAACATTGGCAACGTTTCCTGAGAACTGCATTTGATTTTGATTGGGGTTTTTATGGTTTGGAATTACACATGTATTGTTGTTTTCTCTCCCTCTTTTTGTGGGATTATTGAATAAAAATGTTTTGGAGGCTCATTCATTGGGTGGTTGAGGTTCCCATATATGGATGATTTGTGCAAAGACATAAATATGAAAACAACCCTGCCTATGAACTTTGATATCAGATCAAATTCAAAGAAAATTATTTATGTGGGTGATATTAGTTTTTAGTTAGCCCTGATTGAACCATTTTCAGGATCAAGGAGGTTGATTCGTCTTTGTCCTGAGTATCCTCTACTAGCTACGAAAGGAAATCTACCAGGATATGATTGATCTATATTTGCAATGCCTATTAACTTTTCTGAATTTGCAGGACTAGATTGATTCCCAGGTCCAAAGATTAGTTTTTCTAGATTTTTTTTTTCATAGCTTTTCTCAATTATCTTTGAAATGCAATGCAAATGATTCCAAAATATACAAAAAAGTATGATTTGAAATGAATTCTTTGTAACTAGTTTCACTACTGTCATCAAAACTTAGCAGAAAGGAAACAAGTAAAGCCTTCACCTTATGCTCCCTGTGCAACAATGCCAACAGCATCTCTAGAAAACTTCAGGATTTTGAAAACTTGATTTCAATTTAATTAAGCATATGAGAGATCACTCTAAAAGCTCTTGATTACTTATCTGTCTATCTCATTTGATCTAACATTAAGGAAATGCTTATGAAACTTTGATGGCTTTTAAAGCTTGAATGAACTTTTATGAGATGTTAAAGCTTCAACAGAATAGACCTTAGTGGTGTGCTCTTAATTCTGCATGTGACAGTAACTCCCACTTGCCCAGAAATCTGAAAATTCATATTGATTTGTAAGGTCCCGAACTATGAATGTAGGTTCTGACTTCTGATATATATCAAACGTACAAACTTAAATTCAAATTTAAACAAACTGCAGTACCCAAATGCCTCAAGACTTAACTGCACCTGCTAGCAAGAAGCCCTTTTGACCTATGATTGTGGTGGAGGATGAGTTCTTATGTACCTCTAAGGTTAGGGTTGTAAATCGGTTTGATACGGGTAACTTTCATATTACAGTCAGTCAGTTTTTTAAACCCTAATGGTACTTGACTAGGTTTATTTACAGCTTTGCCAGAGGTTGAATGTGCAATAAACTGCCATATAAAACTTGCCTGTCCTAACTTCAACAATCAGGCTAAGTTTGGAAGTTAGGGTGTTAATAGCATGATCTCACTTCACAATCCTACCACAGCAACTGTCCACATTGCATCAAGCAACTATGTATTATACACTTCGGGGAACAGCTGGAATGTGTCCAGACGAAGTTGATTTATAAATGACCTACCCTCCTACCAAATGCACAAACTACAAAAATTGAATCAGCAGCAGATAAAGGCCTCATGGTAAAGTTTTATCACCAAATAGTGAGAAATTGGGACCATTTTCATGGTACAACTAGTAAAGAAGACAAGTTGACGAATTAAATCGAGAGACAGAGAGGGAATTAAATCATCATCCTTGAATCTTCGTAGGTACAACAAACTACAACTGTAACAATGGACAAGAACACAATAAGTATGATCATAGATATGTGAAGGAGATAGAAAGAAGAAGTAGGTAAGAGAGGAAATTGCAAGCACCATTATCATGGTTTTTCCAGAAAAAAGTAATAGAAAGTTAAAACGCTGTCACATTTTAATGCCTCTTCACAGAACCATAATTTGAAGTGTCAGACATTGTAAACTCCGGATCACAATTATTATCTGTACCTGTTTAGTTACTGAAAGAGAATTGGGCAAGAGAAACAAGATTCTACAGGATCTTATCTCTTTTAACAATTATTGTCCATGGATTGCATCTCTTTTTTGAGTTTTTTTCCCTTTGTACTAAATAACACCAAATAGCTTTGAAGTTGCCTCAAAGTTCTTAGCTTATGTTTTATGTTTTGGCCCCCAAAAGTTCAAATCTGAACTCCCTCTTCTTTCTCTTAAATTTAGAAAGAAAAAAGAGAGAAGAAAGTTATCAATCTGCCATAATTGTTTGCCTTTTCAAGTTCTTTTACAATACTTGGATTTGCTTGAATGATGTCCCACATTTCCCTCTTAGAAGCTTAGGATTCTAAAACGATCGTGTGCCTACACTTCATCAGGCTCCTGAGTCATTATGCAACCATGTCTGTTCATCCAAATACTAAATCCTAACATGAATCTCAACAAGGTTGCTTCATGAAAAATTTGAAGGACATCAAACAATAAACTTGGGATGAGGGCTGCAAGGAATTTTCCTCGGTCAACTTCACACTTCCCATTTGTACTTTTTCTTTTTAGCAAAAGTTTGATACTGAGAAGGAAACTTTGATGAGAATATAAAAGGGTAAAGCTAATAAAGAGTGTTCATGACACTCGGCACAACTATTGAAAAGGTTCACTATGATAATAAACAATCCCCACATTCAGCATATAGGAAACTCTCTCTGTGACATTGAAATTACTTGCAACTTGAGATTCTCTCCATTTGATGGAAGTTGAATTTACTTGTAAACTGAGATTCCCTCTGTTTGATGTTAGGATGTTGAAGTAATAGGTGTTAAGTAATAACATGATGCTTTTCCAATATATATTCTCTGCATTTATTGGTCATTTACTCCAAAAAAATCAAGCTTGGTTTTCACTTATGACCACCATACCATACACTAAGCAATATCACCAAGATTCGTAGACCACCCTACTATTGATTCACCATTTTACCAAGACATCACACACCAAATCAGTTTACTACCAGTGACTGCGGCAGAAGACGTATATTGACGGGAAAGGCAAAAAAGTAAAACATATGAACCTTATATATTCATAACATACTGACAAAAGAAAACAGTTTTGATACTGCACTTTGCAATTCACCTTCTAAGCGGGTGTAGTTTCACATTAAGCTAAGCAATAAGAAAGAATTTGGATTCTCCTACTTACAGATACAAACATACTGATGTTTAACACGTATGATCTGTGACTAATCCTCCAAAAGTGGATGCCTTTCAAGCTCAGAAAGAAGTTCAGTCAAAGGGGCTGCAGTGCCATTGACAATCTCATTTTCACCTCTACATTGTAGCAATTGTTCCCGAAGACTCCGCACAAGTTCGCTAAGTTTCTGTATATTTTTCTCTTGAGAGAGGATAATCTACAGAAAAGTTGACAGTCAATGAGGTTAATGAACATATCTACTAGGTTTAAGTTGTAGTCTACCAAAAATTATGGAATTAGGCCAATATATCACCGCAGGTACTTAAGTTGCAAAATTGCTGCTCTTTCAATTAGAAGAAACTGAATTAAAACAATACACTTGTTGCTATTTCATTCATCCACGCCAGGTTAATTAAATATCTAAATAGTACATGGGGTTTACAAGCACACACATACATGCTTTGTGCATTAGAGTGAAAGCATATGGAGAAAGGGATCAAGCTGAGGGGCACTACAATTAATTAATTTCTCTATCATATATAAACTTGATCCTAAAATTCTGGTTAAAGTTGCCAAATTGGAGAGTAAAGATGTAGTAAATAGGTGTTAACTCTTTAGAAGATAAAAACTATATCCTAAATATATACTCACAGAGAGAGAAAAAAAGAATAAGGGAATAACGCCAGAAGACGCCAGAAGACAAAGAAAACCCGGCAATTAGAATTTTCTGGAATTTGTTTTCTTCTGACTGATTGGTAATAGGGGTCAATAAATACAGTAGATGGGGTTCTGAGAATACATGGCAAGAGACAGAAAGGAGTACAAGGTGATGTTTCGGTATCTGAACCCCTAGCAGGAAACTAGAGACACTTGAATTGTGGGAAATTGAGATGTCATAACTCATAAGTAGTAAATTGTGTACACCAAGAAAAACTAAGAATGTTTTGAAACTTGCCTTTGAAGTACTTAACAAGATTCACAAAGGGCCTAATGCAATAAGTCATGTTGGGTCACACAGATGCCTTCACTATGCTGCCTTTAGCACCCTTAGTTTACAACAACAGAGCGAACACTCACAAAGTTCTTCCTATTGTCTTTGGTGTTTGAAACTATATTCCATGAAAAGGGAAAACAAAACATTTTAGTGTTCTCCCTCATTGGGTGTCCCCCCCTCCCTCTCTATCTCTCAACTGGTGAGATGTGAACCTAGACAAAGTCGTGGAAATGGAGAAGCATTCTCAATAGAAGGAAACTAGGTCAAACAAAGATGAAAACTACTAAATTAAGAGGCACAATTCAAGATAGTTTTGCAATTTCAAAAGGTATATAATTCTGCATCTTTCCTTTTCTAAACAATTCTAAAGCCCAACCCGAGAAATCAAAGACCAGTTGTTTAGAGGAATGGGCAAACACTGCAGAAAACCGCATTATTATGGGTCACAGCACCAAATAAAGGATTCCTATCCAGATAATTCATGTATTGCCTTTGAAAGTTTACTTTCTCTGGAAAAGAATTAAAGCAAGGGTATCATGATGTAAACAGGGCAATGTGAACATGCGATTTTGTTCTAATCAACTGCTATTAGTACCTGAGTCCTGACTGAAGCAACAAGAAGACCGCAAAACCATAACTCAAAACAGTTTTCTGATTTGGTATTTTAATAATGATATGGATGTAATTGAGCTCTTTAAAACTCGGGCAATCCCACAGATCTTTTGTTTTGACAACAACAATACTCCCTAAGTGTCCAAACTCAGGTATGTTGACAACCAATGTCTCAATCCCATAGGTTTCATATGGCACAAAGTTCCAAATTCAAATACCAGAATAGCCTATTGATTACTGAAATTTCTTATATTGCCTGAAGTTAACGACTCTAAATAATTGAAAAATATACGTAGATTTCTTTCAAACTAAAACTTGTAAACGTAAAGAACCATAGATTTCCAATTCAAAAACAAACACACAACTGGGTTATGCTAGGCAGAGAAAAGAAGTCATATATAAGCACTCACTTTTTCTTTCACAGCTTCTTCCCTTTCAGATATATATTGATGTTTCTTGGAAGTGCTTGGACTTTGGTTCATCATTCCCATATTGCTTCCATTCAAACTGAGATGTAAACACAATTAACAGGAGCAGACAAACCAGTACCCATGGTCTTGACATTGTCACAAGCAGCACTCACTGAATCTGTTAATCATTTAACAGATTAGCATATCGATATTAAGCTAAAAATGCCAAAAGGAAAAGAGAGGCAACTCACAATTTTCTCATTCTGTAGTTCGGTTTTATCCTAAAAACATTAGCAACAAACTTAATCTTTAGTTATCCTTTTAGAAGCATTAATTATCTTCTACAATTAAGTGACTGCAATCACTAGTTAAAGATTTCAATTTTTCTTTTCAATAGGGATCATTCAAAAAGGGGTTCTTTCTTCCACGGGAGCATGAAAACTAAAAAAATAAAACATTAAAAGCCTTCATTTCCTGATCATCTCAATGCTTCAGCAAGTTCTGCTCTTTTCATTTGCCGAGAATACAACCCAAAAAGAAAAAGAGCGGAAAATTTTCAAATACTAAAATTTTGAAGAACAAAATAAGTGCTAAAATGGAATTCAAGAAACACACACTAAAAAGAGTAACTTTCTCGTTAATTTTCTGTTTCCTACATTTTCTCATCAACCAAACACGACCCCCAATCTAAGACACTACTAATAAATACTAAAGGCTATCAGTAGAAGAGCAAAATATATTGAAGAGAAAGAGGCAAATGAGGTTAAGGCAAAAAAGCATGGAACTTACAGATCTGGGCTGAAGAAGAAGGGCATATCTCAGTTGTTGTTGAACCGTTCAAGTCTTGAAGAGAAACACACAAGGCTTTTGCTCTAATAAAGTTTCGATCTTTTTGGTTGGGCCTCTGAGTATAACGCGTTGTTCTCTAAACCTTCTGTTCTGAATTATATTTCTGCTAATTTTCTAGTAAAGTTGTTTTCCACTTCAGTTGTGTTTAACTTTAGCATCTTCATTTCTGCAATTCGCTCCTTGAAGTTTGTAAAGATTTCGTCTTTAGCACCTCAGAGCTTTGATTCTCACAATTAACACCCCAACCCCATGACTTTATTTATTCTTCTTTATCCATATTTTAGTTCTCTAATCATATCTATTATATATATATATATATATATATTTTAATATTCTCTATTTGATTGATCCACACTAGCTATACAAAATGGTTTTGAAAGTCGTATCTAGTTAAAATTATTATTATTTTAAACGGAATGTGACTTAAAAAATTGAAAAAAATTAGTGATCATATAAACATTACAATGCACGTATTGAACACACAATTATTACATATAATCATTAGCAAACATAAATTTTAGGTATATAATCATTCACAAATCATATAAGTTGAGAAAGTCTAAGTTGTGAAATGAATATTGACTTTCTTATCAAGTGTAATATTATTATAGTATAAATTTTGAATATGTGTAATCACTCAAAAACTATATAAGTTAGAAAAATCTAAATTGTGAGTTTGAAGAGTTGGACGATGTCTTAAAAGTTTGAATCTCCCTCTCATATGATAAAAAATAAATTAAACAACGAAAAGAAAAAGTTGATTTCGTTTTTCCCCAATCCCAAACTTCCTATAACATATGTAATTAGCAAAAAGAATTAGGTGAATTCTAAAATAGCGCGAAGTACAAGCACCTAATTGGAAATTTCCCATGAAAAGTATAAATGTCAATCTTTCGTATTGCAGAATGCAGAGTGAAGAAGGAAAACAGAAAAATGGGCAACTCTCAGTCACCTTCATCTCACAAAGATCCTCGCTTTGCTTCCTCCTCCAGGTTTCTCTCTCTGTAATTGTATACACACACTTTGGCAAACAAAGACAGGGAATTGATTGATTTTGAAATGACTGCAGAGCTTTTTCTCATACGGAACTCGAAGCTCTCAAGTCCCTGCACGCGTCCCTGGCTGCTCAATCTCAGAGCAACGGTCCACACGTCTCTCCCTCAGTTTTTAAGGTCATTTTGCTTCACTGCTGCTCTCTCAATTTCCGTGAATTTCAATTATTATGTTGTGATATGATATTTCCTCTCTAATTAGACGTAGCTTTATGCCTTCACAGAATTATTTTGGACTTCATGGTCCTCTTGGAGATAGAATGTTCGACTTAGTTACCCAGCAACGCAAAGACCAAAAACTCACCTTCGAAGACCTCGTTATTGCCAAAGTAATTTACGTGAAAGAAAAAACTTGTGAATTTGCTGTATTTATCTGGTATTGTTTAGTTTTTTAATCTGCCCACTTGCTCTTTTTGCTTCCTTGTGTGTGTTGCAGGGGATTTATGAGAAGGGAACAAAAGATGAGATTGAAGAATTCATATATCAGTTATTAGACGTATCCGGGAATGGCATTGTGGGGAGGTAGAATTCGACCTTTTACTTACGATAGCGTAGCGAGAACGATAGGATATAGTTTTATACTCTAAGGCAGTTGGTTTTATGTTTTGATTGCAATTTATAGAAGTATTTGATTTGATCTTATCCTGTCTTATTTTACATAATCAGTTGTTGCGTGTCAAGTAGTTTAGTTGATGTTGTTGAGTTTTAGTGAGTTTTGAAGTATCATATTTGTTCCGGTTTGTTGAACAGAAATATGCAAGTAGCCATTGCAATGATCTGAAGTTCTTAGAAATAACAGATAACATGAGATATATATTGCATGACTTGGTTTTACTTGTTACTGTGGCTGCTGAAAGGATGGAAGAATTTGGTGATTGCTAGTTATAAACGCATTAAGAAAATACCCATCTTTCTGTTCCTTTTATGTATATGATATTAGGAATTTAAATTCAGGTCTGATCTGGAATGTGTTCTGGTTGCAATGTTTGACAACATCTTCAATATGGACAACTCCGAACATGGATCAAGTGCACATCACGACACTGTGAATATATTTCTTAATGCTGCAAAGTTTGCTAAGCATGGTGAAAGACATGCCGAAGAAAGTTTGTCTTTTGAAGATTTCAGAACTTGGTGTACTCTTCTCCCATCTGTCAGGAAGTTCCTTGGAAGCTTATTGATACCGCCTACTCAAGGTGTTCTGCTCAAATTCTTTCATTTGTATCCTCTGGCTTACCATTTGTTTTAATTGTTGGTTTTGCATTCTAAAGTGGTTTCCCAAACAGTTTGGGAGAATCGGAAGTTTGTTTTGCCCTTTCATAATTTTTGAAATTACCTTTCCTTGTAGGAAGACCAGGTTCTCAGGTTCCTCGATTATTGCATTTGGAAAACATCGATCCTAATATGATTCTATTAAAGAAGATGTATGCTTGGCATATAGGAGGAATCCTTCCGCAGCATGATCTGGAGGAATGGAAACTTTTATACCATAGTTCTGTAAATGGTCTGAGCTTTAGCACATTTTTGGGCAACGTATCGTGAGTATCTTTCTTATACTCTTAATACTTTTATTTCTTTTTTGATTCACTTAATCAAATTATATTCCTATGTCTGTTGAGTTGAATATGTCCCTGCAGTGTTGTGATTTTATCACTGTTCTGAGAGTGAAGATAGGCATTAGAGTTGTGGGTATACATTTTTTTTGGGTTACATTGGGGGGAAAGAAACCCTGCATTGGCATGAACATGGATGGGTGCCAAGCAGTGGGGAAGGGGGAGGGCCACAACCACTGTGGTAGCATTGGCAGTTGTAGGTATACTTTTTAAGGGGGAGAGGTAATTGGTGCCTCTTGGATAGTACATGAACAAAAGTCCTAAATAATATAACCTTTTCTGGTTTAGAACGTGTAGAATGTGAATTGAAGGGACTCTAAAGCCTGTTCACTTCTCAAATCATGTACAAGGACCATGACAATGCTCTGTTAAATGCTTATACTTGGCCTTTTTCCCATATTAAGATAGAGTGCTAAAAGCTTTTCCTATTTTAATTTCAGTCTTGTGGGTTGCTGCAACTAATTTGGACTGGAATGAGTAATTGTTCAATGAACTGCAGAAAGGATAAGGGGCCAACTGTACTCATTATCAAGGACAAAGAAGGTTATGTATATGGAGGTTATGCTTCGCAGCCATGGGAGAGGCATGGTGATTTCTATGGAGATTTGAAGTCATTTCTTTTCCAATTGTATCCCACGGCATCTATATTCAGGCCTACTGGAGCAAACACTAATCTACAGTGGGTGAGTTGCTACTTGATCTTATAAGTTATGTTGCTCTGAAATAGAGAAAACACCATATCTTTCTCTTCATTATGTTTATCCATTTGGATGAGGAATGCCTTTGGTTTCTTAGTTGCCTCTAAGTTTTAGAGTCATGAACTGAACTGCATCACATTGTAACAGAAATTCGGCTTTGTAAATCAGTTAGTTTCTATGAACCATGAATTGCTTTATTATTTTATAAAGAACTTGTTATTTTGTGTACTGGCAGTGTGCTGTGAATTTCAGTTCAGCAAGCATCCCAAATGGTATCGGTTTTGGAGGAAAAGTTAATCACTTTGGCCTTTTCCTTTCGGCCACCTTAGATCAGGGGCACACTTTCGCCTGTACCACATTTGGTTCCCCTTGCCTCTCCAAGACCAACCGAATATACCCAGAAGTGATAGAATGCTGGGGAGTGGTTGCTAAAGTAGCAGACGAAGAAAAACATGATGGCGGAAAAGGTACTGTATTGGAGAGATTTAAGGAGGACCGTAATATGCTCAACATGGTTGGTCTCGCAAATTCAAGTGAGTAACTTGCTGTAGTTTCCCGGAATTACTTGCTTGCTGCAGTTTGCACATCTGAAACTATTTCTTCTAGTTTAAAGAGGCATCATGTTTCTGGTGTGGTTTATGCTGCAGCAAATTTCTGGACAGCATTTTCACTCTGTACTCTGTATTTACCTTTTATTTTCTATTTTTGGATCCGAACACTGTATATTTAAGTTCATCGTGTAATATTGGCGGCTCTTTTGTTATCTGCTTTACAAAGCATGGTTTTTCCTTCTACTACTTTTATAATCATAAGATGTGGCTGGTGTGAGTTAACACTGTGTGCTTGCAATTAGGTTACAGATATGCATGCCATGCCTCTGAAAATTTTGTGGACAGATAATTTTACTAATGGAAGTGACCGCATGAAACTGTGTAATATAGAAAAATTCATCCTGATGAAATTGAGACCGAGAATTAACAGATAATCACGCCACAATTTCTGATGCTCGTGTAGCCTGCCTAGCTTATAAGTAAAAAGAATTTTGGTGGTTCGCAATTTCTTGTTGCTTTCTGAGCTTCAAACAAGCTCTATCTTTTAGCACAATCTTAAAATTCCACATACCGCATTGTGAGCCTTTTGCAATGGGGCATTTACGCAGGAACATTACACATTATTCCAAAACAATTGCTTCACCTCTGCTTTTAGAACATGTGCCAAAACAAACCACATATTGATAAGAGATGCACTAATATCACCACCGTACGTCTAAAATCAACCCCAGCTTACAAGCGAAGGTAGCCTTGATTACAGTGCGGGGCAAGCTTGTATGCTACAATCATCCCAGATGGATCGCTCGCACACAAAAAAATCATCCCAGATGTAAGTGGCTAACTTGTATGCGAGGTGCAACAAAATCATAGTCCATTCCGGGACTCTAACGACATAATGAGGTTTTTCTTTCTTCGGCTGGAGTTTGTAACAAGCCTAACACATGGTTCTAAAACATTCACGACGGTATTTGATGTAAATGCACAGCTGCATTGTCTTCACTGCAGTTGGGCATCATAGGGTTCCAAATTCCAAACCCAATAAGCATGAAATTAAAATGGACACCACGGAGGCTCCGAATTCCGGCATATCAGAAACAAAGCCATAAATAATCACATTCTTAAATTAAACCTACCCATGCCCTAGAAAAAGCAACAGTGCCCAAAAGAACATGAACATGAACATTGCACAAGCAAGCAGCTATCCAGAAGAAACCCAAAAGATTCATTTGACAAAAAGAAACAAAACTGCATGCTTTCGATTCTAAATCCAAAATTAACAAAATCCCATAATAAAGGATTGAGAATCCACATTAGAGATCCATGGTAAACTTAAAAACGCATAGCAACAGAAAATTAGCAAAAGTTTCCTTCCTACTCTCCCAAAAACCCAAATTTACTCATTATAATCCCTTCTTCAGTACCTCCTGGGCCCGCCGCGCCCGAACCCGAGCTGCTGGGGCTGAAGAGATGTCGGGTCGACCCGCTTGAGGCCGGGCATATCGCCCATGCCGAGAGCAGAGAGCATGTCGATCGTCTCCTTGTCGACCTCGATCTCGTCAGTCTTGATGGCGGACTTCTCGGGGACGTAGTCCATGCGGCGCTCGCGCTCCTCCTCCTGGAGCTTCAAGGAGATGCCGCGAACGGGGCCCTTCTGGATCCGCTTCATCAAATGGGTCGAGAACCCGGCAATCTTGTTGCGGAGCCTCTTGGAGGGGATGATGGCCACCTCCTCCAGGATCTTCTTGTTGGTGTGGAAGTCCAGGGTCATGCGCGAGTAGTATCGCTCAATCACTTGGCGCGAGGATTTCTTCACGGTCTTTGTACGGACGCGGCCCATGGCGCTGGTTTTTCTCTCTGTGAATGTGTGTGTTTTGTGTGTGGAGGTTTTGGGAGGAGAGAGACGCCCGGTGAGTGAGGAGTGAGAGAAGACAAACTGAGGGTGGAAGATGGACGCTAGGGTTTTGGGGTATTTATCTGGGAAATCCCTAAAATGGTCTTAGCTGCTGGACGTTTCGGCCCAGTTGGAAAACATTTGGGCCTAAGTTTGGCCCTTTTTTTTTTGAAAATTGGGCCGAGTGTTGTACTTTCGAAGCTGGAGAAACTAAATTTGTCAATAAATCTGTGCTGTGTGCTAATGGAGCCTAGCTAGCCCGTTGAAAAAGAGCTTTGATTTGCCAACCATTAGTTTCATGTTCGAAACTCCATCCCTTTCTAAGACTAGGTGTTTTGATAGGAGAGGAGCGCTCTCCTTTTGAACCCATGGATGGATTCCCCCTCTTAATTGATGGAAAATGCTTGAGCATCTCGTTTCAAGCGAGAATAATATATTTTTCTTTTTTCATTTTCACTCATCACGTCACATAATCAAATCATGCCCACAATCCCATAAAGAAGCGCAATAATGATGCAGCACCCATCCCTACTCCATGGAGTTACATTTTTTTTCTTTAATTTTGATTTGTTTACATTTTTTTCATAATGTTTCTGAAAGCAACCTAGTTTTTGCTTATTGTTTTATTTGTCCACATTGGTGTAATGTGTTCATATGCATGCCACATACATAGACAAAAAATGCTTGATCTAAATTCTTGCCGATGAGGATTAAATTTTCAAAATGTTAGGTTTGATATCATAACATCTTAAAACATTAGGTACTAATTAAAGTGCAATTTCACTCAAAATCACAAAGTGTCCAAGGTGCAATTGACTGATCATTACAACTAATTAGGGCATGTGCCATTAGAAGACATGGGGAAGATTTTTGGAATGAAGACTTATACCCTGAAAGAGCAAGGGCAAAAAGGATCCAACATTAGCAAGACTATAGTGGCAGCACAGCAAAATGCATGTGGTGCTTACAAAACTTGGTTTGAGGACATCAAATTTCTCAAAACCATACTAAAAGATTGATTAGTGGTGCTATAACCTCCATCCACAAGAAGGTTCAGTCCATTTACAAACTTAGACTCCTCACTTGCCAAGTACACCGCAGCTTCCGCCGCATCCTCTGCCCTAGGCACCGCCCCTTTCAACACCGCTGCAGCACAAATCAGCTCCTCCACCGCATCTCTCTCCATCCCCATAACATTTCTTAGCAATGGAGTTGCCATGGCACATGGAGAAATGCAGTTGACTCTGATCCCATGCTGCCCCAGCTCCACGCACAAGCTCTTCATAAGCCCCACCACCGCATGCTTCGACATGGTGTAAGCGTGTGGAGACTCACCGCAGCTCGCAGATGCCACGCTTGAAGTGAACAAAATGACACCTTTCTTGGCAGGGATCATAGCCCTAGCAGCATGCTTGGCGCCCAAGAAAGATCCGTACACATTCACATCAAACACTTGTTTGAAGTTTTCGGCACCAGCGCTTAAAATTGTTGGCTCCAAGTTGCCAGGTATGCCGGCATTGTTGTACATGATGTCAAGCTTGCCATACTTGGACAGAGCCAAATCCACTACATTTTTCACATCAGATTCAACCGTGACATCGCAACGGGTGTAGGAAACGGATTCTTCATCCGGGTCGAGTTCTCTGCAGAGGGACAGAGAAAGTTCGTCTTGGACATCGGCTATGATGACTTTGGCACCATGCTGGACAAACAGTCTTACAGTGCTCTCTCCAATGCCGCTAGCGCCTCCTGTGATTATTGCCACTTTGCCTTCCAACCTGCAAAATTGATGTTCAAACATTTAGAAGATGATGAAGAAAAAGGTTAGAAATTTAGACACCAAATGAAGAGGGGTTAAAACTAAGCTTACCTTTTGGGACTCGGAGCTAAAGAGGAAGAACTGCTCATCTTTAACTTCACTAATTGATGCGAATGCATAGAGGCCCTTGATTTCATATATATACATACATATATCTTTATATATATAGCCTGAAAAAGTATTGGATAGAGTGAGAGTTGCTTGTTAAGTCACCGACAAGTTTACGCAACCCGATCTGAAGGCATGTGACAGATCGCAGTTTTGAAGCTGTAAGTTTGGTTTCAAAGTGTTGTTTATTAGGTTGCATTCTTTTCATGGGTTGTGTGCATTTGTTGTAAACAAGAAAAAACTGAGCAACAAATAAAAGCCAACCAGAAAAGTCCCAAATTACTTATGTCCCTTCAAATAATTGCAAACAATTTGCCATGTGGTGACAAGAAAAAAGTGAACCTGCTTTGCCATACATGGCAAGAATGACAGGGTATGGAGGATTATAATTTTCTTTATCTTGTTGCCTGGACCACAGTTCGTCCCGGATTGAATAAAAATGGAGCTGGAAGAAACAAAGTGAGTGCAAACAAGGAAGATATTAAAAAAAACAATGGCTTTGACTTAATTGTCGACAACCTTTTGAAATGAAATGTATTTTAATTTCTTTTTCTGCAGTTTAATTAAATGTGTTCAGCAAGGTCAGGAAGATATATCTAACATTTATATCCTCTCAAGAAGCTCTTCTGGAGAATCAAACGTGCCTTTTTACTTAAATATGTTCTGAGGCTGTCTGTTTGTGGATCGAATATTTTTAGTGCATGCAACAAATTAAACAATTGGGTTGAGCAAGAAAACTCAGACTTGATTCCTCCTGTATGAGGAACAGCCATCCTGCAGGGTTAAGTTAGTCTTATTTGGTGTAATGTGAATGCTAAATTGAGCTTAGCATCGATACCGATGAAAATTATAATAATTTTTGTAAAATCTTTTCGTTACAGAAGGCGTGGCGCAATCTCTCTCTGGACACTCTTGATTCATTGAAGAAGAATGAATGAGTGTGGAATTGAATTTTTTCTTGCTAGATGGCCGAAAACTTGGTCCATTATTAGGATGAACTTGTGACAAATTAAAGTTGAACTCAAGCTCAAACATGTAAAAAAGTCTGCAGCAGACAAGCAGATCAAGGCTCTGGTGGGTATTGAAACAGGTTGAAGGAAGGATTAACTATGCTGAAAGCCCCATCTATTAAAAGATTATGCCCGCTTATGTACCTAGCTTCATCACTTGCCAAATAAAGAGCTGCATTTGCCACATCTACTGCCTTAAGTGTCACACCCTTCAAGTTAGCCAATGCGCTCATCGCATTCTCCATCTCCTCATCCTCAAGCCCAACAAATTTCCTAGCCAAAGGCGTCACGAGCGCATAGGGCGACAAGCAGTTCACTCTGATCCCGAACTGGCCTAGCTCAACAGCTGCATTTTTAGTCAAGCCATTCACGGCATGCTTTGAGCAACAATAGGCATGTGAGGCTGCACCACCAACATATGAACTTATGCTAGCAGTTGAAATAATGCTGCCCGCTCGTGCCGGGATCATGACCTGCGCAGCATGCTTTATCCCGAGGAAAACTCCGGTGACGTTGATGCTTAGTACGCGCTCGAAATCGGCCTTTTCATTGTCGATTATGCGTGCCTTGTTGTCATCAACTATGCCTGCATTGTTGAACATGATGTCTAGCTTCCCATATGTAGCAACAGCTTTGTGTACCGCATTTTTTATTTGGGCTTCGTCTGTCACATCACAGTGGACGAATGTGCAGTCTGTTGGGCCTATGGATTCCCGGACTGAATGGCCCAGATCATCTTGGACATCTGCAATGACGATTTTGGCCCCATGCTGAGCAAAGATTTTCGCTGTGCATTCTCCGATGCCACTTGCTCCTCCAGTTATCAGAGCCACCTTTCCCTCCAGCCTACATTCAGTTGCAAAAAAGAACACACTTTTTAAAAAGTGATTTTTTTGTGGGAAAAATACTTCATAATCCAATTATTTTTCTTTCCCGCTGATTTTAGAGCTACCACATTTTTAGATCATATTAGTGAACCACATTATATACCAAATCAGATTCATTTGTAACAATTATTATAATCAATTAGTAATTTACACGTCAACTATCATATAATTAATTTCAACTTCACTAATGTGATATGAAATTGGTTGTTTCTTTACAATTATTGTTTCCTTTGACCAATTTAAATATATAAGCTCATATATACATTGTTGGTCCAATCTAACATAATCTTGATCTATGTGTGTCATTCTTGCTTAGGGGTCATGCTAATCTTCTATGAGATGACGGATTTTGGTGTCTCGCAAATTGTTTTACTATGTACCAGTACAATGTGCTAGTTTTAGTCTAATCTTCTTTGTTCTTGTGTGCTTGTAAGAGCTGTTTGTTTTCTTCTCTTTTTGGGGATTTTAATGAACTCGGATTGATTACAACAACAAAACAAAAAAAAATCTTCTCTGTATCGTTCCAATTTTATCAGATGATTCCGAAGGAATGTCTAACATAATTAATCATGTTAACGTTATTCATGCCTTATGAGAAGCCTAAGGCACTGACCTATGGCTTCCCAAGCAAAATAGAGCCCAATACTGGCCTATCGAGTCTAAACATCAAATCTATAGACTGGACAAATGAAAGAATAATCACCCATGAAACTCTTATTAATGGTGAAGCCAATTTGGTTGTGGATAAGTTTGCCAAATACACAAACTCTGACCAGCAAAATACACAAACTATCACATATGTAACATATAATATGTTTACCAAGAAAAGATACACAAATATATATATAAGCACAAACAGATAACTATAAAACTTGATTAATTAAGCATGTTCTGCTAACCTTCTTGTGACTGCAGAGAGTACTGAAGAGAATGCCATAGCTCTGAGAGAGAGAGAGAGAGAGAGAGAGAGAGAGAGAGAGAGCAACGAAGAGTGACAATTGGTTCTGTTTGGAAATGGGGAGAGAGGGTGAGGACCCAAACCCTTAAAGTTAAATATTTATCAATTCTAAAAAGCAACTATGAGAGAGAGACCAGACAAAGTCACCAACCACCTAAAATTGCATCATGACACTTTTTTTTAATAAATAATATAAGTGATAATTAAAATTATTTTAAATTAATTTAATATATAGAAAGGTAATTCAAACTTAAGTACAAAAAGACGAGTTCATAGCTCTAACCAACTAGTCTAATCCACATCATCATGACACTTTCTGATTAGAAGATGTTATATGGTCATCAAAGTTGGTAAACAGATTAAGGTAGTCCTTAATTTTTATAGGATTAGGTATATGGGAATCTGAGCCAGGCCACAACAGCATAAACAAACAAATGGGTGGCTGGCCCTTATACAATATAGGAACTTGAATTTTTGTTTGGGCTAGGCGACCTGCATTACTATAATAATTAATTACTGGTTTAATGTATATCTTAAACAGTTTTATATTATATATTAGAACCAAAGACACAGATGGTTGAGCTGGGAATCATTTTAACGAGTCATGGGAATCTTCCTGTGGCATAAACCTATGCTAATTTAATTATATCGAAATGAATACTTCTCTACTCATGCATATTACAGGATTGAAAGCTCAAACCCGATCAAATTTCAAATCAAATCAAACTAATTCGTGCTATTTAGTTTGGTTTCTATGCTTAACAAGTGTAATTTTAGACCTAACTGAACCAAATCTTTCATGTTTTATTTTGTCTTCATCTCACTCTTTGATATCATACCTATAATATTAAAAACAAAAATTCCTAACTCATTCACCCAATACGTCTCCATCTTCTTTGTTATAAATTTCTCTTAACTATGATTGAATTTGTTGTTAGACAGGAAACCGATGATTAATAGATTGGTGTTTCCCTCTTTTTGGTCTTTCTTCTCTTGAAATGCGTAGGCGTGCCACCACCAAGCCACTTGATGGCTTGGATGGAAAGATTGTGTGAGTGTGTTTGCGTTTCTGACTTCTAATCAAATGATTGATCGGCCAAGCAAGAAACTTCTTCTTGACCTAAGTTTCACTTCCTTGAGGTCAAGGATGATCGAGCTTTGTATGACTATTTTTAGGATTTTGGTGATAAGTGCAATGAATGTAAATGCAAGAACAAAATGACAATAATGTAAATGCGATTAAATAGATTAAAGCGATAAAAACTTGAATTTAAAGACAACTGAAAGTAAATTGCAAGAAAGTAAGCTTACACTAGGAAAATGAAGAACTTGGATAATCTAAAGTGCTTGAAAGATAAAATTCTAGACTAGGAATTGAAAGGTGCACGATAAAAAGATAGGTTTTGTGTGTTGAGTCCAAGGCCCTTTCCTCTTTTGAGGAGCTATCTATAGAGCTTTCTTCAGCTCATGGTTTTGGCCATTAAATGGCCTCAACTGGTTTTTCCTTGAAAGTCATTCCAAGATTAATGTCTTCTGGAGTTCTAGGCATTTAATGAGAATTTCCCAACCACCACCAACCCATATGGTTGGTCAATAAAATGGAATTGGGATTGTGAAACTCTTCTCTTGATTTGAGATGCAATAAGTCATGGTAGGTTGGCCACAAGTCTTCCCATCTTTGAATTCTAGCACTTGTAAAGAGACTTATGCTAGAACTTATGAAGTTAGCTTCTTGAGTTGGGTTTGGACTTCTGAGTGTATAATCTGACCTCTAGTGAGACATTGTGCACTCGGAGCTTCTAACTTGGTTGAGAATTCCATTAATGTTATGGTGACATGAGAAAGACCACACGGAAAAGGCCACTTTGGGAAAGGTTGGATGTATTTGAGAGGCGAGGTGTGTGAGGCCACAAATTCTTATCAAACATTGACATAATTCAAATACTAAGTATGTCAAAGTAACTTGAACCCTAGCCTCCCTCCCTTGAAAACACTTTCAGTGCGGCACTGGGGGAGGAGGCCTTTGTTCCTCCTCCCCTATCCTCTCCTCATTCCCACTTCCTTCATCTCCTATTTTTCTATCTTTATCTCTCTCCTTTGTGAGAATTTATGTTACTTTTCTTGTTGTTTGTATTTCCTCCTTGTCTTTCTGAATCTCCTCTCTCACTCCTTCCCATCCCTCTGATCTCCCTCATCTCTGACTCCTTTTATCTCCAAATGCCCCCATATATCCATTACGTCTCCCTCAAGTTCTCCTCTTCCCCTTTCCCTATGATTGACTTTCTCTACATTTTTCTCTTTACCCTCACCTTAAATTTTCCTAAATTATGCCCAAATTTGGAAAACACATATATGTACTTCCATTCTCCTCTTTCTCCCCCACCCATAAATGTTGTTCTTCAACCTATACTTCTCACCTCTAAATCCCTTGCCCCTTCTTTGTTATGGTGTCCGCCACACATTCCCTCCAGTTGTGTCCCGACCTGAGGTCTTAACCACCAACCACTGCTCCTTGGCTCCACTGATGAGGATGCTTCAAAAGTGCTATTTGCAAGTGCTTCTAGGATTATGGTAGCGCTTTTTGCATGGGTGGTTTGTCTACCACCATTCTCCGTTCTAAACATTGGTCTGTCTGGTTACTGGTTTCCCATCTCTAGCGATTATGGATCTACAATGGCGGCGTGACAAGTGGGAAGTGCCGGTTGTAGCTTCTCATATTTAAGGTTTTTCTTTTATCTGTATTGGGTTGGATGTTTGTTTTAGGGTTTTTCTTTTATATAACTTCTTTTTTTTTTTAATTTCTGTTGGGTTAAGGCCTTGTACCTATTGGTGATGGGCTGGTTTTTTATTTTTTGCATTTTATGACTGTAATCCATTTCATTTTTAATAAAATGAATTACCTTAACAAAAAGTATGTCAAATGTCAATGTAAACGCTTGACCTTTAGCTCCCACCTGCATCACGCCAAGAGGCCTAGGTCTCTTCATTATGTCATAATATATTAATATCATAAGGCCATACAATATAATATATATTAAGATAGAAAGCTAATTATAATATATGCCTACAATCTTAAGGCCATATAATATATGCCTACAATCAAGGCAATAAGGTCATTATGGCTGTAACTTTCACTTAATCATATTTTAATGTGTATACCACAAATCTGCAAAGCCATTTCTAATTCGCTCTCCACCCAGATTTGGAGTTTTGCTCCACCACTACTTGGACTTTGGTTTTCATCTCGACTTGGAGTGTAAACTCCGACTTGAACTTGGAATTTAAGTCCCGACTTTGGATTTGGTTTCCAACCTGACCTGGACTTTTGGCTGCCATCCCGACTTGGGGTTTGGTTTCCAACCTGACCTGGACTTTTGGCTGCCATCCCGACTTGGGGTTTGGTTTCCATCCTTGGACTCCACCCTTGGGCTTATCAACTCGGCTTTGGGAAAGAGGGATAGCACTGCGAATCACCGTAAGCCATGCGTGATAACTTTTTCACGTGGCAATCTGTTATTGGTTAGAAATATCAAAATAGTATTATTTCCGTTTCACATAAGTTTTTCTGCCAATATTGGTCTATATAAACTGTACATATTAAAGAATGGTCACCCATGAAACTCCTATTTTTGGTGAAGCAATTTGGTTGTGGATAAATTTGCAAAACTGGGTGTTCAAGACACTAGCTACCTTCTATGATGAACTAATTTTGTTTGATAATTACTAAAAAAAATGCACAAACATATCACATATGTTTACCAAGAAAACATACACAAATATAAGCACAAACAGATAATTATAAAACTTGATTAATTAAGCATGTTCTGCTAACCTTCTAGTGACTGCAGAGAATACTGAGGAGAATGCTATTGCTGTAAAAGAGAGAGAGAAAAAGATAGAGCAATGAAGAGTGATATAATTATCAATTCTTAAAAAGTAATTAATTAGTTATATATATGAGAGAGAGACCAGACCAAGTGACCCATCACCCATCACCCATCACCTGCATCAGCATTACTATAATAATTACTGGTTTCATGTATGCATCTTGAGCAGTTTTATATTACATAATAGGGTTCTAATAAGGACATTGCAGCAGCCAATGAAACAAAATCTAATGAAGACAGACGTGGAATATTACCATCAAATCCTAGCTAGACACATGTTCTGTCGACACAGATATTTAATCTCCCTAGTGCCATGAATACTTGTGGAATTCCAGCACATACGACATGAGTATCTTCTAGTCTTTTCTAGTTCTTGATTTTCTGACTATTGTCGAGTCGACTCACTCCACAAATCATTAATTTTCAATACAAACAAGAAAGTCATTGTCTCAACTTACGTAATACAACTCGTTTTTACTTTTAATATTCCTTTTTCGACACATAAAAGGAAAAAAAATAAAAAAAATCGAATTGGCTGAACCCAACAACAATACATATGTTGCATGATAAAAGACTTAAAAAAACAAAAACAAAATACAAATTATTGTGTTTTCCGATTTACATGGAGTGGCTGCGTCTGTTGTTGTTGTTGTTATCGTTAGCAATAACAAATCATTTTTCATGTTCATGTTCATGGGATTTGGAGGCTGGTCCGAGTTTGGAGCTGACTCAACTAAGTCGGGAGCTGCTGGACTCGGCGAGGCAGCCCGAGTTCTTTGATTGGTTGAAAAGGGTTAGGAGGAGGATCCACGAGAACCCAGAGCTGGCCTTCGAGGAGCACGAGACGAGTCAACTCATTAGATCGGAGCTCGACTCGCTGGGTATCCAGTACACATGGCCGGTGGCGAAGACTGGGTTGGTGGCTTCTATTGGCTCTGGGGCGCAGCCATGGTTCGCTCTGAGGGCCGACATGGATGCTCTCCCAATTCAGGTTTGCCAATATCCTCTCTCTGAGAGAGGAAGTAGCGGAAAAGAGAGAAAAGAGAGATTCGAACCCAAAAAAAAAAGAGAGAAAAGAAAGTGTGCGTGTGAAATTTTTTTAATTTTTTAATTGTTTTTTGCGATGGGAGGTGGAACACTTTTCTTTTCTTCCTGGATTTGAGAATTTTTTTGAAGTTTTAATTTTGCTAACATAATAATAATATTAGTGAAACATACAGCAAAAATAAAAATAAAAATTGATTTAAAAAAAAAACAAAAATAGAGAAGATGAGAGATGTTAAAGGAAAGAATCAAGTCATATTTGATATGCCCATATTATAGGGTCGTTGATTGATTCCTAGTATATATGTCATTCAATTGTTTATTTCCTTCCTAGAATAAGTCTCTCTCAGTTTGTATAAAGCTGTAGCTATATTGTATATTCACACATCAATAAAATATAGAGATTTTCTCTACCAATTTGTTTTCTTCATTCACCATTTTTACATGGTATCAGAGCACCGATTCCGGTGACTCTGGAAACCCAAACACCTTCCGCTACAACACAACACAAGATGGGTGAAACAAAATCCACAGAGAAACCAATTGATGTTTCGGATCCACTCACCTTACATCACTCGGATCATCCGGGAATTGTTTTGGTATCCAGGCTTCTTGAAGGATACAACTATGGCCAATGGAGTCGATCTATGCGTCTCAATCTTAGCGCAAAGAATAAGATTGGCTTTGTTGATGGGTCTGTCAAAGCCCCAGCATCTACAGATGCGAAACACTCTATTTGGCAACGATGCAACGACATGGTATTGTCGTGGATCTTGAATTCAGTACATCCGGACATTGCCGGCAGCGTGATCTATGCCGAAACAGCGGCTGAAGTTTGGAATGACCTCAAAGAGAGGTTTTCACAGGGCAATGATTCCAGAATTTACCAAATCCAACAAGAAATTGTTGAACATCGACAGGGACAACAATCTGTCTCAGCTTATTACACCAAGATGAAGGCACTTTGGGACGAGTTGTCTTCCTACCATGACACTTTATCATGCACATGTGGAGGATTGAAGGAAGTTGCTGCACGACAAGAGAAAGAAAGAGTCATGCAATTTCTTATGGGACTGAATGAGACTTACGCTGCCGTCCGGGGACAGATTTTGATGATGCAACCCCTTCCTGACACACGCAAGGTCCATGCCTTGATACTCCAGCAAGAACGACAGGTTGAAGTAGCTGCACGACGTGATAGCAATACCAGTCATCATGCGATGAAGGTTGCTCAACCCAGCCGTTCACCTGCAGCCCAAGGGAATCCGACTCCCTTAAAGTGTAGTTACTGTGACCAAGAACGACACAGCGTCGATCGCTGTTATTTTCTCCATGGTTTTCCCGTGGGCCATAAGCTACATGGCAAAAATGTGAAGCCACCCAACCGAAGGAAATCAGCTGCACATAATACTCAAGCAAGCTCTGTGGAGTCAACTCAGGCACCAACTACCACTCCTAATGAGAAGCTCACATTCACCACCGAGGAGTACACTCAACTTATGGCGCTGCTTCGGAAAGAGAATGGTAATACACCACCTTTTGCTAATGCCACAGGTATTGTTACCCCCACATGTTATAACACAATACATGCATCTCACTCTACTCTGTATTGGATAGTAGACAGTGGGGCAACGGATCACATATCCCATTCCATGCCCTCGAATCACATGACTCCGTCACAAAATGACTTTGTTGAATTACCTGATGGTGGGCATGCTAAAATCACATCGGTTGGCTCTGTTAAATTGACCAAGGATTTAGTTCTTGATGGTGTTCTACATGTACCAAAATTCCAAGTCAATCTTTTGTCTGTTAGCAAGCTCACTCAAGCTTTGGGATGTATGGTGACATTTTTCCCTAATTTTTGTATTGTGCAGGACGTGGCTACGAAGAGGATGATTGGCCTGGGCAAGCAACATAAAGGGCTCTACTACATCACCCGCCAATAGAACCCACACCTAGTACACCATGTCAACCGTCATTCCAACCTCTGGCACCAACGTCTTGGACACCCATCTGCTGCCCCCCTCCAAGCTTTATCCAAAAGTATTCCTGAAGTTGTTTTTGATTTTTCCAATAACTGTGATGTTTGTCCCTTAGCCAAACAAACTCGTTTACCTTTTTCTTCTAGTTTGATTAAATCCGTAGCACCTTTTGATTTGATCCATTGTGACATTTGGGGGCCTCACAGAGTTACTTCACACTCTGGGGGGCGTTATTTTTTAACTATTGTAGACGATTATTCTCGTTTTACATGGATTCATCTTATGAGTTTTAAATCTGAAACACAGTCATTGTTGAAATCTTTCTTTTCTTGGGTGCAAACCCAATTTAATTGTCGCATTAAGTCTTTGCGTGCTGACAATGGGGCAGAATTCATATCCATGCGAAATTTTTTTGATGACAATGGTGTATTCTTCCAACATTCTTGTCCCTCAACGCCTCAACAAAATGGGGTCGTTGAGCGCAAGCATCGTCATCTTTTAAATGTGGGGAGGGCTCTTAGATTCCAGGCTCACTTACCATTGTCTTTTTGGGGTGAAAGTATTCAAACAGCATGTTATCTCATTAACAGATTACCTACACCTCTCCTCTCTCACAAATCCCCATATGTCATGCTTCATCACAACCCACCTCCTTATAAGCACATGCGCGTTTTTGGTTGCCTTTGCTATGCCACAAATACTCACCCCATTCACAAATTTGATAAACGAGCTAGGCGTTGCATTTTTGTTGGTTATCCCCTTGGCCAAAAAGGTTATCGTGTATTTGATCTTGAAACCAAGAAATTTTCCACCTCTAGAGATGTCAAATTTTATGAACATGTTTTTCCATTTTCGACTCAACCCGTCGATTATGATGATGATACAACCAGTCCGGTCTTACCACTACCTCAAGACATCTCTCATAATGAAGAAATTGGTTCCACAAGCATCTCGCAGTTGGTTCCACAAGTTTTCTCATGCTATTCAAGAAATTGGCTTTCACCAATCCAGGGCTGATTATTCTTTATTCACCAAGGTGTGTGATAATTCTTTTACTGCTATACTCCTTTATGTTGACGACATGATCATCACAGGAAATAATGAAGATGCCATTGTTTGTCTCAAACGGTTCCTTCACACAAAATTTCGCATCAAGGATCTTGGACCACTCAAATATTTCCTTGGTGTTGAAGTTGCACGCTCCAAAGATGGGATTTCTATTTGTCAACGCAAGTATGCCCTGGACATACTTGAAGAGGCCGGATTACTTGGTGCAAAACCCGCAATGTTTCCTATGGAGCAGCACTTGAAATTGACGCCTACAGATGGTGTCATTCTCAAGGACCCTACACATTATCGCAGATTGGTTGGAAGATTAATCTATTTGACAATCACAAGACCGGAAATTGCATATTCCGTCCACATTCTTAGCCAATTCATGCAACAGCCAAGAAAGCCTCACCTAGATGCAGTGCATCGCCTTCTTCGATACTTAAAGTTAGCTCCGGGTCAAGGGTTGCTCTTTCCCTCACAAGGCAGTTTAATATTACGGGGTTATTGTGATGCCGATTGGGCAGGATGTCCCACCACGAGAAGGTCCATCTCGGGTTACTGTGTTTTTCTTGGTAATGCTCTTATAGCTTGGAAGACGAAGAAACAAACTACTGTTTCCAGATCATCAGCTGAAGCTGAGTATCGCTCAATGGCAGCAATCACATGCGAGCTCACTTGGCTGAGGTATCTCCTACGCGACTTGTGCATTGATCATTTTGAGCCGGCAACGTTGCACTGCGACAACCAAGCGGCAATACATATTGCAGCCAATCCAGTTTACCATGAACGTACCAAACATATTGAACTTGATTGCCACACTGTACGAGAAAGAATTCAAAGAGGAGAAATCAAGACGACATACGTACAAACTGGAAAACAGGTTGCTGACATTTTCACAAAGCCATTGGGACAAGCTGTTTTCCATTCACATCTCAGCAAGTTGGGTGTTTTGGATATCCATACTCCAACTTGAGGGGGAGTGTTAAAGGAAAGAATCAAGTCATATTTGATATGCCCATATTATAGGGTCGTTGATTGATTCCTAGTATATATGTCATTCAATTGTTTATTTCCTTCCTAGAATAAGTCTCTCTCAGTTTGTATAAAGCTGTAGCTATATTGTATATTCACACATCAATAAAATATAGAGATTTTCTCTACCAATCTGTTTTCTTCATTCACCATTTTTACAAGAGAAGTAAGGTTATTTTATTTATTTTTTGTTTTGCTAAGTGGGGGGAGGTGGGGTGGTTCAGGTTGTTTCTTTTTAAATTGTTGTAAAGATAAATCTAGTTTTTAAATTGTTCTAAAGATAACTCTCTATTGATTGGGGTTTTGTTGATGATCATTCAATGAATGTAGCATTATCGAGCGCATTTGTGGATTAAATTTAGTGAATGTAGCATTATGGAGTGCATTTGTTTAGTAAATTAAGTGAACGTAGCATTATCGAAATTGATTATATCGGGTTTTGGGTTTGTTAGGAATTGGTTGAATGGGAGCACAAGAGCAGGAACCCTGGAAAGATGCATGCTTGTGGGCATGATGCTCATGTAACAATGCTGCTTGGAGCAGCTAAGTTACTTCAGAGCAAAAGCAAAGAAATAAAGGTAACCCAATTGAAATATGCTCAAAATATACCATTTATACATTGCTTAAGGTTTTGCATATGTACAATTTTATAGGGCACAATCAAGCTTGTTTTTCAACCTGGAGAAGAGGAACATGCAGGGGCTTACCATATGATAAAAGAGGGTGCTCTTGATAACATTCAAGGCATTTTTGGGTTACATATTCAACCTCTAATGCCCGTTGGTACTATTGGTTCCAGGCCAGGTCCAATTCTTGCAGCCTCTGGTAGATTTTCAGTCACAATTCATGGAAAAGGTGGGCATGCTGCGTTTCCCCATTTGGCCACAGATCCAATTCTTGCTGCCTGCTCGGCCGTCCTTGCCCTTCAACAGCTTATTTCTAGAGAAACAGACCCTCTTGATGCCAGGGTATATAATATATGCATTTTCTCGTTGGTTTTCTTGTTTGTTACGGTTAGTTTATACATGAACATTGTGTGAGAAGTAGAATTCTAAAATGGGGTATATTAGATTTTTTCATTTCGGACCGTTTATAGGTGGTTACTGTTGGGATGATTGAGGGTGGCCAAGCAGCAAATATAATCCCAGAGACAGTGAGACTTTTAGGCACTTTTCGAAGCATGACTTCAGAAGGTCTAAACTACCTTCAGCAAAGGATTCAAGAGGTATAATCTGAGGTCTAATTTAATTTAATCCCGCCATATAATTGTTTTTACTTCAACAAAGCTGAGAAGTAACTGTTTAAGCTATGGTAGCAAAGAGCTTTGACATGTTATGCACTTAGACAGTCTGACATGTTATGTCGTTAGGATTTTCAGTTTAGACGACTGAACATGTTGTTAACTTATTACATGAGATAGAGCATAATTGTGTATATGATTGAGATGTTATGTTGTTAAAATTCTTAGTATAAACGATTGAGATGGAGCATAATTGTGTATATGATTGGCAGGTCATAGAGATACAGACTTTGGTGCACGGGTGCACAGCAACGGTAGACTTCATGCTGGAAAAAATGAAGCCCTATCCAGCCACAGTTAATGATGAAGCAATGTACAAACATGCAAAGAATGTGGGAGAAACTTTGCTTGGGGAACCAAATGTGAAGCTTTTTCCAATGTCTATGGGAGCAGAGGACTTCAGCTTTTACACAGAAAAAATGGCAGCTGCATTCTTCATGATTGGGACAAAGAACGAGACTTTGGACCCAAATACAATTTGGCATTCACCCAATTTGGTAATTGATGAGGAGGTTCTTCCAATAGGAGCTGCCCTTCATGCTGCTGTTGCAATTTCTTACTTAGATAATATTGCTGCTGCTGTAACTTATTAGAAATCGTTTAATTTGGTACTGTTGTGCTTTAAAAATAAAAAAATAAAAACTGCTTCCGCTATGCTGTGAGAATAATCAGCTATGAAATAAAACAATTAGGTATTTGATAAATTGTACATGGAAAAGTGTTGTGAGTAGTCAAAGTATTTAGTAAAATTGTATTAAAAGTACTTTTAGTATGCATAATGACCAAAAAGAACATAACAAAGAAACAATTACTTTTTGGGTGATTTTATTGGCACCCCATTATTTGCTCTTTGCACCCCACATTCTCTTTACACCCCACTGAATTTTTGTAAAATTTAAAATTACTCACTATACCCCATTTTTCTTCCTAAATTGCCCTCATGAACCTCATTCTCTAACTTACCTGTGTAAATCCCATCCCATATCAAACCTCACCTATCGAAAACTCCCTTCTCTTGCAGACACACCCCATCCTATATCAAACCCCACTCCATAAAAAATTCTCTCCTCTTGCAGACACACCTCATTGTACACCCCATCCGATTTGCAACAGACTCCATCGCACACCCCATCCCACCTGAAACAGAGCCATCGCAGCAAACCCCAACCCCATCGCCTTACCCTATCTTAAACCCCCATTGCCGATCTTTCCAGTTTTCACAAACCCATATGACCTTAAAATCCTCCGAAAAGCCAAGTTTGATTTCAATTTTGATTTCAACTTTATGGGTGTGTGGTTCGAACTTGATTTTACAAAAATAGATGTTACTTTCGGTGGGTTACCACCGAAATTGTTGCATTGTTTCAGTGGTAGTCCACCAAATTTGTTTCCGTTTTTCAGTGGCTGTCCACTGAATGTATTTCCATTTTTCAGTGGTAATCTATCGAATTTGTTTTTGTATTTTTGGTGGTTTTCCACCAACTTTGTTTCTGTTTTTCAGTGGTAGTCTACTAAATTCGTTTCTTGTTTCAGTGAATTAGTTTCTTGTATCATAGATCATCTACTGAATCCGTTACTGAGTTTGTACTTAATATTATTTTTTTAGACATGAAGATGACTCTCAGAGGTACTACTGAGGCTTCATCATCTCAACTTGATAAACAACGTCCCACAGCCTCAACGAAAAGACATAGGGCGGCTCCCCAAGATCACTTTGAGGATATTACAGAGGTTGAAGATGTAGCTCCTACTCATGATAGTAATGTTGACGCAAAGGTTGAAGATGTAGCTGCTACTCATGATAATAATGTTGATCCATCTTTACTTACGAGTTTTAAAACTCACATAGTAGGTGCAATTTGGAATAATCATGTAAGTCGTTTTACTGTAACAATATAAGGCAGAATATAAGTCTGGTTCATGGTAACTAACCTAAATATTTTTTAAAAAATTTTTATTTTTATTTTTGTATTTGACTAGGAACGTGAGCCCCTTAGGTGCATATCGAAGACATCTACCCTTCGTGAGTGGAATTAGTGGGCTAATCCAAATAATGGTATATTCAAAAAGTACATTCAGATGTCTAGATTAGAGCAACTTATTAAGTGTTCTTATTAGAATGCAGATAAGATTATGGTATCTACCTTCTTTGAGAGGTGGCATCCCAAAACAAACACTTTTCACATACCTTTTGGTGAGATGACCATCACATTGGATGATGTGGCATTTAGTTTAGGCATTTATGTGTCTGGTGCAGCTGTTGCTCCGCTTGAAGATGATAACAACACAAATTTTGAGTTGTTAGTTAATTACTTAGGAGTGATTGATGAAGAGGCTACTCAACAATTGCACAAATATAGTGACAAGTATGTGAGTTTGTCAAGGTTACGAGCGCGATTCTCCGATGTTTCAGACACATGTTCAAAGGAGCACATCATGTATTCGACCAGAGCATATTTGTTATATCTCTTGGGTTGCACTTTGTTTGTTGACAAGACTGGCACGAGAGTCTAAATAGTGTACCTTAGACTATTAAGAGACCTTGATAGTATTGCTGGTTATTCATGGGGGTCTAGGTGCTTAGCATGATTGTATAGACAATTAGGCCAACTTCGAGGTATAAGGTGAAGCAGATTGCTGGGTACATGACTTTGCTAAAGGCATGGGTATATGAGCACATGCATGGTATTGTTGTCCCTAATCATGACCTTGATTATTTAGAGGTCTAGCCTCGTGCACTTCGTTGGATTCCAAGACGAGACAACGGGACAACATTGGTAGACGTGCAGAAGTATATACAGCAACTTGACGTTTTGAATGTTGATCAGGTGTGTTTCTCTTACATGTTATCCAACTTTGTCATATCACCATTTGCATCTGACCTTACATCAGTTGTCTCACTAGACTTGCAAGACTTATAATTACCGCTCCTCTCACAAGCAAGTATTATTCGAGCCACTCTACCGTGTGGTGCGAGTGTGCCGACGAGGACGTCGGGCCCATGAGGGGGGGTGGATTGTAACATCTCATATCGACCATAAACAAAACTGTGAGGACAGAGAGGGAGGCCCAAAGCGGACAATATTATGCTACGGTGGAGCTGATCTCGGGATGTGACAGTAAAATAGGTTATTCATGTTTTAAATTAGTATAGAGTGCAAAAAGCAAATAATAAGGTACCAATAAAATCTCCCTTACCTTTTTTTTTTTCTGCCAAAAAGGAAATCAACTTCTCTACGTATACTCATCCTTTAAAAATAATAATTTTTGGCACTAGCATATGTATAGAAGAATTTTTTATATTTTTTTATATTTAAAGTGTACGTATATGTAGAGAAGTTGATTTACAGTTTCTATCTTGAAGAAAAACATATACTAGTTGATATAAGAAATAATTATATAAAATATATACACTCTTATTATAGTTTCAACTATCGTTTATATTTATAAAATAAAAAAACAACAAAAAAACTATCAACATATAGAGATCATTGATCTAAACTTATTTTATTGTAGCCGTTCAAATTCGATCCATTCATATATATATATATATATATAAAGCAAAAGACAGAGAATTGTGAAACATTCAAAATACCAGAAAATATCATTGGTTAATGCAAATATTAAGAATTGAAATTATTAATTAAATTAGGATAATATGGTAAATTCACACTTTTCATATTTTAAAAAATTAAAAGTAAAAAGAAAATCAAATAATGAATCATATTTTTATAAAACACAACTATCCAATATCTTTTTTAATTCTAAAATAAATTTTTAAATTTTTTTAAAAAAGAGAGGCTAGTTACTCATTAAAATGTAACTTGGCCACAATAAAAAAGAAAGTCATTGTCTCAATTACGTAAATTCGATTAGTTTTGTGACTATAATATTCTTTGTCGACCCCCAAAAAACAAAAAGACTATTTCAAACCCTTCTTGGTTGTGGCTGGACCAAACCCACAACAATACATAGCTTGAAGACTCGCAAATTTTTTATTTTTTATTTACAAATTATTGTGTTTTCCGATTTGCATGGAGTGGCTGCGTCTGTTGTTGTTGCTATCAGCGTTAGCAATAACAAATCATGTGTCATATTCATGGGGTTTGGAGGCTGGTCCGAGTTGGGAGCTGAGTCAACTGAATCGGGGGCTGCTGAACTCGGCCAGGCAGCCCGAGTTCTTTGATTGGTTGAAAAGGGTTAGGAGGAGGATCCACGAGAATCCAGAACTGGCCTTCGAGGAGCACGAGACGAGTCAACTCATTAGATCGGAACTCGACTCGCTCGGGATCCAGTACACGTGGCCGGTGGCGAAGACTGGGTTGGTGGCTTCAATTGGTTCTGGGTCGCAGCCATGGTTCGCTCTGAGGGCCGACATGGATGCTCTCCCAATTCAGGTCAGCCAATATTCTCTCTTTTCTAGAATGTCAACAACCCCACAAAAAAGTACCCCAAAAAAAACCAAAATTATCCAGTCACATTGCCCCAATGGACCCATAACAGATGGAGAGAAATTCTCATACAAAGAGATAACATTTTTTGTTATCCAAATCAATAACGGAATGACACATTGGATAACTTTTTCGATGTGTGATTATGCTATTGACTAGAAATAGCAAAATACTAAGTAAATGTTTTTCTTGAGGAGGGCCAATGTGTGTCCCACCTAAGCACTCTGAATTGATTGGATCCATTTTATCAGTATTTTGAGAATCAAAATGGGAGTGAAAGACTGTCGTTAACATTCCTAACAAATTTGCATTTGAATTTACTCCAATGCTAAACTTCATTATTTTCCTTCTTCTTTTTTTTGACATGTGTATGCACATTTGTGGAGCAAATTTAGTGAATGTAGCGTTATCGAGCACATTTGTTGAGCAAATTTAGCAAATGTAGTAACATTATCGAAATTGATTGTATCGGGTTTCTTGTTTGTTAGGAATTGGTTGAGTGGGAGCACAAGAGCAAGAACTCTGGAAAGATGCATGCTTGTGGGCATGATGCTCATGTAACAATGCTGCTTGGAGCAGCTAAGTTACTTCAGAGCAAAAGCAAAGAAATAAAGGTAAACCAATTGAAATATATGCTCAAATCAGATATTTTCCTGTTGTTTTATTTATATATACATACCATTTTATACATTGCTCAAGGTTTTTGCATATATTTGTCCAATATTATAGGGCACAATCAAGCTTGTTTTTCAACCTGCAGAAGAGGGTCATGGAGGGGCTTACCATATGATAAAAGAGGGTGCTCTTGATAACATTCAAGGCATTTTTGGGTTACATATTCAACCTCTAATGCCCGTTGGTACTATTGGTTCCAGGCCAGGTCCAATTCTTGCAGGCTCTGGTAGATTTTCAGTCACAATTCATGGGAAAGGTGGGCATGCTGCATTTCCCCATTTGGCCACAGATCCAATTCTTGCTGCCTGCTCGGCCGTCATTGCCCTTCAACAGCTTATTTCTCGAGAAACAGACCCTCTAGAGGCCAGGGTATAATTTTTGCATTTTCTCATTAGTTTTCTACTTTCTACTTTGTTATGGTTAATTTATACGTGAGCATTATGTGAGAGGTAGTACCGTATATCAATTTCATTTTTGTTTTGGACTGGTTATAGGTGGTCACTGTTGGGATGGTTGAGGGTGGCCAAGCAGGAAATGTGATCCCAGAGACAGTGAGACTTGGAGGCACTTTTCGAAGCATGTCTTCAGAAGGTCTATACTACCTTCAGCAAAGGATTCAAGAGGTATAATCTGAGGTCTAATTTAATTCAAGCCTGCAATATATAATTGTTTTTTACTCCAACAAAGATGGAGTTTTGATGTTTTACGTTGTCAGACAGTTTGACATGTTATGTTGTTAGAATTCTTAGTTTAAACGATTGGGATAGAGCATAAATGTGTACATGATTGGCAGGTCATAGAGATGCAAGCTTCGGTGCACCAGTGCATGGCAACGATAGACTTCATGCTGGAAAGAATGAGGCCCTATCCAGCCACAGTTAACGATGAAGCAATGTACAAACATGCAAAGAATGTTGGAGAAACTTTGCTTGGGGAACCAAATGTGAAGCTTCTCCCAATGTCTATGGGAGCAGAGGACTTCAGCTTTTACACAGAAAAAATGGCAGCTGCATTCTTCATGATTGGGACAAAGAACGAGACTTTGGACCCAAAAAGACTTTGGCATTCACCCTATTTGGTAATTGATGAGGAGGTTCTTCCAATAGGAGCTGCCCTTCATGCTGCTGTTGCAATTTCTTACTTGGATAATATTGCTGCTGCTGTAACTCATTAGAAACTTCTAAATCTATTTATGTGAATAACTTATAAATAATTGAAGTGGAGTTTTTTTTTAAAGTCAATTAATTGAATTAGAGTTGGAGAAGCAAACCAATCAATATCACTAAATAAAGATGAAGATGCCAACGAGGTCTAGCCCAAAGATCTCAAGTTCGAATTTCCATAGCACATAGATCTCAAGTTCGAATTTCCATAGCACATTGTAATGTGTGTGTATGAGAATTATCATGACACTATCGCTTGTTATATCCGGGGCTCTTGCTTTGAGTGTTTGTTGCTTTCCACTACTTTTGAAAATGCGGAAATTGCTTTACACTACTTCTCAGACTCTGCTTAGCTTATGTAGGAAAAGATTCCAAATTTTCTACCTCACGGAGATCTCCTCATGTCTATTTTGTTTTATATGCCGACCTAATAGCAGTGTTCATAAATAGATATAAAACAAAAAATTAGGACCACAATTTTGTACTTCCTAGATCATCTATTTGTGGTAGGGCTCAGTTTTAAGACGAATTGGGCATTGCATTGGGTCTTAATTTTGTAATGGGTGCATGAATGATGCACATGAATCACTACATCATGGAAGCTTGTCTCCTTACGCATAAACAGGCACATAGATACTTAGTTACACAAGTCGAAAGAAATATCGAGATTCGACTAAGATTAATAACGAATCGATGTAGACCACAAGCTATTTTTAACAAATTTCAATTCACAATAACCTTGACATATATAAGGTACACCATAGATTTTTTATTTATTTGAAGCCTATATTTTCTTTAAACCTGCACTTTTAAAATTGTTGTTGTAATTAGATTTCTGTCTGCTAAAGAAGTATTTCTGTATTTACGTATAAACAGATTATTTTCTGGACTAGATAGGTGTGACTGTGTGAACTGACCCACACATGAATAGGTGGCAATTACGAACAGAAACAACCCATTAACAAACAAACAAATGGAGCAGAAACTTTCAGACCAAAACAAAAGGCCAAAAATGGAAAGGGAAAGTTTCAGGCCCAAAACTGTAAACAAATACGGTGCTTGAGGAGAAAAGCTTCATTCACTTTCAAATTTCACCAAAAACCCAAAAGTCTTTTCTTTCCACCATGGGGTTGATGATGCTCTTGTGCCTATTTCTGTCAACAATCTTGGGCCAGTCTCGGGCTGTGGAAGCTTCTGAGTCAGAGCTCCCGAGTCAAGAGCTCGAGTTCTTGACTCGGGGACTCTTGGGGTCGGCCAAAGAGGCTGAGTTCTTTGAATGGATGAGAGGAGTGAGGAGGAGAATCCACCAGTACCCAGAGCTTGGATTTGAGGAGCACAGAACGAGTGAACTCGTCAGGTCCGAGCTTGACTCGCTTGGGATTGAGTACGCGTGGCCTGTTGCCAAGACTGGTGTGGTGGCTTCAATTGGGTCAGGCTCCAAACCAGTTTTTGCTCTCAGGGCTGACATGGATGCCCTTCCACTTCAGGTTCTCTCTCCCTCTTTCTCTCTGCTATGAAACTTTGACTTGTTGTTGACCAGCAAATGAAACTGGGTACTGCTTTATATTTGGTTTTTTTTTTTTCGGGTCACTGATAAACAAAATGCACCCATTGAATTTGGAAGGAACAAGTAGAGTGGGAGTTCAAGAGCAAAATAGATGGCAAAATGCATGCTTGTGGTCATGATTCTCATGTGGCAATGTTGCTTGGTGCAGCCAAATTACTCCAAAGTAAAAGAGACATATTAAAGGTACATATTCTCTTGTCACACTTACTGATAATAGCATTTAGTCTCTATTTGAGTGGAGGTGTAAATACCTTTTTAACAACAAACCCAAGTCATAAAATTTGATGTCTGTTTGATGCTTTGAAGGGTACTGTGAAGCTGATTTTTCAGCCGGGAGAAGAAGGTTATGCCGGAGCTTACCATATGTTACAGCATGGTGTTCTTAACGACGTTGATGCCTTCTTCTTTATACATGTTACGCCATCACTACGCACTGGTGTGATTGCTTCAAGGCCTGGTCCAATGCTGGCTGGTGCTGGCCTCTTTTCAGCCACAATCAGAGGAAAAGGTGGACATGCAGCTGCCCCACATAAGAACAAGGACTCAATTCTAGCAGCAGCATCAGCTGTGGTGGCCCTTCAACAGATTGTATCAAGAGAAACAAATCCTCTTGAGGCCAGAGTAATCTTTTCTCTTCCCCCTTTTAATGAAATTTGATTAAGCATATAATTTCACATGTTTTAATTTTCATATTCAAAACCAGTGACAGGAAGAGCCCATAATTCCATTCTTGGTACATTTGAATTATCAATTATGTAGGTGGTGACAGTTGGATTCTTAAAGGGAGGTGAAGCAGGAAATGTGATCCCTGAATCTGTGAAATTTGGGGGAACTTTTAGGAGCTTGACTAATGAAGGCCTCACCTATCTCCAAAAAAGGATCAAAGAGGTAAAATAGGCAATCACTCTATGACCATGAATTTCCTCCATTACAATTTTCAATCAAATAAAGTACCAATTTTCAGTCGGAGTGATCTAACCGAAAAAGTATTGCAGGTCATAGAACTGCAGGCAGCTGTGCATCGATGTGAAGGTACAGTGGACTTCATGGAAGACACACCATTGCCTTATCCTGTAATGATCAACGATGAACCGTTGTATGAGCATGTGAAGAAAGTTGGAGAGGCCCTGCTTGGGGAACCTAATGTGGAGCTTTGCCCAGTGATAATGGGAGCAGAGGATTTCAGCTTCTACTCAAAGGAGTCTGCTGCAACAATTTTTATGCTTGGAATAAAGAATGAGAGTCTCAAATCAGATCAGCCATTGCACACATCTCACTTTGTCATTGATGAAGAGGCTCTTTCTGTAGGAGCAGCTCTCAATGCTGCTGTGGCAATCTCATACTTGGATACACATGTTGTTCGGACTCATTAAGACCTTGAATTTTGGTTTTCATTCAAAATCCATCGTGTAAATTGGCCTCAGAGTACGAAATAGAGAACATTTTGGATTTGAAGAGACCATAAGCTTGAATGTGCTAGAATTACATTGAAACTTAATGAGACACCCGTTATATTGATTTCTAATGATAACAGCCCCTGAACTTATCTACACTAACAATATTTAAGGCATTTTTTGGTTACATATTCAACCTCTAATGCCCGTTGGCACTATTGGTTCCAGCCCAGGTCCAATGCTTGCAGGCTCTGGTAGATTTTCAGTCACAATTCATGGAAAAGGAGGGCATGCTGCATTTTGCCCACGGCAGCTCCTTCAGTTGATGATTCTCTTACTACTCTTTCCGACTGCGAAGGTAACCAGGGAAAAGCTTTGGTACTTTCCGACCAACGAGATACATGGGAGTCTCAAATCAGATCAGCCATTGCACATTGATAATGGGAGCAGAGGATTTCAGCTTCTACCCAAAGGAGTCTGCTGCAACAATTTTTGTGCTTGGAATAAAGAATGAGAGTCTCAAATCAGATCAGCCATTGCACACATCTCACTTTGTCATTGATGAAGAGGCTCTTTCTGTAGGAGCAGCTCTCAATGCTGCTGTGGCAATCTCTTACTTGGGTACTCATTAAGAGATTGAATTGGTTTTCATTCAAAATCTATCAATTTAAATTGGCCTCTGAGTATCAAATAGAAAACATTTTTGGATTTGTAGAAACTAAAAGCTTGAATGTGCCAGAATCATATTGATTATGAGACACCCTGTATATTGATTACTAATGGAACAGCCCATGAAGTTATCTACACCAATAAATTGTAGTAACAATCCTTGAACTACACTGCAATTTGCATTTTCATCATTGAATTCCAGTAATAGTTGTTGTTGTCCTTCAACTTCAACCCATGTTGGACGAAAAATCCAAACCAAGGTATAATTGATTGACAATAGCTACAATTTAGTCTCTTTTTTTAAAAATACAACTAAAGGGGATTGAACACTTAACTTAACCTAATCCTCACTCATTTTCCCGACGCTCTCAGCATTTGAGCTTAACATAAAAGCTTTCGAAATCAGTAACTTAATTCCTTGCTAGATCAGCATCTACCGTCAGGTCAGGTCAGTACGAAGTTTAAGATTTCAATCATCTGTTAAAGCAGAGAATGACCTTCCTCTTCCATGACTTTTGAATGCTATTTCTCATCTCAACGAAGCAATTTTGAAGGGCATCTCAAAAAGTTTATCTCAGATTGGTTAATGCGTGTAAGTAGGGTTTTCTATTGCCTCCCCATGACATGATATTATTGAAAGCAAATCCTACCACTATCTATTATACACCAAAAATGTCAGTATCAATGTCACCCCTATTTTGCTCCATTACTTTACCAAGATTTATTCTTCTTCTTTTTTTATCTGAACCAAGAATTATTCTTTTGCTTTGATCATTCATACTAAACCAGCACTTCAAATTGACATATCAGCCACATCAAAATAAATTGTTTTCCATTTTTGGCTAAACCAGCACTTTAAATTGACTTAATCAACCACTTCAAAATAAAATGGTTTCCATTTTTGGGTAAATGCAGCTACCTAGTAATGAAAAGAACACAACTTTCTCAGGCACGTGTGCAAATCTGACCTACCCCTGTACTTGATCTCAATCTTAAAAGAGGCACACATGGTGTTCTTGGAATCTCAGAAGATATTTTTCAAATGGGTTTCAATTTCACTTTCTCCTTGTGCTTCTTGTTATCACTAAAAGCTGCACTCTTTCATCAAACTTGGGCTGAATATGGATCAGAGCTCGAGTTCTTGACTCGGGAGTTGCTGGAAGCGGCAAGAGATCCCGAGTTCTTTGAATGGATGAGAGGGTTGAGGAGGAGAATTCACCAGCACCCTGAGCTGGGATTTGAGGAGCACAGGACGAGTGAACTCGTCAGGTCCGAGCTTGACTCACTGGGAATTAAGTACAAATGGCCTGTAGCCAAAACTGGGGTGGTGGCTTCTATTGGCTCTGGCTCTAAGCCTGTCTTTGCTCTGAGAGCTGACATGGATGCCCTCCCTCTGCAGGTTCTCTCTCTCTCTCTCTCTCTCTCTCTCTCTCTCTCTCTCTCCTCTCTCTCTCGTACACAGAGTTGCCGTATTTCTACTGCTTCATATCTTCAATCACTCTGCTAAGCAACCCACGAAGTAGGTCTCAACCTTACAATCTGAAAAGGTTGACAACCATTATAAAATTATGCATGAGAATGTGATATGGAGCAGTTCATTATATATGTTTATAATAGTATGATATTTAGCCAAGTGTCACACATTTGGGTCAACTTGGTTCCTCATGACTGCGTTTTATGATGAACTCCCTTTCGCAGTAGTAATTTTTAAGTAGCTGCTACTATTGATGTCTGATTCCTTGAAACCAATCTTATTTTATTTGGAAGGAATTGGTAGACTGGGAATACAAGAGCAAGATTGATGGGAAGATGCATGCTTGTGGTCATGATTCTCATGTAGCAATGCTACTTGGAGCAGCCAAGTTGCTTCAAGACAAACGAGATATGTTGAAGGTAGATGAAAATCTGTATCTGATGTTATGTTTAACAGCCAAAAAACTACCAATCTACTTCTGCAGGTCCTAATATTTCAATATGTTATTGAAGGGAACTGTGAAACTAGTTTTCCAGCCTGGAGAGGAGGGTTATGCCGGCGCTTACCATATGTTACAAGATGGTGTTTTAAATGATATTGATACCATCTTGAGTTTACATGTTTTGCCATCAGTGCCTACTGGTGCCATAGCTTCGAGGCGTGGTCCAATACTTGCTGGTGTAGGGCTCTTCTCAGCTACAATACAAGGGCAAGGAGGGCATGGAGCATCCCCTCATCAGACAAGGGACCCAATTCTTGCAGCAGCCTTGACAACCCTTGCTCTCCAACAGATTGTGTCTCGAGAGACCGATCCGCTTGAATCCAGAGTACTCTTAATTGCTTCCTTTTTTCTGCAAATTTTTCTAAGACATTGAAATTCGGTTAAAAGCTTTTTCATAAATGAGTAGAACCAGCAATTGACAACCAATAATTCTGATCCATCATCTTGTATCTTGTAGGTGGTAACAGTTGGGTATCTACAGGGGGGTCAAGCACTAAATGTGATCCCAGACAGTGTGAAACTTGGGGGAACTTTTAGGAGCTTGACTTCTGAGGGCCTCTCATATCTCAAAGAAAGGATTAAAGAGGTAGACATGCCCTCCTTGTCCAAAGATTTTAAACGCATATTCAATCTAAGTAGATTTCACTAAATACATTCCATTTACAGATCATAGAGCAACAAGCAGCTGTGCATCGTTGTACTGCGGTGGTGGACTTCATGGAGGACAGACCAATGCCTCATCCACCAATGACTAATAATGACGCGCTGTATGAACATGTGAAGAAGGTCGGCGAGGTCCTTCTTGGGAAACCTAATGTGCAGCTTCTGCCACTGACAATGGGTTCGGAGGATTTCAGCTTCTTCTCGGAGAAGACTGCTGCTGCAATCTTTGTTGTTGGGATAAAGAATGAGACTCTGAAATCAGACCGAGACTTGCACTCGCCCTACTTTTTTATTGATGAGGAGGCTCTTCCAATAGGAGCAGCACTTCATACTGCAGCTGCAATCTCATACTTGGATGGCCATGATGATGTTAACACTCAGTAGGAACATGGTTCGCTCTACAATTCTAGGAATAAGAACAATAAAGATATTATAAAATGATTAAAAAAAATTAAGAAAATGAATGCTGCAAATCCCGTCTTACTAAAGCACAAATGCAGTACTCATACCACTTGGTGATTGTGCTAGTGTGTAGCCATACTTGGATAGCCATGGTGCTAAGACAGAGTAGGAGCATTGTTCTATTTTCACTTTAAAAAATATGTAGCCTTAAACTCTTATACTTTCTCTAAGCACTCAGAAGTCAGAAGGAGAGAGAAAATTGACACACATAAAGCCCCAGCCATATCTAAACACAACATCTAATCACTAAAATTTGTTAATCAAACTCCAACTAGCCTTTTGAACTCATCCAACTGCTACCGCTTATCTTTTTAATTCCCTGCTCTTACATTTCTCTGCGGCATCTGATCAAACAGCCTGTAGGCCTCAACCAAATCCCCAACACTCGCATGCCCAGTGAGTAAAGTCGCGATTGAGGGCAAAAACGAACTGGGTAAGCTATTGGGTGAAGCTAACGATGAGCAGAAGAGGATGGTAGGCATGATATTGAAAAAAGGTTTGTGCTTTGCATGGCTTTAAAATCTCTTCTTCCTCGTTAGGATTTTCGTCGCACAGACACAGAGCCTTCTCACCTGACGACATGTCGTTTTGTCCTCTCCTTAAAACGGCAACTCTTATTCACTGGTATAAATATATTAGAGAGACGCCGAAAACCGAAACACAAGAGAGATATATGGCGATGTGGTCGTATCCACCGACGCCCAAGCAGCTGGCGGTGACGGCGTGCTGTTTCGTGACGGGGGTGGCTCTGTTCGCCGTCGGAGCTCATCTTTCACTGGCCAACGTGGGCCCACAACAGGACCGGGTCAAGGCTCGCAGGAATTTCGTCAAAGACCGACTAAGAAAGCTCCTTGATGATTAATTGGTTTGATGCTTTTCAAGCATTGAATTTTGTTCCTTTTTGTCTCACAGTTGAGTAAGAAATGTTATGTTGTCAAGTTGTCAATTTCAACTCTTGATTAAGTGATGTTTTTTTTGTTCTAAGTTACTTGCCAATGCCATATAAATTTTCAAGAAAAACCCTGATCCTCAAAAGTCAATTCAACCAGCTGTTTGTTTGAGAAATATGTCTTTGGTTCTTTTTCATGAATGCATCTTACCTAGTTGCATTTGGTCTGGAAAAACATCCTTGTCGATATCAATCTTGCCATAGTTCAGGTGTTCTTTAAAAACAGTAGAAAAAGATGCAGACTTGCACCTTTCATCTTCATCTTGGCCAAAAGCAAAATGGAGAAAGGACTTGACCAGGCCAGGCACTAGATTTCTTGCAAGATTAATGACATGTTCATGTAACTGACGTGGCAAAATGCAATCTTTTTTCAATTTTGTTTTCTCTATAATACGATGAAGAGCAGAGGAAAAGACAGACTTTACTATTTGAACTTGCCCAAAGGCCAAAGAGAAAAGCAAAGCTCTTGTCCTTTGCCCATAAGTCGTCTGCTCAGCCACATTACATGCATTAAGCCACTACACTCTACACCAACCAAAAGCAGAGAGAAAATTCAAATGGAGATCAATCAAACCTTACCCACCAACACACTCGCCATCACAGACCCACCAGAGAACCCTTCTTTACAAACTCAACCGCCGCAACAACAAGAGCAGCAGCAGCTAAAACGGCGTCGTTACATTGACAAGCATTCCACAGTGAACGGCCGTCACAGGCGGGTCAGAATACCCGTGACCTGTTGCCCCGGTATTTTCCGGCTGACCCAAGAACTGGGTCACCGATCCGACGGCGACACCATCCAGTGGCTCCTCTCCCAGGTCCGACCCGAGCTCGTCCTCCCTCCACAACCCAACAACAGGACCCGTCGGCTTCCACCCGACCCGGTTCCCCAACCCAATTGCAGATACCCGGGTGCAGCAGAAGATGGGTTGGATCACAAGGCAGTCTCTCGTCTTCCGAGCGTCACTGTGAGGGCTACTGTGGTTCAAGCATCCACTGTGTTCTTCGACACTCCAGCGACTCTAGGTAGCCACTTTGCCCAACTCTCTCAAATGGGTTGCTTTTGTTTTCATATTTGGGGTCTTGTAGAGGTTTCTGGAGTTTATGGGATGCTTAAGATCTTTGTTTTCTTTGTACTCTATGATTTGGTTAAGTGGGACCAGGATTTGTGGGTCAAATATGTTCTTTCTGTATGAAGATTGGGAGATTAAGGGCCCACCATCCTCCTTCTTCCTTAAGATTGTGAACCTGAGGTTTTGTCATGTACTTTGGGACCATGTCCTTGTAGGCCATTGCAAGTTCATATTGTATTTTTTGATCCCCAAATATTTTAATTTCCCAACCATTTACAATTTGGGTTTCTGTCATTTGTGGGTTGTTGGCAGATAAAGCAGAGAGACTAGTTGCTGGTGCAGCTGCATATGGATCGCAATTGGTTGTGTTTCCTGAAGCATTTGTTGGTGGTTATCCCCGTGGTTTGATGTTTGATTCTGCAACTGCGACTCTTTCGCCAGAGGAGAAGCAGGCCTTTGAGAAGTACTATGCCTCAGCCATTGATGTGCCTGGTCAGATTCCTTCCACTGAAGATGAAGTTTTCGTTTGAATGTGGTCTTCTGCATCACATTACCTTTTTGGTTGTTCTGAATGTTAGCATGTGTGACATTTAGAATTGTAATCTTTCCCTCTATGTTTAGAAGCACTCTTAACAATTTCAGGCTGGTTTATATCAAGTTTCTGGCAGTCAAAAATTTTGGTATGTACTTTGTAAGGAGTTAAGAACTATTGTAAATCTTTTCTCAGATGCACATAGCTGTTTGTACCTTTATATGTGATTGTCTTGACCCCCGGCCAAAGTTGGAAGCTTGTGTACATTTAGCTTTCTGATAAACTATTCATTTGTTTTATCTAGTCAATGTCTTTGAATTTTCAGTTTTATGATAAATCATTGATTTACTTTACCTGTGGCTGTTGAAATTCTATGTCATACATATAATACATTCTATCTTTTTTATTTGAATAATGAAGTTATCTTTGGTGTTTGATACGCAGGTCCTGAAGTGGACAGGCTAGCAAAAATTGCAAGTAAATATAAAGTTCACTTAGTAATGGGAGTAGTGGAGAGAGTTGGATTCTATCTCTGTAGCACAGTGTTATTTTTCGATTCATTTGGCCAGTGTCTTGGAAAACATCCCAAGCTACTACCACTGGCGTCAGAATCTCCAGTATGGTGTTCTGGAGCAAAATTGCCACTGTCTGTGTATGACACTGAAATTGGGAGAATAGGTGGCCTTGTTTGTTGGGACAACAGAATGCCAGATCTAAGAACTCAATTATATGCCAAAGGTAAATATGCTATCATACATACTACTTAAAGAAACACTCTTTCTTAGTGTTTTCAACTTTTCAACCAAAATCACCATGACCATCCAACATAAGAAGAGGTTCCACTTATCTGCCGCAGCCATGGTCATGATTTCAAGTCCACTAGTTACTTTATCACCTTTAGAATACTACGATTGTTTTCTTTAACATGGGACTCACAGGAATTATAGTCCAAGAGTTCTTGGTTTCTGATCTTAGTTTCTTGCCCCTATATCATTAGGCATTGAAATATATTGTGCACCCACAGCTGAAGCAAGGGAGATTTGGCGCTCATCCATGACCCATATTGCCCTAGAAGGTGGCTGCTTTGTTCTATCTGCAAACCAGTTCTGCAGACGAAAAGACTATCCACTGCCACTGGAATGTGTTTCTGGAGATTCAAATGATGCGACATCCTTGGATATCATATGTGCTGGTGGGAGTGTTATTGTTTCCCCATCAGGAACCATATTGGCTGGACCTAATTACCAAGGAGAATCCCTTATCTCAGCTGATCTAGGTATGAACAATTTGTTTCAGAAACATGTAAATCACAGTTAGGATGATATGCAAACAGCCATCTCTCTTTCTCCCTCACACACACACACACACACACAGTTGAGATGATATCTAAACTACTATTTGATGTTCTTAGATCTTGTAGAGATTGCTCGAGCAAAACTAGAATTTGGTGGAGTTGGGCTTGGGCACAACGCAGGGCCAAATGCTGTTGGTTGGAGGAGGACAAGCATACCGAATCCCGATTTGTTTGCTGCAACCGTGAAAACAGAAGTTTCTGATCATGCAAATGTGCTGTATGCATGACTTTGACTCTACCTTGTAGTGCCCCGACTCTAACTACTAATGTAGACTCTGCTTGAAAATAGCCACCTTAATCTACTAGAACTAGGAAGTATCTTGTAGTAAGCTTTTGAACTTAGTGACTGTTGTAGCCATGTAAATATTTTTCTCCTGTTCATGCCTGCCTATTAGATTATATTGTACAGTTGATCAGATGTTGGTTAGATTAATTTGAAGTTGTAACATCTCACGATCTTTTTTGCTCTGAATTTTGGCAGCTCATGATCGAATCGGCCTCCGAAAGCTGTATCACAATTTAAATTCATCCAAACAAAAAAAAAAAAAAACCATTTACATATTGGCATGAATTGTACAATGTGCAATGGCCTCCTACACCTCCATACAATATACATATTCCCTTGACCATTCCTCGATTTAAATAAGCTCATAATATAATATGAACCAATATTCTAGACTGCATGATCCCCCCTTGCGTTGCATGTTTTTCGAATTAAATACTTTGTAAATCTAATCCATATTTGCATGAAATTGATTATAAAAACCCCAGGACCATTACGTTGCGTTTAGAAATTCAATGGGTTTCTCATTTCACAGTCAAAGTACCACTGGATGTGTGCGTTTCATCTGTCACTGCACTATTATAATGCTGTTGGGTGTTGGCTAATTATAAGTTTGTTGCCTCATCCTTAATAATCATACACAAAATTGGAAAGTCACCCAAAAACCAAAAACAAATGGCAAATACATATAAGAGAAGGAAAAAAAAACTGAAGGGCGAAAATTGAAAAGGAAATAACAAAAAGAGGAAGGAAAAAAAAAACAAAAGCAAATATATAATATTTCTAGTATAAATTGAGACATGCATGATACATACTAGAAGCTTTTGTACAGGACAAGCTCGCTAGATTATCACAGCTTTCTTCGAAAAATCTACAACACAAGCATTTCAAGAGAGAATGGTCTAGCACAAAATGAGCAGAGATTGCTGCGACTTAGCAGCACCTGGTGATCACAAGCCAAAAGCATTGATGAGCCAAATCGTTTTCCACCAGCCAGGGCTTTTACAAAACCACCGTGGCAAAACAAAAGGCTCTGACTATGGCAAGGCATTGGCAAAAAAGAGAAATTTTCACCGTTTTGACCTTCTGCCATTCTGGCCATCGCCTCTAGCTTCCCCTAGCCTAGACTTTGAACCATTGCCTTGCACACTGGGAGGCCTATCTTGAAATGTACCAGTAGGATCCCGTGAAGGCCATGGCTGCCCCCATTGCCGTGTTGGACTAGCATGAACTCTAGCCGGTCCAAGCCTAGAACCAGACAACATTTGGTCCCTAAGACCCTTTGATGATTTATACCCTTGCATTTCATCTCCGCGACCTTTTCCTTGCTCTTGTCTTTGCCTCTCCAGTTCAGGAAATCTCTCCCAATCTATCCCATCTCCTGAATTTTGGAGCTTTTCAGCTTGCATACCCCATTCCACTCCATCTGATACGCTTCTTTGCAAAGAAGTGCTTCTTCTTGGTGGCTTACCAGATGTAGACTTCCTCCCTTTGATTTCTTCGACATCGAGTGCAGCCCACCTTGGATCACGAGCAGCTCCAGAAGCATGAATCAAGTTGTAGCTTCTGTTGTTGTTGCCCATGCTTAACTCTATGGAATGAAGATCACTTTCAGCAGAATCCTCTTCACATTCTATTCCATCTTCAACTTCTCCTCCATCCTCATCTTTTTCATCATCCTGATGGGAACCAAGATGAGCTCTGCTTAGATACGCAGAAATTTCTTCATCATTCAGATGAGAAGAACCACGTCCCTTTTCTTTGGTTCTCTTACTTCCCATAAAAGCTTCAAGTTGACTCCTCAATATATCAACAGCTGCATTCTTCTCCTCAAGCTGATGTTTTGCCTCTGAGAGTTTCACTTGAGCTCTCTCTTCACGCAACACGTCTGCAAACTGCATCATCTCCCTTTCCTTCTCAACATCTTCCCGAACTTTTGAAGACTCCCTCTTCACTTCCTCTGCTTCAGATTTATCTTCATCAATGTCCCTGGCTAATTCATCACATACTTGTTCCATTATCTCTCTAGTTCTCTTCTCACTCTCAAGTTCTTTCACTGCCTTAACAAGAGAGGCTTTTGTCTCTGCCAGTTCTTTCCCAAGTTTCTTATTCAAGCTTTCAGACCTTCTTCTCAGTTTCCTCTCTACCTCAAGTTCACCTGCAACAGCCTCAATAGCAGCCTCAACAACTTTGTGCTCTTTGCTTTTCCAAGTTGCCTTTTCTTCAGCAAAACACTTCATGAGATAATTGATCTCATTCTGGTCTGCGCGTTGTTCTTGGATAAGCTGATTGACCTGTAAACGAGCCCTCTCCAGCTCAGCATGTAAGGCTGAGATGAGGGCCATGCTTGAGGAAGGCCGATCTTCATTACCCCAAATGCGGTTGATAATTTTCAGTAGCTCTTTAGACGTGGTCAAAGCATTGCTAACATCCTTCAAATGAGTCTTGACTCCAACAGTGGAAGCAGTAGGAGTCTGGGCTCTAGATCTAGTCTCAACCTGCATAACAAAAAGATGAGAACAATACTATCGTCTAATAATAATACCATCTGATACAATTTAATCAGAAACAAAAATCTCTAGTTATAACAACTTTGAAATGTTAAGAAAAGAGCAAGAGGAAAGCAAGGTCCTTTCCAAGAACCAAGTAGATCATTGACCAATGTACCTCCATTAAGCTGCCATTGCGATGAGAATCCAACATTCCAGCATGGTGGTCTGTGAGCCTGAGCCTCTGTGAAATGGAGGGCGTCCTTCGATGGAAACTACCAGTTCCAGATCTGTCCGTCCTCTACAAAATGAGAATGCATAACAGGTAAAATTAAGGGCAATTTCTCCACCATGCCTAACTGATAGTGACAAATAGCAGGTACAATCAGACTTGCATTGATCAGGGGAATGTATCACATCGTTTTAGGATGGGACACCTACAAAACTCCAAATTTAACAAAACCTAACAATCAACCGACTATCTAACCACAACATCAATTTCTCAATTCAATTCTATTAAGTAACAGTTCGGGAAAAAAAAAACGCAAGCTTGCTCAAAAATTGTATGTTTGATGAGACGTAAAAAACCCAAAGAGCAACTTAAAAACAGAAACTTTAAGCTAAACCCAACACACAAGTGACATAGCACAAAGTCTACAAACTACATTTTCCATCAGATTCCCGCAAATTCTCACCAACCAAACAAAACACGAAGCAAAAAGAAAACCCACCTCGGAAACAGGACTATGAGACGGATCGGAGAGATGGGGAGGCAGAGAACCCGAGTGCGCCAATCTCGCGATCCTTTCTCTCTCTCTGGCCTTACTATTCATAATCTCCATCTGCCTCAGCCTCCTCTCGTCCGACGACCCTTCCCTCACTCTCGGAGACGGCATGTCGTTCATTTCCCAGAGCGTGGCGGCGAGCTTCCTGGCAGACACTGGCGCTTGCTGCTTGGACCTGCCGGCGCCGTTCTGGGAGGAGGCGGCGTAGTTGGGGGAGTCCATGGCGCGCAATGCCGACGCGGTAGGTGACCTGGCGCTCATGAGCTTCCATGTGGGCACGGGTGTACTGGATCGGCCCCTCTTGCCCACCAGTATCGCCCTCTTGAATCTGTAGTTTTGGATGATCGAAGACGACGAAGAAGCTGAAGACGAGCACCCTCGCTTTCTGATTTTGCCAGGGATCAGCAGGTTCATGCCCAAGCCGTTGTTCTGCCTCGGCATTTTCACTTTTTCGAAAACCAAAAATCAAAATCAAAAAAGAAAATGGAAAAAATTTGAAGTTGGTAGATTTGGGTTCAGGGGGTGATGAAACGTACCGTCTGGTTCATGGTGGGAATGAGAGGAAAACGAGGAGTGAAACCCTAGAAACTTATAAGAGGAGAGAGAGAGAGAGAGTTAGCTCAAGCTCCAGATTTGATCAGTACAGAGACAGAGTGTTGAGCTTGTGCAGGGGACTTTCTCCTGTAAAGGGGCTAAAGAGGAAAGGGAAGGTGGAAGGCGCGGGAATGATTGGGTGAGGCCGATATCAGGTGAGACTGAAACCGCGGTGGGTAGTTATTGAGCGGCGTTGATTGGGCTTTTCTTTTCCTGGGTTTTAATGTTTCGACCAACCGTGTGGCCGTGGTTTCGCTCTACTTCTTTTAAAATTTCAAGTGTATTTATTACCGAAAATTGGGTGGATTTTTGGATTTTTAAGCTTTGGAGTTCCTTCAACAACCAATAAATAAATAAATAAATTAGGGTTCCTAGAGTTTGAATAAATAAATAAATCCAGCAAGCATTTTCCACTTGGATAAAATTCCGTCCACTTCGGTTGTTTTAGGAAAAAATTTCCTTTAAAAAAAAGTTAAGAAAAATATTTCTTTTATGTATACGTAATGAAACATTCGAATTTGAGACTTCTTCCATTATTGGTATAAATAAAAAAATTCATTAGACCAAAGAGTACTATGATAACCCTGCATTAATCTAACCGTGCATTGGCCTCGAGTTGAGTTAGGGCGTACTCTTATTCTCTAGAATCTTTATTAAGAGATGTTCATCTCATCTAACATTCCAAGGGAGGTCAAGTAAATACAATTTAGAGGCAAAAAATAGTACCAGATCAGCAATTAGTGTAAAAAAAAACTGGTGTTGCAGATGAATTTTTTTGTTTGTTTGACTGGAAGATTGTTGTTTAGAATTTGATTGCTTGCCATTGAATTTTAACATCATTATTGCAATTTTCAAGGCTGAATTTGACATGAAGCGTAGCGCAACTTTAAATAATGACTCAAGTGCAATGATTTTCAATTGTGTGCAATTCAAATTTCACCCCACTTCTACCAGTTCACCTTTTCAAACAAATAATTTTATTTTTTACACAATAAGGAAAAGGTAAAGATTCCTCCTTCGATCACTGCAGAACTTCAAACTTTGCTGGTCAATTCAATTATATATATTGGTTGGAGACTTGAAGTGAAGAAACAATACTATTGTTTTGGTAATAAAAAGAATACTATATTTGTTAGGCCATTTTAGGATGTCAATTAGCTGGTTTGGTTTGGTTTGGTTAGGTTTGGATTCTTTTCGATTTCAGCTAAACTGATAATATATAATATAAGTTCCATTTGACTGGTGAGCTTAAAATGAAAATTATAAGTTTCATTTGACTGGTGAGTTTAAAGTGAGAATTGTATACTTGATTTTGTTTGCCCATGTTCCCACAAAGAATTTACTCTTTGAACATTTATATAGGATCGAGAATTATAGGGTCCGTCTGATAACTATTTCAATTTTAGTTTTTATTTTTTTGTGTTAGAGTATAGATAAAAATGAGAGTGGGAATGGGAATGAGGATCAATTGAGTAATTGGGTACACCACGTGGCTAAGATCCTAAAATATTGGAAATATTGTCCAATATACATAGGACATAAAAATAAAATATTTCCACATGTCCTATGTGGTACACCAAATACGTGGTGTACCCGGAACATACAAATATTTCTCCAAATTGAGATAGAGAGGGGAGGATGGGAGGGGAAGTAACAAAAATGAAAATAAAAATGTGAAAGTGAAAACAAAAATGTGAAAGTGAAAACAATTTCAAATAAATTTTAGTTTTTAGCTTTTGTTTTAACTTTCATTACTCCTCCTCTCATCCTTCCCTCCCGTCTTCCCTCTTAATCTCATCTCCACTCTTATTCTCACTTTCATTCTCCCACTTTTTTCTCTATACTCTACCACAAAAAAATGAAAACTAAAAACTAAAATTGAAATAGTTATCAAATAGCCCATAAGTTTTGTAATTTTTTTGGGGCTTCAGCCTTCCTTTTTATCGAACTGAAGAATTGTCATTTTTATTAAGGCTCGAAAGAAAATTACATATCTAAGTGATTTTAAGGTCGTGATAACATTTTATCAAGTGTAATGGTAATTCCCTTCCTAATGTTAAAACAGATCTTAAGTATGAATTCCCTCATTCTCGTTGATTTACATAAAACTTTGGCCGTCCATTCATTTTGTACTATCTATGTGTCACGTGGAACATTTGGCGTTGTTGAAAACCAAAGCATTCATTCAGTTTTTTTCTGTGGCTATAGTCTTAAAGGCTACCCCATGCCCCTATAATATAGTATGTAAAGGTTGAAGTGGATTTTACACACCAATGCCATAAAACAGAGACTTTTATGTGATACATTGTCCAAAATTTTCCTTGCTTCAAATTGGTTTCCTTTCTAAAGTAGGACATATTTTGTAGCTTGGTGCTGATGTTGCTCCTCTTACTGTGCCCTAGCACTCGAGGTATAGGCTTTTGTCAACAGTGGGACTCTTTTTTATTTATTACCCAATTGATGCTAAGAATAAGAGGTTCAAAACCAGCCACATCCCATGTGGTTTCTTTTTCTCAAGACCTAGGAAGTCCCTTTGATGCGTTCAAGGAGCTACAGAGAGGAGGAAAAAAAATACGGCTTTAAGGAGGGACAACTCATATGCATAGGTTTCTGTTTCTGTTTCTGTTTGGTGGTTGGTTCCTTTTTAAACTTGTTTGTGATTAAACTGGAACCTTTGTTGGCCCACGAAGAAAAATATATGCAACTACAGAAACTTTTCTTTTACAATATTTGTCATAAATATTTTTTATCTACTTGTAATAATAGTCTAAACAACTCGTATTTATAAAGAAGATAGAATTCATGTGTAAGGGAGAAGACACACTAACCCGCAACAGCAATTTTGTCATATATTTAACATTATGTCAAATGACATAATGTGTCAACTATTTACATCGCGTGGACATGTAACAACCCCGAAAAAAAACTTTTTTTTTACTAATATACACAAGTCACCATGCCAATTTGGGAAAGAACAAAAAAGTTTTTCTTGGTCAAATGGAAAAAAAAAAAAAACAAAAGAAGTTTAATGCAAACTCTTTGTAACTTTAATATCACTATCAAACGAGAAATTCTTGACGAGAATGGCAGGCAGGCACAGAACACAGCTGATGGGGACGAGCATTTTGTATGGGAATGACTAAGCACTTCCATGTCCATCCATTTTTTTGGTCTAAGAGGCTAGCTAATCCCATGAATAAAAACAAAGTGGAAAAGCTGGTTCCAACTGAATTTCGGTCGGCAACAAGCCCATCTATCATGTCACAGTCTCTGAAAATGGACAAGTGAATTTTAATATTCATCTATATATAAAACAAAAGACAAAGAATGATAAAACATTCAAAATATTCTTGGTTAATGCAAACATTAAGAATTAAAATTATTAATTAAATGAGAATAATATGGTAAATTCACACTTTTTTATATTTAAAAAATTAAAAGAAAAATCAAATAATTGATCATATTTTTATGGAACACAACTATCCATTATATTTTTAAATTCTAAAATAAATTTAATTTTTTAATAATAAAAAAAACCTCTCGAAGGGACAGAAACGCACACGAAGAGGTTAATTTTATGCTAATAAAATAAAAGAAGCCTAGCATTGACCTCGATTTGAAAGTCTTTTTATCCTAATATACTAATATGAAAGAGCATGCTCTTATTCTTTTTGCCCTTTTTGTCTGTTTTTCTCAAAAATTTAGATTTAAACTTAAATTTAAGCAAAATGATAGGGAAACAAAAGGAGATTATGAATCCTACAAAGAATTGTGACTCGAGTATTAAGATCATTTATTCATGTACTTGATGTCTAATTTACGATTCCTCACATACAGAATGACGAATCATACTACCTATCACCCACCACACCACACCCCATATCAAAACTTAAAAAGGACTCAATCACAGCAGGTAAACCCCATCTCCATGAATTACATGTGCTTTACTTCTCTACCCACCACTCTATTTTCCTTTTATTTGTGAGTCTCATTTCCAGAAAAAAGTAGTCGATTTTCCCAACAAAAAGGAAATCAAACTTTTCGTGATTTTTTTTGTCCATGACAGCCCAACTCCTTTGACTTTATCCTATAAACCTTCTGGACTTTGGAATCTCTCTCTCTCTCTCTCTCTTCTCTCTCTCTCTCTCTCTCTCTCTCTCTCGGAGTTGCCAAGAAACGGAACCCACAAAAATGAAGATAACAAAATTATCCATGTCCCCATTTCTCTGTTTTTCTTTCTTCTTTTTGCTGCAGTTTCCTCTTATTTCATTTTCCAAAACCACACCTGCTGGTGCCAGGTTTCCATCTTCACTCATTACCCCTGAAAAGGTCTCTGCTTCTGCTCAAAACAAACTTTACAGAACCAAATACTTCACCCAAATACTTGACCATTTCAATTTCTACCCCAAAAGCTACCAAACTTTCCAGCAAAGGTATTTGATCAATGACACATTCTGGGGAGGAGCCAAGAAAAATGCTCCAATCTTTGTCTACACAGGGAATGAAGGAAACATAGAATGGTTTGCACAAAACGTAGGTTTTCTCTATGAGACAGCACCCCATTTCAAATCCCTTGTCGTTTTCATTGAGGTAAAATTTTGATCCCCAAATCAGATTCGAGATGATTTTGTTATGTTGTTGCACTGTCAATCTAGTAACTGATTAAGCAGGTAACACATCAAACTGTCTGGTAAACGAAGGTTTGTATGCAATTTGAAAAACCGTAACGCATATATATAAGATGATTAAATTTGCAGCATAGGTTCTATGGGAAGTCTATACCTTATGGGGGCAAGAAGAGCGTGGCTTATAGCAATGCAACTACACTTGGACATCTGAGCTCAACACAGGCATTGGCAGATTATGCTTCCTTAATTATTGATTTGAAGAAGAATTTATCAGCAACTGACTCTCCTGTGGTGGTCTTCGGAGGTTCCTATGGAGGAAGTATGCGATTACATTCATCTTTTTTTATATTTATAATATTGTATAATGTACGTTTGATTGAACATCTGGCTTGATTTGTTGCTTGTGATTTGTCGGGTGATCAAATTAATTTAAGTTTAAAATGCAGTGCTGGCAGCATGGTTTAGGTTGAAGTATCCACACGTTACAATCGGAGCCTTGGCATCATCTTCACCTATTCTCAATTTCGAGAATATAACGTCTCCATATAGCTTTCGCAACATCATCACTCAAGACTTTAAGGTGTTCTCTCTTTCTCTCTCTCTCTTTTATTTTCTTCGAAAATGAATTCTATTTTTGTGAAATGTGAGACAGTCGAGCCAACAGGCTATATATGATTAACAATTTACAGTCTCACATTTCATAAAACGGAATTTTGCCTAAGTGCTAGTTTGGCATTACTTATTTGGGGTAATAAGTGATTTTTAAAAAATTTTGAGAAGCTCAACCCGTTTGGTAAACTGTAATAAAATCACTTATTGTTAAAAATTGCTGTGAGAGAAAGTTATAAAGGAAAGCAGCTAATGAGGTGCTTTCATTTTCTGATTATTTAGGAATCAGTTTCGAAGAAGCGCTGGGTTTAATGATTATGCGGCAATCATTTTCTGATTATGCGTAAAATTAATACCAACAACACTTTTAACAAAAATTTTACCAAACGCCAAACTGCTTTCTCTCACAGCTGATTTATCTCACAGCAAATCTGACAGCGATTATTTTCACAGCACAGCAATGCCAAACTGGCCCTAAGATTGAACGAAAACGATTCATAGGCCTAAAATGACATTGACCCTCTGATAGAGCCCTTTCATACATATAGGCTATGATTGCTGGAAAGAAAAAAAAATATAAATGGTCCAATATTAATGTGGCAATGCACGTGTCACACACATACCTATAATACTGTTCTGATAAAGTAATGTTATTATTGGGAGCATATTTAAGATTTTTAATTACAGTCTGCAAAGCACATGCATCATAATTAACCTTAATTAATGCTAATAAACTTTTCTGAATAATTATGTTATTGTTTGCATGTGTATTAGAGTGTGAGTGAAAATTGTTACAAAGTGATCAAAGGCTCATGGGAACAGATCGAAAACACAGCAAACCAACCTGGAGGGCTTGAGCTGCTACGAAAATCATTTAAATTATGCAAGTATGACCACAACCCAACCCATAAAGCCTGGCATAATGTTAAAACTAGGCTTTTCTCTCTTATTTTTTTGTCGTAAAAAATTTGTTTTGACGTCTTTCAGTTTTGAAAGGAGAAGTTTCGATAAATTAACGGCTAATTTAGTTTATTAATTACAAATTATTAAAGTTTGTTTTATTTCTTTCAGAAATGGCGCAGATTATCTTGAAGATTGGCTTTCCACTGCATACGTTTACACAGCAATGACGGATTATCCTACTCCCTCAAATTTCTTAACTCCCTTGCCAGCATTTCCAGTGAAAAAGGTAAAAGAAAAGAAAAGAAAAATATTTTATTTTATTTTTATATTTTTAGTTCATGAAGGTGCAAAATAGTAATTTGACTTTATTGGGTGTGCAGATGTGTGAGGCGATAGATGATCCGACGACTGGAAATGACACATTTGCGAAATTGTACGGTGCAGCTAATGTATTCTATAATTACAGTGGGACAGTCACGTGTTTCGACCTTGATGATAACTCTGATCCTCACGACCTTGGAGGATGGTCTTGGCAGGTAGGAGAACATTCCTCATTTTTCTCTAAATACCGAAGTTTTTTTTTGGGGGTTTTTTTAAGCTTATAACGAGAAAAATACACATTCACGTGAAGAATTATGCTAGCGTCAATCGTTATTGGTATTACATGAATTTTACACTTGTTAGTGTATGTGATAACATTATTAACACACAATAATTAAAATGAATTTTTGTAGATACGCAATGCTTTTTAATGATGATCAAAATGTCAAATGTGATACGACTGAAGGATATTATAATTTAGAAATTGAATTGAATGACCAAAATAAAACTCTTATACAATGATTCTAATAATTAACCCCAATAAAGATCATCTTATTATAAGGTCCATATAGAAGGAATCAATTATCAACCCAATAAAAAAGAAGAAACACTTTTGTGAGTCAGAATAAAAACATCTAGACTAATAGAGAGAGCACATGGGATTAGTATCCAAGAAAAGCATGTTCTCACAATCAAAAGTTGAGCCTTAAACTCATAATTGAGTACAACTAATCATTTTCCCTTTGGAGCCTGAGAAAAGAAATTAGATTTTTATCTCACCATGTAAGTTTGCAGAAAGTTACCACTCTTAACTTTTATTTATTTATTAACATCATAATAATAATGATCATCATAGTGTACTGAAAATTTTGATGGGTTGGTCACATGTTGCTCAGTTTGGCTTGAAATTGTTAAATTTTTAAATTTTTTAAATTTTTTTTAATTTTTAGCACAAGCGATTGGAAATGAGGGATTTACACAAATTTTATTAGGTGCCTAGAGTTTTCAAACGTCTATCAACATAAGTGAAGGTGGAAGAATTCCACCAATGGAGCTATACCGCAATTTGACTTGAAATTTTTTGATTTGGTGCAGGCTTGTACAGAGATGATAATGCCAATCGGTGGAAACAATGAGGACAGCATATTCCCAGCTTCTGATTGGGATTACAGAGACCAAGCCTCTGTATGCAAAAGCAGATTTGGCATTGAACCTAGGCCCCTTTGGATCACCACTGAGTTCGGCGGCCATGTTAGTCCCATCATTTTCTATCATTATTTTCTACCAAAATTTTATTTTTTGGTTTTTATTTTACTTTTTATTGCTAATTTTTGGCAGGATATTGAGAGGGTTTTGAAAAGATATGGAAGCAATATTATCTTCTTCAATGGCTTAAGAGACCCTTGGAGTGGTGGAGGGTAATAATATAATTACCGCTTTCCAATTTCTCAGTTTTGTCAGCATGGTAAAACTGGCTAATTAATGGTTAATATTATTGTTGGGGTTTTTTTTTTTTTTTTTTTTTGGCAGGGTGCTGAAGAATATATCCAAGAGCATAGTAGCTATTGTTGCAAAAGAAGGTTAATAGTTACAATTTGATACCAAAATTACAAATAAATAATAATAATAAAAAATAGATGGAAATTGACAGGACCCGCCCCGGAATTTCCCTCGAAACCCGGAGTGGACCCCGTCTTAAACCGACATCAGCCCAATGCCGGGCCCACATACTAAAAAAAAACCGAGACTTTCTACCAAAAAATTGGCAGCGTCTCCCCTGTAAATTGAACATTTCCCAAACTTCCACCTGTTCAAAATACAGTTTAAAACACCAACCAGCAGCAAGCTTTTAAAACAATTTAAACAGTTTACAACAACGGCCTCCGGCCTCACAAACCAAACCCTAAGCGGGCGATACAGAGCATGTCTAGGAATTCAAAAACCACCGAAACAAAGTTCAACAAGAGTAGCAAGAAAAGAGGCTTCCTACGTAGGCTCAGGAAAATTGGAAGCACTCGATCGGCTCGACAGCGAAGCTCGGTCGCTACTGGCTGGGGGGCGCAAAACAGAAAATTGTGAGTGGACAAAAACAAAGTTCAGTTCAATAAAATCAAAGTATTATAACCCCACCGTTAAAAACCATGCAATAAAACCATATGCATTAGAAAAACCATCAAAGCAAGTATATATAACATATACCAAAGCAATACCGAATACAAGTCCGAAATCAGTGAATAACACTCCACAATACCCATCTTTCCAAACTTAACAATCTCGAAAGACTCAACTCTCGAAAAACGTACCCCATGGTACGACCGGCGAGGAAGTATCCTTACCGAGAAAAATTAGAACGGATGCATAGTCATAAATATATATAATAATACTACATAATATAATGATGATAATATAAGTAATAATAACCAATCTTAATTGTACCGGGAAACAATCCAGCCGGGGGATTGTTGACTGGTCCACATGGTCGAGTCCACCCCTCTATTCACCATGTGGCCAGGGGATGAGCCGTCCAACCGGGGGACCAACTCTCAGCCAGCACGTACGGCCGAATCCTCAAGACTCGTACGCCTGTAAACAGTCCTACGCGCGCAGACTACCACTCGGCTACAACCCGTTAAGGTTGCCCCAAGTCTCAACAATTCCAAGTATCTCAAGTTTCCATATCCAAGTTCCAAATCCGGGGAGGTACATAGGGTAGCGCTTAAAGCACTCCAAGCTGACATTCTATACTCAAACCTTTCCACAATCTCATCTCAACAACCCAAGTACCCCACACATAACCAATGACATATAGGCAATCTCCAAAATCCATGTATGCATAGTCAAGATACTCAAATATATCAAAATCCCCAAATAAATGCCAATGCATCATAAAAATACCAAATTCAAACATTGAATAAATAATATATCCAAAAACTCATTAAAACATTATGCAATACTTTTCCCATCATAAAACCATGCATATTATTGAAAACAAAGTCCACTCACAAGTAGTCCCACGCTGCTTGACCCTGAGAGGGTCCCGCCTGCTGCGTATGCGTGGTCGGAGTACCTATTTCAGAATATGAACACGCGATTAACAACAAGCGCTTCGAAACAGAACTTTTAAATTAAAACCCTAGTTTCCCGGGTTCTAGTGAGTGCACTAGGAATAAGACGTTCTAAGGTCCAACTACCCAAATCGGACGATTAGATCGCTCCCGAACGAACGATCGGACGTTTTCCGTAAAACTCCAAGCTTTAAGTTAATGAATCGGAACATCCGGGGCTCCGATTCACGATCCGTGAAAACCTACACGGTTCTAAGAGTACCTAGAACAACATAATTCAGTTTGGAAACGATCCAACGGTCGAAACCTATCAAACCCGGATAACGCACAATATGCGATAATCCGTTCGATAGTCAAACGACCTCCAAATCGAGCTCCGCGAAATCCTACGTGCTCGTGACAACCTAAGGATCGCATTGGGACAAAATGCAGCTTCACCACTTCTGCCCACGCGCCGCCACACGCGCCGGCAGCGCGCGGGTGGCTTGAGCAAATTCCGGCGACCGGAATAACTTCAAACCAGCGCTCATCCTTCCGGCTACAGGTCCTACTCAACTAGTGGAACAATTTATTCAACTACGACCAAGCCCAATTCGGACGGCAAGTGGCTGGAATCGGCGCCGGAAACTCACGGTTTAACCCGGAACTTCACGGCTTCGATTCGGCAACCACCGTCACCATTGTTGTCGCACAACTTAGGAAATAGCTAGAAGGAGAGGAGGGCTACCTGTTCCAAGTGACGGTGCAGCTCGCGGTGGCCGGAAACTTCGCCGGTGACGTTGACAGTTTTGGCTGAAACTTCACGTCGTTGCCACCGTCGTTTGCTGGGTTTTTGATCGGAGAAAATGGGTGGGCTGGATAGAGGAGGAAGAGAGGAAGCTTTTGCAAGAGACGGCACCTGAAACGGAGGTCGGACGGCGGAGTTCTTGCCGTCTGAAATTCCGGCGAAAATGAGAAACGGGGGAGGGGGTTTCAGCACGGGGAGAGAGAGAGAGAGAGATAGAGAGAAATCTGATATTTAAGAAAAACAACTTCGAAATATTTACAAGTTTGCCACTGATTTTGTTTTGATCGTAACTTCTTCGTTACAACTCCGAATTGAGCTCACTACGTGTCTACGGACTCATCTCAGTACGATCTATCCAAAAATTACCAGTCACTACCCCAAACTCACTCCGGATAAGAAAATGACCAGAATACCCCTACCCCGAGGGTAATTTCGTAAATTCACATTTAATTGAATTAAATACTTTGAATAAGGAATTAAATTTGGAGTCGGGGTGTTACAATCTACCCCCCTTAAAGAATTTCGTCCTCGAAATTTACATACCTGTCAATTGAAGAGATAAGGGTACTTGGTTCGCATCTGCGCCTCGGGCTCCCAAGTAGCCTCTTCAACAGTTTGACTTCTCCACAACACTTTCACTACAGGAATGGACCTGGAGCGCAACCTTTGTTCCTTTCTATCCAGAATCTGTACAGGTTGCTCTTCATACGTTAAATCTTCACTCAACTCCACCGGTTGATGCTCCAGAATATGGGAAGGATCAGGCATGTACTTCCGTAACATGGACACATGAAACACGTCGTGGATCCGAGATAATTCTGTAGGTAAGGCGAGTCTATAGGCAACTGGTCCAATTCGCTCGGTGATCTCATAAGGTCCAATATAACGAGGGCTTAACTTCCCGCGTTTACCGAACCTCATCACACCCTTCCATGGAGATAGCTTCAAAAACACCCAATCCCCAATTGCAAACTCAAGATCCTTGGACCGGTTATCCGCATAACTCTTCTGTCGGTCTTGCGCGGTTTTCAACTTTTCTTTAATTAACTTCACCTTCTCAGTTGTGGCTTGGATACTTTCTACCCTTTCCACTTTCCTGTCACCCACTTCATTCCAACAAACCGGAGTTCTACACATCCTCCCATACAAAGCCTCATAAGGAGCCATCTCAATGCTCGAATGATAACTGTTGTTATAAGCAAACTCCACCAAGGCAAGGTGAGTATCCCAATTATCTTTCAGCTGTAAAACACAAGACCTCAACATGTCTTCCAAAGTCTGAATGGTTTTTTCCGACTGCCCATCGGTCTGTGGGTGGAAGGCAGTACTAAAATGTAGCTTAGTACCCATAGCCTCATGTAAACACTTCCAGAAACGAGAAGTGAATCTTGCATCCCTGTCTGATACAATGGACACAGGAGCTCCGTGCAATCTCACTATCTCATCCACAAAGAGTTTTGCCAACTTTGACAAAGAATAAGTTTCTTTTACAGGTAGAAAATGGGCGGATTTGGTGAGTCGGTCAACTATCACCCAAATTCCGTCATGCCCTTTGGAAGTACGTGGAAGTTTGAAAACGAAGTCCATTGTGATCAACTCCCACTTCCACTCAGGGATTGGAAGTGGTTGCAAAAGTCCAGATGGTTTCTGCCGTTCGCTTCCGCTTTCACTTGTTGACAAATCAGACATCTGCTTATATACTTAGCAATATCCCCCTTCATATGCGGCCACGAGTAGTACTCACGTAGAGTCCGATACATCTTAGTACTACCAGGATGCATAGAGTAAGTGGAACAGTGAGCTTCTTCCATGATTTCCCTTCTCAAGTCATCATTGTCCTTGGGTACACAAAGACGAGTTCCAGTTACCAAAGCTCCATCTTTTCTTATTGCATAATCCGTCCGGGTACCACTTTCCACTTCTGACCTTATCACACAAAGATTAGGATCTTCCAATTGCGCCGCAATCACCCGCTCAACTAGAATAGGCCTCACATGCACACTAGCAAGCATTCCTCCTTGAGGAGTCATTTCCAAATCCACACCATCCTTCCGCAATTCTACCAATAACGGAAGATATGCCATTCTGAGATGAGCTAAACTTCCACCAACACTCCTACTCAAAGCATCAGCTACCACATTAGCTCGGCCGGGATGATACTCAATGGTACAGTCATAATCCTTAATCAATTCCAGCCAACGGCGTTGTCTCATATTCAGTTCCTTCTGAGTGAAAAAGTACTTGAGGCTCTTGTGATCAGTGAAAATCTGAAACGTCTCACCATACAGGTAATGTCGCCAAATTTTGAGAGCAAACACCACTGCGGCAAGTTCCAAGTCATGGACAGGATAATTCTGCTCGTGCTTCTTGAGTTGCCTCGAGGCATAAGCAATTACCCGATCATGTTGCATCAGAACACATCCTAAGCCTTGTAAAGATGCGTCACTGTAGATCACAAAGTTTCCCGAATCATCCGGAAGAGCCAGAACAGGTGCGGTGGTCAACCGCTTCTTCAACTCCTGAAAACTCTGTTCACACTCCTCCGTCCACTCAAATTTAACATCCTTCCTTGTCAACCGAGAGAGAGGTGCGGCTATCAAAGAGAACCCTTCCACAAATCGACGATAATAACCTGCTAACCCCAGAAAACTCCGTATTTCCGTTACACTTGTGGGTTGTACCCAATTTACAACAGCTTCCACTTTGCGAGGGTCCACATAAATTCCTTCTGCTGAAATCACATGCCCAAGAAAGTCCACTCTATCCAACCAAAACTGACACTTACTAAACTTGGCATAGAGCTGCTTCCTTCTCAAAGTCTTCAACACCAATCTCAAATGTTTCTTATGACCCTCCAAAGTTCGAGAATAAACAAGGATGTCGTCTATGAACACAATCACAAAGCGATCCAAGTAAGGTCGGAACACTCTGTTCATGAGATCCATAAACGCTGCTGGAGCATTTGTCAATCCGAAAGGCATCACCAAGAACTCATAATGGCCGTAACGAGTCCGGAATGCTGTCTTAGGAATATCTTCCTCTCGTACTCTGAGTTGATGATATCCCGATCTCAGATCAATCTTGGAAAAATACTTGGCACCCTTCAACTGATCAAACAAGTCATCAATTCGAGGCAAAGGGTATCGATTACGCACTGTCACCTTGTTCAACTGCCGGTAGTCGATACATAGCCTCATACTTCCATCCTTCTTCTTTACAAACAACACCGGTGCACCCCAAGGGGAAACACTAGGTCGAATGAACCCAAAATCAACCAATTCCTGCAATTGAATTTTTAACTCACGCAACTCAGCTGGTGCCATTCTATAGGGAGCTTGATGAATTGGATTTGTGCCTGGAAAAAGTTCAATGGTAAATTCGATTTCTCTCTGAGGAGGCAAACCAGGGAGATCATCCGGGAAGACATCTGGAAATTCACAAACCATAGGAACATCTTCCAGATTCGGAGTAAACCCTTGAGTATCAATTATGTGAGCTAAGTATCCCACACAACCCTTCTTGAGTAACCTTTTTGCCCTTATGGCGGAAATGAGACAAGATTGGAGAACTCTACGCTCTCCACGGAATACTGCTTCAGGTTGTCCAGGACTTCGGAGTACAACTTCTTTCCGAAAACAATCCACTGAAGCATGATGCTTTTCTAACCAATCCATTCCCAAGATGATATCGAGGTCAACTAACTCCAAGGGAATCAAATCGGCTTCCAACACGGCATCACCCACTTGGACAAAACAACCCTTGAAGACCATGTCTGCGAACAGAACATCGCCTGTAGGCAACGAGATACTAAAGCTTCCTGCCATGGGTGTCGGTCTAACACTGGCATAAGGTAAGAAACTATGTGCAATGAAGGAATGGGTAGCCCCGGGATCTATCAAAACACGTGCAAAGTAACCAAAAATAGGAATCATACCAGTGATAACATCGGGTGTGGCCTGCGCTTCCTGCTGGGTCATAGAAAACACACGAGCCTGCGTAGTAGGGCGTCCAGACTGACCTCTCTGGCCCTTACCTCTCCTGCCCCGAAAAGTGGACTGCACCCCACTACTAGAAGATGAACCCGCCGCAGACGACGATGCACCACTCGGTGTCTGACCCTGAGCTCTGCTGCCTTGCCCCTGTTGGGCCACCGTCTCCCTTGCAGCAACACCAACGCCAGTAAGGAGAGGGCACTCACTCTTATAATGCCCTACCTGCCCACACTGGAAACATGTCACTCTGTCCCTCTGGGCAGAACCACTAGCTTGCTCAAGGCTTGGGCAATTCCTCTGAATATGTCCTGTCTGCCCACACTTAAAACAGGTGGCATTAGACTGCCACTGAGGATTCTTGGCTGTACTGCCCACTGATTTTTGTACCGACTGCTGGCTCCAAGCTGGTCGAGAGCCAGACCTCCCACTGCTGGAACTGGACCCACGTCCTCCTGACCAACCACTACCGGCAGAGCTAGAGCTGGATCCACCCCTTTTTGATGAGCCCTGACTAGGGCCACCAAAACCTGATGAGTCTCTACGACGCCTACCAATTCCCGCTCCCAGACTGAACGTCTTGGCCACTCTGTCTGCTGCTTGGGCCAAGGCTCTCATAGTAGGATAAGTTAGCAGTGACCACAGCCTGAATGTCTAATGCCAGACCTTCCTCAAAACGGGTGCACTTGTCTTCTTCCGTGGCTACCAACTCAGGTGCAAACCTGGACAGCTCATTAAATTTGTGCTCATACTCGAACACTGACATAGAACCCTGCCTCAGATGTAGAAACTCAGCCCTCCTCGCATTCTTGTAAGTATGCGGGTAGAACTGGTCGAAGAATGCCGTTTGAAACTCCTCCCAAGTGATGGTAGTAGGGTCAGCATACCCTCTACGAAAAGTCTTCCACCAATGGTAGGCATTCCCCTTCAGAAGGAAAGCGGCTAGGCGAACCCTATCTGCATCAGGACTCTGGAGGACTTCAAATATTCGCTCGACCTCTGTAAGCCAAGCATCAGCCTCAGCTGGATCAGCATCACCACAAAACTCTTTTGCTCCCAAATCTTTCACCCTCTTTATGTCTGAGCCCTCAGTATTCCTTCTTCCCTGTAAGGCAGTAGACACGGTGCGGGTAAACTGAGTTAAGAAACCCCGTAAGTCAAGCTCATTTTCTCCATCTTGATCCCCGGCAGGTGGAGATGGTGGAGGTGGAGGTGAAGGTGAAGGAGGTGGAGGTGGAAGGTTTGCTCCCCTTCTCTGAACACGACCACCCCTCGTTCTGGGACGTTGGGGATGCATGATTCTACGCAAAGAAAACCATAGAATCATTAATTTCAACAATGCAACAAAAGCGCAAAAGTCGCAGGAAAAAGAACCTAATGCTCTGATACCAAGCTGACAGGACCCGCCCCGGAATTTCCCTCGAAACCCGGAGTGGACCCCGTCTTAAACCGACATCAGCCCAATGCCGGGCCCACATACTAAAAAAAAACCGAGACTTTCTACCAAAAAATTGGCAGCGTCTCCCCTGTAAATTGAACATTTCCCAAACTTCCACCTGTTCAAAATACAGTTTAAAACACCAACCAGCAGCAAGCTTTTAAAACAATTTAAACAGTTTACAACAACGGCCTCCGGCCTCACAAACCAAACCCTAAGCGGGCGATACAGAGCATGTCTAGGAATTCAAAAACCACCGAAACAAAGTTCAACAAGAGTAGCAAGAAAAGAGGCTTCCTACGTAGGCTCAGGAAAATTGGAAGCACTCGATCGGCTCGACAGCGAAGCTCGGTCGCTACTGGCTGGGGGGCGCAAAACAGAAAATTGTGAGTGGACAAAAACAAAGTTCAGTTCAATAAAATCAAAGTATTATAACCCCACCGTTAAAAACCATGCAATAAAACCATATGCATTAGAAAAACCATCAAAGCAAGTATATATAACATATACCAAAGCAATACCGAATACAAGTCCGAAATCAGTGAATAACACTCCACAATACCCATCTTTCCAAACTTAACAATCTCGAAAGACTCAACTCTCGAAAAACGTACCCCATGGTACGACCGGCGAGGAAGTATCCTTACCGAGAAAAATTAGAACGGATGCATAGTCATAAATAATATAATAATACTACATAATATAATGATGATAATATAAGTAATAATAACCAATCTTAATTGTACCGGGAAACAATCCAGCCGGGGGATTGTTGACTGGTCCACATGGTCGAGTCCACCCCTCTATTCACCATGTGGCCAGGGGATGAGCCGTCCAACCGGGGGACCAACTCTCAGCCAGCACGTACGGCCGAATCCTCAAGACTCGTACGCCTGTAAACAGTCCTACGCGCGCAGACTACCACTCGGCTACAACCCGTTAAGGTTGCCCCAAGTCTCAACAATTCCAAGTATCTCAAGTTTCCATATCCAAGTTCCAAATCCGGGGAGGTACATAGGGTAGCGCTTAAAGCACTCCAAGCTGACATTCTATACTCAAACCTTTCCACAATCTCATCTCAACAACCCAAGTACCCCACACATAACCAATGACATATAGGCAATCTCCAAAATCCATGTATGCATAGTCAAGATACTCAAATATATCAAAATCCCCAAATAAATGCCAATGCATCATAAAAATACCAAATTCAAACATTGAATAAATAATATATCCAAAAACTCATTAAAACATTATGCAATACTTTTCCCATCATAAAACCATGCATATTATTGAAAACAAAGTCCACTCACAAGTAGTCCCACGCTGCTTGACCCTGAGAGGGTCCCGCCTGCTGCGTATGCGTGGTCGGAGTACCTATTTCAGAATATGAACACGCGATTAACAACAAGCGCTTCGAAACAGAACTTTTAAATTAAAACCCTAGTTTCCCGGGTTCTAGTGAGTGCACTAGGAATAAGACGTTCTAAGGTCCAACTACCCAAATCGGACGATTAGATCGCTCCCGAACGAACGATCGGACGTTTTCCGTAAAACTCCAAGCTTTAAGTTAATGAATCGGAACATCCGGGGCTCCGATTCACGATCCGTGAAAACCTACACGGTTCTAAGAGTACCTAGAACAACATAATTCAGTTTGGAAACGATCCAACGGTCGAAACCTATCAAACCCGGATAACGCACAATATGCGATAATCCGTTCGATAGTCAAACGACCTCCAAATCGAGCTCCGCGAAATCCTACGTGCTCGTGACAACCTAAGGATCGCATTGGGACAAAATGCAGCTTCACCACTTCTGCCCACGCGCCGCCACACGCGCCGGCAGCGCGCGGGTGGCTTGAGCAAATTCCGGCGACCGGAATAACTTCAAACCAGCGCTCATCCTTCCGGCTACAGGTCCTACTCAACTAGTGGAACAATTTATTCAACTACGACCAAGCCCAATTCGGACGGCAAGTGGCTGGAATCGGCGCCGGAAACTCACGGTTTAACCCGGAACTTCACGGCTTCGATTCGGCAACCACCGTCACCATTGTTGTCGCACAACTTAGGAAATAGCTAGAAGGAGAGGAGGGCTACCTGTTCCAAGTGACGGTGCAGCTCGCGGTGGCCGGAAACTTCGCCGGTGACGTTGACAGTTTTGGCTGAAACTTCACGTCGTTGCCACCGTCGTTTGCTGGGTTTTTGATCGGAGAAAATGGGTGGGCTGGATAGAGGAGGAAGAGAGGAAGCTTTTGCAAGAGACGGCACCTGAAACGGAGGTCGGACGGCGGAGTTCTTGCCGTCTGAAATTCCGGCGAAAATGAGAAACGGGGGAGGGGGTTTCAGCACGGGGAGAGAGAGAGAGAGAGAGATAGAGAGAAATCTGATATTTAAGAAAAACAACTTCGAAATATTTACAAGTTTGCCACTGATTTTGTTTTGATCGTAACTTCTTCGTTACAACTCCGAATTGAGCTCACTACGTGTCTACGGACTCATCTCAGTACGATCTATCCAAAAATTACCAGTCACTACCCCAAACTCACTCCGGATAAGAAAATGACCAGAATACCCCTACCCCGAGGGTAATTTCGTAAATTCACATTTAATTGAATTAAATACTTTGAATAAGGAATTAAATTTGGAGTCGGGGTGTTACAGAAATAAAGGAGAATATTGACATGTATGATTGTGGTATATTGGTTCTTAACAGGTGCTCACCATGTAGATTTGATGTTCAAGAGCAGTGAGGATCCAGAATGGCTTAAAGATGTGAGGAAACAAGAGATCAACATCATTGCAAAGTGGATCTCCCAATATTACCATGACCTTGCTCAACTCTTTTGATCATATATATTCAGATCCTACCACACAGTAATTGTATTTGTCCTTTTTCCCCCCATTTGGATTCAAATAAAAATAGTAGGAAATAAAATTCCCACCAAATCAAAATATGAAAAATCGGTTTTAGTGCAAAATACGATTTTATGCTAAAAATGATGGCTCATTAAGTCAATATATACTTCACACGAAAATCCCATAAAATCAAGTTTTCCTATTTGATGTGTAAGGAATAAAAGCCGCCAAAAATTATATTGGAAAAATGATTATTCCGAAAAATCATTTTTCATACTTAGTCAATATTTTTACATAAAATAATTTTTCTTGTATGATATGAATGCATGAAGGGACCTAAGGTCAATATAAGTAAAAAGTCTTAGATGTTCAATCCACAAAGAGTTTTTAGCCTTTCAAAATTGCACATCCGCTAAAAAATTCCTAGGTCCGCTAGTTCTACCACACCAATAGTCATAGTCAAAGGTCTTCCACATTCGTATTTGGTGTTAAAGTTTGTCCCAAACATCAATTTTAATCCTTTTCCATTAATGTATCCCCAAAAGAGAAGTATTTTTCTAAATAAAATTCACCCTTTCATGAATAATATGGGTCTAATTTCATTTTTTTAAATTTACAACTAGTGTGATTTATATGATTTAATGTATACTTTTATTTATAGAAAAACTATAGAAATTGTTGGTATTTTTTTTAAAAAAAAAATTATCATTTGATTTTAAGCTAATAACTTTAGTTAGCCCACCCATTAAAAATTCCTGGTTCCGCCCTTGGTTTTATGGTGAGAGTGTCATATATGGACTATAAATGTGGACCTTCATATTGGTCACATGATTCCTCTAAATAGTAACTTCACTTATGTTTAATGAAATGATCATATGGCTAATATGAAGGTCCACATAAAGAGTCCATATATGATGCCATAACTATATAATGTCGCATTTAGAGTCAATGTCAATGAATTTTTTTTTTTTTTTTTTTTGTGTTTTTGTTTTTTTTAAGCAATGTCAATGAAGTTTATTTGCCTCAAAAGAAAATAGGCTGCAGAAATTTAAAAGCCCTTCTGATTGTTGTAGTGTGGGATTGAGCAAAGAAGAAAATGAAAGCAAGATTTTTATAAGAATTTTCAGCGCAGAGTAAAAGCCCAATAACAGAAATTTGCAACATAAAAAGAAGTTTTAGGGTCCCAATAGACAGAAACAAACTAGAGCCCAAAAGCAGGAGCGGAACTTAAAAAAAAAATTAGAAAAGGAGCCCACTAACTCATATGCACTAAATGAAATACATATCAATTACAATTATGATTTTTAAATGTAGATGTCTTTAAACTTGAATTTTTCTATTTAAACCCCACACTTCTCTTTGTTCACCCCATATTCTAAGTTCACCCAACTTTTAATTCAAATTTTCACAATTTCTAAGAGAACCCCACTATCTTCTCAAACTATCCCTAAAAACACACCCAACAAAAGGAAAAGAATTAAAAAACTCATCAACTCACAACCCACACCTCACACCCTGCTATCTTGCCCCTCGCCGCTCTAAAGTTCACCTCAATCTCACATTACTTAAAGAGATAAAAACACTGTTTTCAAACTCAATTGACGACCTACAAGCCACTATTTACGTACCGTATTTAGGGTTTGTGAAGAAAAGATGAGAGTGTAGTAGGTTTCTTGGATTGAAAGAAAAGAGTAATTTGGCAATAAGGTGTAGAGGAGTTTATGTTTTTGTGTTTTTCTAAAACTTAATATGAAGAGTGGTGGGGTGTGTGTATAGATGTATTAGGATTAAGTATTAAGTTGGATGACTTTTTTGTCTTTTCACATAATAATAAAACTTAAAAGCTTAATGATTAAGTATTAAGGTGAACAAAGAAAAGTGTGGGGTTTAAATAGAAAAACTCTTAAACTTTACCTCAAGTTTCAATTGAGTCCCGCAACTTTTTTTTTTGAGGCAATTACATTTGTGAACTTGACAAGTAGTTTCAATTAGATCCTACTGTGACAAAATCCGCTGAGTTTAACCATATGAAGGGCACGTTGTTAGGGGTATATTGGATTTTAGTAATGGTTCAGCAAAATATAGGGGAATTTGGCACAAGGAGAGAAGGGCAAGTGGTTTTTCGATTTTCCATACTAGTAAACCTAGCCTTCTGTCAAACATTGGAGTTCAATTTGCAACCCTCTTTTGGTGTTCTGCAATTGAAACAACACCTCACATCAATTTCAGATCAAACTTACCTGATTATTGCTGCATGCTTCAAACCTTCTTTCAGGATTAAGATATGTCCATGAAATTCAACGTTTGATTTCCGACCCACACTACAATAACAATAGCTACGATTTGAGTATGTGGAACTCTCTGACATTTTACCTCAAGAGTTTCTTCATTTGGGATTTCTAACGGCTTATGGAGCGCAATTGGGACTCGATGGCTGACTAGGTGTTGCGTCGATTCAGCTGCACCAAAATAGATTCAGCTGCATCCTCAACTTGTGATACTCGCAAGTGCACGAGCCGTTGGTAGTTTAGCATAAGTAAGTGCGAGGTCGATCCCACGAGGATTGATGATAGATTGATTTAATTCAATTCCCTGTACAAAACAGAAAAAAAAAAAAAAAAAAAATCAAACAAGGAAGAAAGAAAAGAAATTAACTCAAGCGAATAAGTTCCCAAGTTCAATTTAGATTAACGGATTGATTCTAGCTAAAGTATGATTAAGCCATGGTGTCTGGTCCTAACCTTGTGTTCCTAATTTCCTAACTTGATCATTTGTTGTCTAACCTAAATTAAGCATTAGGAACCCATTAAGCATAGAAGAACATTTTAAACAACCAAGTATGTATCTAATCCCTGTTGTCGAATGTCCATACATACTCTTCCTATTCATAGTTCAATTCGAATTAAAGCATGGTGTCTACTCTTAATTCAAACTAAGATAGCTAACATGCAAGCCTTAATGGTGATCAATCATTCAAACTAGCATATTAACTTATAAGCATAATGAATAAGAACAAAAATCATAATTGAAACTTGGAAACTACTCAAACTTGAATACTAAAGAAAAGAATTTACATTACAAAAAATAAATTACAACTAAGAAGCAAAAGGATTTTATTACAACAATTGAGAACTGGAAAGGAAAACTAAGAGAATTTGAGGGAGAGAAGGGAGAGGAGCTCTAGAGAAATGTTTGAGAGCTCCCCCCCTTGGGGTGTGTTTACAAGCTTGGAGAACTCACTATTTATAGGCTTAGGGGAGTTGAAATTCTGAATTAAATATGGTCTATGTCAATAGCACTTGTAATTAAAAACTCATCCTTTTGGCTAGTGCACTTCACCAACAACTCCCACTAGATAGTGCACTTCATCATACATATGTCATGCATGACAATGCATTGCACTCTTCTTTTGGGTTCGTTTTGGGCTTGTTAATACATTCATAAAATTCTGGAAAAATATGGATCTTCAAGCCCTTTGTCTTATCTTTCCAAGCATATGCAGCCCAACTCAAGGAAAAATTGGGAAGACCTTCAAATGTCATTTGTGGCCCAGTAACGCAGATGCTGCCGAATTTTGACCTTGAGCTACTAGATCATGTATAATTTCCTCTAGAAGACTCAGAATCATGAACCGTAAAATGGTACGGAAACTAGACTTCCGTATCTTTCCAATGATGTATGGCTCATTATCTGGTTCTTCTTGAGCAAGTACAGGTTAATCCGTGAAATTGAATGATCTGCAGACACCGTTTTGGGCTAATTTGTCTCCAAAATGCATTTAATGAGTCTCAAGCTTATTACACTGAAACAAACACAAAACTTATTAAAAGCACAAGTTTAACTCAAAAACATAACCAAATCATAAGTTAGAAGGGTACAAAAAGATATGTAATTATGCACCGATCACTAGGTTAGCTTAGGAGACACTTGAGTCAGAAATTATGCTTTTAGCCCTCATTTTGACGGCCACATTGACAAATTGTCACAGTAGAACCTAATTGCAACTACTTAGGTTCAGAAACAGGAGATGCTCCTATCCCCCCCTTAATTTTCCTATCCACCCCCCCTAGATTTTTTCCTTGTTGCAGAAACAGGAGATGCTCCTACAATCAAATGACAGAACCCAATAGTTAGGTATTAGTGATGACTTATATCTCTCTCTCCTCCAGCTTGAGCTAGTTTTGGAACTTTATCATCATACCTAACTTACTATTAGGAGGAGCAGAGCACAGGACATATGTCATGTGTATAAAAAAGTGTTGGAAGAAAAGGAGGCACAGGCATGAATGTCTGATTTAAAACGTGCATGCTGCTGATTAGTTCTGGATAAGTGATATAGATGGGCAAGGTCCCCGTTCAGCTTATACTTTGTTCAAAGTTAGGCAGCTGGGGTCATGCAGCAAAAGGGTCGGTTCTTCGTTGTTAAAAATTTGGTAAAGGTTGGGTTTTCCATTCAAAGACATTTTTGATAGTGAAATACTGTGATGTGTGAAAGTCATTGATATATGACCACATGGACCACATGATCAATTATGCAAATGTGGAAAAATTATTCCATCTATTTCATCATGCCGTAGAAACAAGTCTTTAGAGCAGAACAAGTTAATTTTGCCTAGGTTAAACGATTTGTATATATGGACAAAAGAAAATAATAGGAGTCAAAGGGATACAAGGTTGAGAATATGTGTATGGGGATGAGAGGTGAGAAAAGGTATTTATTGGTAATTGTTTTTATTTTAGTTTTCAGTTTTCACTTTGTTGTTAAAAATAGAGGGGGAATACGAGAAAGAAAAGAGAAATGAAAAAGAATGGAAGAAATGAGCATGGAATGGAATGACACCAAAAATGAAAACTAAGAACGGAAAACAACTTTTAGTAGGTTTTTTCTCTCTCGAGTTTTTGTTACATTACATTCTCTTTTTTTCTCCCTCTTTCCTCTCACCGTCCTTCCTCCACCATTCTTTATTCATAATTTCCCCTATATAATTTTTCTTTATCTTTAGCAAGAATAAATGAAAATGAAAAATCTAAAAACGAAATATACTAGAGTGATTCAAATTTGAAGACCTCTTCTAACATTAGGAAGAGAAATACTACTAGAATAGTTGGTTTATCATTAAGAACAATTTGATGGGTAACTCAATATGGTGTCAAATACATTATATATATATATGTATATATATATATATATACATATAACTTTACGTGTGAACATATGAAAATGAGAGACAAGCTACATAAAAGCTATCTAACGCATGCTGCTGCAACATTGAAAAAATTTGCTACGCCATAACCTCTGAAAGGCAAGTTGACAGAGTCCCTTTCACAACCCATGTCCCAATCTTTCTCAATTCAATTCCTTGGCAATTTGAGGGTCAAGACCTCAATAAGACCCTCCTCAAGCCCTTTTCTTTTTTGTTTTCTTTTTGGTCAGAGAGTAGAGACCCGCATACATACTCATACATCATCCATAGTTTCCTATACATTCCTCTGCAAAACCTACAATATGGTATGGTTTATGGTCCCAGCCTGAAACTAAAAACCCACCACGCCACCAGGTCCACATACGTTATTTTTTCAGTTCTACAGTACCTCAAGCCACGTGTCAATAACCCAATTGCACCACCATGCTTCTGATGTTCCAAATTTTTACCCTTCTTTTGCTCTATTTGCTCACATTTCACCCAAGATATAAAATAAATACAGGAGGAAACACATGCAGATAGATAATAGTAATGTATATGCAGAGCCTCGCATCCAGCCAGCCAGCCAAACAGTTAAATGGACAAAGAGTGAAAATGGGTTTGGGTTCATCATTAGTTGTGGGCCCCACACGAAGGGGCCCGCTTCAAAAACAAAGAAACATATTGATCTTGTGGACCCTACCTGCTGATGGAGGCCTCGCATGCCTTTCTGTTCTGAAAGATGAAGGGAAGGGAAGGGGGAGGAAGGAAGGGGAGGGGAAAATAAATTAATTTCACGAGACATTTAGGGGCAGGTCGGCCAGAGCACCATATAGTTTTGGATCCTGCAATTTTTTATTGTTTTCCCAAACTCCATGTTAACTTAAGCTGTGTGGCTGTGATTGAATTATGAGACATTTGCTCCTGCAAAAGACATATGCCTTGGGAATTTGCTTTTTATTTAATTTATTTTGTTGGCTGCTTGGAAGTTGGCTAGAAATTAAATTATTATTATTATGGTTTCTTTTTGTTTTGTATTTTTTTGGTAAGTCTACAGTGCCAGATATTTCATCATGCATGCTTTGTTTGGATACTGTATTTTTAGTAAAAACCCACCCAAGAGGGAGAAGAGAGATGATGGGTGATGCGAGAAACTTTGGTGTTTAGTTTCTGAGATTTTAAATGCTTCAAATTGCAGGCCACAACTAATATATTTCTTGGGCAAATTCATTTTTTTGTCTGATATGTCGGAACTTTCGCCGACTTATGGTGCCATACCTTTCACCATATTAAATCATCACTTTATTTTCATTTCTGTTGTAATTATAATAATAACGTCTCTTATAATCATGCGCTTATTGATGCATTGTGAATTCTACATTTATCAACGGTCAAAATTAACTTACAACTATGTGCGCAACTTCTCATACTTGTTAATATGGATTATATTGCCTTTGCCGATCATCGTTTCAATGTTACATACCTCTGAATGTGGTGCATCCACTCCCTCCTCATCCATATCCCTATCAAATTGAACCCAAATCACCTGGAACTAGTCATTAAAGTTGAAAGAAGAAATAATAATACTCAGCATTCTTAAGCTGGCATCACCCAAGAAAATTAGGTCTAAGAAATCGGCTCCATGAATTTGCAGGTGTGAACAGATACCGAAATGTGGTCCACTACAAGACATGTATTCTTCATGTGAGGAGGACCAAGGTCCCCACTTTCGACAGCTGAAATATACAAAAATAAAATATGGGATGTAATTAATTTGCAGCTTCAATTTTATTATTATGGGGAAAGTTGAAAATTCTAAAACCCAAAAGTACCCTCACTATATCCTCACACCTTCACAAATATCATCCAATTATGATAATAAGTCAATGTCTGTATTGGGATTCAAATTATTTTAACATGCTAATAAAATTGATAAGGTTATTATAAAAATGTTTGTCAGTAAAATAATTGAATGGTGAATAATATTGTTTCTTTCAAAAAAAGACTCGGGAAGTCTCTGGAACTTTGCCTCCACTTGGTAGATCCCAGATGGTTTTCCGTTCCAAGCATGTTGCTTTATGTTGGGTAAAGTGTGATCATTATATGCCAAGTATTGTAATTCACAAAAATAAGAAAATAACAAGAAATAATCTCATCAACAAATGAATGAAGAATCTAAAATTTCGCATTGCTGATAAGCTTCCCTTCCAGTAGGGTTAATTTGGAGTTGAATTGTCGTGTCTTTTGAAGATCATTGAATCGTAACGTAGGGTTTCTCGATTCAGATTAATATTGAGTTTCGGCCATTATCGTATAACGAGAAGAATAAAATCATATATTTATAATATAAACAAAATAAGAATCTGCCATGTCCATTGAATTAGCAATATGACAGTTGAATTTCAGATGCGTATCAACCTAGAGATTTTGATACATTGATTGTGGCCTTTGTGGTACCTGTTTGCCAGTTTGGTCAGGCCTCCTCCTATACAATATATTGCTACAATTAAGATACTGATACATCTGAAGCAGCAGCCGCATATATATTCAATTAAAAATAATCAATTTAACAGTTTCAGAAACCCCAGAGTCTGATCATTTCTTTCTGTAAAAATTTTCCCAGGAAAATAATTTTAGAAGCAAGAAATTTATTGCAAAAAGAGGGGCATGGACTTTAGTGGAGAGTCTCACGGATTGGTCTTACAAAAAAAACCAGGTGGTGTGTAAGTTTTTTTACTTGGGAATTGAAGAATTCCCAGAAATGGAAATATTAAATTCTGTCTTTATTATCATCATGCTTCATATATCTTCCTCATATATCTCATAGGCCCGTCTTGTTCCCTGGTCTCTTTGAAAGATAAACTATTTATTTATTTGAATATTAAATAACAGATTTTTCCATATTATTTTAAATGTATATATATATATATTTATATATCACCCACTGCTTGGTTTGCTTTCTGGTCAAGGATTCCCGCACCTGGCCAACCAACATCTTTGAGAAACTTATGAAAAGATTTCAGGTTTCGGCCTTTACGTAAGACCCTCTCACTTCACCAATAAGATTTGCACCAAGTTTTGACTGATTTCAAATACAACATTTAGATGTTACTTGAGCTAAGATTCATGGACATCCAATTTGATTTTTCCTATCTTATGCTTTCACCACTTTGTTGTTTTTATAGTGTTGGCGTGCTTTATGGTTTTTTCAATCACATTGTGATCATCATTCATTATGTCCCATCCCATGTATGTTAAAATTGACACTTCAAATATCTACAATTTCATATCTCACCTAACACAATTATGATCATTTGAATCCTTTACCATTGTGGGGGGTCTAATTAGGTATTTTGAGCACCCCTTCAATTAGGCGATTCTTGGTCAATTTGTATTCCACCCAATGCTATGTGAGCAATAAGTTGAATATGGTGGGGTCATGACTCATGACCGACGAGACGCGTTAAGAGTATGCTAGTAATTTAATCGTATTAAAGTATCTCAGTAATTTTATCATCTCTTAACTTGTTTAGGTTTTTTAGATGATAAAACAGTTAGCTAGCTGGTCTTTCAAGTCTCTTTATAGATTTGGATATGAGAACTTATCGTAGTTTGATTTTCTAACTTCAATCTAGACCACATGCTTCAGAAATTATTGTATGTCTTGATTTTGCCTCGAAAATTGTGATTCTATCTTGATCGTTTCTGTGTCGGTTTTATTTTAAAGTTTTGATTTTTGTTTTTTTTAAACAATAGATGATATCAAATTATTAACCTATGACCGTCATTCTTTTCTCTAAGACGAGTTATATAAAGTTGGAAATTTCTCATATACAAACACTAGTTATGCATACTCCATATGTGAAAAATGTGTTGATGATATTAACTTAGGGCCATGGATTGGATTTGAAGACCCTGACTTGTCCCATCAATATATGATTGAGAGAGGCATTGCATGGTACCAAGACCCATCATGATGGGAATGAGTGAGGAAAATGAGTGAGGAAACACAAAAAAAAAATGTTGTTGGTATTAGAGAGAGAATTGAAGATAACAAAGCCAACAAGCTACTATTAATGTGTTTCCCACATGTGGTACTTAAAAATTTAAAACCAACCAAGTAGTAAATATTCCAATCCAATCCAAGCCTTTTTTGTTGGGGGGATGAAATTGAAACTTGGTGTTGTGTGAATCTACCTGGAAATTGAGGTGGGTTTTGTCTGAAACTCAGGGAAAAAGACACAGTCCAACTATTAAGATAATAGGGAGATAGAATATAAAATGAAATTGCATGAAAGACACCCAGAGAGACAGAAGAGCTCAGAAACCAGTTAGTGTTTTCTGAGAAATGAAGAGAAAGAGAGAGAGAAAAAGATGGGAGCGACTTGAGTGTGAGGAAAGGATTCAAACACGACTGTACCAAGAGAAGAGAGAGAGAGAGAGAGGATCGAGAGAAAGAGATGTAGAGACCAAGAGAGAGAGAGAGAGAGAGAGGTGTCTTGTGTCTCCAATTGGACAAATCTTATCCCATCTCTCTGCTTATTGGAAAGGGAAGGGATCTCTGGATTTTTCCCACCCCTCCAATTCCCCTTTTAAATCCAGGAATGGCCAAACACCAATAATGCTGTCCTGCACGTGATCAAAATGCCATTCTCTTAATTTCCCCTTATCTAATAGAGAGCGACCAAAAATCCAACTTGGTAATTGGTATATGATAGAAATTTTGACAATTAATGTTTGTATCTTTATTACAATTAATGATTGTAATATCGGTTGTTACGTGTACATCAACAACTAACAACTGCTTTTGTTTATAAAAAAAATATATGGAAAAGAGAAAGGATGAAATCTTAATTTTGCTCAATTGGGTTGATGGATTTACAAGTGAATTGTATCTAGTTAGAGGTTGGTACATTAGGGGGAGGCAAAAGAAAAAAATATCCCAACTGGTCTAGTGCCCCATGAGAGAAGGTATTGAAAACCAAGTTCTAGGGGCGGCCGTTGGATGGAATTAATGGATGAACTAGCTAGCTGGGTTCTTACTACGTCAGAGTGGCCTATCATTTGATTTGTTTGGCAGTGTAGCGGTAACATGGGGTGTTTCCAAACAAATAGTTTTACAAATAGCTTTACTTCCACCTTACCACAACACAAGACACAAACACACACTCACTCACTCTCTCTCCCTCACATCATTTTTTTCACAACAAAAGCTATATATATATATATATATATATATATTCAATTAGTCGCTCAAATCAAAATCCCAACAAAAAACACACAAACAGAAAAGTGAGTAGTAGTATATGGGGAATTTTACACTGAAAATAATGATTGAATTTTTCCCTCACGCAAAACCTTAAAGTAGTACTCTCGTACTTACATTTTCCATTCTCTCTCTCTCTGCTCTCTCTCTCTCTCTCTGCTTTCTGCTCTCTCTCTTGTTGTCATATCTTATAGGGTGGGTAGCTAGCTCTAGCTACCTAGCTAAAACATCAAATAGTTCTCACAGTGACACAGTCCTTACATCAAACCCATAATCTGCACGCCTACACCGTCCCTTGCTCCCACACCGTCCCCTGTAGAGTACCTAAAGTTAAGCTTTGCCTTTGCCTTTGCCTTTGCTTTTGCCTTCCTCAACCCCAAGCCCAAAACTATTCTTCCTTCCATCTACAAAACCCATTTCCTCAATTTCTCCATCTCTCGCCAAACATGTCCATAAACCACTTTTCCTCAGACCACCCAGAAACCCAGTGGTGGCCTAACACTGCCCACCAACAACAACAAGACCCCTCCAGACCCCATTTCCTCCCTCAATTTTGTCAAGACACCCACCACCACAATTACCAGGCTTGGCTCAACTCCCAAGAACAACCCACACCCATGTCCCCTACTCCTCCCACCCCCACCACCCTCAATTTCAATCTCAACCAAAACGACGCCGAATCGGACCACGCCAACCAATTACAGCACCAGCTCCTCCTCCAATCCTCCCCGCCGCTCGACGACCACGATGAGGAGAACGAGCCCATGTTCGAGAAGCCCTTAACCCCGAGCGACGTCGGGAAGCTGAACCGCCTTGTCATCCCGAAGCAGCACGCGGAGAAAATATTTCCCACTCGGCGGGAGCGACTCAGGGCTCCTGCTGAGTTTCGAGGACGAGTCGGGCAAGTCCTGGCGCTTCCGCTACTCCTACTGGAACAGCAGCCAGAGCTATGTCCTCACCAAAGGGTGGAGCCGCTACGTCAAGGAGAAGCGCCTCGACGCCGGCGACGTCGTTTTGTTCGAGCGCCGCCGCTCCCACACCGACCGCCTCTTCATAGGCTGGAGGCGCCGCTCCGCTGCCGCCACTCCCTCAGCGCACGATAGCGGGCCTGGCGCTACGCAGGTTAGCGGAGGAGCGGGCGAGAGCAGCGGCAGCGGCAGCGCGGGGGGCTGGACCAGGATGTTCTATTCTGCGCCGCAACATAATAATAATGATGGTGGTTCGTCTTATCCTGCGCACCAGTATCGTAATCATAGTGTGGCGCCATACCCACCTGACTGTCTTCATGCAGCAGGTAATGCATATCCTCTTAATTATTTTCTTTTAAAACATTATAAAAAAAAAATTTTAAAAAACCCTATATCTTACTATTTATTTCTCTTAAAAAAATTATTTTGCAAAACATTTGTATTTTTTGTTGGTTTATATAGGCACGTGAAAGTGTGAAAACACCCTCCTATCACTCGGGAGGAATTTTCAACTGAATTAAAAAATAACTATAGAAATATATTCACACTCTCAGTTTGTCATTCCGTTCGTTTTCATTTCCGTATAAAACCAAAAATTTGGAGTGTGAATAGCAATTATCTGACATTATATGCTGCTATTTGTAAATTCTTTTGTTGTGTCAGTCGAGATGGTAAATTAGGCCTTTTTTTTTTATCCACCATAAAAATGGGATAATTTGTAAGATTGCTCTTTTGTCAAAATTAGTGACCCAATTAAATAAATACAATTTTGTTTGTACTGTTGATTTGATTGGTAGCTCAAGTTCAAATGGCATTGGAATTTTGTTTTGTCTGTGGTGGTAAGCCCTGATTGGAGGCATTAATTACATGCATGTATTTGTATGTATTGTTATTGCAGGGTCTGGTGTCCAGAGCATGAGTCAAACGACGTCGTCGGTTGGGAGCTCGAAGATACTGAGGCTGTTTGGGGTGAACTTGGAGTGCCAGCAGCAGGCTGACCACGAGTCCGAGCCATCCACACCCGATGGCTCGTCGTCTTTGTCCATGTCATCGAGCCAGGGTCCAACCCCACACCACCACTTGTACCCCCGAGCTGCTTATGACTATGGTGCAGACCAGAGGGTACGTGTACTCCCCAGAACCACTTTCATTGATTATCCTAATCATTGTTGTTAAGTATTATTATTATTATTATGCTACTGTTCATGTGTGTGAGCTCTTGGTTTTATATAATAATATTATTGTGGTACCATTTTCTTTTTTATGAAAGAAAAAGAAACCATTTTGTTTCCTCTAATGAGACAGATTATGAGGGTAAAGGGTCTTAGGAAATTAGTAAACTACATGGTCTCCTTTCTCCCCAGCAAGTGATCATACCTAAAGGGATTGATTAGTGGGTGATTAGTATCACTATCGTTTCAATTAGTAGGATTTGGACGGATTGGTTTAAGCAATGAGATTTATATATCAATCAACGGTTCATAACTGTTGACGTATAACATACGAAGCAATTAGTGAAGTTGATTAATTAATATCTTTAATGTGGTTTGGAAGTCAACTAATTTGGACTCTTTTTTGCCAAAAATTGACAACTTTTCGGTCTACGATTGAGCCAAAAGAATGCCTGGACCCAACCCAAGTCACCAAATTAAGGGTTTGTTTGGGCGGAAGAGTTGAGTTGATTTGAATAAGTGATAAAAATACAACACCACCGCAAAAGCACGAGGGCAGCTTTTGTGGACTGGACTGGGTGGAGTGTTTGTTGTTGAAACTCATTTTTCCCATGAAATGAAACCCCAAATTTGATTTGCCCTTTTCTTTCTTTCTTTTGTCCCCTCCTCCTACTACTAGATTAGCCACATACACAAACATGCGCTGTTATGCCGTGTGGAATATTTTAGGCACCGCCCCTCTCTCTCTCTCTCTCTGTAAGGCGGCCATCTGTTTGTTTATTATAGGGTTGATCTATAATTTTCCTAGTTTTGAACGTTCTACTTTTTCTGGCTTTTTGTTTTTCTTCCCACATTTGGAACTTTTTCCTAAAGTAGAACATAATAATGTGACAAGCTAATTACCTTGAGAAAATACTTCTCTCCTTATCTGATAAGTAAGAGCTCGAACATTCCTGTCAACAGTAATGTTGAATGTGTGCATAATTTTTTTATGTTTTTAATGAATAACTTTTGTAAATACGTGAAATTGTAATTTGCTGAAAAAAGTCAAGTAGTTCTGTAACTTAATTAATATTTTATAGAGGGTTTAGAGTTGCAGTTATTTAATTATGATGCCGCCCAAAATTAATTGATGTTTGATGGTGAAGTTAGTAGGCAGCAGAAAATAGGCTGGCTGCCCAGCGAATAAGGCATAGACAGCACTGATTTTCACACAAAAAAATGTATGTAATTGATTTTGGTGTGTTTTGCTTTGTGATTGTAACAGGATTTCAGTTTCTCCCGAGATGGGAACCCCATGAGAAATCGCCGAGGATAAAAAATCTGTAGGATGTGACGTCCCTTTGATTGACTCCTATATTTTAATTTTTAACCCACTTGCAAGAGAAAAAAAAAACCATTCTTTAATTGTCAGTTCAGTCCCCACCAGGAGAGAAGGCAAAAAAGAAGAAGAGAGGGTACATTAGTACATATAACTATATAATATTAGAAAAAGGAGAAAAAAAATCCCAGATTTTCAGGTCAGGTCAAGTAAGTTTGGGCAAAGGCAGGGGAGAAGGGGAACCAAAAGGAAGGTGGGAGTGGTGGTGGGGAAGGACGACAGAAGAGATAGACTCTCTGCTTCTGCTTCTGCTGCAGGTAAAAGGGAAAATGATGGGTGGGGTCCACCGGGGTGGAAAAAAGAGTAGGTAGAGCTGACGTCATCCTTGCTTCTTCCACGGAAAATGATGGGAAATTATTTTCTGGGTCTTTGAAAGTTGAGGAATCATTTTTTTAGTTATTTATTTAGAAGACGCTGTTGAGATTCTGGCTGGAGATTTTTGATATGGTGATAATAATGGAATGGAGGGAAGGTGATTGTGGTGGTGGAGGTGATTGGTGGGTGGATGGATGGATGGATGGATGGATGGATTGGTGGGTGGGTGGAGATAGTGAGTGGGTGCGTGGACTTAGAATAGATGGGTGACAGCCAGCCAGCCAGCCCAGTTTGTCTTTCCAATTGTACTAGCTGAAGGAGAGAGCCCATACCATGCCACATTCTCCTTTGCCCCTTCTTTGCTCCGTTTGCTTTTGTCTAATTTGTTTCAGTTGTTTTATTTATTCTCTCATTAATCCAATCCAATCCAATGTAGCTATCTAATTAAGCTCTTCTTTATGCTCTCTCCTACTACAATTTGCATAGTAATGACAAGTCCACGAGTTTTGCTTCTATCTAGTTTCAGATATGATATCAGGCTATACATTATTAATAGGAATGATGTGATGACATCCACTATCGTCTTCCTTACATCGATCGATCCGCATAATAGCATTGATTCTTGCTTCATTGAAAGCAACATATTTCTTTGCATACGCGTATCAAATGGATCATTGCTTGGCTTGAATTTATAATGCGCCGCTTAGATTAAAAGTTAAGTAATGTCAAGACAAAGGGAGAATTCATATCTCATACGTATAGCTATTAGATTTACAAATCTCTCCACTTGAGACAAATCAATGAAAAATATGTCTACAATATTGCGACAAATACAGTATCATCATAATACCATGTACATCGTATTTGCAAAATATATGGTGTATTATTTCACAGAGGCCCTAACTAGTAGACATATAGAGACAATGTTACATATAGCAGGGGGTTTCTTTCCCTAACTAGACCTCATTCACCAACCAAGCAAATGTAATTAATATATCTTTGGTTCATGAATTACTGAGGTAAAAAAAGAAAAAAGAAGTCCTTCCTTGCGGCCAATGACTGAAACAAAAAAAGCAAGTCTCACGCTGCACCTGGCAAGTCAATATTTCTCAGTCATCAGATTTTGAATTTGGGGCAATCTGGTAAATGGGTCAGGACCCCACTACATGATATGATTAAAACCACCACAGGTCCACTTGAGGTTTGCTCTTCAAGATGTCAACTCAGACCAACCCAATGCCTGTCCTAAAATGACAAATTTCTGGGTGACCAAACCAAAGATGCAGCATCAACCCATCATCGAGATGGTTTTCGATTCACTGATTACATAAAGACCCCCCACCGATTTCAGTGCAAAAGTTGGACACCCAATCTAAAGATTGTTGTATGATATATAGATGCTCAAAATCCTTTTATAGTGCTATGCATCGTTTTCAACTTTTTTAATGTTTGAAATCTTATTTTCGATGCGAGATAATACTCTGAGCAGATACATACCAAATATGTATTAGTACTCGGATATGTACTCAATCACATTGTTCCCACAAATTCTAATACCATAAATGCTCAAGACACTAGCACGACTCTTAATTTAATCACTTGTTAATTAAGGTATATTAGCCAACAAGATGTAGCTGGGTTTTTTAGGTCATGCCCAATTGCTACATGAGTGTGATACAAGTTGCAGAACATGTGAGACAGAGAGAGGAACTGTTATGCTAAAGAAAAGTCATGTGATTATGAGGGCCCATAAAAAAGATTGAGACGAAAGTGATGATAAACCATTGACCTCTCAAACTGAAAGCTCTCCTGGAGATATATGGACTGTTTATGGAGGCCAATATTGTTTTAGTGGCTCTGCAAGTGGGGGGAGGGTCCCCAGATATGTCTAGTTATGATTGAACTACAAGTCAGTGACCAATTAAAGGAATGAAGGGACTCTTCCTGTATATATATACTTAGTTTGTCCTGACAGAATAATTCAATCATGCATGCATATGAGATATCACCAAGTACAGTATAGAAACACCATGTGAGTTTTTTTTTTCTTTCTGCTTTTCTTTTTATCTTCTTCCTTCCACTTACATCTTAACAGACTTTGTTGATATTGCTTTGGGGCTTCAGGGTCAACCTCACCCTTCACCTCACTCTGGACCAGCCATAAGGAAAAGAAGGAGAATCATTCTGTAACTTCAACCTATCCTGAAGAATATATACAACAGCAATAATGTCTATCAGCACTACTATTGCAACAAGAAAATCTTGTTTGGCAGTGGATACCAATCAAAATCTATGTATTTGGTTCATTGTCGACATTAATACTCTGTTCCGATTTGATAATTGCCGACAATGTAACATGTATTGTAGATTGGTACACTGATACCAACAAAAACAAGGTCACAAAACTAGTTTGATAAAAACAGCTAAGTTAACCTATCACACAGAGAAACCAAAGAGGGTGACGCATTTTAGATAAAAGATGGGTACTAAATTAACTAAAAAAGAACCATTTCCATATTGATCATTATTGCACTGTGCCTAGAAGCACTATTCACACTTTCCATTATATATATATATATATATATATATATATATAGTTTTCATTGAGGGATCTCTCAAATTATCAAATAAGCTTATTTGAGGGACACCCTTGTAGGGCTCACTCCGCATTATATTTCACTAATTCAAACGATCTATTTTGTGGATATTCATTTAAATATCGTCTCTACAAAAAAACACTTGAATCCGATATTATTTAACCGTTCAATTATAATATTGAAATTAAAGTGTTTTCTTGAAGCACCGTGTTCATTAATTTTATAGGAAACAATTAGATGTCTAAATGGTTCCGATATATATATATATATATATATATGTGAAAGGACAATAATGGTATCATGTGTAAGTAGAGTGCTACTGGCAGTGGTAACAAACATAAAACTTGATTGAGGCCTTGGAATCGTCCAGGCTGGATCATACAGTAATTCCTGTTCCAACCAAAATATGTTGTCTGGTCAGATGCAGATAACACATTTTGCATACATATCCTCAGCTACGCTAGTGCCTCTAAAACTGTAGTTAAATCTTATATTGTCCCACAACGACTCACCAACAATGTTGTGCGTCTCACTCTACCTCATTATCAAGTCTCCGTCAAAATATCAATAACGTGACTCTTAAGTGACCTGTCTAATTTTTTGCTACATAGGAGCCATATCAACAGCTTTGAGGACTCGACAGTGGGAGCAAAATATATCAAATGCAAAATATCACAAAGCGGATGATTATGACATCCCAAAAGTAATGTAGGACTTGATCATACTTTCAAGAGGGACAAGAGTAATGAATATATATCCTTTTGCATATAACTTGCTGCAGTTGAAATAGTATTGGCAGTACCATCAAACATTACTCAGAAGGCCACTGAATTTCACCCTCTTAGTCTCCAAAAGGGAGATACACATTACATGAATTTATGTTTTCCAGTACATGCACATTTCTCGAATTTTGCGTCAGAGTACTTAAACAGTCGAATGAATGGCGATGGCAGATTTTCTTGCAAGTAAATTGAGCTTTTAGCTGTAGAGAAGTCGAACAACTGAAGCCAGTACTCGGTGTGTGCTTCAGAGGGAGACTCTTTACAATTTACAAAATGATGTCATAAGTTGCTCAGTAAATTTACAACGTACGAGTTTCACTTTCCCGTTGAGATCCATGTACTACCTTCCTTTTTCTTCATCAGTAGATTAATTTAGAGCATCTTTATATGCAGAACCTCTGCTATGTGGACCTGCTTTAAAGTGATACCACCTACGAGAAGTGTGCGTCCTGTAGATGAGTATGAATCTCACAATGGATGTCACATGCATCAACGGCTAGAATTAGCTACTTTAAGTGCCCACGCGTGACTGACCCAAGCATTCTCTTTCGTAATAACTATTGCAATTTGCAAGTTAGTAAACATGTGCCTGACTGTAATGAATTAAGTAACCTCTGTGAAAGTTGAAGCAGTTTCATGGTGAGGCAAACCAAACTAAACTACCAAAAACATCACACTGAGGTTTTGTGTCATTGCTTGTATAGTCCAAACAACACTAGTCAAAATCCTCGTATGGTTGTGTTCTGACATTACAATATGTTAAGACAATCCCCATTTGATTAGAGTTTGACGTTTGTGGTAAATTCCATTTGTGCTAACAATTTTATTTTTGAAAGTTACAATATTTTGAAGTAGAAAACAAAAATAAATGAAATGTCATTTTAATAAATAAAATAAGTTTTGATGTGGATGCTTTTTTTTTTGTGTGCTAATATATATAATATGTTGACATGGATATAAAGTCAAAGAGCCGTACTCAATATTTAATCTTACAGCGGAGATTAATTTGAAAATTCAAACAAGTATCAAAAGTCGGATTGACCAGAAGTTGAAATCTCAACTTACAAGAAAATAGCCCAAAAACAACATGGAGATGCAATAAACATGCACCTGTGGAACGTACAGCATGAAAGTACCAAACCATCCAGACATCATAATACCATTATTTAGGAATTAAAATACCACCCACCATTCAAGAGTCACATTATCAAAATCCTTTCATTCTTAGGCAATTGTTAAGATGCGTGCGTCCTGATTGTAAATGCGTATGAATCTCACAATGAATGTCACATGCATCACCGACTAGAAATTAATTACTTCACTTGCCCACGCGTGACTAACCAAATAATGCCTTACTTAGTGCTTCATCTCACACTCTTAAAGTTGAATCAGTTTCATTCAATCATGGTGGAGGCAAACCAACTGATTGAATCAGTTGAAATTTCAACTTTTGGCTAAATGGGTTGATCTGAGGCTTACTTTAAACTGATTCAAATCATTCAATCATTCAATCAGAGATTAATTTGAAAATTCAAACAAGTATCAAGAGTCGGCAACATCTTCATTAAAATGGTATGAAATAAACCATAATTGACATCCTTAAATTGCGGACTATCCCAAACAAACATTTTCTTTGACAGAGGGCATAAAAGGAAGAAGACAATTAGTAACTCTGGAGAAAATAAAAGAAAATATGATGTGGAATATGCATGCTGACATGGACATAGACTCAAAGGAGTTGAATGGGAGCTTGAATTGGGCCTGAAATAGTAGAAAACTCAACCCACTCTATAAAAAACCCAGAGTCCATTTGACTCGAGACCAATTGAAAACTTGAGGAAGTATCTTGGCAGGGAGCTTCTATAATGAGGAGTTAAAGTGAGGAGGTTTTTTGAGGAGACCGATCCGACCGTCAAAACATTTAAAATATTTAAGTCCCATGATTTCTTTACATTTGTTGATGGTGAGATTTGACCTCCTCAAATAACCTCCTCACTTTAACTCCTCATTATAGCATTTCCAATCTTGGCATGCCACTAATTCAGGAAAGAATTTCTCAAAAAACATATGCGGACCCTCTTTGGTTATGTTAAATAGAGTCCCATCAAAATAAATTGTCACAAAAATCTAAATTCTTGATCAATGGAGAAACCATATCACCTTTTTTGTTCAATAAGTACCAAAGTGTTTTTCTTTCATTTGTTGATTCCTCTCAATGAAATTTGCCATGTTGCACTAAGTTATTTATGGATGTATGCATGCAATCCTGGAACACTTTGGGGTGAAGACCCATCCAAACAAGTAGGTCGGTATTTTTCTTGCTTTTCCCGCTCAAAGGGTTGAAGGGATTAGAAAAAAACCCTAAACGAGGTCAGTTCAAAGCTCTAAGAGGGAAAAAAACCTCCATATCTTACAACCGCTTTACTCTTTGGCTCAATGACACTAGTACAAAAAGGGAATTTCATGAAAAAAAATATTAATAAATGCATGATAGGTGGATGATTTTGGGTTTTTTTTCTTCTTCTTTCCAAATTAGATTAATCAGGGTATCTTTATAATATTGATAGTATAATTGGATATATATATATATATATACAGAGAGTTTTTATTAAGGGATTTTTCAAATTAGCTTATTTAAGGAACACGCTTGTAGGGCCCATTCCGCATTATATTTCCTTAATTCAAACCGTCTATGTTTTAGATAATCATTTAAAGATCATCTCTACAAAAAATCAATTGAATCCGATATCGTTTGACCACTCAATTGTGTTATTGAAATTTTAGTACTTTCTTGAAGCACATGTTCATTGATTTTGTAAGATACATTTGAATATCGAAACGGTTTCCGATTTGTCTAATTTTTTGCAAGAATTATCTATGAATGTAGACTTAAAAAAATAGATAATTTGGATGGTTGGAAAAAAATTCGTAGAGTACCCTAAGGCCTAGTTTGGGATTGCTGTCACTTTTAAAAAAAGTTGCTTCTGATGTGCTTTAAAAATAATTAGCTGTAAAGTAAAGCAACTCCATGTTTGGTAAACACTATTTTTAAAGTACTATTAGTACAAAAAGCAGTGTTAAAACCGTTTAGTAAATTTTAATATAAAATTGTTGTAACTGTGAATAATGACTAAAATAGACATGATGTTAAAAGTGTTATGCACTAATCATGTGGTGGTAGTGGTAGTGATGGAGTGGAGTTGGTGGTGGAGATGAAGGCAGAGGTGATGGTTGTGGTAGTTGTTGTGGTGGGGATGGTGGTTGTGGAGGTGGTGGTGGTGGTGGTAGTGGCAGCATGGTGGTGGTGGTGGATGTGGAGGTTTTGGAGGAGGTGGTGGTGGAGGTGGTGGTGGTGGTGGTGGTAGTGGTGGTGGTGGTGGTTGTGGAGGTAGTGAATGTGGTGGTGCAAGTGGTGGAGTTGGATGTGGAAGTGGAGGTGGTGTCATTTTTTAAAATGAATGATGATATTTTGGGAATTTAAAAAATTCATTAAATGTTCATCTCTGCTTCTTTTGAAAGTAGCTTTGAAAAGCAACCTAGAGTCTGCTTTTAAAAGTTGTTGTCAAAAGACCATTGCTTTTAAAATAATTGGGATATTTTATTTTTACAAAACACCTTAAACTGCTTAACTTTAAAGTTAAGCAGGTTCTTGACGAAAAAAAGCAATCCCAAACGGGGCCTAAAGAGTATCCCTCAATAGAAGGGGATTATATATATATATAGGTCGTGGTATAGAAGATGGAGTCCATACACTTCTTTACACTATTATTGAACATTTTGTAGGTACACCAAGCCATACACAAACTAGAATACATGATCAGTTGAGTAATTTACGTTGTCCTCAATTAAGTGATTTTAGGTGGTATAAAGACGTATTTATTTCTAGAGTTATGATGCGTGAAGATAGTAATCAAGCCTTTTGGAAAGAAAAGTTTATTAATGGTTTACCTAATATGTTTGCACATAAAATTAGAACTGTCTTGAGTAATGAATTAGGTCATATAGATTATGATAATTTGACTTATGGAAATATAATAAGTACAATTAATCAAGAAGGCATGAAAATGTGTATAGATATGAAGATTAGTAAACAAGTTAATTCTTAGCGAAAATCTGCTAAATATGAGTTAGGTAATTTCTGTGAACAATATGGTCTGATTTCTACACCTCCTTCTAGGAAGAATAAGTTTAGTCGTCCTAGTCATATCCGTAAGAAACAATATAGCAATTATAGGAAACCCTACAGACAAAATTATGAGCCCAATGACTTTTATAGAAAAAGAAAATATTCCCCTAAGAAAAGATGGTCAAAAGGCAATAAAGATGCTCGCTTTAATAAAAGAACCGACAAAGGTAAAGGTAAAGCTAAAGATAAAAGTAAAGTAAAATGTTTTAAATGTCAAAAGTATGGTCACTATGCTAATGATTGTAAGGTTAAAGATACTATCCGACAATTAAAAATTACAGATGAGGAAAAAGACAATTTAATTAAAGTCCTTGAGTTACGGAGCGCTGAGTCTAGTGATAATGGAACTATAGTTAATCAGTCTGAGTCAGCCAACTATGAGCCTTCTGCCTCTGAGTTAAGTTCACCAAGAATCCAAATAGGATGTAGAGATAAATGTTGTAATACACTTAAACATATTTCTGTTCTAACTAAACAGGAAGAACAAGAAGAATTGTTATTAGATTTAATTAGTAAAATAGAGAGTCCTGAATTGAAATCTGAATATTTAAAGAAATTAAGAAAAATTATTACTACACAAGAAGCAAGTACAAGTCAATTAAGTCCCGTAATTAACCTGAGCTCTACATTAGAAAGGTTTAATAAGAAGAAAGAAATTTCTTTACAAGACTTACATTCTGAAGTAAAGTTAGTCAAAAAAGAAATAGTTGCGTTAAGACAATTGAGTCATAAATTGCAAACTGAGAATTATGATATTCGCCAAGTTTTGAATGCTATATTAGAAAAAGAACCTTCTGAGCCTAATAGTCCACCTAGTAGTCCTACTCATAAGTCTGATAAAGAAGAACAAACTGTTAATTTAATTAAGCAAGTTAATTTTCGGAAATGGTATGCTAGAGTTACTATAGTTGTTAAAAATCATGAGCTTAATACAGTTGCTTTGTTTGATTCTGGTGCCGATCTTAATTGTATTAAAGAAGGTTTAATTCCCACTAAGTACTATAAGAAATCTACAGAATCTTTGAGAACTGCCTCTGGAAAGTCATTACAACTAAATTATGAAATTCCTAAAGCCCATGTTTGTCAAAATAAGATTTGTTTTAAAACTTCGTTTGTCTTAATTAAGAATATAACTGATGAAGTTATTTTAGGATTACCTTTTATAAGCATGCTTTATCCTTTTCAAGTTGAAATTGATGGTGTTGTTTCTAATTATTTAGGAGAAAGAGTTAAGTTTGAATTTTTAACTAGATCTGAATTACACAACCTGAAGCATCTACATGATAATGATTTCTCTAAAACAGTTACCTTGATTAAAAATAAAACTAATCATCTGAGTCATTTACAGGAAGAAATTAAGAGTAAAAGAATTGAGACCCAATTAACTGATTCTACTTTACAGCATGAAATACAGAATTTTGAGAAAAAACTAATTTATGAAGTTTGTTCTGATTTACCTACTGCATTTTGGCATAGAAAGAATCATGTTGTTTGTTTACCTTATATTAAGAATTTTTCTGAAAAAAATATACCCACAAAAGCTAGGCCTATTCAAATGAGTCATGAAATGATGGAATTCTGCAAATCTGAAATTAATGATTTATTGCAGAAAAATATAATTAGGAAAAGTAAGTCTCCATGGTCTTGCCCTGCTTTTTATGTTCAAAAAAATGCTGAGTTAGAAAGAGGCTCTCCTCGATTAGTTATTAATTATAAACCCTTGAATGCTGTTTTAGAATGGATTCGCTACCCTATACCTAACAAAAGAGATTTGATTAAACGCTTAGATAAAGCTGTTGTTTTTTCTAAATTTGATATGAAAAGTGGTTTTTGGCAAATACAGATAGATGAGTCTGATAGATATAAAACTGCATTTGTTACCCCCTTCGGTCATTATGAATGGAATGTTATACCTTTTGGTCTTAAGAATGCACCCAGTGAGTTCCAAAATATAATGAATGAAATTTTTAATGCTTATAGTTATTTTTCTATTGTTTATATTGATGATGTATTCATATTCTCTGAGTCCTTAGAACAACACTGGAAGCATCTGCATAAATTCTTGCATATCATAAGGTCAAATGGTTTAGTTGTCTCTGCAAAAAAGATTAAGTTATTCCAAACCAATATAAGATTCTTAGGATACAACATAAGTCAGTCCCAAATACAGCCTATAGATAGAGTTATTCATTTTGCTGATAAGTTCCCTGATCAGATAACTGATAAGAATCAATTACAGAGATTTTTAGGTTCTCTTAATTATGTTTCTGATTTTTACCACAACCTGAGAAAACTATGTAAGCCTTTATTTGATAGATTACAGAGTAATCCTCCTCCTTGGTCATCTATTCATACAGATATTGTTAAACAAATTAAGCGTCATGTTAAGACACTTCCTTGTCTTGGCATCCCTACTGCAAGTTCTTTTAAAATTGTTGAGACTGATGCTTCTGATATAGGTTATGGTGGTATTCTTAAACAAACATCTGAGTTTATTCCTTCTGAGCAAATTGTTCGATTTCATTCTGGTATATGGACTTCTGCACAGTCTAATTATAGTACTATTAAAAAAGAAATATTAGCTATTGTATTATGCATTACTAAATTTCAAGATGATTTACTAAATCAAAAGTTTTTAGTACGTGTGGATTGCAAGTCTGCTAAGCATGTTTTAGAAAAAGATGTTCAAAACATTGCATCCAAACAGATTTTTGCACGATGGCAAGCCCTTTTAAGTATTTTTGATTTTGATATTGAGTATCTGAGAGGTAGTGAGAATTCAGTTCCTGATTTTCTTACACGAGAATTTTTACAGGATAAGCAATGGCTGGATCAAAAGACAAGCAAAAAATGAGTCCGAATCCGCCTCCCCGGATTCTTCCTGCTTCCCTAAGTCAAAAGCCCTCTAAACCTGTCAAAAATGAGCCTAGTTCCTCTTCCATTAAAACTGAGCCCTTTGCACTTACACCTTACCCTGGTCATATACCCATTCCCGTACTGAGCAATAGATTTAGTCCTTTAGGATCTACACTTGCACCTACACGCCCAAATTACCAATCTGCATTAGTTTCTAGTTATGATCCGTTTCAGTTGCCTCCAACTGCAACGCCTTTATCTTCCCAGTTCTTTCAAAAGGCCTCTCCTTACACTCTAAAGCACACAGCTAATCTCCTGATTCTTGATTCTCATATTTCTACATCAATGAGCCCTGCCTAAATTGCAGCCCATTATTTCCCCCCTGGATTTCATTACTTGCCTACCAGTCCCTACAAGTCCCTAAAATTTTACAGAGAAATCTTGCACGAAACTAAATCTGTAGAAATTAAACCTATTCGGGATAAAACTGATCCCACTAAAATTATATACCATTCTCTTTACATTCACCACATTCTACATCCAAAATATTGGGGACCTCGTCCTTATGAGTTGAGAACCTTACCTTCTAAATGTCAGTACAATTATGCAGATTATGTTGAAGCTTGATACTACATCTTCCTACACCAAACCCCTGAATTTTCCCATTCATGGTTCATTACCTTTGATGTTAAGTTTAAAAATACTGAGCTTCCTTATTAGTTTCTACATTGGTGGGATACTCATGGTCCCAAGCCTGATATTATTCCTTCTCAAGTCAATGATCTGATTGTTTACTATACCCAAAAATCCAAGTTTTCTGAGCGTGATTTATTTTTCCCTAGAGATCTATTGTTTTTCACTAAATACAGGATCCCTTGGATCATGAAATGGAATTATGCAGCTGACTGGGAGACTCGTTTCTTCTCCCGTCAATTCTCCGTTAAATGGTGGGATCGCTTTGAGATCCACCGCATTGCAGAATATGTTTATAAAGATTTCCCTCAAGTCCATGTTCCTAAGCCTGAGCCCAAGCATGAGCCTTCTTCTTCGCATTCATCTGACACTACTCTTACAGTAGAGGGTAAATCTAAGGCTGAATTGCAGGAATTAGCTCAACAGATCCTTCTTCGAGCTTCCCAAATGCATGATGATGAAGTTGCAGATACTGATTCTGAGACCTCGTCTAGCTGTCAACCTGCACAGCCGACACCTGAGCGCCCTATGAGATGGTCTGACTATCCCCATGGTCAAGACCCGAATGAAGACTATGCAGATGCCTACAGAGCCTATGATTTGAGTGAAGATTAGATTCACTGAAGAAGATAAAGCACTTTGCAGATAAGTAAAAGCTAAGTTACTTGAGTTAAAGCATAAAGAGCTAAAGTGGAAGAATACAAAATTGAAAGTTGAATAAAAAAGATGAGTCTAAAGTTCTACAGTGCTTATCCAAAGCAACCTGAGTTACTTTACTTTTGTAAACCTGAGTTACTTTTGTATTACCTTAGTTTATTTTCTGTCTTTATAAGCAGGCATTCGCCTCATTTGTAATCAAGCTTTTCTTTAAGCTCTTCTCTTGGGATTTTTCCCTCAGTCTAAAATGTTCTCTCAGAGTTGATGTTCTGAAGAACAAATGAGCGATACACTTTGTAAGCAATCCTTTCATAAATAAAATGTTTTGAGTATTTTAAAATTATATCATTATGTTTACTTACATTCATGCAATGTTCTTATTTTCATTAATTAGATTCATGCATAAGTTACGATTATTTTACTATGTATGTTTCTGCACTATATACCATTCCTACTGCAGAATATATATATATATATATATATACAAAGAGCTTTCATTGAGGGATCCCTCAAATAAGCTTATTTGAGGGACACCCCTTGTAGGGCCCACTCCGGACTGTATTTCACTAATCCAAACCGTCTATTTTGTAGATACTCATTCAAAGATCATCTCTACAAAAAATCACTTGAATCCGATATCATTTGACCATTCAATTGAGTTGTCGAAGTTTTAGTACTTTCTTGAAGAACCGTGTTCATTGATTTTGTAGGACACAACTGGATGTCGAAACGGTTTCCGATTTGTCTAATTTTTTGTAAGGATGATCTATGAATGAAGACCTAAAAAATAGATGGTTTGGATCATTGGAAAAAAAAAATTTTAGGGTACCCTAAAGGGCGTCCCTCAAATAAAATTATTTGAGAGATCCCTCAATAGAAGGGGACTGTATATATATATATATATATATATATAAAAATTTCCCAATTTTTAATCTTACACAAGGATTCTCTCTAAACTTTTGAATGTAAGATATTTTTTTTATAGACGTACTAATTTCATTAATAAATGGGCATTGCAAGATCAATGTCCCACAAAGGGCTCTTGCAAACAATAAAAGATACAAACAATAACCACAACTATTGCAAGACAATGAGTAAAAACAATTTTACATCTTGAAGACTCAGCTCATCATGAACTGAAAATATAAGAGGATTCATAAAGCCATTGCATCTCGTACTGTAATAAAATCATATGAGACATGATAACTCTCTAGAAATTTGGGAGTTGGGGATAGAAAACATTTACAAGTGAAAAAGCAAATCCCGCTCAACTTCCACCAGAATACATCGTCACAACGTCTCCCAAACACCCCTAAATCCAAAGCACCATCTAATAGTAGATCCACAATATCAACAGTTCCACCCCTCAATATGGAGATTTGACGGACATACACCTCATCAACCTCAAACCTGCAAGGACACCACAACAGGAGCAAAAAAGATAAATATACACAAATCTACAAATCCAACCAAAAGGTTGGTAGGATGACCCTAGAACAACTAGGGGAAACAAACCTTGCAAAACACAAGGGAATACGTTGATTGCTCCATACGTGGAAAAACTCATGTTCGTTGTAAGAAGATCACTGAAGAAAAGGTTGCAAAAGCCTAGCACGAAATCGGCTAGGAAGAAAAGCCCTCCACAAATACGGGAAGAGATAATAACATTATGGTTTCATTTTGGTGAGAATGGTAACAATCTTTGAAACTTCTATTTGTTTTTTCTTCTTCTCACATTTCACAAAGATTACAAAACTTTGGCATAATTCAAACGCTTATATAAATTGATGAGCATGTAACTGTTTTCAATTAAAAATGAAAAATCATTGTAATTGTGAATGCATCATGCATGTATGGGATTCGGATCCTCTGCTTTAATTTTCTCTGTTATAATCTGCTTGACTTTTGTTCTCTGCATGCCATCTCATTAAAATTTAATCCAAATGACTTAAAAGTTGACACATCATCCTAAAAATAAAAAACTCATTTACTCCTAATTTAAAAAGAAAAAAAATTTCCCTAATCCAACTAACGGGAAAGTTAGCGTTCCTCAGTCTTTTAATCTTCTCCTTCTTCCCGCATCACGTTCTGTCTTTCTTCTCTTTTTTTCCCCTTCTTTCCCCAAAAATCTTACCTCTCGCTGAGATTTCTTTTCCCCAAAACCTCTGTAATCATAATCCCTCTTCTCTTTTCCATATCAAAAGAAAAAATATATATTATTCCATATTCATTGTTTGATGATGGTGGTTGCAGACATAGAAGAAAGAAAAAAAAAAGATTGATGATCAGAAGCAGTGATTAAATAAGAATACGAAAGTGGTAGATGAATTTGTTTATAAATTAATCAAAAACAAGATTGAAATTTCCCTATCAAATGAACCCCAAAAAAAAAAAAAAAAAATTCCCTTCCCATATCCATTGTTTGATGAGGGTGGTTGCAGACATAGGAAGCAAAAGAGAACGTTATGCAGGAAGAAGGAGAACCCAAAAACCCAAAAAAAAAAAAAAGGACTCAGATGATTCTTATTATGTTCATACTCTTCTTGGTAATAATGTTTTTGTGTTTTAAGATTGGAGACAGAAAAGAATGATGAGCGAAGATTTGGGGGTGGGGGGAGACGTTTAGCGAAGGAGAAGAAGAGAAAAAAACAAACTGTTACAGCCGTTAAGTTTAGGCGTTAGTCAAGTTAGGGGTTTTTTTTTTCATTTTTAATTAGGAGTAAATTGAATTTTAATTTTAAGGAAGATGTGTCCAATTTAAATCCGTTAGATTAAATTTTAATGAGGTGTCAGGTAGAGAACAAAAGTCAAGTAGATCATGGTAGAGAAAATCAGAGCAGAGATTCCGGATCCGCATGTATGATGTATTTATTGGTAAATTTATCGGTTTCTTTAAGGGGTTTAGGATTGAGAAAGATATGCTTCCAAACATGCTGTGCACGTTAAGGAAAGAAAAGAACGTGCCAAGCTTGTTAGGTACGTAGCATGAAATTCAAAGTGAAACCCAAATAAAGAAGACGACCAGCCCTATTGCCTTGATTGGAAATTTTAATTTTAATTTTAATATGGAGCTAGAAAAGGTCAGTGGCCTGTAATTAATTAGCACGCAAATCCATTAATACCATATTAATACCATATTAAAATATATCCAAGAGAAAAGCCACTACTCCACAACTCTCTCTCTATCCCTCCCTTTCTCTCCTCTCTCTCTAACCCCCTAGACTTGTTCAAATACAGTTCTTTTTTTACTTCTCCATTATCTTCTAATGGATCTCCAGCCCTCTCAACAATCTCAGAAGCTCCAATTCCCCTTTTCCATTCTAATCAGAACAGAACTTCGTTATGCGGTCTCTTTCTTCCTGCTTCTAGTCTCTTCCTTATTTATTCTTAGTCTTGTAACCCCATTTGACTCGCAGTTTCTATCTGATCATTTGGGTTTCTTATCCCAAATCCTACCAACTAATCACAAGATATCTCCGGGGACTTGTGACTATTCCTATGGCAGATGGGTCCGCGACGAGAGCCATCCACTTCAGTCCTACACCGAAAACTGCCCGTTCCTCGACCCTGGCTTCCGGTGCAGCCAAAGTGGTCGAAAAGACGAAGGTTATCGGAGATGGCGGTGGCAGCCGGCTGGCTGTGATTTTTTGAGGTGAGTTTGTCGTGGAGTTTTCAGAAGCATGTTTCATGCATGACGCTGCACAGTGCACGCATGCTTTGTCTTATATTAAGTCTAAGTTAGGCAGGTCTTGTTTGTTGCGTTTGGAGTCTCGCATATTATAGCTACATTTTAGGTTAAACTCTCATAGAACCAGATAAACATTCGTGACCATTTTCGTATCCTTAGGTTCTTTCTGAGCCGGTTTCTATCTCATGTGGTAGAACACTTATCTCAACCAACAAACACAAATTAGTCGTCTGCTCCCCTTATTCTTCCGATCACAAAGGGGGCAAACACCCCTTTAAGATGAAGTAGGTACTTTTTTTAACTACATCAAAACTTTAAATTTAAAATCGATTACGGGCTTAAATATTATGGCCGAAGTAAAATAGGGCTTTCGCATGCATATTTTCCTAATTGATGAGTTTTGCTTCTCCCTTCTCATGATCTCAGATTTAATGCAAGTGACTTCTTGGAAAGGAGCAGAAACGGACGGATAGTGTTTGCTGGCGACTCAATCGGAAGGAACCAGTGGGAATCTTTGTTATGCATGCTTGCAGAAGCAGTGTCCAACAAGTCTAGAATCTATGAAGTGAACGGGAACCCCATAACCAAACACAAGGGTTTTCTCTCCATGCGGTTCGAGGATTACAACCTCACAGTTGAATATTACAGGGCACCCTTCCTTGTGGGTGTAGGGCACCCACCCCAGAACTCACCGGACCAAGTCAAGACCACAATCAAGCTCGACCAGTTCCACTGGTACTCCAAACATTGGGTTGGGGCCGATGTCCTAATTTTCAGTGCAGGGCACTGGTGGAACCAAGACAAAACAGTAAGGATGTATGACCCCCCCTTCGCATATCTAATTTTCAATCTATGACCACACATTTACAAAAAGTTTCACCTAGTCAATGATCCAAATTAACAGTTCGGCAACATAACAAGCCAAACTCTGGCAAAGTAAAAATCACTGGACTTAATTGTCATCTGGCCATCTTGTGTTTCAGGGGATGCTACTTTGAGGAAGGCGGGAAAGTGAACTTCACAATGGATGTGATGGAAGCATTTAGGAGGTCTTTACAAACCTGGAAGTCTTGGGTGTTAGAGAATATAGACCCTCTAAAGACTCACGTTTTCTTTCGTAGCTACTCCCCGGTACATTACAGGCAAGTATAAACAGATATCTATATGACTATAACTTCATAGTTAAAAGTTGAGGACGAAAATTTTCCATTTACATTCTTCAACACTACGGATCCCAAAAGAATGAAATGTAGTCAGTGTAGTTTGGTGACTTTACAACTTTCTATTCCTTAATAGTTGCCACCATGCATGGCCTAAATTAAGGAATTGATAATTAATGACTCTAAGAGTTTTTAACATGTAAATTGCAGGAACGGGACATGGAACGAAGGGGGACTTTGCGATGCCTATTTGGAGCCAGAAACAGACTATAAAAATCTTGAAGCTGACCCAGTGAATAATCTATACATATCTGAATCAATCAAACAGATGGAATATGAAAACTGGAAGGTCCAGTTCTTAAACATCACATATCTAACAGAGTTCAGGAAGGATGGCCACCCTTCAAAGTATCGTGAGCCGGGGACTCCAGCCGATGCTCCACAAGATTGCAGCCACTGGTGCCTACCTGGAGTGCCTGACACATGGAATGCACTAATTTATGCTAATCTACTGGCAAAAGGATTCAGAACCAAGTGAGAGAAAAGACAGCATACCTCGGATTCGAAAATTTATTTTGAGTATGGACAACTGTACATAATCAGCATTGCTTCTACTCAAGCTAGTTCCTCCATGCTTTCGTTGGAACTGTCTTCACTGCTTTCCATTTCCTTCAGTTTCTCAACTTGCCTCAAGAGATCCAATCTTTCTGGTCCATAGGTCGATGGTATCTGTCAAAGAAACATATCAATGGACCCTAAAAAACATAAGTTTTGATGTCATGAAGAGTAGGAACTGAAACTCTAGAAATCAAAATTCACGCACCAGAGCTGGTACATATCTCTGAATAGCAGCCAACATAGCTGCATGTCCAACAGCAGTGACCTGTGAGACACAAGTTATATCTATGTTAAGTTCAAATAGGTCAAGAGCCAAGAGGTGCATCTAGTCTGGTCATGTGTAAGCATAAACTAGCACAGGTTTTGCAAAAATGTTAAGAGAAACAGATGAATGATCGATTCGTCATATATTTCAGGCTTTCATTTCCTTTTTTTTGGCCTTATGATTGAAGATAATTTAACCCAACCCTGAACCCCATTCCATATTTATGTGAACAGCATATCCAAAAGAGACCAAGTCATATGTCCATAAACCTCCCCCAATGACAAATCCGAAGTTGCACATCAGTGCACTATACACAAACAGCATATCCAAAATGCACCTAAATTCCATAAACCTCCCCAATGGCATAAAGTCTAAATCATACGTGGCGATACTCAAACTTCAACTAAAGGGGCAACAAATGCCCTGATTTGAGACAAGACAGAGATACGATAAACCACATCATCCAGATGAAGAACCAAGCTGAGAGCTATACCATTTATATGCTTTTTTGGCCGGAATCATTCCTATGTTCATATAAGTATAAGAAAGATATCAGGAAGAAATCTTACAGGAAGAAGCATTAAGACACCAATAGGAACAACTGATGCTAAGTCAGTCAGAGTTCTTCGCAAAATTTTCTTTTCTTTTTCTGTCAGTTCATCTCCAATCAAGACCCTTCTAAGCAACCCCGTAGCAGCAGCAGTGTCAATAGCTAGCAATTGAGTTCCTTGCCACACATCCTGCTCATCATTTTTTAAGAAGAAACAAAAAATTAAATTTTATTAATGAAAAGGAAATTACAATCTGTGAATAAGCAGCACACAGCAACAGAGATGAAACTAATACAATTATTATTTTCCTGCGCATCAAAGTACAAATTATAATCAAGACGTCAGCAGATCTTTAATATATATCCTAAATCTTAATTGGCTTGGTGGTAATTAAATGGACGGGATTAAAGGAGGCTTGGTTCTCATTCTGAATAATTTTCCCATCAAGTATCAAAAGAAAATTAGACTAAAACCAACATTAAACCTTATCCAATTAGAACATCACACATGTTTTGAGATCACAAGTTCAGCACATAGTCTGCACGTATACTTCTATTTCAACATGCCTAGTCTGATTAAATTTATCTACAAGGATTCAAGCAGAGTTAATAAATTTAAGGTGATGGGAATATTCACTTGATTTCTAAATATTAAAATTCCTTTTTCTTTTTCTCAATTTTCTTGGCCCAAGTGTAAGCCAACAGTGTCTTACTAGTTGACAAAGATCATCATTTACCAACTGAAGCCAAAAAAAATTCATACCGTGCTAGCTTCTTTTAGCTTTTCAAACGATTTTTCAATGATATTCTCTTTCTTCTGAACTTGGACTAGTTGAGCAGCTCCAACGTCATCCTCATACGTCGAACTATCATCAGCAGGCTTAATATCCTGTTTTAAAAAAATTTCTACAACATTAGCATATCATAAGAGTTTGAATAACAGTTTTTGCAAATTGGAATTCATTGCCCATCAAATTTCTTATTCGTCCAAGGAATATGGTATCCAGTTGCACGCACTTTAAATACCTCCTCATTTTCTGATTGATCAGCACTCCTTCGCACCCGCTTTTCAAGTTCTATCAGCTCATTCCTTAAAAGTTCAAAACGCTGGATTTTAGTTGATTCTGGGTCGTCAAAATCAATATTTGAAGCAGTCTGCTCAACAAATTCATTATCCTGTATGCAAGAAAGGAACATTAATCATGTAACTTTTGTTTGAGAAATTGCACATTTCCAATAACAAAATAGATATAAGCTCCTGAATCGAGTGACACAACGGCAACAAGGAATAATCTCATAATCAGAGAACCAAGAGCGTACTTAATAATGATTCTCCACACTTGAAAGTAAAGTACATGCTCTTATGATATTTTTTGCATGCCATGTTGCTTAGCTGAGAACAGAGAGTGCAAGAGACAGCTATTCCATCTCCATTCAGCACCACATAAGGGGCAACAAGGTGGACTAGCAACCCCACTTAGTCAATAACTAATCGCCTAACTTTTCAAATCTGTATTTAAAAGGACAACAAAAAGAAGGAACAAAAAAATATAATAGAGGGCTACTAAAGCAGCTACAGGGGATAAACAAACATACATGTTAATATGCATAAACATATTATCATGTGAATGCAAACAAATCCTATTACGGTGGCAACTTCAACCTCATTACTCTAGTGATAAACGACCTTGTCCTAACCAGAAAATAAATATCAAAGTAGCAATATTGTTGTTAACTTTTGGTCAAAACAGTAAATTTGGGCCAGCAGTATATGCAACCTTTTTCAGATACAAGAATTCCAGTTAAAAGCTAACGCATTTGGCAATTAAATAGCATGATAGTGAATAAGCAAATGCATAAGCAATTAATGAATAGATCATTGTGAAAATGGGGCATACAGGTTCTTCCACGATCAACTCAGGATTGGACTTTCTGCTTGGAGGGCGCATAAAGGAGCTCCACAATCCGCGAGACTTACTGGAAGCTCTAAAAACAAATTTTTTAAATAAGATTTGATTATCATTGAAATGCATTAAACCCAAATATATATATATATATATATATATTATATAGTAGGTCATCATGGAGTAATAAAAACTTAAGTTAAAAGAATGGTCAAGCAGATGTGCAATAGCTAAAGCGTCACACACACCTGTTGCCCCCATCAATCATCATGTTACCATTCTTTCTGTTTTTCCCTTTAAGGAACTGTTGCTGCTTGTTAATAGAAGACCGGGAGCGATTACCTTCCTGGATGACAAGCGCATAAGTACAACTAAGACAAATGAGAATTCACAAAATTCTACGAGGACAAAAAGTCACATAACAAACGTATAAGTGCAAACCTAAGAAACAGAGGTTGGCATCAGATAGACTTTTTACAATTACAGTGCATTAGTTGGTAAAAAAGAAACTTAAGAGATAAAGTAGGTAAATTTGGGAAGGAAGCCAAACAACATAATCTAAAAATGCAGGCAAAAGCACCATCAGACTTGGCGGTTTTCATTCTCGAATTTTCTATCCAATTACATGTAATTATCTATAACTACAGGACACTTTGTAGGTAATTAACCTACATAATTTCTCGCAACATCAAGAAATGAAGACATCCACCTGTTAGTTATAACAAAACATGAAATAAACACAGAAAAGCTGAATAAATAGAAAGAACAAAAAACTGCGAAGTTCACCAACTTTCTATTAATAAATTAGTTGGATGGTGCACATACATCAGCTGTTGGTGGTCAAAACACACAATTGTCAGCAAGATATTACAATAAAATGAAGAAATACCTCCTTAAGGGAAGCTGCTTTGGTTCTAAAGGACGCCTCCAAAAATTCAGCCTCTTTCTTGAGCTTCCTTATCTTCTCAAGGTCAGAACAAGCAGCTTTTATATGCTCTTTTCCTGAGTTAGAACTTGACACATGCAAATCCTGAAGCAACTTTTCTAGTCTTATCACCGCTTCTTCAACACTCTCCAAGGCCTGACACCAAAGGCCATTTCCACTATATGATCAGAAGCATTCAACAAGTTCCAAATCAAAAGAATAAGCTTGACTACTGAGCCACAAAAGAACCTTTTTATAGTTTTCACCAGTAAGACCACAAATGAAATCAGAAACTTGTCATGTAGCTTAGCAGTTAAAGTGGGCCACTGCAATGACAAGGCTCAAAACTACCATCTATAATAATTTTACCATCGTGCAAATTTATTTGACACCGGAACTACATAAGTCTAATTAATAATATCAATAAATCAACACAAAAAAATAATATGCAAATGCACAAATATACATAAAGATCAAAGGCGCTGTGTATTACTTCAAAGTACTAAAAAATCTAGATGTCCCTATCAGTTCAGCATGGTGGTAAATCCACCCACATCCAAGAGCTTGTCTGGGTTCAATCCCCAGAAGTATCCCTTATATTGTCCCCAAAAAAATGTATTAAAAATCATATCTACAACACATAAACAGGAAGTATAGAGCCCTTGTGACCATTAATGCATGGTTAACCCAAAAATATATATGGACCAATATTGGCTTAAAATTTAACTAAAGAAGCATTAACTTAGTGCACTCATAATGAACATAACATAAAAGGGAATAAGCCAACCTTGTCAAAAGAATCCAATTCTTTCTCAGTTGGTGGACGAGTTCCAGATCTAGTCCTCTCAACAGTGTTATCGGAATAGCTTTTCATCTTTTCATTCCTGCATCACATTTAAAAGGAGTAATCTCCAACTATTAAGTAATCAAAGTGAATGTTATGGTCAGAGAAAAAACCACATAACTGACACAGCTCTTGGTAGGGGAGGGGGGATCCTTTGGTTGTAATAATTTTATTATAATACTATAAATTATAAACGGAAACACTTGAGAGAGATACTTCTAAATATACAGTAAAATATAGCAGAGCAGAGAGAGAGAGAGAGAGAGAGAGAGAGAGAGAGAGAGAGAGAGAGAGAAGAGAGAGAGAGAGAGAGAGAGAGAGAGGCATTCACTTACTTCAATAAACCCTGTTCTTCCATACACTCCACTAATTTGTTGTGCCTAAACATTGAAGACAGGAAAAACTTTGTAATTTTTTTGGAAAATGAAGCTCTTTATGGCTCAATCATTATGCACCAAAAGTTCACATACCCTCTTGACAAGAATCTCGCTGCCTTAACATTAGAAGGACTCTCCAGCCATTTACTGTATTTGATAAAACTCTGCATCCAATGAAGACATACTTCTAGGACTTGGGGGATTGCTTCTGCATTGGGAGGTCCTTCCCATTTACTTTTATGCCCGTGAGACTGTTTAGGGGTGCCTGAATTGCCAGGATAAAATGAAAGCCAGTCCAGCTCTTCACAGACTACCTGGGGAATTTATGTATCATTAGATATCATATTTGAATTACAAAACATTATCCACAAGACGGTAAAGACAACACATGCTGACCTCTACATACAATTGATAGGAACTTATTGATGAAAGCTGAGGATAGTATAAGATGCTGCCCCCAATCAGGAACCTGCACATATTGAAATTACTAAATCCACAACCAAACCATAAAAATCAATTTCACACTTAAGAATTATCTGTCAAGAGAATCCAGGTATACCTAACAAAGCCTCCAAGTGGTTCATCTAAAACATCAAATCCATTTGCTGATAGAAAGGATTGAGAGCTTCTACCCAAGGCAATAAAGAATCCAAATATAGCCAGATCCCTCTCCAATACCTATACTAATTCAGTATTAGCTTCCCATAACAGCATCAACATAGTACAGAACTGCAACCACATATACAGAAAGGCTTGAAAGCCCCAACTTATACGAGTAACCATCTATTATAGGTATCTTAACGATAGGGAATTTGCCACTCACTTTTTTGAAAATGATATAAGAAATTTCATTATCTGGTTATTTTATTAGTTTCTTCACATTTGAGCCACATCTTCAGAAACTCTCCTATTATTTTTACTGGCCAAACTTAACGTCCCTTAAAGGAACTCCTGAGTGGAGTATCAAGCATGCTCTATATATTCAGAAAGTTTAACCATTAAGTCAACCGTTGTACATAAGAAGAAGATTCAAACAATTTCATTATCTGGTTCTTTCATTAATTTCTTTACATTTGAGCCACATCTTGAATATACTCTACTATTATATTGACTGGCTAACCTTACCTTAACGTCTCTAAAAGGAACTCTTGAGTGGAGTATGAAGCATGCTCTAAATATTCAAAAGTTTTGACCATTAAGCCAAATCCTCTACATAACAAGATAATTCCGCTCAATACTAAAATATGAAAGAAATATAGTAGCTACGGCTGCCCAGAACTCCCTATTCCTCTGTTACTATCCCAAACATATCCTCATCAGAAACAGTTCCGTCATACCAATGGCACATGCTGGTGAGTAAAATGTTTTTATAATGCATTTCCAACACAACTAATATAATTTTTTGGGGATGATAGGCCTGACATTCATGACTCACAATAATGCATTACACTCCTCATTTGCTTAACCTGCACGTATGTTACCTACAAATTTATTTCAATTGTGAACTTTGCAACCAAACCACCTATGGAAAGGTGACAGGCCTACAAGTTGTCCCTGAGGTTATCCATAAGAAGGCTTAAGCAGTTACCTCAATACTTTCAGAGGTTGTAAGTCTTGACCATATTCTCTCTCTATCTATAGCTCGCTGTAACTGCATCTGTACAAGATCCACCCAGAAAACAACTTCTTCTGAACCTCGATCATTTTTCACTCTACATGCTGCAGCTCGAGGACCAAAATGAACAAGGAACTCTCTTCGCAGACCAATATCCTTTACAGAAAGATAAGCCTGGCGTATAGGAATAAAATCAACCAGCATGTCCATCAATCTGCCGGTTATATCAGGAATTGTCGAAAAGAATTGAGGGCAAGATACTTTTGCTTGCCCAAGCTTTGTAATTGCGGCATTGCATGTCAGTGCAAGCATGAGAAGAGAGATGTCACTTGTGTTGCTAGACCCCAAGAGTGTTCCCTTCCTAGACCTGGAAACAAATTGAATGCAGTATTAATTCCATGCCCTTCAAAGCCATCTAGCAAAATTATAACACACATTGAGCAATAGCAGATAACATACGCGATAGTTGCAGCAGTAAAGCGAGAGTCCCCTTCAAAATAATTGACAAACGATGTTACCACCAATGGAACTTGCTCAGAGAAAAACCACTCATAAGCTTCAGGTTGCTTGGCTGATAGTTGATCCCGGATTAAGCTCTCAAGGGAAGCAGATTGTCGTAATAAACTGCACCGATGCATTAATTAAATATATTGAAAATCCTAAACCAAATAAATTATATTAATTAATCAATAAACAACAGAAGTTGGTAGAAAGTACACATCAGCTACAATTGAAACCTCTGCATGAATAAAACAGAATAACTGAAATTTCAAAGTCCTCAGTACAGTATGCCTGGCAAATAAAGCAGAGCACACATTTTCCACTGTCAAGTTAACATAGTAATCAACTTAATTTTCAATTAAAAATTATAGTTTGTTCCATTTACACAAACAGTCAATGCCATTAGAAAATAAGGTTGCTGGTGCTGATATTAAAAACTTTATGGTTGCTTTATTTCAACTGTCTGTACAAGAGATCAAATTATGTAAATGTTATCAAAGTGAGGAAAAGATGACCGGTCCTTAATTCAATACACAGGTAGAGACTCATAGTTAAAGCCCAAATTTAAAACATACATCCTTATTAGAGGTATTGGTAACAAAGGAAATCACAGTTTAGATAGACTAGCTAAGAAACTGATATGACAAGCTTCTAGGTAGTCCAATTCCACACAAGAAGTCATAATTTTTGGAATACAAGTGATGCAATACCTCCTTTGGACAAAAACATTTATGTCTCTGTCTCTGCCATCCCCTCGGGATGCAATCTCGCTTGCAGCTTGCAATAAGGAATACACTGAAGCCTGAGAAATTATTTGTCTTCAGATAGGCTCAGTGACGGTATAAAATACATTATGTATAAATGTATACATCCACACATATATTATTAATATACTTATATATTGAGAACTAATCAATCAGTACCTAGAACAATAACTAGCTCGAAAGGTTCACAAGTCAATACCCATTAAATAAGTCCTATGTCATAGATTTACAAGAAGCTTAAACCAGTTACAAATATGATATAATGCAAGGAGATTTCATGATATATATATACAGTAATTTTGTGGATAAACTAACAACATGACTTTAGAAACACAAATTACTAATTCAACAAGAGAAGTATGAAAGTCATACTATGCAAGACACATCCTGGAACTGAAGAACAAGTTCACTAACTCTATGAGGATGGAATAAACCAAGTAGGAAGGAACATTGAGTTTACTCATGCAAAATCTCCCCTACTAAAACTAAAGATTAGAGTGGTAGTGGTTTTCTTGCAACAATAAATATCCGCAAATACAATTGTAGAAGAGTGCTTTCCTTTCCCAAAAATGATAGCAGCATGCAGTGAATCATAAGATGGTGCATACATGTTGAGGCCTATACAGAGACATTAGGGAAGTTCATGACATCACCTGATAACACAGTGCTTTGACCCAGGCATTTTTGTCTACACTAAGCCATGCAGTTGAAAACCAAGACAACTTTGAGAATGAACCCTGTTCCTTCATTGCTAACTCAAAAACCCTGGCTGCTTCATGTAAAAATTGGACCAGTCCATCGCTAGAATCTTCACCATTAAGTGATTGATTAAGTTTGACCTTTATGGCCTCAACATCCCTACTGGTACTTGCTTGAGGACTCCCGTTGACCGTGACACCATCATCAGCAGATGCAAGCGGAACTAGGTTACCCATCCTCCTTGCTTTTCGAAAGTTTAGATAGCATTTCCTATGTCCCACTGCTCGGAGATTAAGACTGTAACCATTACTGTGCTCGAACAAAGCAAGTCTTATAAAGCATCTCTTCCTTGAATAACCCCAGTTACTTAATAGATGGTCCAAATCAACCACCTTATTTCCAGAATAATATATTCTAGCTGGCGTCCGCGAATGCCATGGATTTGAAGAGCTGCAAGGAGCAAGTACAGGAATAAGCAACAAATACATTCAACACCGCATAACTCTAACGGGTCAAGCCATAGTATTAGCTGCTACATTTTTCAGGTTTTCTATTACTCGTCATACTTCAACACAAAAACACTTAAAAACCACAAAACTTGCCACATTATTTACTTCCACTCTCAAACACAATACAGTTACACATAATGCACAGTGATTGCACAAAAACAGGCACTTGAAACCTAAAATTTTAGGACTCCATCTGTTACAAGAACACATTCCCAGTTAGTTTTCGTAAAGACCAAACGAACAAAATGAAAAACAAAATTCTACAAATTTTTACATTATCTACTGTTTGGTTTACAAGAAAATGAATACTAACCAAGAACAATCAACTAAAATCGAATTAGATTGAATGAAAGCGAATCAACATTCAATGATTTGCCATAATCTTATCTTCTTCTTTGCTTTCACTTTCAGCTTATCAGTAGCCAAACATTGAAATACAGAAATTCATAATTATACAAAGAAATTCCAACGAGTAATCGTATATCATACCCTCAAGAACCCTACCGCAGTTTATTATAAATTAAATTACCTACGGCAACAAGAAAAGAGTAAGCTGTGAAGAATTTAGGAAAAAAAAGCGCCACAAAAAAAAATGTGGAAGAGAATTTGAGCACCTTGGTGATAGAAAGCCGTTGTGGCACAATTTAGTGGCCATGTACAAGCTGGGAGATAAAACTGGTCGGAAAATCTGCTTGGTTGGCGAGAAAAGCAGAGGGAAAATGGAGCGAAAAGTAAAGAAATTTTTTGGGGAAGGCTTAGGCTTTAGGCTTGCTATGTGGGCTGTCTGGGTTGTTTGTGTACATAGAAAGCAAGAGTGACGTGACAAAATGGAATTATCCGCATACGTGGAGAAGGGTGTGATCACATAACAGATTGTTGGCTCTCGTAGTCTCCCTCTCGAAATCTACACTGTACAACAAGTAGAAGAGTATAGTGGGGATGGATTGTGTGTGCTCAATCTTATAGTAAGCACCCTGGTGCAGCCATGTGTAGGGCCCAACAGGCTTGTATTGGCTCAGCTCATCTTTCGATCATTTTGGGCCTTGTCCCCATTTAGGCTGCAAATTTTTGTCCACGGTTGAGTCAGTTGGTTAAGGGAGTGTGAAGTATCTTCGTACCGAATTCAAACTTAACTATCCTTTATATAAAGGAAGAAATTGTTTATATTTATGTTTCTCTCGTCAATGAACTATACAGCATAAAGATCTGGCAAATGTGGCGACTAAATGTTTGCTTTAACTAGCTAGATTGTGCAATTTATTTCTTATTGTAGAAAGTAGATATGGGTTCGTTTTCAATTAGTACACAAAGCCAAGCTTTCTTCTAGGCTGACAACAGCTTTGACAAAAAAGAACAAAGTTGACAAATAGCTTGTTCCATAGTCTTTGACCAAGTCAGGGACAAATTAAGCTACTTGAAACTACACTAAGTACCAATTTAGGCCTTAAACTCGAATTAGTTTGATTTAGTCAATTCGAACCGGTTCGGAGGTTATTCGCCGGAATTTAGGATAGTATGTATTTTAATCAAGGTGGAAGTCTATAAAGAAGTCTTTGTTAAGACAACGAAACTTTAAAGAAGAAAAGAGAAAGTAGAGAATTAAGTTAGAGGAAAACAGAGTTAAGTTATTGATTTGGATATAAAGAATAAAGTCCAAACTGTTCTGCACAATTTTTTGCAGATTCATTTCAAGGTGTCAAAAGAACCAAAATGATACAACTGTTGGAGATATGGAACCTATAGTTTAAGGAACAAACTCTTCATTGCCGGAAATGCTATAATGGGATAGAGTCTCTTTGTCACTCCAAAACAATGAGAGAAAGGTTAGAGTAATGTTAGCAATCAAAATGCCAGCAGTGCTGAGGGAGTGCCATTCCGATTCCTTAATGCTTTGGATGTTGACCCCCAAACTGGAATAGTTTATTTTTACATATGCTATTTCCGTCTGCTAAGGGACTAATATATCATGACATATCAATTGTCTAGATTCACACTCTAACAACATAATAAGTATTTTATTTTCATATGTTTTGCCATGTATCTTATAGAGATCTCCTTAAGTCGGGTATTCGCCACGATGCAACGGGAAGATTATTGAAGTGTGATCCTCACACAAAATAAGTAACAGTTTTGCTAAGAGGGCTTTCTTTGGTAATGGGGACTGCAGTTAGTCTGATATATACATCTCTTTGGCAAGCCTTTATGACAAAGAACTAATGCCTAGTTGTTTTCACATTTTTTTAAAACTACGATCTGGTCAATGTAATTATAAGTGCAACCTGATCTAAAAGATTTGCGGGGGGAATTGGTATTTGACATAATAAACTAAAACAAGTTGATATGATTCGGCTCTGTACATGACGTTCGATCTTTTATAAAAGTCAAACTGTTTGATGCGTGATCAAAAATAACCACATCCCAAATTACTACAGTAAAATAGTATAATCTATGAAATCTTTGACTAATAAGCGAAGTGCAGAATAGCCTAAAAAATGTCGGCCAGATGAAAACAATTGGTGGTCATGGTAAAATTTTATTTTATTTCGTAACATTATTTTTCTTTTTATACGGAAATTTGAACAAAAGGCACTATACGTACTTAGTTAAAGGAGACGGACACATTGTCTTAGTCAACTGACTTAATTCACGTATGTACAGAAGAACACTCTATAATTAATTTAGTGTTGTGTATAAATAAACAATATAGTGTGAGGAGTATTTAATTAATCGTGCTATATTGACCTGTTTGCTATAGTTTTTTAAATTCCAGGAAGCAACAAGGGAATAAAGTTCTTGCACGGAGGAGGATCGTTCACTCAGATAAATCAAATCTCTGGGAGACGTTGACCTTCCCATCACTATTAAAACAAGTAATTAGGAGTCAGCCTTGAAGAGCTAGTTAGCGCACCTCCTTTCTTGTTTGCGATACTTTCAATTCCCATGTGCTTAGCCTCTGAAATTTCAGCAAGTCATAGCAATTAAGTACGTAGCAAACCCCACATCAATTAATTAAATTGATCATACCTTACTGTGATCACGATAAAATTTTGAATGTTACAGTAACAACTTACGTCTCAATAAAACGTGTTACAATCATACCTACTATATAAAAATGAATTAATAAAATAAATGACATCTCAATCAATCACAACAAACAGCCTGTTAGTTGTAAACTTAATGGGATTTTTATTTAATTTCTTCTTAAATTATTAGAAGCCGGTGCCAATTGCTAGTATATATTGTCTCCTTAATTCTTATGTCAGTTCTGACCAAAAAATAATAATAATAATAATAATTCTTATGTCAGTTAATTAATTAAACTAAACCTAAAGTTGACATATTTGTTCTCTTTTGGGTCGGTGTCGTCTCAAAGGGGTAGATGAGTCGCAGTCAAAGTGATTCGTATTAGAGACGGCAAAGGTGGTGGGAAATAGATAGGCTACAACCGAACTAGCCCCATCATGCCTGCGCCTCAAAATTATGTGACCCTTTTAAACTACGGCGGATTCAAGAATTTTTATTGGATTAAGCTAATATTTTTTATTTATTTTACAGGAGATATATTATAAGTTTTTTTTTCTTGGAATAAAAATGTAAATCAAATTTATAAATCAAATAAGGCCACATTACGAGCACATACAACACAAAGAAGTACAAAATATAAATAAATACCAAATTAAACACGTCGTTTAACTACTTGATATCTGAGTTGAGTAAGTTCCTCAGGAATTAAGTATCAACATTAGATGCATAAGGTGTATCCTTATTATCGTTACCACTTTTTTTGAAGAATGACCTCTCTTTGCCAGTCTATTACCATCATGTGACATGATATCCTAATAAAAAATATAGTAAATTTGGCTTACACCCTTCAAATTCAATTTGCCGTACTTAAAACCCTTCACTTTTTGTTCCTATAAATAATACCCAATTTGTATAAGTAAAAACCCATGACTAGAATCCAATTCAACAAGTTACCTAATTAAGCATAAAATCTGATTTATTGTACTTTTCAGATTCCAAAAATACCCCCAACTAAGCCATTATTGCATTTTGTATAGTAATGTAGGAATCAATATGGAAACAGTTTTTAATTGGATTGTATATAATTACAGATGTTGAATTGGAAAGATCTCCAAATGGTTGTAATGGATGCAGAAATTAATTTGAAACATTTAAAAAAAAATTAACAATAATTTCAAATTTGGGTAATCGGTTTGTTTAATAAAATGTTTATGTTATTTTCTTTTTATGAATTATACATGACTAATAATCCACTTTATAATTGTTTATGAATAAAACTGTACATACTAATTATGTTGAAAAAATAATGTACCTATTACTTGTTTGTTTTATGAAAAATATAATTTACCTAGTATGAAAAGTGTACATAATTATCTATTCCAATATACCTACATTATACGACATCCAATATACCTACATTAATTTTAATGTACTTACAATTAGGATTTAGGTATTATATGTCATCCAATGTACCTACCATTTGAATACTATACCTACTACGAATAAAGTACCTATTATTTATCTAAATAATGTACCTACTTTTCCTCTCCAAATAATATACCTACTACGAATAATGTACCTATTATTTTTCCTCTCCAAATAATGTACCTATACGCATTTACAGGTATATTGTAAAATAATTTACCTGTGGTAAATAATGTACCTATATTCATTTATAAATTATTGTGTACCTATTTTTAATTATGAAAAATATACGCAATAACAAAGTAACTGACTTTGTTTTTTTTTTTTTTTGGGGGTAAATAATATACCTATATCTTATATGTATATATTTATATTATATTTTTCATAGGTACATTATTGGATATGTAATTTACAGATTTTTTTTTTTTGGTTTGCAATTTTAGGGGGCGAGATGTGAGAGGGAATGCCAACTAAAAGAAATGGGGTGATTGATATGCTATTAATAGGGAGTATATTAATTACAATTATGGCAGTTAATGAAATGCTTGAAATAAATTATAAATAAAATATGAAGTTTAGTGGCAACGATATAAAACCATAGAAATACTACGACCTCGTATATCCTACTGGTCATTTAAATTTGAAATTGGGTTTTACACATAGATTTATAGAGTGATGGGTATATGTCTAGGAAATAGAAAATGTAGAGATCTATATTTGACAAGCCCTAAAAAATACTAGACACCAAAAATCATATATGCAAATAAATCATTCAAGTTGCAAAAATAAAACATATATCAATAATCCCCAAAAGTTTTCACCCAAACCCTAAATCATAAAAACTTAACAACAACAATTAAAATTGAAAATTGAATATATATATATAAAATAAAAAAACACACCAAAATTTTAAAAATTGTGTGAGGATATATATATATATATATAATGGGTAAAAAAGATGAATTCTTGATGGGGTAGTTTTCCAGGAATTAGAATACCACATTCCATCTAAGAGTTCAATTCCTCCAAAATCAAGAATTGTGTGGACTCCACTTGCATTTTCATTCTTTTATGTGAAGTAAAAACAGGAGTAATCGATAATCGAAATCCAACTTCTTATTTTGATTCTGATTATAGATTAGTAAACATATGTCATTAAAGAAGCTTTATATGCTCTCCTCAAAGTATACACCGAAAAAATTATTATGTGTGATGGTAATTAACACCGCATGGTGTTACAAGTTGTACGAAAAATTTATCTTTGTGTTGTGCTACCCAAAGTGCAAATAATACTATCATAATCATAGTTTGTTTACTCCAACAAAAGAGTACGAGAAAAATGAAAGAAAACGAAAGGCACTCTCTTATAAAGTAAAGAGGGAGAAAGATCCTCCAATTTCTTTCATTTGTTTAGCATCTCTTGCTATTTATTTCATTGACAGAATCGTTTAGAGAATCTTAATTTCTAATTATAGCAAAGCAACCCTATCAATGTGGTCATCAATTAGGAAACATATTTTCCATCCTTCATTCTTAAAATAAATAAATAAAATTTCTTGACTATACCAGAGCTGCTGTGCGATCCATGATCACGAGGAACGTACTCGAAAGCAATGGAAGCACCTAATTCAAGTAAATTCAGATTTTAAAAAACCCACTGAAAAGGACTTGTGCATAATTGAGGTTTTGAACTCAGTGCTGCCCTTACTCTCACCTAATTTCGATTTAATAATAATAAATGAATAAATTATTCCCTACAAACAATTAGAATAATGGGGTGATGTTAACCTGCCTACAGCTATCAAATTATTATATTCGGTGTATGGATATGGAATATACAAATCAATCAAAATCTGGTTTTAAAAATATTAATGTACATGTCGAGCCTATCAATTTCGAAGGAAGAAACTTATGAAAATATATGACTGCGACATTCATTTTATCGTGACATTGATCTTTCTATTAAAGAAATATTAGAGGGTTAAGTATGACTACTTTGTTTCAGTAAGATAATCCATGTAACGTCATGTTCATCTCATTGGCTTGGACCTTTAACCGTCTTTGAAGTTTACCCTAAATCTTTTGAGTAGTTTGGTGTTGCTAACTTACAAGGACAATCTAAAATTCCACTTGTGACTTGTAAGAAGTGGGAACTCATTTTCTTCCCTTCTCGATTCGAACCCGATGTGTGCCCTAGTCACCTTAGGCTCTAGATATGCACTATCAAGCTTTATGTATTATATTGGAAGGGATTGAACTCTCAATGCATTGACATAAGCATTAGAAGAGAAGAAAAGTTTATCAAGCATACCAAACAAATAATTTGACGAGATTTTACCATTAAAAGTTGAACTTAAATATTTTTTAGGGAGATTCACTATTATATCCAATATAGGAGCCCAAATTATAAAAATACCTCATATGAAATGGATTTTAGAAACACACCCAAAGCCTATTTACAACATAACAAAGAGGCTTTTAACTTCTTATAAATGACAAAACTAACATCAATTTCTTAAAATAAGCTCAACCCCAAAATCTCATAAAAATACCCAAAACACTCAATAGGGCATCAAAGTAATTTAATAATCAATATTAAATTTAATAAAGCAAGCTGTCATTTTTTGAGTTTTTTTTTTGTTTGTTTATAGAAATTCAATGATGTATGATTTATTTGTAATATTAGTGCTAAGAATGGGTATATTACTAAATATCTCTATTTTTTATAAATTAAGTACGACATATCTCTATTTTTTATAAATTAAGTACGACGAGATAGGTAAGGAGGCGCACCTAGTAAATGGCCACCAACCTACAAACTAGGGGTGGGCTTGGTTTGGTTTGGTTCGGTTATGAGGCCAAACCGTGAACCTCGGTTTGGAGAAAATCCAAACCGTGCGCCGAACCAATGAGGTGGGAAACCGATCATCTCGGTTAACCGGTTACCTCGGTTTGGTTTGGTTTGGTTTGGTGCAAAACCCACTTGAAAATATGTAGACTCTAAAATTCATTCAAACTCAAACATTCATTCAAAACCTACTTGAAATTCATTCACCATTCACATCACAACATATTCAAATTCATTCATTCATTCAATCCTTTCAAACTAAAACATATGCATCATTCAACATTCACATCCATCCAAAGTTTCAAAGTAAACTATATGCATCATTCACCATTCACATGTATTATAATTATTTAATTACATATAATTTAACATATTTGGTTTGGTTCGGTTAACCGATGATTTTTAAAATTAGAAACCGAGCGCCGAACCATAATCACCGGTTTAATTTGGTTCATAAACCGTTGACCAAAAAGAGAAGGAAAAAACCAAATCAAACCAGACCGATCGATTTGGTTCAGCCGATTTGGCCGATTTTCGGTCCCATATGCCCAGCTCTACTACAAACCCATTACATGCAATGCAAGTTTAGATAAATCCTTTAAATTGAGTGCAAGTTTATTTTAAATATTTAAAAAAAAATAAAAAAAATGAGTGCAACTTCGAATTTTCGAAGTCAAAGCAAGTGTACAATGAGTACCGACTATGCAGTCAAACATGAAGTACCAAAAGAAGATGGCAATCTCGCAATTAAACGACAATTGAAGGGCAATCAATAACAAACTCGATTCTTGACTTCAGCTTTGTCTCTCCTTACCACATTCCTATATAAACCCCAAAATACGAAACCTCTCCAGTGTGTGCCCCAAAATATCAGTCACACATGGCTTGCTCCTCCTCCCAACTACCATCGCCATCCACCACCGTCGATGAAACCAGCCCCGCGTCAATCTCCACCGTCCATACGGACATAATCCAGACCCACATCCTCACCCGCCTCGACGGCCCCACGCTTGCCTCCGCCGCCTCCACCTCCTCCCAACTCCACGCCCTCGCCTCCCACCACCCCCTCTGGGCCAACATCTGCCACTCCACGTGGCCCTCCACTTCAACGCCACGTGTCCGCCAAGTCATCTCCACGTTCCCCGATGGCGCCTTCTCCTTCTTTTCCGACTCCTTCCCGCTCCTCACCAACCTGGATGCCGCCGCAACAACTCTCGCGCCGAATCACGATCAGGACCGCCCGTGTGAATTAATCTCGGCCGTCGATATCTACCACCGCGACAAGCTCATTCTGAGCAAGGTCGTCGAGACGGAGACCGTGACCGGGTGGTTCCGGTGCTCGCCGTTCCGGATTGACCTGCTGGACCCCAAGGACGTGGTCCCCACCCAAATCAAGTACCCGGCGGGCCAGGAATCCGACACGTGTCGCGACCTCGGGGATGATCTGACCCTCAGCTGGATTCTGATGGACCCGATCGGACGGCGGGCGATGAACCTCTCGAGCCACAGGGCGGTGTCGGTGCAGCGGCACTGGCTGAGCGGGGAGGTGCACGCGCGGTTCGCGTCGATTCTTCCCGGGGAGAAGGGGTCGGCGTCGGAGCAGGTGCAGTGCGGGATCTTGGTCACGTGCGGGGAGTCGGAGGGAGGGGAGCTGCAGGTGAGGGAGGTGAGCTTGCAGGTGGAGGACATGGATGGAATGCATTTGAACGGGAGGGATGGTCTGGTAATTTTGCAGAGGGCGTTGGAGGGCGGAAAGGGAAGAAAGAAGAGCAGGAGAGAAGAGGAGGGAAAAAAGAGATACGAAGAGTACTTAGAGAGGAAGAAGGAAAGGAAAGAGAAGAAGCTGAGGACAGAAGGGACATTAGATACTTTGTGTGTGGCTTTTGGGGTATTGGGGTTTTTCGTCTTCTGGTTATTTATTCTGTGCAGATGAAACTCAAATTCTTCTTCTTCTTTTTTTCCTGTTATTTTCTTTCAGCGGTTTAGAAGAAGCATATTGATAGGAAATATATATAAACAAAAAAAGTGTTGATAGCTTTATTTCTCATCAAGAATATAGATGTAAAAGGGATGTGGCCGACACTCACACGACACGGTTTATGTTGTATCATGTATGAAGAATTCATGTGGAACGAAATGCAAAATGAATCATGTCGTATTTGTGTCTTATTGTGTTTGAGCAAGATATTAAGCATTTAAATTCGATCAATCGAATTATTGTTAGATGTAGACACATTGTGAATCATGTTAGAAAAATATTTTGTATCACGTAAAATAGTAATTTAAGAGAAATTTAACTAATACATAAAATGAATTATGTTGTATTGTGTTTAAGTAAGATATCATGCATTCAAATTCGATGAATTGAATTATTGTTAGATGTAGACTCATTGTGGAAGATGTCAGAAAAATATATCGTGTCACCAAATACAGCAACTTTAAGAGAAACTTCACTAATGCACAAAATAATTATGTTGTATTATGTCCAAGCAAGGTATCGTGTGTTCAAATTTGATGAATCATATTGTTATTAGATGTAGGACTATCATATAGATCATGTTAGAAAAATATCTTGTGTCATGAAAAAATGGTAACGTGAAAAGAAATTTCACTAAACTTCACTAACACACAAAATGAATTATGTTGTATTATGTCCAAGCAAGATATCGTGTACTCAAATTTGATGAATCATATTATTGTTAGATGTAGACCGATCATGCATGCAGATCATGTCAGAAAAATATATTGTGTCGCGAAAAAATAGTAACATGAAAAGAAATTTCACTAATACACAAACTACCAAATCAGGATTTTTTTTTCTCCTTCTCTATCAATATTCCCAAAAAATAAAGAAGAAGAAAATGAGATGTAGATAAACAGGATATCTCTCACTTGTGAAGCAAAGCATCTGAAGACGTCGAAAAAAGGCAAAACGACTCGCTCCACTAACTAATTAGTAACTACTACCTACTTGGGCATACAATTAAATTAAATTAAATTAAATTGGAAAATGTTGTGTCGAGTCCTAGAAAGTGCTATGACATGAGAGCGTGACTGCCCTTTCTGACGCGACAAGAATCCACCAAGAAAACCGGTTTTGGGCGGTGGTTGTTAATTCACGGGGAAATGATTTAAGGTGGAGGAGAAGTGGTGATAAGTCTCTCTCATGTCTCATGTGTGTTTTCGGTTTGTCTTTTTGGGGGTTTTATTTTTATTTTAATTTTATAATGGAGGCCCTTTTAATTTTTTAATTTTATTTTTTAAATAATTTTATTTTAACAAAGCATATTATGTTTTTGTGGGTCTGAAGTTGGGTTATTGTTTAGATGGGTCTCCCTAGCAGCAGGTAACAGCCCAAGACGTAGGAAGACAGTTTTATTTTAGGCATGCTGCTCTGCTTCTAATGTTCGTGGCACAAGTGTGTGTAATCAGAGAGAAACTTCCATGTAACGGGTGTTGTATGTGCATCGAAATGGCCATTTAGTCTTGGAAAATGAAATATTTTCTGCACTCTACATCAAAGCAATGAAATTTCAGTGTATGTATCCCAACATAAGGAATTACCAGCATCGAAAAAGGAAGGCAAAAGAATGAGGAACAGGAACAGGGCAAACAAATATTTGAAATGCATGCTTACATAAACAAAAGCAACACATACATGTTTCACATATTAGCTAAGCCAACCCTTCCATCATTCTTTGTCCTTACCAAAATATGTAGTGATTTTGTTACGTTTGCCAAAGTCCCATCAATTCATCCAATGCAAAATTCCATATGTTCTTGCTTTGTAATAATACCCTGCTATGCTTCTAAATTGTTTTCGAGAATAGGATAATACAGCAAACTCAGATGAAGTTGATTTTCCTTTCTTCAGGCATTTCATTCTTCCTGCAAGTGCCTCCCAGTAAGTTAAATGTTTATGTAAGTAGATCAGCTGTCCTTTATCGGATCAGGAGGTCCTCTTGCAATTGGCATTCCGCCACCATAATTGGCTTTCGGCTTTGCATAGTCCACAAAAATCACACGTCCATTCAGTGCCTGCCGGTATTTTAAATCTGTTATTTTGGGATACCTAAGATCAAAAGAATCAAATGGATGAAGGAATACAGAAGACAAGGATTTACCTTTCCATTCATCTCCTCTAGGGCTTTGTGGGCTTCATCTTCTGAAGCAAAGGTCACAAACCCAAATCCTTTTGATCTGTCAGAAACTCTGTCTGTTACAATTTGAGCTGCCAAAAAAAAACAAAGGGTTTAAGCACCTAATGACAGAATTTAATCAGTTCAGAGACAGTTGCCTCAATATTCTTGCATGTGAAATATCCCACAAGTCACCTTCAATCACTTGACCATACTGAGAGAATGCTTCAGATAATCCCTTATCATTGGTGTAAAATGACAGTCCTACAAAATGGAGAGAAAAAACAATAATAACCCCCATTGAAAAAGTTAAGAAGATAGTAAAAAGAACAACTATGAACTCATATGTCATAACATCAAAATTTGGATGAGGGATCATTCTTTTTGCTAGCTTGAGCAAAACTAAAGCAAAAAAAATCTTTTCTCAAACAAGCTTTACAGGTCAAATCATACAAGAACAAATTACCTCATGCAGAGAGTACAGAGTCAGAGAAGTAAGAAGTCATTCCCATAACTTCTCATAGAATAACACCATGATTGCTACTTAAAATTCACCATTCTGATGAGAAATGTTTGAAGTACATAACGAACTGTTAAATTATATGTTTTCTTATAAACCGTGAGATTAGCTTGAAACAGAGTATGTGTATGTTTTTAAGTGCACACTGTTTCAATAAATAATTTTTTTTTTCTTGTGGGTAAATAACACTGAATAAGCATATCTCTATCTCTAACAGGCATTACTTCAAACACTTTGTCAACCTAGTTCAATTATTCATATATCACCACCAACGTTAGCCAAAAGATCATCTTCTTTCTTCTTCTATTGCGTGTTACGTGGAAAAGATAACCCACGTGGATTAATTTCAGTTTTTAGGTATTATATCTAAAGAAGAACAGATGATCAGAAATGGTAACAAAGCAGAGAGAGAGAGAGAGAGAGAGAGAGAGAGAGAGAGAGAGAGAGAGAGAGAGAAAGTATATTACCGCCAACGAAAAGCTTAGTAGTTAATCCCCGGCAAGAGATTAGAAGAGCGGGAGGAATAAGGGAGGAATATGATAAACTAGGGCTTGACCTCACCAGTCTTCCAAGCATCGCCATTACTATGATACTCTGGTTCTGGTACCACTCTTGTCTTACCAGAGAGAAACTAGAGAGAGAGAGAGAGAGAGAGAAGGAAGAAGAGGAAGGAGGCGGGGGCGGCTGGTGCTTTCTGAAACCAAGTAATTTTAACGTTTACAGGGTTATTGGGTGGGCTGGATCGAATGCAAGTGACAGAAGAACCTGAAACCAAAAGAAGAAAGCTTTATAAAATCTTATAAACGACGTCGTTTTTATGTTCTCGATTTCGAGAGGCTTATTTGTAAAGAAAGCTTTTACGACATTCGTGCACATTGCACATCGATATACCATCATCGGACACCATCCACATGAGGGTACCATGGTCAAATTCTATCTTGTGTCTCACGAGAAACACTTACACAGTGCTGTTGCAGTGCAGCACCCTGTCACATCCGGGGTGGGATCACATATCAGCCCACTGTGATAGGGTGCTTCAATGCGGCAGGACTACCGAAGAACTCGTGTCTCACGGTGATAGAAAGGACGGCCAGGCTACGGGAATTAAAAAGGATAAGGAAGAAAAAGGCTATTCATGTATACTCTGTGTACCTGCTACGCAGCAATAAAAGAAATAAAATAAATCCATAATCACAACGTCTTAACATAAGTTTGAATACAACTAATACAACCAAACCTCCTAAAGAACCAAAATTACTCCTCCAAATTAAACATTGGAAATAAAAAGAGCAAAAAAAACTCAACTAAGTGTTACAAACATTAAATTCCAGGGGGAGATACATATGGATTAACAAACAGGCCAAGTGAGTGCCACCCTTGCAACCCTCCCAAGTCAGTAATTCCTCACGAAAGTTGACAAGCTCAGAGTGGAGAGAAGTTTTGGCGGATGTTACCCCTAAGCTGTTGTGCTGCCATTATTCTTGAGGACCAAAGTAGAATAACTATATACAGAACTTATTCTACATGATTTTGTACTCATATCAAATTTGCAGAGGAAGACCCCACTGGTTCCACTAAGTTATCATGTATGGTGCACTTTCAGCAATGCTTGGTATAACATGTCGATGAATTGGTCGTCCTAACAGAATAACAACACACGAGTCAGCCAATAATTGAATAACTTTACATTGAGGATGCTTACAACGTCGGAGGCCAAATGTACAATACAAGTCAAACACATTATCACTTTAAGATGCATCTATAGTTGATACACTGACTTCTTTTCTTGCTAGAAATTGATAACATATATACACTACTTCATCCTTCTTTTTTTAAGTAACGAAAATACCTGAACAAGAGACAAAAGATGAAAATACCTGAACCAGCATCAGCAGTGCTTCGCGAACTTTTTCTCTGTTAATAAGAGGCCCGTCATTGGGAGCCGGAGGCGCAGAATTAGGAGTTAAAGATGGTGGGGGCGTTGGTGGTGGAAAGGGTTGAAGCATTGGAGTACCATAAGGGCGTTGCAGATTCAGGGGAGGATGAAGTGCAGCAGCAGTTGGCACAGCTGAAGCAATAGGTGGTATAATCAACGAAGATGAGGAAGCAGGGAGAGGGAAGAAAGAAGAGGGCTTTATAAGATTAGTGACTCGATTGTTGCTGGTGGTTAGATCAGAGGGGACATGCTGGGGGGTTGGTGTAGATGGGACTGAAAGGGAAAGGGGTGGTGGTTGTGGAGTTGGTGCAGGAGGTGAAACAGCACTGGGTGCATAGGAAGATGCTGGAACAGTTCCAGCAGAATGATAGGCCTGTCTTGAATTGGTTGGGTTTGTAGTATTACCTCCAATATTCATAGCTGCCTGCAGTAAGATTAGGGGAAAATATGTTCAGCCCTTATTGGAAACAAGCTACAGCGAGTAAAGAGATACTGAGTAAGGACAACACACAACACAAAACTACATCAGTCAAGTTTCTTAGAATACTTCTATCCCAGAAAAAAAGAAGAAGAAATGGTTTTTTAGAGAAACAGTTTAGCCAAAACACTACGATCTGTAAAAACTAAAGCATCAGAAATAAGCTTTTCTTCATCTCCTGCACCTCCTTCTATCTCTAATACTTATAATTCCAATGTCCATTCTCAAACTTAATCTTACACCCACTCTTTCTATTATTGGTATTGCTTCTGAATCATATTTTCATTATCCAGGCCTAAGACAGAGAAAAACAAAATGTCCTCAAGCTATAAAGAACTTCAAAGCATTGCTAAGTGTTTGGTATTTTCTAGGACCAATGGATATCTCAGAGGATAAGGATTAGAATTAAGTTCAGTCAACTGCAGAACCAATAGATTTTAGAGAGGCGAAAATAGCTCAGACTTGGGGTGAACTTCATCCAGACATGCCCAGTACCAAACAATGAGTTCTTTAGGCAATGCCTATGAACTTGAGAATTTGGTGCTCTTGAAATAAATTTAAAAGCATTTCAACCATAGGATTAAATACATATTTACAGATGATGCATAACGAAAATGAACCACAGTTCTCAACTTCAAAAGTTCTAGATGACACAAAAATAAGCAGATTGCCACTGCATTCTCTGGGAAAGCCACTATGCATAAAATCATACCAGGTAGTTCACAAAGGAAGAATCTTCAGGGGCATCAGTGGCAGTAGAGGCATTCAAAGATGGCTCCAGTGGCCCCTCCATGACCAACATGGATGGGACTGCTTCAAGTTCTTCAAACTCACTACAATGTAACATGCAGAATGAAAATTAGATGTAACCCAACTAAGGATGCATCTCCTGATATGGCAGATAAAATGGCATATTATATTCCCAAAAAACAAAGCTTGTAACATAAAAATATTAGAAACTACATGACCTTGATAAGAAAAGAGAAACCATACCAAAGAAGTTATCTAACAAAGAGATATTACCCCTCCTATCACATTTCCATTTTCGGGAAATATATTATATAAGTTATTTAACATCACACCAATTCATGCATAAACTAAATTTATATGGCCAAAATTGAAGAAAATAATTCTGAAACTAACACACAAAGTAAATAGAAAATGTATAATCCAATTGGAACTATTACCATTCCAGTTTCAATACTTATACAAGGTGGAAATTGGGGGAATAACCTTTTGCTTGAAGCTACTTTGGACTTTGGAGGAACCTTTGAGTATGCATTAAGGATCCTGTAAAAAAGAAAAAACATTAGAATACAAATTTGTAAATGTGGCTTATTTACATCACCATAGCTGCATGCAGACACTGATCTACGTATCCAGTAATTTAAAATCACCATTTTACTGCTTTAGATCCCATGATATGCTATGTGTTTGTATGTATATCATATGCATGCATCTAGGACACATGTATATTCTATATGTATAATTCCTAAAGTTGCTAATGTCAAATTCTTGTAACTGCAAATCTCATGGGCAAGTATTAGCCAAAAATAAATAAATCCTTTATGTGGTATTACCATCAGCCATGTGCAATTGGATGTTTTGAACTCTATAGTAAACTAACAACAAACAGTTTACAAACAAACTGGGAAGTATAAAAAGGATGAGAAAGATATTGCACCTGGTAAAGAGATTTGCAACTTCCTCACATTCACGGGGATTATAAAACCAAATTCCATTAACTTCTTGGGCTGCATTCCTATACAATAAATATGGAACTTGTACTTCATACTCAAAATCTCCCAAGAGATTCTCCACTAGGTTATCTGTACAATATAAAACCACATATTAATGTAAAATTAATACCTACAAGGGCATATGCATAGTTGTATGTAAATGCATGCACAACATATTTTACTAACATCACTAGAGGAGATATTGTAAGAAGATAGTATGTACACAATTTCCTAATAAGAATATGCTCATAAACGAAAGAGAATGACCTTATGAAAAGAAAAAACTCTGATTTTAAAACTATCTAGAAATTTAACCACTTAGTTCCATTTTCTTTTCTGGGATAAGAAACAAAGTTTAGACCCTAGTTCATAGGTTAGACAAGAAGCTAAAAGTAGATTTCTTGTGACAGGCAACCAGTTACCTCTGAACTTTCACTCCCAAATCATTATTTCTCATACTGATTTTATTTTCTATGGCACTTAAAAAACAAGCTCCATCTTTTATCAACTTTGTGACACTTTTGACTTTACATTGATCTATTTCTCAAATTTGCATGAACATGAATATCATGCCACTTTGAAGAGACCAAATATCCCAAGCTTCTCATCAACTGATATGAATCAATCTTGAGAATTATCCATAGATCAGTGACATGCTTGAACCATAAGTTTCGCTTATTTATATTTTTTGAGGAAGCAGACTAAACCATTTATTTTTATTTCTTATCTTCGCTTAAAAGACCGTCCAAAGAAACATTTAATCACAGCAGAGTAAATGGTAATGATGATTGATACAAACAGTAGCAAACCAGCAAGTCAGATAAAGATTTTACCAAAGTGGTAAAATGCGCTGCAATACTGTGATACCAAATGAAAATCAATAAAGAGCATACCTCAAATATAAACTACAGTGGACAGTAAGAATTGGTACCTGTATTACGCCGATTCATTACAATGAACTGGAACCGTGGTTGAGTATTCCTTAACAATACAATAGTATCAATATTAGGTAAGTCAACCATCATTATGAATAAACAAAGTACTCGTTCCTTGATAATACAACAGTTTAAGACTAGGTGAGCCAATCATCAATATAAATAAACACAACCCATAGAAAAATTCACTCAAAATTTTAAAGGAACAAAATGCAAGCTTACTACCAAAACAGATACAAAACAATCACCCAAAAAAGAATTATTTACCTTTTAACAACAAAGAGAGACCCTTCAACATCCTTGCGACTCTGCAAAAACCCAAACATATTTTGAAAACTATTAGATATTAATGTAACCAGTAGAATAAGTTAACTATTAATTTGGTTTAATTCTGAAAACCCTTGCATCTTCTTATGTTTCACTTAATTTTCTCGGCAACCAAACGGAGAAGTGAAATACGATTGAGAAACGAACCCATTGATTGCTCTCGATGTTGAATTCGTAGAAGGTTACATGCGCGGCCGTAATCAGAATCTCTTCGATGAAGGGATCGATTCTCTGCAGCACCGTGAGATTGAGCATTTTGGTGCTTTGCTGATCGAGATTTGGCATCAATTTCCCCGTCTGAGACATTTTTGATTGGCGGAGAACAACCTTAAACCCTAGAGGTGATTTCCCTTTGAACTTTCCGTTTTATTTTCCCGGGAAAGTTACAGAAGCTAAGGGAATGGGGAGAGAGAGAGAGAGAGAGAGGGTAAGCGTGTGATGGAAGAACACTGTTCCAATGGAGTTACACAGATTTGCTGCGCTTACTTATTATTGTCAAATTACAATAATGTCCTCACCTTCTCGGTTATGTTATGGGCTTCGAGGCCCATTTTGTCAGACACATGCGGACCATAGTCCAATGTCTCCAAAAAGACAACAGAAAAAATAAAAATAAAAGTCTAACTTTGTAGATTCTTGTGGTCAACCTATAAAAAACCTAGACGGTAGAATTGCATATATGTGGCAAATTAAATCTACTTATATATTTAATGAATACAATTTAATAATCAAAATTAAAAATATATAATTAATTCTTAATTTAAATATTTATTGAAAAAGTATTAAACCTAACTTTTTAGTTAAAACCACAATCATCGTGCCATTTTATTTGAATGAATTAATTTTGAGAATAATTTTAAATTGGTATTCAAACTTCGAAAACTAAACAAACTCATATCTAAATTTGTGAAAATCATACACTTAAACCCTATCATGGTGCCATTTTTTTTTTTTAATAATTAGCTACATAGAACCTTCAGAATTTGGAAAGTCGTTTCAAATCGGTATCCAAACTTCAAACATCCATATCCAAATTCACAAAAACCTTATACTTAAACCCTTCTGTTAGCAACTTTTAACAATTATGTTAAATACTAATGTTAAGACCATACTCTTTAGTTTTTGGTGCACTGAATATGATGAGAAAATCAGGAAATATATTTGGTAGGAAATTAATGCTGAGATTGTTGATTTTGGGGTTCAAATATCCTGTCTTCTTCTTCACAAAATCCTCAATCAATAGGTCCTGTTTGATATCCTACTTAAAAAAGAAAAAGAAAATTATGATTCTTTTTAAAAACATGAGTTTTCAAATAATGATTTTAAAATCTAAAACCTTGTTTGGTATTGAACTCCAAACTATTTTTAAGATCTAAAAAGATTGAAATTAAAATCAGAAAATCAGAAACCCTAGATTCCCATTTTTTAAAATAGGCCTACTAAACGGATGTTTGTGGCTTTGGACTTGAAATATATTTTTGAGTTTATAAAATTAGATCCAAGTGGGATACCAGGCCCTTAGTTACCCAAACCAATTTTTTTATTTTCTGTAACAAAGTAGGGTTCAGATTGTTGTATTTTTATTTTTTTTTCCAAATACAATAAGAAAAATAAATAAATAGAACTGATTATATATTGAATGGTTTTAATTGTTTAGGATTCTCAAACAAACAAAAAAACCTAAATCCAAGGAAGCTGTGGTTCTATGTTTAATTGGAGGCCTCATTGAAGCGTAGCACAATAAACAAACTCTATCACTTGGGTTCTGAAAGCTCCATCAGTTGAAGATGAAGAAACCAGTGCAAGTCTATATCACTTCGGTTCTGAAAGCATGCCGCCGGAGGCACTATCACGATGCCGTCGGCAATACTTCTACTTCTCCTGCTCCTGCAACTCGAACAACTCTTATAATGGCGCCTCTATCCGACAGCTCCATGGCCAACAAGCTCTACCCCTCCCGCGGCAACCCCTGCCTTGATCTGTTTTACAACGCCGAACGAGACGACGCCTACCCCGTTCATTCCCTCCAGTATCTGAACCAACTGCTGCCGGCGGCATGGGCCCACAATCCCACAACCACCATCAAGCTCATCTGCAACCTACTAGACCACCGTCCTCCCCGTTGCAAAAACTACAAAAAGGGTTTCGACACGGCGGCGTTTTGGCTCCACCACAACCACCCCAAGACCCTGGCCTGCAACCTCCCGTCCATCGCCTGCTCCTTCGGCAGTTTAGAAACCGCTCTGGATATTCTATCCCTGATCCTACAACGCCATGACCGCCGCCTCCATCTCTCTGTCCACTCAGGGGACGGAAGAACCACCGGGGTCCCTCGGAGCGGACAGAAGTTCCTCGCCTACCTCGACAGGTACCAGAGCGACTCAGATTATCGGTTCTTACACGACTGCGTTTCGGATCTGTTCGCAGATTGCTTGAAGTTGGACATACAAAACTTCAACAAATACCATCAGCAACGGCAGCAGAGTATCAATGACGGCGATGAGGGCGAGACGTCTGCTGAGTGCTTGGAGATAACCTCGGCAGCGAAGTTGTGTCCTGACTTCGACTCCCCCTTCAACCGCGCCACCTTGCTCTGCGAGAGCATCGCCAAGAAGGTTTTCCCGCGAGAATCGTACCCGGAGTACCAAGGCATTGAGGAGGCGGATTACGCCGACAGAGTCCGGCAGCGGCTGAGGGAGGAGGTTTTGGTGCCCTTGAGGAAGCCCTTTATGCCCCCCGACTATTCCACACTTGTCAACCGGTGGGGTTATAATCCGGACCCCGAGCTCAAGCCCAAGATCAAGACCTGTGCGGTGGAGAAGTATTTGGAGAAAGTGAAAGCAGCAGACGCCGCCGGCGAGTCGACGATTAAGGCTTGTGCTTTGCTTCCACATCACATAGCACGCTATGTGAAGAAGGAGGATTTCGGCGAAGTGGCCGAGCTTCAGTGGAAGGCAATGGTGGAGCACATGAAAAAGCAGGGCAAGTTCAAAAACTGCTTGGCTGTATATGACAACCGGTTAAGCTTAAAGGCAGACTGCGGAGATGAAAAAGTGGCGATGGGGGCGGCTTTGGCAGTGATGATCTCCGAGCTGAGTGAAGAGCCATGGAAAGGAAAGTTGATGAATTGCAGTGTAAATACGCGGCTGCATTCGTTAAACGGCCTCAATAATCTCAAGGCCAAGCTGGAGTTGGCGTTGAGGATGGAGATGGAGTACGAGGAGCGGGGGGTTGATTTTGAGAAGGTGTTTGATTTGGTTTTGGAGGTTGCAGTGAAGAATGATTTGAAGCCGGAGCAGATGATCAGGAGGGTGGTCGTGTTCTCTAGCGAGAATGACTTTGATGGGTGCTGGAAGACAGAGTATGAGGAGATACAGAGAAAGTTCAAGGACAAAGGGTACGGCGATGTGGTGCCACAGATTGTGTTTTGGAATTTGAGAAGGTGTTCGACTGATGCAGATGTAGCTTCTGCACAGCAGGAAGGGCTGGAGATGTTGAGTGGCTTCAATGACAATTTGGTCAGGTCCTTCTTGGACAATGACGGCAAAATTAAATTTGGCCCTTACCATGTCATCATGGAAACAGCCATCTCTTACCCCAGATATCAAAATCTAGTGGTTGTGGACTAAATCTCTGATGATCGTCATCATGGTATGTTTTAATTTAGTTGCTTCATATAGCTTAGACTAGCTAGACTTTTAGTTTGTGTGAATTGGGTAGAGGTGTGCCCGTTGCCCCTGATTTTTTTCAAGACGTCCTTATAGTCAAGTTTCGTGCCCCCCATTGTCAAGGTTTGATTCATAGACCGTATAGAAGTTCCGAAATTCAGTTCTTCTGGAGGAGACTTTGGAGAATTGGAATAAAACTAATGGCAACTGATGTTTAATGTTTAATATAAGTTGAAAATTGAAGAGACAAGGAAAAGAAAAACCAGTTGACAAAAGGATGCATGTAGAGAAAGAACAGTAAATTCAATTACAATATTTTTTCCACTTGCATTAGACAAAGTAAATTACATGAACTACAACCAAATTCACACAACAATTGAAAAAGCACTTATGCAGAAAAGAAAAGCGCCAAAACAGAATCACAAACAGCGTTCACAGTCATTTTTGAAGAGCTTTTCCCCTTCCATATCTTGTCTCAATGCTTTCGGAGAGCCACAGCAGACAACAGAATCAAGAACATGAAGGAAACAACAGTAACAAACGAAGACACCACAGCCCATCTAACTTTCTGACAGAAATCACCAAACTGGTTGCAGATGGCAAGCCAATTGGAGCTTGAATTGCCATTGAATAGACTATAGGTATGTTACGTAGCTAAATTGTCAATATGGCACCACGAATTTAAGTAAATAGTTCATTTAATCAAACAAATCAAATTGACGGTCTAACAAAATAACATGTAAGAGAACAAAATAAAAAATAAAAAGATTTTTGGTATACATAAGTATTCATTGAGGGGTTTGTCAAGAGGAATGAGCTAATGATATGTTGGAGGAGCACAAAAGGGTTCTAGGAAAAAGAAATTGCCAAAGAATTGGAGGCCAACTAAGGTTGACTGAGTGAGTGGAGCACAAGAAACAAAATCCAGAAATTCATTGAAATAAATAATAACAGTCTCGCTAAGCTAAGGGAGGGGCTTGGATATAGGGATTTCGTGAATTTGAGTATGAATTTGAAATGACCTCTAAAAATTTGGGGGATTTTATATAGTTGATCCAAATAAATAATATCAGTTCCGAAGCACAAAATTCAAGGAAGATGAAGAAACCAGTGCAAGTGTATGTCACTTCGGTTCTGAAAGCATGCCGGAAGAACCATCTCAATGTCTTCGGCAACACTTCTTCTTCTTCTTCGCCTTCGCCTCCACAACTGAACATCAAAAGAGTAGCAGCTCCTCCTCCTCCTTCTGTCGCTCTTCCACAACTCCCAAGATATAAACCCAAGTGCGACATGACCAGCGAGCTCTTCTCTTCCTACGGTAACCCTTTGCCTTGATCTGTTTTTACAACGTCTTACCAGACGGATACATGGAATTCCACTTTCGTGATATCATAATGCCGTGCTCCGAAACCGACATGTATCTGAAGCAACTGCTGCCGGTGGCCTGGTCCCACAATCCCCCAACGACCCTCAAGCTCATCTGCAACCTACTAGATAGCCTTGACACAACCGGAAAAGACCACAAAGACGGCTTCTACACGGCGACGTTTTGGCTCTACCAGACCCTGGCCTGCAATCTTCCGTCCACCGCCGCGTCCTTCGGAAGTTTAACAACCACTCTGGATATTCTATTACAGATCCTGGAAGGCCAAGAACGCTTCTTCCATCTCGATCTCTACTCGGAGATCGAAAAGCCCCCCGGCTTCCCCAGTCCACCTGCTCCGAGTAGAGAAGAGATCCTAGCATGGGCCAGCAAGGCCGTCGAGATGTACCAGTGTGACCCGAATTATCGGATCTTACACGATGGCGTTTCGGATCTTTCGCCGATTGCTTGAAGTCCAATATTCAAAACTTGAACAAACACCATCAGCAACAACAGAGTATCAATGATGACAATGAGGATGAAACGTCTGCAGTTGAGTGCTTGGAGATAACCTCGGCCGGGTTGTCGTGCCCTGACTTCGACTCCGACTTCAACCGCAACACCTTGCTCTGCGAGAGCATCGCCAAGAAGGTTTTCCCGCGAGAATCTTACCCGGAATACCTAGGTGTTGAGGAGTCGGATTACACCGACAGAGTCCGGCAGCGGCTGATCAAGGAGGTTTTGGTGCCCTTGAGGAAGGCCTTGGAGGACTGTGATCTACACGAAGATTTCAACAGGTGGGGTTATAAACGGGAGTCCAAGCGGGAGCCCTGTGCGGTGAAGAAGTATTTGGAGGAAGTGAAAGCAGCCGGCGATGGCAGCGAGTCGAAGATTGAGGCCGGTGCTTTGCTTCCACATGAGATCGCCTGCTATGCGAACCACTGGGACATGGTGGAGCACATCAGAAAGCAGGGCAAGTTCAAAAACTGCTTGGCTGTGCATGACACCTATGGGAATGCGGCGGTGGCGTTGGCAGTGATGATCTCCGAACTGAGTGAAGAGCCACGGAAAGGAAAGTTGATGAATTTCAGTCGAAATCCGCAGCTGCATTCGTTACAAGGCGATCTCAAGGCCAAGCTAGAGATTTTAAAGGACACCAGGCAGTGGAAGGTTGATTTGGAGGTGGTGTTTGATTCTGTTTTGGAGGTTGCTGTGAAGAATGATTTGAAGCCGGAGCAGATGATCAGGAGGGTGTTCGTGTTCACCAGCTGCAAAGACTTTGATAAGACTCCCGGCTGCGATGGTCGTTTCTACTGCTGGAAGATGCAGTATGAGGAGATACAGAGAAAGTTCAAGAACAAAGGGTACGGCGATGAGGTGCCACAGATTGTGTTTTGGAAAACGAACAACAGCATGCCTGCATTTGCGCCTTATGCTCTGCATGGGATGATGATGATGAACCGCTTCAACGACAATTTGGTCAAGTCCTTCTTGGACAATGACGGGAAAATTGGCTCGGATCATGTCATGGAAGTAGCCATCTCCGACCCCAGATATCAAAATATAGTGGTTGTGGACTGAATCTCTGATCATCATCATCATAATGGTTTGTGTGACTTGGGTAGAGATGTCCCGGTGGCCGCTGATTTTATTCAAGACGTCCTTAAATTGATTCTATGAGTCAGGGGGTCAAGTTTCGTGCCCCCAATGTGCTTCTTGATTTTTGATAAATGAGTCCTTGTTTTGTCCAGGTTTGATTCATAGACCATATAGAAGTTCAGAATTCAATTCTTTTGGGTAGGGGTGGGCATCTCGTCCGAATTATCCGCGTACCGACCGTTTGGTTTGGTTTGGTTTGGTTAAATAATTATTTTTTAATTTTAATTATTCCGATCCGATCCGTACCGAAACGTTTGGTTTGGTTAACGGTTAACAATATCCATTATCCGATAGAAACCCGTACCGATCCGATATTTATAATTATTTTATTATTTAAATACTAATATATGTATATGGTTATTATGGGTTTAGAGGTGATGGGTAATTTGCAATAACAAAATTGCAATAACATTGTATCATCCTTTATTTATTTATTTATGTGTAAGGCATCTCATGTTCATATAAAATATTGGTTAACTTACTATATTATAATTAGAAAATATGATGGAATCAAATATAATTATTTAATGTTAATTCTTAATAATAATGTTGGAATGGATTCAAACGTAATGATGCCCGGCATAAAGTAACGCTGGTAGATAATTTGGAAAGAGCGGGAGTTTCTTAATTTTTAGTGAAAAAATAGGCGGCAATAAAAATTTGAAGCTGTGGAAGCGATATTATCATAATTTTTATTATAACAGGAAAGAAGGCATACAACATATAGATTTTTTTTTAATTTGTGGAACCCTCAGAAGTATGATGTCGGCGTTTTTTAAGCTTAGCCATGAGCCTCTCATGGTCTTCCAGAATCCTTTCGTTGGAAACTTGCAGCATATCCCGCCTCCTCAATGTATCAACAGAGGATGAACTCACCGTGAGAGTGTTTTTTGGTTCAAGGTGATGCGTATGTATGTTGTGTCAGGGAATCCATACCCTTATAATTACTTGTAATATGTTTCAGATTTGGATTGAAGATTACTCGGCCTCTATGCTGCAATTTTTGGTTCTTTGAAGTGTTTAAAGTAATTTCTTATTGTTTTGTAACGTTATTTGCTATTTTATTATGTAGTTTTAATGTTCGTTTGTAACTTTAAAACTAAGTTATTTGATTTTGTATTTTACAAGGATAATTTGGTGTATTTGTTCAAGAACTTATGTCATGTGAAATTATTATAAATTGTATTTTTATTAGTATGTTTTTATTACGGTACTACCGGCGTACCGATCCGTTCCGAACCGAATGTTAGGTTAACCGATCCGAAGTCTACCGAAGTCTTTGGTTTGGTTAACGGAAGAGAAAATGTTCTACCGAAGTCTTTGGTTTGATTAACGGAAGAGCCCTCTACCGTTCCAAACCGATCCGCGCCCAGCCCTACTTTTGGGGGAGACTTTGAAGAGTTGGAATCAAATTCACGGCAAATGATGTTTAATTTTTAATTTAAGTCGAAAATTGAAGAGACAAGGAAAAGAAAAACCACCAGTTGACAAAAGGATGCAAGTAGAGAAGAACAGTAAATTCCATTACGATATTTTTTCAATTTGCATTAGACAAAGTAAATTACATGAACTACAACCAAATTCACACAACAATTGAAAAGGCACTTATGCAGAGAAGCACCAAAACAGAATCATAAACAGCGTTCACAGTCATTTTTGAAGAGCTTTTCCCCTTCCATATCTTGTCTCAATGCTTTCGGAGAGCCACGGCAGACAGCAGAATCAAGAACATGAAGGTAACAACAGTAACAAACGAAGCCACCACAGCCCCGCTGACTGTCTGACAGAAATCACCAAACTGGTTGCAGATGGCAAGCCAATTGGAGCTTGAGTTGCCATTGTGAGCCAAGTAGACTATGGCAGTTGCAGCCCCAGCAGCAGAAGTGGCCAGGGTGAGTGCCACCTGTCATGATCATCATAAGTATTATTATACACAGATTAACTAAATTAATTAATGAGGATTTAAGTATGATTGTGAGGTTAATGAATATTACAACGTCAAGGATGAGGAGCAAGAGCCTTATTCCACTTGCATGGGGACGAACAATGGAGACTATGGAGAAGGGAACTGAGAGCACCAAGTAGCCAGCTACAAGTGACATTGCTATGAGGAAGAACCTGCATTGCATGCATGAGTGTGTTAGATAATAGATAGGTATGTTATGTCGCTAAATTGTCAATCTGGCATCATAGATAGAAAGAATTGTTCATCGAATTAATAGTTCAGATTGACAGTCTAACAACGTCACATGTAAATAATGGTTCAGATTGATAGTCTAACAATGTAAAATGCAAGATTGTAAAGAGAGGTTGAAAGTGACATACTGGAAACTGGGCATGTCATCGTAGCTAGCTTCAAACTGGAAGAACTGGGTGAAGAAAGGAAGGTTTTGATCACTTGTTCCCATGGTGGCTGCAGCAGCCAGAGCAGACACCACAGCACCAATCCTCAAAACCAAGTCAATTATGGCCATCCCTCTCCTCATCCCTCCCTTCTCTTGCCTTGCAGGGACTGTCAGAATTGCCCCTTTTCCTTTCGATGCGCCGCCACCACTGGCCTCATGATGGGGAACATCAATGGTAGTTGAGTCACCGCTCTTCATTTTAGCTAAGAGAGAAACAGGCAAAAGAAATAAGCTAAAAGGCTTTGGAGATGAGAATTGCTGAATGGGAGAGACTCAGAAGCTTGTGATGAAAACTGCTTAACATGAGAGGCTTTATATAGTGCAGCAAATTATAAGAGATTAGTAGATTAAAATTGGCCATAATACAAATTAATTTGTAATTTAATCAGCTAATGGGAGGCAAAGGAGAGTTGTTGATATGACTTTTTGTTCATAGAGCAAATGAAGAGGTTTTATCTGGCAGATGGATCAAGTAGTAACCACTTCAATATTATATGTTTTTTTTTTCACAAAAATAAATTAAAATAAAATAATATGTTGTTAAATGGAGGAGTGGATGGAAAAGTTTGATGATGCATACCATTTGGACTTTCAGCTTTTGATGATATAATGCAGAAGAGGGAAGTTGGATTCTATTAAAAGAGTAATATAATTTTAAAAGTCAAAAGGGCTTCCTAACTAAGAAACTTTATTCTCTTTAATCACTCAACTAAACCACAGCCAAGGCTCCCTAACCCAACAATGAAAAGTGTTGTTTATTTTTTTTTGGTCTGAGAAAAGTGTTGTTTCTATCATTGTTAAGTGTAAACCACATTATTTGCGTACACTTTAAGGTTGTCCAGGTTACCAATATTGTTTTTCCTTTGCATGGATAGCCACATAATATATGTAATCTTTAATTGTCGAGCTCATGTTATGGTGCTGTGTTTGAAATAAATAAATAAATAAATAAATAAAAAGGAACAATAGCCCATTGTCTCTGCAATCTCTCTCGTCACGTGACAAATGAATTTTATCTCGGTTACAAGAATTCGGAGCCCACCTCATTAAGTGTGGCCCCACAGAATGTGTTATAAGCGTAATGTGCTTGCAACGAGGAGGTAGGAAAAGAAAAGAAAGAAAGATTATTCAAACGCTCTCAAAATTTCAACAATTTAGAGCATCCACAATGGGCTCCCTAAATCACATACTTAGACAAATTTTAGGGAGGAATTGTAAAAATGCAACTTCAACCATGCTCTCTATCCACCTCCTAAAATAAGGAGTCCTTCCTAAATCTGAGGAGAGAGAAAAGACTCATAGTAGCTCCCTATAATTTAATGCTACTTTATTTAATGAGTATTTCAAACATTTATTTAATGCTAACTATTTTTTATTTTATTTTTTAATAGAGATGGACCAATCAAAAAAGAGTTATAGCATTTATGACTCTCTAAATTACGGAGTATGATTAGAGTTGAAATTTTTTAGAGAGCTCATAAAATAGCTTTCTTATATTTTTAGCTAAATTTTAGCTAAGAAATAGAAAGCGTCATTGTGGATGCTCTTAGTTCCTTTCCCTTAAGGTGCTTTTAACCACGCTTGAAAACAGAAGCAACAAAAAAATATTTGCATCTCTAGGTGAAGAATGTGTCCTTGATCTTGCTTCTTTCATTTGCTCTTTCGATTGAAGAAATTGTTTATGGGCAACACCCCCTAGGATCGATCGCAAGATAAAAGCAAATACATAAGGGCGTGCCTTCCCTAACCTTGGGGCACGATACAGCAAAATTTTATACAAAATAATGGTTACATTGGTAAAAGATGAATTGGACAAAACTGGGTCAACAACCTACTGAAGTAAGCTAGACAAAGGGCTTGGAAAGCTCATTTACCTAAGTTACTATATGCTCCATCCACGCTCAGCAAGTGCCATCTTCACCCGACTGGCGGCCTCTGCGGTGTCGTTGAGTGGTGTATAGCTCCAAGACTTGAACATCTACGGAAACAAAAACAGAAAAAGGAAAAAAAAACAAACTCATATTAATAACCAAAGGTAAAATTTGTTAAGAAAAACCACCCTCCTATAAAAAGAGAGCCTCTTACATCCTTTCTTTCCTCATTTACTAACCAAAAGAGTAAGGAATGGCCAAAAATTATTTCACAACAAAACACTATCATTCTACAACAGTATGTCGACGGACTTACGTCTTCTTTACCAGTGAATGGTCGAACCACTCCTCGTTCCTGCAGGGAGTTCTGGAAGTCTGCGAACTTCCACGTACAGTGTTCAGCACCGATCACATAAACAGGTTTGCTGAAGTGAAAATTATGAACTTTTAGAAACACACAATCCCATACCAAAGAAAGGAATATTTAAAACAACTGTAAATAAGTTACCTAAATTTCTCCTTTTCAAAAAATGAAAAGAAAAAGTGACCTTCATTATCATCATACTTGGAACATACCCGGTACTGCAAGCCTCACTCAACATACTGACTGAATCCGCTGTGATGACAAAAGCATCCGCGCAGGCTAAATGGCCCATGTGTGGATTACAACCTAAGCAGTATTACAAAAAAAAATAAAATTAAAAACATCAATATTTCCCCTCTTCTGTACACACATAGATACATAAATAGATGCATGTATTCTAACAATAAGGCAACTAAGTACCTTCACCATCCCAAATGTAGACTTTTGGATTAGTACTGAATTCTTTCATCAAAATTCTGGACAACTGTTGAAAACGTGTACCAGAGAAAGTAAGTATGCGTCCATAAAGCCTCTAAAGGATCTACTCTCAAAGGAGCACTAGTACCTTCTCAGGAGTTCTCCTAGAGAAAGATATTCTCACACATCCACAGCTCCAAAGAACATTCTGCAGCATAGCTGCTAACCTTTTCCCAAGATCGACACCATATGAACAGTTTCCTATGAAAACAATATGGATGCATTTTGATTATCTTTTAAATAAAAGACATACAGGGAGAAACAGCTTGACCAATGTAAAAATACAAGAGAGGTTCAAAATGTAATTTTAACAAACACATAACTCTTGAGCTACTGACATAGCAACACCAGATCACAAGTATGAAAGATAGCTGTACTCAATAAAACAGTACAGCACTAAAAAATGTGATTTCCTAGCAATGTCAGGATTTATATAATCAAACTACACATTACAGAATGACTTTTGCTAGTAATCCTGTAAGCAATTCCATAAAACTAAAAAGCAAATAAAAAGGCAACCACAACATTAAAAATGATATAAATCCATCACAGTCATCCCCTTATAAAGATGACAACATGAAAATCATGACGGATTCTTAGATGAAAAATATTACTTGCAGGGCCTCCAATATTAACCACAAGCAAAGGTCTCGGAAGTGGTGCTAATTCAGCATGCCAGGCAGATGCAGCATTCCTAAGTGCAGTGAAATCCGCCTGATGAAGTGCTCCCACTGTGAGAACCTGAAACTCATAGAAGTGAACTTGTCAACACAATTATTCTAGAAAGGCATTTGTACAGATCCTATTCAACCAAGATACTCACCACATTACTGCCAGGTGGTTCACGTGGGGTAATCCACCTCCGCAGAAACCAAGGAATTTGTCCCTGTCCCTCCGGAGTCAAAGGGTAATAATCATGGAGAGGAGTTATGACCAAATCAAACCTATTCAGATGCGACCTTGGATGTTGTATCTGAAACATGTTTCCAAAGAGAACTAATAAAATCAGATAATCTAGACCTGCAGTATTTGCATGTGTCAATTCATTACAATCAAATTACACAGCGATCCACAGAAAAACATAATATGATGCCGCTAATATCAAAAATCAATTTTTAGCTAAACATATGATAAATAAATAAGCAAAAAAATTATATTTTTAAAAAGCAGAAAATATAATCAAAGATATGTGCTTCTTAAGCAGAAAACGGATAACTTCATGGCGTGTAAAACTTATGCAACAACATCCTATGCTACCACCAGACAGTTTCTGAATATCTTTCCGACAAAGCCTGTCTCCAGAAAAATTTGATAAATAAAAAACTGAATCTCCAAATTCTTATGAGAATTGTGACAGTTCAATAACATGAACAGCAGTAAGGAAAAGAGAGAGAGAGAGAGAGAGAGAGGATGGTTAGGCCATCTTCATGAATGACGATACTTTAATATCACCAGAGTTCATTCAAATGCACGCAGGAAAGAAAAAACACAAATTGTATATAAACTGCCGTAGTGCTTCACTTTGTATATCAGTGTATTTTTTTTTAATAAGAGTATCAGTATTAAGTATTTACCAGCCAAATATATGCAGCTCTTTTTAGGGGGGAAGTGAACTTTAACCTGGACAACAAAAACATTTTCTGGAGCTAAATGTTTTATGGCGCTTGAAACAGGAATGGTATCCCGGCCAGATGCAACCACCAGCAACGGGCCTTCTCTGGAGAGAACATGAAGCATGCATGTAGATATTTTTTTTACTAATAAAGAAATTACCAAACAAAATTTGAAATAATTCAAAAACCCCTGCATTAAGACTAAAGTAACATCATATATGTTGTATGAGCTTGTGAGGATGATGAACACGAAGCACAAACAATGGAACCCACGTATCAAACTAAAAGGTTTAATCATTGAAAAATAGAAAGGAAGTAGCAACATACGTGTCAAATGTTTGACGAGCCATTTCTGCAATCTGCTTTGCATCAGCTTCCAAAACATCAGATGAGAGGTCTGAGCTAGAACCATTTTCAGCAGAAAAACGAACTATTAGTTCAAGTACAACCTTCTTCCCTTCAACTATGAAATCTAAGTGGGCCCCACATAAAATAAAGTACAGTAGAGATAACTTGTTGACAGAATTCACATTGCAATGCAGCATGAAGGACTAATAACAATACAAGTACGAGTACCTGTTCTTTCAGCAGGAAGAGGCATGACTTTTCTATGGAGAGAAAGTGGAAGCCAGTGAAGCCATTCATTAATTCCTCCTCTTGGCCGAGTAACACGCTGCACAATCATTAATCAATCAGTAAAACTAACCAAAAACAATGCTCAAAACCAAGCTAAAACAATATCAAGAGTTTTTTTTTTTGTTTTCTCTTTACAAAAAGATTAAAAATTTATACTCACGTAGAGGGATTGACGACCCCAGAGGCCCAGAGCACGAACCAGTCCAATGCTCTGATTCTCTGCACCCGCGAACCCATTTCCGATCACAACAGCTCTTCTGATTCTACTAGCTCGGTGGACCCCACCTTGGAACATCTCCGCCATGCCCAAAAGCCCCAAGGGCTTCAAATCTCATCAGTTGTCATTTCATTTCTCTTCTCAGTTCTGAGTCACCTCTTCCCAGCTGCTCATCCTCTTCCTCTTTTGCTGCTTGTTCGTCCAAAACCCCCCGAAGCCTTAAACCACGAGTGTGAAACAAACGACATGTCGTATCTGAGTAACGACATGTCGTGCTTTAAGGTGTCTGGGTTTATTTACGGGACGAAACAAAACGCCTTATTGTAAAACCTTTCCAAGTTGCCTTTTGCTCAGTCTGTGCGGGTCTTGGAGTCTGAAAGATGTGGGCAAGTGCAGAAGGAGGGTCTCCGGAGGTCACTCTAGAAACCTCCATGGGCGCTTTCACTGTTGAGGTAATTTTCTTTCTTCCCAACTTTCTCTTACTTCCCCAGAAGCCAAGCTGAGACTTCAATCCATCAAGTTCGTATTTTGACGTTATTTATTTTTTTGTAAATTGTGAAAATCGTAGCTTTACTACAAACATGCACCAAGGACTTGCAGGAACTTCATTGAGCTCTCTCGCAGAGGTTATTATGACAATGTCAAATTCCACAGAATCATCAAGGTTTCAAAATTGGACTTTTGATTTCGTTTTTTTCTTTTTTCTTTTTTCTTTTTTCCCTTACTGATGGTTGAATTGTTAATTGGATTTAGGATTTTATTGTGCAAGGTGGAGATCCCACCGGGACAGGAAGGGGTGGAGAATCCATTTATGGGTATGCTTTGCTTCTTCTTTTATTTATTTATATTTATTATTTAGTTAAACGTTGAAGGGTTTTTATAATAATCTATACCCATTTAAGGGTTGTGGGAAACACTTTTATCATAATTCATAGTTAATGCCTTCTTGTATCATACGTTTCAGTGCAAAGTTTGAGGATGAGATAAGAACAGAGTTGAAGCATACTGGAGCTGGCATCTTATCTATGGCGAATGCTGGTCCAAATACAAATGGAAGCCAGTTCTTTATCACGTTGGCGCCATGCCCGTCACTGGATGGTAATATAATCTTTACCCAGTAATGTCTAGACTTTGTTTAATCAAACTGGTTTGGTCCTTTTTCTTTATTTTGTTTCATATGTGTTTTGTGCACTATGCCACCTTTTGTTTTACTTAATCTGCATAAAATTGGTGCTTAGCAGTTACCAGTAAATGTTTTTTGCTTTATGATGGGCTAAGTATACAATGTGGTTGGGTGCACTTCTGACTGTAAATGGCTTCATCCCATTTTTGCTCAGAAATTATTTGCATGAGACATCAGTGCATCACTTTGTGAACTATTGAAACGATTGGAAACTGAAAAACAGTTCTTGCCATAATAATTTTATCTGTATGGTACTGGGATTTTTTTCTGTATGGAAACCTTAGGCTTTAGGTGACAATAAAAACTGGACCACCACCGTTAGGATTCCGCTTGAGCAACACTGTTTACTTGGATTTGTTTGTTACTTACCATTGAGTTATCTCCATTCAAAACTTCATGAAGGGGTTTCGATGGAAGAGTAGGGAAGGCTCTCTCTATTCTTTTGTTCAGTCTTCATCAGTACAATTTTGTGCTGTAAAAATTTGTCTTGCACCAATAACACTTAGCCTTTTGTTTCTGTTTTCATACAGGAAAGCACACAATATTTGGAAGAGTGTGCAAAGGAATGGAAATCATCAAAAGACTCGGCAGTGTCCAAACTGATAATAATGATAGGTATGCTTTCCCTTAGTTGTATTCTTGATGTTTAGTTCACATACATGTCCTTATCGTGTTTACATTTTATCTGCAAATGATTATTCATGGTTATACTTTTTGTAAGAAATTGGCAATTTTTCTAGGGATTCAGACTGCTAGATTCCCTAAATTGCTCAGCCTGTTGTGGTTCCCTGCACTAAACCAAAAAAAACTTAAGACTTTACATTTTCGGGATTTTGAATGGAGTGAAAATAGGTACATTGTGCCTTGTAAAATCTGCTAAAGGAATCTGATGTGGTTTGAGTAAAATTTTATGAGAAGTGAAGGGAGAAAATGAGATGTCAAGCGATGATGTTATATATTCGAGAAAGTTAGGCTATTGACTATTTTCTTTTTTGGATTCAATTTTGTGGTACAATGTCTTCACTGGTCAAGCTTGTCGATATTTTGAAAAGGATGCTGGAAAAATTATAAAATGTGTAATTAGTTGAGACTTATCAATTGCAAAGCTTTTGTTCACTTATAAATGATGCTGGGAGAATTGATAATTGTCATTAGTTGGAATATCTTGTCCAATGTACTCAATCTTTATTTATGACCATTAACATGAAACTCTCCATTTGTCCGCACAAATTCGTAGTTAATAGATTTCATGTGTGTTTAGGCAAGTACGCATTGTGGCACCTTGTCATGGCTTTGGATTGTGGAACCATTTTCCACCATACATGCATCCTTAACGTGCCTAGATTTGTAAAGTTTGCCATTCATGGCACAGGGTCTACACTATCTAATTGTTGCTCCTTTTCACTGTACTTCTTTAGAAGACTTTATTTTGTGTGATTTGTCCAAAACTCTATTTAACATATGCTTTTGTCCGAAATACAGGCCGGTGCATGATGTGAAGATACTGCGGACATCTGTCAAAGATTAGACATTGCAAAGCTGCTGTCAGAGATAAAAAGCCAAAGAGCTGCAACAAGTTAATTGGATATTTGTATTAACTCAGAACTATGATGATCAATGTATTTCAGTTTCTTACAAGGATACTAACATTGAAAAATTCTGGATTTAAACCTTATATGGAACCTCGTGAATTTTGCTGATGTTTCTGAAACTGTTTTAAAAATTTCCCCAACTTGAATTTTATACCTTTGAAGATTACTTTTACATAAGTAGTTTTCTACAACTCGAATATATACCGTTTTTCAGTTATCTTTCATAGAACTACGTCTTGTTTCAAAACTCCAATTCCCACTTTCATATGCGGGCAAAAACATTTCATGAATCAATGCCTCGACACGTGCTAAAATATCAGGCTGCATTTACAAGAATGCATCCATCTCATAGAACTGATTGGCAACATTTAAACCCCCATGCCACCATCAAAATGATTAAATCGTACAATTTTGAATTTTTGAGAGACAAACAGGATTCCATTGTAACCAAACCAGGTAATTTCACCAACTTTGCTGTTTAAAAATCATACAAGCAATCCTAAAATAAGTAAAAAATTCTCTTAAAATTTACAAACACAATTCTATAGTCGGGAAAAATTGCTGGCTGCCACCTAAAATATCAGTTCATAGTATCACCTCTTTTTCATTGGTAGTGTATAGCATCACCTCTTTCAATTCTTCATTTTGTACGCAGATAATAATATATAGACTCCGAATGCTGCCAGCAGTTTCCCAAAAAATGTGATCCTAGGCGAGTAAACATAGTGCTTCCACCTTAGTTACAACCGGACTCGATTCCACTATAGGCAGCCACGACTAAATATACCATAGGAGATCAATTCACCCAGAAAAGCAATATGATTCCTATCAAACAAATCCCCGTACAAACGCCTCCGATATGTGCCCATCAGACTCCTCCATTTTCTTCACAAGTAGAGAGGTTAAGCACAGGCTGTGGAAGAGGAATAAATCCATTCGTCTTAATTGATCCAGGAGGACCTTCTCTTGGTGTTGTAATACTTGTTGACTCAGAGATTTCAGCAGCTGGCTCTTCGGTGATTACTTCCTGTTGTAGCATTTCTACGTGCCTTTGTGATGGCACATCACCTTTGCAGTATCTGTGCCACATGTTCCTGTATGCTGACTCCAGGCCAAGGGTAAACTTTGGTCCGTCACAGACAGGCGACCTGGACATAAGGTCCCGGAGACCCATTCTCAAATTTGAAAGTGCTGTAACATCAGAGGCCAACTGCACTGCCAACTGGACATATTCATCCTCATTTTTAGCAATCAGATTTCCCAACCCTGTATTAAGTCCACTTTCATCAGTTAAACAATGCTGAACTCATCAGCAAGAATACACACATATTAGACATTACCAAAAGAAAGACTTGCACACATCCATCAAAGGTTCGATATCGAGAGAATTGATCTCTAAACTGATAAAACTATTTGCCTAGTGAGGTGTGAAAAATGTATATGAACCTGTTACAGTGAGGAGATACTTAGAAGATTGTGGCTATATGAGCTCTCCCACCCCAATGACCAAAGACATTTATTTTTCATATATTGGTTATTTTATTGTCCTCTTTTATCCCACTATATCTCAAATACTAGGATAGTTAAATCTACCTCTCCACAAGATAACAGTTCTTCTTAGCCATGCATGAGATATAATCTCACACTTCTATTGGCTTTGTTTATGCATTTATAGCATAAACCAAAATATATGCATACCAACCATGAGGCAGATAAAGCAAAACAGTAACTCCCGTGCAATCATACACCAGTAGACATTGATTAAAAAAATGAAAAACAAAAAGCAGAAAGAAAAATTCCTTACCAACTTTACCAAGAATACTAACACCAACATTGTGCGCATGTACTGAACCAGCCATACTAACACACGGAACTCCCATATATAAAGATTCACATGTTGTGGTTGTTCCAGCATATGGAAAAGTATCCAAACTACATACAGAGAAGATAACTTGGGTCAGAAACTCCAAACAAGATCCAACAATAAACAAGTGAAACCGTCACTAAAATGTGCAACCAGCAGGACTAGCATAAATGAATCCAGCGAGACTTTATTGCATACACATCATAAATTCTCAAATGGTTCTCTAATTTCTGTCCTAAGACTGACCAAATCTCTTTTTTCCATGCAAAACAACCATTCAAAAAGTGATATTTACAAGTAGCATTACCTCTCCAATCACGCATACAATGACAAACATGGAGCAAAGCTATAATGCAATAAAGTAATACCCAATGACAAGTTTAAAGCACCTTTCAGTACATAACAATGCAATTGATTTTAGACATCTGACTAATCCTTTAAAAGAAAACATGCTGACTGTAATTCGAGCATTGCATGCAAGAAGAAGAAAGAAGGATCCATATTTTAGTTCAGGAATCAACTATGATTTGTTCTACTTGCTTTCCTTAGTAGTCATTAAGCTATGAGTAAACCTTATCCAAGGAGGCAACTCATTTTTTATTATATAATATTCCATCTACAGAAAATATCATAAAACACTCCATAAAAAAATAATCCTTATTAAACTAAATAAAAACATTAATATTGTATAACATTCACTGGGCATAAATATCCTTATTACAACTATACGATACCATTTAAGAGATAATTTCTCTGTTTTCCCTCTTATTCCCCCAATATTGTAGCCCTCCTTTCACACTCATTGAAAAATAATAATAATAATAATAATATTAATGCATCTCACCATCTCTAAAAAGCTTAAATTCATTAACTACGTTTTGATTTAAATATCTCAATGTCTTACGAATTTAGGAATACCCTAGCAATTTCCCTAACCAAGATTTTTAATAACTAATTATCTCAACTTATTTAATGTCATCAAGATAATATCATACACATCATACAATGCTATATCATTCCCTTAGAAAAAGTACTGTCAACTTAGTAATTAGTAACTATAGTATCTTAACATTCATATGATTGGTTCCAAATCGGCATGTAAGTAAGTGATTTATAACTCATCCCAACCAATTCGAATCACATTTTTTTGGGTAACCTTCATGTCTTGAACAATTTTTGCAAAGAATAAAAAGATCTCTTATTTTTAATGCCCTTAATTTGCCCTAACAAACATAATTTGTTTTTGTTAATTTCTATCATTATTTTTAGAGTCATTCATAAAATAATTCAATTCACATATTTTAACTTTAGTTACGACTGTGAAAGATCAAATCTCTTGTTTCTAAATTAAAATATTTTCCTATGTTCATTTTTTATATTACATAATCTATTTAATTCAAGATCCAGAGTGGAAACCAGTTCACGGTTTGGATTCGAACTCCATAGATAATGTGGAAGGCTCAGACAACCACACGATGTAAGAAAGGTTTGAGGTATAGGAAGTGATCATCCAACAGAGATAAATAAACAATATATATAAGCAACTTTCATACTACTGTCTTCCAAATGTAAGAAAAAATATCTTAGTTTTACCTAATGTCCATGAGAGAATAGGCTTGCATATGATCGTAATTGAGTAAAATTAGAGGTAGAAGATCAACACGTAGTGGTTCCAACCCCAGCTGCTCCAATGTTGAAAGAAATCTCTCTCTCACACTATCACAACTAAAAGGCTTACATTTCACCACAAGACGAGAATTTGGAATTGCAGAAAGAATTCTCGCCCAAACTTGTAACACTTTTGGAGTGATCTAATAAGAGAGAAGAAAAGAGAAGAGAGAAGAAAAGAGGAGTGAGGCAAAGCATTACAAGAAAAGTATGATCTTTTTTTTTCAAAAGAAACAAGAATTTTATTATATGATAAGTAATCTAGTTGCTTATGGTTTTAGCTATATATCTGATACAAGAAAAACAACCTAGCCAATACCTTTGCCAGATTATTAAAGCTGCCAAAAGTAATAAAGCCATTGGAAAGAGCAGGAGTGGGCAAAACAGGCCCCGCCTCAGGGGAAGGTGTATAACACAGGAAGCAGTCTGGTAATCGAACTAACTCCTCAACATGCCTGACCCAAAAAAAAGATCAAAGTTACATAAAAATGTACTGGTACTACCTACTCTAGCGGGTACTCATGCTTGAATTCAGAAGAAACAAGAGTACTAATCATAGGACTAAAAGTAGTAGACCTACTTCTGCTTCGAATCAGGAGGATCCGCCAGTGAATCTGTGATTCTATAGTCAATTGCCGGTAAACCAGTTGTGTTTGGGTAGCCAATCCAGGTCACCTGTGAATCCAGCAATAGCAGGTTTAGCTACTTTAAGCACACAATCCAGTACAAATACGCAATCAAACAGTGAATGAGTGAGGTACATGACAACAAAAGGAACAAATTTGATGTGAAGCCCTTGTTTTTTGAACTGAAAAAAAAACATCAGGCTTTAATAAATAAAGCAACTCGCGATGCTTAGAAAGTTGTACAATAAATAGGAAAATCATATGGTTATTCCAGGATAAAGATGCCCTTTTAACATTGATCCACTTCCAGATTTTCCAAGGCCAAAAAGAAATTTAGATTTGCAATATACTATATACTATACACTATAAGATATGAGTCAACAAAGAAAAATTGCACAAACTAACAATAACAAGAATGTTTAAAGTCATATGCTATAGAAAAATCAGAACACCTTTCAGCGTACCTGAACAGGTGAGGGCCTGCACGCCATTGTTCCCAATTTGTTGTTAGCAGTATGGCCAGTAAGTTCCACCAGGATATCAACCTTATCTTCTCTAACCATGGTCGCAACCTTCTTTTCATCAATCCCATATATATCTCTCCAAATCCCGCCCTTTTCAAGACTTTATCCCTAAACCTAATAGTCTTGGCATCTGCCTGTGACATTTATAAAAATCAATTCCAAATTGTCTGTGGGATAAAACTATCTAGCAATAAAACATCTCAAATAGTATTTAGCAATAAGACTTTAAGAAACATATACAACATTGAAATAAAATAAAAATCACAATTTCAAGAGAACATGAGAATTTATGACCAGTGAAGCAATAACCAAGTAACTTTTTGCGCATCCTAGGAGAGTATTGGTTAGCGAACAGTGGAAGAGATGATAGATACTGATGATAATCAAGATAGTGTTGGCAGTGATCATGGCGTTATTCACAAATACAATAGTTGTGGTGGAAAAAGTGCAAGCACCAAATGTACTTGGATATAGTAAAGATGGCCATTTGTTGGAGGCCCAAGCTTTACAAAAATGAGAGAATTGCAAGCTTTATGGAGGCAATACCAAGGCCTATGGTAGGTGAACTTAGTGGTTATGCTGGTGGTGGTGGCTCATGGCTGTTGTAGAGGGTGTGGACTCTTAACATTGCAAAATTAAACGATGCAGAAAGTGGCAATGACAGTAACAGTGGTAAAAGTAATGGAAGAAACCAACACACTGGCAATGATACATGTAACATGCAGCATATAAAAACAAAAGTGAAAATAGACAATGAAAAGATTGGTTTCGTCACACAGTCTAAGTGGTCGTTGCGTCTTTCCAGGAGTCAAAGTAGAACCAGGTGTGGATTTCTGGGAGCTCCACATGGGTGTCAAAACTCATAAGTGAAGCAATCAAAATTTTCTATTTACCAATCAATGAATAGCACAGGAGAGAGGAAATCAGAAAAATATAAGGATACAGACTTTAATGATCATCCAGTGTATTGCGAACGGTTGAGGAAAACTAAAGCACACACGGAGAGAGAGATGATGAGTTTTCACCAAACATGAATGGAGTTGTAATGGGAATTGAAAGCAAATTAGAATGTTGGCAAAATATGCAAATGAAAAAGTAAGACACACAGGAAACATGAACAATTGAAAGCAAATTAGAATGTTGGCAAAGTATGCAAATGAAAAAGTAAGACACAGGAACCATGAACAAACTTTAAAATCAAAATGCACAACCCCCATGGATGAATGTATGTATAAATTGACAAAAGAAAGAAAAAGGATACCTTCACTACTGCAGAATAAATAACCACCTTGTACTTTGCGTATTCATGATGGGCAAGGGGAGCTTCTATAAAATATGACACGGAATGAGTAAAATAATCAGGAGATATGTATCCGATCACAAGGGGTCGTTCTGGATCTTTTGGATTGTCCCATGAAGTGTACTGTGGATATAACCTCATAAAGCGTCTACCCCAGTCCCTGCACATACATAAATTCAGTTTAAGCATCATCAAATTTACAATTACTGATTCTTTTTGTGAATTGACAAACAGAACATAAAAAAGAATAAACAAAAGACAATAGGAAAACTACAATTACCGCTACACTAGACTATACATTTATAATATACCTTTACTATAAAGGTATAGCCTAATGTAATACTTAATGTTAAAAGTTTAAAAAAAAAAAAACTAAATAGGGTACACGTTTGATAAGTCTAGGCTATACCTTTATAATATACCAATGTGGTTATCAATACTTGCTTTTTTTTCATTAGAAGTTTAGTATATTCATTGAACAAGGAGAAGGGAAAAGAAATCATGCAAAGTTAAGAGGACTTAGTTGAGACCTGTGAGCCACAAAAAGTTTCTCATCATGTCCTTCATTTATGTAGTTCATTGCAAGCAATCGATTCTGCAAGAACACGGTCAACCATATAGAGATTAAAAACAAAACTTGCAAATAACAGGTTCTGCCATAAGAGAGACCACGAGCAAAATAAATACTCATTTATTGCAATATCTAAAGGCACTGCACCAATGAGTTTCATATCAGAAGTCAGAACTGTTAATATATATCCCATTTTCCATTAGCAATCAAACCTGGAGCATGCCACTACCAAGTTTGACATTTTTTTCACTGACACAAAGATTACAGATATAAACCACAGCAAACAGATTGAAAAACCTTTAGCACTCACATGAGTAAATCATATGAGAGTGTAGAGAATTAATACCTGGCCTGCATTCCGGGAATCAGGATCTATTTTTAGGCATTGCTCATATGCATCAATAGCCAGAGTAATATTTCCAGCATCTCGGTAGAGAACCCCTGCACAAAAAGGATAAACATATATGAATTTACAACAAAATTTATAATTAAAAGAAGGGTGGTGCTAGAGGCACCAACTTTGGGCACCAACTTGGGCACCAACTCTCTAATAGAGGTGGAGCCCGCCAGCACAACGGGTCCCGCGCTCTATTAGAGAGTTGGTGCCCAAAGTTGGTGCCTCTAATATTTTCCTTAAAAGAAAATGGAGCATAACCCACCACAATAGAACAAGTACAGAAATTCGAAATTCACTATGAATAAAATCAGAAGAATATCTTAACCATTTCTATTTATAAAATTTCCCGTTCTTACATTAGCCAAGTAGGAAACAACAATTTCAATGGCATTTTCTCTTATATGTACAAATTCTTATTTTCTTAGACTCTGCCTTTTGAAGGATCCATCCTCTTAGACTCTATCAAATGATATATAACATATATATACAATCCCCTTCTATTGAGGGACACCCTTTAGGGTCACCTATGAAATTTTTTTCAACGATTCAAACCATCTATTTTTCACATCTTCATTCAAAGATCATCCTGGCACAAAATCATGCAAATTGAAAATCATTAAGGCATCTAATTGAGACCAACAAAATCAATGAACACAGTGTTTCAAGAAAGTAATTGAATTTCAATAATTTAATTGAGTGGTCAAATGATATCGGATTCAAGTGATTTTTTGTAGAGATGATCTTTGAATGAATATCTACAAAATAGATGGTTTGGATTAGTGAAATACAATGCGGAGTGGGCCCTACAAGGGTGTCCCTCAAATATGAGGGACCCCTCAATGGAAGCTCTCTGTATATATACAACAATCTTTGCTTCTGGGAATATTTGAATTTTGAATTAAGATCCATTCAAATCCCAACTACCCCTTTAAAGCCTAAGGTCTAAAGACTACATTAAGAGTTAAACACTTTCCCATCAACAATAAAAAGAAACAAAACAATCAAAAGCAGAGGCATTTGAAACAAATTTGACAATTTCCTTTCACATCTTTAGGACTAATTTTTATATAAAATAGCAAGCAAATCTCTGCTCCGAGCTTGATAACTGGATTAAGATGGATTAAATTATATTAGAAACAATAAACTAAGAACACATTTAACAGCTAACATATGTTGTCAAATAAATTCCATGATTAACTCTAAAACAAATCAGATTACTCAATTTAAATACCTAGCATAATACCGATTCCATTATGAGTTGCTACAACTCAACTCACAGAACTACTTCCATATACAAAAACAATCACAACGCCCAAATCTTGCAAGTGTCTCTAAGAGTAATGTGAATGGCAAAAGCTCAGTGAAGGAAAAACTCAGAGTCATAGAAAAAGAGAGCAACCCAAGTTGTTATATGCTTCTGCATATGTGGGATTTGCAATTATAGCTTTCTCAATCATGTTTGCAGCAGCATCCATTTTACCCTGCCAATAGAAAAGAGCAGTCATTGATATATGATATATAGACATTCTAGAGTCTGACACCTAGAAGGGATTGAAACCATACCTGGACAGTGTAGACAACACCAAGATTGTTCAACGACTGTGAAAAGTTTGGTTTGATTGACAAAGCCAACTGCAAATGGATAACCAATGATGATGATAACGAAAGTGATGATGGTAACATCATTCAATCAGTATTTTAGAAGGGAAAAAAGAAAGAATTCTTTTTGTACAAGTATCAAAAATTGCCTGATAACACTCTACTGCTTTATCAAGGTTGTCTCGATCTTTGTATATTACTCCCAAATTATTGCATGCTTCTGCACAATGGGGATTAAAGTGGAACGCAAGTTCATAGAACACAATGGCCTACACAAACAGAAAATGATTACACCGCCATGTCGAACTGACTTAACCAATAAAGAAATATATCCAAGTGAGCAAGAGAGAGAGGAGAGAGAGAGAGATATCCTTTCATAAAAATAAAAACTTACCATGTCAAACTTAAGCATTTCACCATAAGCAACGCCGAGATTGTACATAGCATCCGCATAATGCCAGTTATAATAAAGAGCCTTCTTGTAATAGGATATACCTTGATCAATGTCACCTTCCAATTTAACCTAACAAACGTGTTACTGAATCCAAAATCAGATAATAAAAAAATTGGAAATTTGATCATAATGAGAAAATAGGGAACATGAGAATGTCTTGAAAATGAGTTAGGGTGTGTTTGATATAAATGAAAGGAAAATAGATAGGCCAGACAGATCTGAGGAAAGACTCTGGAACAGAAAAACATTTGGGTCACTGCAGCGAATATGTACCATCATGTTTATCTCACCCAAAGTCAATAAAATAATCAGGTTTGACAACCAAAATTTCTTCATGGATGTTACTGATTGGAGTTGAGTAAGATGATGGACAACAAAAAGAATCGAGTTAAAAATGTTGAAGAAACACTATGATGAGATCTCCAAAGTCCAGACACCCTTTTCGGTTATTGAACTACTTGAGCAATGACAAATAAGAGCAAATGAAATTGAAGTCATAACTCATATAGTTCCCCCTTGACTGACACATCTAATTGATGAACGGCAAACAAAATATTTCTGCATTTTCAACAGCATTCTCTTTAAATAGGAGAACTAAGAAGTTAGGACTTCTATACACTCTTTACCAAAATGCTTCAATGATTTTCACCAGCTAATATCTCTTTCATTTAAGTCAAATTCCCATAATTAATACTTCGTCAAAATTTTAAATTCATAATTACCAGTTACAACCTATGTCCTTGGTGCTAGTATATAATATTCTTAGGATTGGCAAATTCCTGATGTGTTCACTTGAACTAGTCAAGAAGAAATCATTAAGTAGACAGCTTGAAGAGTTTAGAAGAGCCTTGAAGATACAAATCTAATCTATGTTTGGTCAAGCATAACACTCCCCAGGCTCACCCGACCAACATGGCCCAGCCAACTGCCAACTTATCAGGCACATGCTACCAGTAAAATTTAGGTGGTAAAAAGCCTAGGATTTTTTTTCTGTGGTTGTGTAGTTGAGTAATTAGTGGGTTGATTCTCATTTCCAGGTGATTCAACAGAAATTTGAGTTGGGTTAACCCAATAACCTAATTTGTCCTGGTGGAAAGTTTGATTTTGAGTCCATGATGCAGTGCCACAGCTTTGCCAGAAAAATCTCTTCATCATTGACGATTGATTAAATCCATCTCGGTGAAACATCTACACTAGTGACAGGAGAGTGCAATAAATCTGACCAGACCTATTCACTGCCTTCTAGGACACAATTTCTCTTGGGCCCTTGGCACAATATTTTTAAAAAAACAAAAACAAAAAATAGCAGCCACTTCTTAAAAGTTACACCAAACCGATCATTAGAAAATAAGCCCAACAAAACAATGATGATCACGAATAACAAATTAGGTAGCAGAACCAAAATGGAAGTCCTAGAAGAAAAGCGATGAGGATAACATAATTGATTACAACAAGACAATGAATACGGCAGGAAAACCCAAAAAATAAAAAGGACGAGATATCACCTTTGTTCCTAAATCTGTCAAGGCTATGGCCATATTATTCTTTGCAATTTCAAAGTTTGGTGAAACAGCAAGACACCTAGGACAGAATAGCAACCAAGCAAGCATAGCGTCAGCATAGATATAACCATCAACAAGATTTACAGCTATCTATGCAAGCTTCAACTTAGACCGACCAATAGAATGCAAACAGTAGACTACCTCTCGTAACAAGCAATAGCAGACTCCAAATCACCACGATTTTTGTAAATGACACCCATGTTGCAATATGCTTCAGCATACATTGGCCTCTCCAGTGCAGCCTTCTCATAGCAACTAAGGGCCGTGTCAAATTGCATCATTTCAGAGTAGACAACACCAAGGTTATAATATGCAGGCTGCATTTACAGAGTGAGATAAGAATATAAATCTGTAAGAACAGAAAACAAGAAGAATAAAAAAGGGTAGAAACCATTAGAAAGGAGGACAGAGAATATGAAATTACAGCATAGTGTGGATCTGTCTTCAAAGCTTCATAATACTTCTGCAGTCCTTCTTGAGTATTGCCAGCAAGCTTTAAGCTAGTTCCAAGATCTGTTAATACAATGGCTAGGCATTCTGCAGCGGGTTTGTACGAAGGGTCTGCTTTTAGAGCCTTTTGATATGACTGTTCCAAGCAAAATCGTTTGTCAAGTGGTAATATTTCATAGTTTTAAACATGATTTATCAATCACTCAAAGCACAAAAAAGTAGTAGATAACAGATATATCATCAAAACGACCTTACTTGGACAGGATCCATTCAAAGGTCTAGAGTAAACTAGTTAAATGTCATCATTGAAATCAATGGACAATCAAGTGTACTTATTCATTTCTTATGCATACACTCAGTAACTAGTAATGCATTGAAAAGGGTGCTTGAGCGCAAATAAACAAACACTAAAGCATTGCAGTAGGCCTGCGAAGTGCCAAGCACCTTTGTATTGTTACTCACCAAAGAATTTCTATTGTTTTTTTGTTCTTTTAGACAAAAATAGTAAGTTAAGGGGAGCATACCTCAGCAGCCTCCCTTAGGCGGCCCTCATCCTTATACAAAATACCACAATGTGTGAGGGCGCATGCATTCTGCGGGTCCAACCTGATTGCTTCCGTGAAACTGTCAAAAGCGAGCCTTCCCATGTTTTTCATTTGCAAGCATATTCCTTTTCCAATATTAGCTTCCACATTTCCAGCATCTTTCTCCAACACAGTCTCATAAAGACTCAGAGCATCAGCAAACTTATTCCTCGAGCGAAGAATGTTGGCATAAGACAGAGCATCTTTCACTTCAAATCTCTTCCCTACTGGAGATACAGCAACGATAGAGCCACTAGTACTAGGAGAAGGATGTGAACCATCCAAGAATCCATTTTCTCCAACTGAGTCCCCATCTCTCCCATTACCAACATCTTTCTCCGTCCATGCCATTTGGGAATGGTTAAAAGGGCGCTACTTTTCACTCGAAAATCTACCTACAGACAAATTAAACATAAAGCTTCAGTTTTAACCACAAATTTGAAATTTGGCGCACTAAAAAATCAATCATTTAAATGCTTGTTTGGCATAAGCCAAGCAAAACCAAGATTTTGGAAAATCAGTACAATGCTCACAGTTGGATGAAAGCTCAAGAGTCGAGCTTAACAAGGTTAGATAGCCATGTAGCAGCAATTACTACCAGAACAATGCCCAGAAAAACCTAATAAACTAACCATCGTTTTCATATTCAAAACGCCCCCATCAATTACAATTTCAAACCCTAATATAGCACGATCACAGTAGCCCTCTACTAAAACCAAACGATCATTAAGCAATCAACCAAAACCCTAATACTCCGCGATCACATAAGGATAAAAGATAGGATTTTGATAACAATAACACGCTATTAAGCTCAAAACAGGGGCTTAAAGAAGAAGGAAGAGTGAGAAAAAATGGCAAAAAATGCAAGGGAAATTAGGAATTTTGAAATTTGAAGCGTACACTTGGAGGTCGACGAGCTCCTTCTTTACCTAAACAGAGTGGGCAATGGTGAGAGATCAAAGGCTACGGCTAGGGCACGGCTATGGTCTCCGTTGGAGCTAGTCGAGCTCCTCTGTCAAGCACCCGACTTTAGCTGGGGCTTTTGCCGTTTTACAGAGTCAACTAGGGTAAAAAGTAGAGACGCCCTGCCTCAGCAGCCTCTGGCTCTCTTGGACACACAGGTTGAATTGAATGTGTCCAAAATGAAACCCAGAAGATGAAGAAGAAGAAGAAGAAGGGAGGCCGTTAATCACAACGTTTAGAAAACGGGACATATGAGAGGGACTAGGGGAGAGACAAAGCTCTGTGTGTTCTTTAACCCTGTTTTTTATCCGTATTTGCTTTTATACCACTGCGCTAAAACGAGTCTTGAGACGCGCAAAACACAAATCACTCGGCGACTCGGCGTGGCGAAGTAGGTGGAGTGTCGTTGTCGGCAGCCCCAAAATCCCCGAAAGACCTAAAAGGATTTTGTGATTTTGAGCATGGGGGTGAGCTGGTTTACCGTGCCATTGTCGCCAATGTGTTCCGGCTATATGGGTATAATTGGTATTTCCCCTCTTATATTCAAGTAATTATAATCCACCTAGAAAAGGAATATTTGAGAAAAGAGAATTAAAAGAGTTACGTTACGAAACGCACACTGCCGACCACGTGTCTATCTTTAAAAAAAGTGACATCACTTACAGAATGAAACCGTAACGTAACACATCACATTTTTGTAACAAATATTGGACCACACCTGTAAGCTGTAAGTGCAATGGCGTATCCATTAATTTTTCTTCATTCGGGACAAAATTAAGCTCGCAGGTCATCTGCCTCTTGCTCTCTACCATGCCTCAGCCTTTTTGAGGCATTTTGTCGATCACTTTGATTTTTTGGCGAACCTACCCAATTAAAACTTCATGCATAATCATAATGTAAATTCATCGGTGCATACGTATATAAGTGAACAAGGGAGCTAGCATTTTAAGTTTTGGGGGGGCTCGAAATAAGCTTTGGTTGGATTGATTTTTACAAAGTTTACCAAATCTCACATATTATATACATGTTTGGAAGAGCTACTAATGTAAATATGAAAGTTTTCTTGTAATATTTATATGCAATGACATGTTATTGTATATATGTATTTGAGAGTTTTAGGGATGTCAGCACCAGTGGTCCTTAAGTGGCTTTGTCCTAAGTGAGTTTGACTATGATTTTATCGAAAAAAGAAGAAACAAAATTCTTCTAAGTTCTTCACATGCAATTATGTTGTTCCGTCGCTTTTTCCTCCCTAATTAATTGTCTTTGCTTCTTCTTTTCATTGAACCCTTGATTTGGAGTAATAGTTTGATAGATTGATAACTGTGAGTAAGAAAAATCATGTCGTTGTGTAATATACGAGTGGTGATTTCCCCAATTCAATTTTATATACTTACACTCCATTTTATAACTAAAAAATAAATGTAAGTGGATAAAATTAAAATGGAAAAATCATTACCCTACTAATAATAGGTAATCACACGTAATATTGTCATGATGCTCTCTTCAATCCATAGTTACATTAGTCGAGGATAACTTTTCTTTGCTTTGCTAGACAATTAATGAGAAAGAACTATTGTACTTGACTGATGCATAGTTTCATTAACTTAAGAGTTAAGTTAGTGTTAGCATTTGTTAAATATAATAAACCTATTTACAATTAAGTTTTAAATTTCAACCTCCGATCTAAATATTCTAACCCCATCACTGTCCTTCATGACATCGACCATTTTTCATAGGACAAAACAAAACCATGTGTTTCATTTGGTTGTGCATGTGTTTGATCTAAGGATTGAAAATCCGTCAAGAACATTGCATCGTGAAGTCGATGTTCGGGTATTTTCGAGGTGATTGTGAATATAAAACATTGAAAATCAAATCAAATCAAAGGTGTATGTGCGTATGTTGTTGCAGCGGGGGTCATGAAATTTCATTGTGCGTGTCAACTTCAAATAGCGGCCAGCAAGCAATCAATATCAATCAACATAAACGTTCATCGTTGGGTGGTGCAGAAAAGAAAACATATGGATTGGCATTCTTGGGAGGGATAGAGATATGCTGCTCAAGAGTGAAGAAGACCCACCAGGAACTCTTCTCCACTGTGATTTGACATTATTGGCCATGTTGTATGTTTAGAATTAGAACCAATTTTGATTTGAGGACCAAGTGTAATGCAATAAGGCGCACACAAAATAATAATTAATAAATAAAAAAGTATGTGGGATACAATACTAAGCAATAAAGAAGAGTGAACTAGTCAATCTAACGACTACACCAATTTGTATTAAGGATGAATTTGCACTTTTGAAAAATCAATCAAATAGAGAAGTATCAGACGAAAACGGTCATTTGAAGCTTAATTATATGGATCTTTTTGCACAAGCAATGTTCTCATTTTTTGTTTGACAAAACGATATTCTAAACTACGGAAAGGGAGATCAAACTCGAGTGCAAGAAGGCAAACACGCTATTTTTGGCCAACTAATCTAACCTACACCAGCTTAATGTTCTTGTTTATTGTGTTGAACAATGGTAAGGGATTTAGTCACGACTGGAATTTACTATATGATATTTATGGACTTAAATATGTTTCATCCTCGTGTTACATCTTCCATCTATATATGCTTGCACTTGACGCAACTGCTTTCATCATTTGCTTATCATTTTGCTAAGAAAAGCCTCTGGGGCCTCTTTGTAAAGGTAGAGCTAGCTAAGGTCCACAACCCTCCTTTTTTTTTTTTTTTTTTTTATAGTAACAAAAAGTTTAGGGGAGGGAGAGGCTATCCCCACACACAAGGTCAAGACAAACCCCAGATCTTTTTGGTTTTACAAAGGAATTTACAGATTACCCACCAAACACAAAATTGTTGGCAACGGGACTCAAACACTGATGGGATGACATACAGTGCAAGGACCTTACCAACTGAACCAACTTGTGTTGGCCACAACCCTCCTTTTAGAGTCCCCAGCTCATGCTTCTTGAATTTTTTTTCCCTTTTAAATTATTTATCAATGAAAATGGGAGATTTAAAATGATTTTTTATTATAAAATATGAGAAGTATCACTTTGTTATGCATTTTTTTAGAGGTGAGACCATGAGCTATATATTGAATGGTGATAGAGGGTGAGCTAGATGAGGATGTGAACATGAACTTTACAAATTATGGCTTCATTCATTAACTGATGGGCTCATATTACATGGAAGGACTTGCTTTGTCATCATATAATATGTCTTTTCTTTCTTTGATGAAATGGGGACCAATGCCCAAACTTAAGAGACAAACTGAATAAAAATGGCCCAAGGCCTAGGGACACTTCACATGTTTTATCATTTTTGTCTGTGTTTGGTAATAATTCGAGAAGGTTATACATAAAGAATGAAATATATATAATGGCTATATTCTTTAAAAATATTTATTTGAATATACCTATTTTATTTTTATTTTTTAAAAACAAAATTAGTTTTTTTAGTTTAATATTTGTAATTAAGAAATATCTTAGCTTTATTTAATTACTTTAATTACTAATTATATTTCAGTTATTATTTATTTTGTGAATAATTAGTATTTTAATATTTTAATTAATTTCATAAATTACTCAATATATAGTAATTAATTATTTTAAATTTTTTTGTGGACTGTTTTTTAAATTTTTTTAGTACAATTTTTTTTGTTTAGTTTAATACTTGTAATTAAGTAATATATTAGCCTAATTTAATTATTTTAATGAATAATTAGGTTTCAGTTATTGTTTCTTTAGTGAATAATTAGTATTTAAATGTTTTGATAAATAGTATGTAATTCTTTTTAATTCTTTTATGAATGAGGAATTACAATTTCTAGATGTATTTAGCTGTCGCTTAATCATGATTTTCAAGATTCTGTAAAATTGGATATTGGCGTGGCAATCATGATTCTGTAAAATTGGATATTGGCGTGGCAACTAAAGTACGGATGCATAGCACATATGAAGATTGAAGAAGATATCTGTAAAATTAGATGTAACAATAAAAGAAATTTAGAGATTTCATTTGGAAGTTTGATATTATTTGGTTGATTCAATAATATATCTGTCGGGATACATAATAGTGCAAGTTCATCATTAGTAGCTTGGTAATGTGTGGAGTGTCATATACTAGAGTTATTAGTTGAGAGAAGTGGGATGCTTGATTTTATTGAATGAAAATAATAGACGAATGTAGCAACTAAGAAACAACTTAAATAATGATCAATATAAAAGGGATGTAATTCGAAAAGGTTACACATAAAGAAGGAAATATATATTTAAAGAGTATAGCCGCGTAACTATACTATTTAAATATATTCAAATATTTATACCCCTTAAGTATATTCGAATATTTAAAAGTATGCTCTGATTTTCTCTGCCATGATCTACTTTACTTTTATTCTCTATATGCAACCTTATTAAAATTTAATCTAAGGGATTTAAAAGTTGACACATCATCCTAAAACAAAAATCCAATTTACTCCTAATTAAAAAAGAAAAAAAAACCCTAACACCCAACTAACGGGATAGTTAACGTCCAAAAGGCTTTTTTTTTCCTTTCTTCTTCTTCTTCACTTCTGTCCTCTTCTCTTTTTTCCTCCTTGCTACACGTTTTGTCCTCTTCTCTTTTCTGCTTCACCTTCTTGCTCCACCATCACAAAGCAATAAGCATCACTACGAAAATCCATTGGAAACAAAACCATCTTTGACAAACCATTCGCCATAACAAAACCCAACATAAATTATGAATATCTTTATTTCGTTCTTCATAGCAAAGGAATGAGAAAAACCCCCCAGAACATGAAAACACATGAATTAATAAAAGGCTTACCTTTCTAATATTGGTCAGGTACCCATAATTTAATTCCTCCACCAAAAGCAACAATCTTTATATAAGAAGGAAAAAAAAAAAAAAAAAGAGTACAGAACATGAAGAAGAAGAAGAAGAAAAAGAAGAAAAAAAAAAAGGGAGATTCACTATTATACCCAATATAGGGGCCCAAATTATAAAAATACCCTATATGAAATGGACTTTAGAAATACACCCAAAACTCATTTACAATATAACAAAGAGGTTTTTAACTTCTTATAAATTACAAAACTGCCATCAATTTCTTAAAACAAGCCCAACTCCAAAATCTCATAAAAATACCCAAAACACTCAATAAGGCATCAAAGTAATTTAATAATTAATATTAAATTCAATAAGGCCAGCTGTCATTTTTTGGGTTTTTTGTTGTTGTTTATTTATAGAAATTCAATGGTGTAGGGTTTATCTATAATATTAGTGCTAAGAATAAGTATATCACTAAATATCTATAAATAAATAAAATACAACTTTTGGACATTAACTATCCCGTTAGTTGGGTGTTAGGGTTTTTTTTTTCTTTTTTAATTAGGAGTAAATTGGGTTTTTGTTTTAGGATGATGTGTCAACTTTTAAATCCCTTAGATTAAATTTTAATGAGGTGACGTATGAAGAATAAAAGTAAAGCAGATAATGGCAGAGAAAATCAGAGTAGAGAATCCGAATCCATAAATAATACCCACGTCTCAATGCACATTTATGTTTGCACTCCTATAATAATGAGCTACAATAAAATTAGTTCAACTACTCCCTCCTAACCTCCCATAGCTCAGATAAAGATGAAGATGAAGATGATGATGCTGATGCCATTTTCTATGTCTTGATCTTGATGGCCAAGGCCTTTTTCTCAACATCTTCCTCATAACGTTTGACAACAGCTTCATCATACACAAGATTTAGAGAATTTGAAGGAAACCCATGAACCCTAAAATCAGTAACCCTCATTATTCCCATCATTCCCACAAAAACAAACCCACAAAGAAACAAATTAAACTCAGAAATGAGACAAATTTACCACTATAGAATGACAGAATGATTATAATGTTGTGCGAAAACACTTCAAGACCTTGTCATTGATGTGCTACACAATTATCACACACAAGCCACGCAAAGATAAAGCACACACTAACCAAAACGTAAACATGCACACAAAGAACATAAGAATATATAGAGGTTCAACGTCGTGCCTACGTCTTCTTAGTGATCCCCGAGAAATTCACTAGTATGAAAAAACCTCTTTGGTTACAATAAAGAACCTCCTTTGATCTCTAACAAACCCTAGCTCTCTTTCCACTCACTCTTGGTTCAACCCTCAATTTGATGTCTTACCTTTCTCACGTTACAATAACCTAGTACAATTATACAAGAAATATAAAACTTAAAAGACCCCAAAACTAGGAGAAAATATGTCTAGATTTGTTAGGGATACTCGTGGAATTCGGGTGTCCCGATTGAGGGCCTACGTCCACTTGAGTCTGAGTTTTGCCGCTCGAGCAATTGCGCTTGGACAAAAACCTTCCATATACCGCTCGAGCGCTAAAGCCTAGTCAATAAGCCTTTGACTCGTTTGACTGTCCTTTCCTTCAATCGTTCCTCATCTTTAAGTGAGCCAACATCTACAATCTCTACCTTGGCAAGCCTTAAACACCTTGTGAAAATTATTGACCCCTAGTACCTCTTTAAACCTCTCGAAAACCAAAATAATAATCCTCAATAACTCTACCTCAATCTTTAGCATGTAACAAGATTGAGCAATCTCAAACAATGTTTGAACTTCTCACCTCTGACTGGCTTGGTGAAGCAATCTGAAGCGTTCTCATCAGTATAAACCTTCTCTATTGTAATGTCCCTATAGTTCACTCAATCCCTTATCTGGTGGTACCGTTCATCAATATGTTTAGACCTTCCATGAAACACTTGATTCTTGACTAAGCATATAGCATTTTGACTATTACTTTGTATCACCACCAAGTCTTGGGCTATCCCTAACTCTTTAGCCAATCTTGTCAACTATAAGCTTCCTTAGATGCCAACGTTAACGCCATATACTATGCTTGGTAATAGACAAGGCAGTAATTGATTGTAGCACCACTCTTCAACTAATCAGTCCTCAACCACAAGTGAAAATATACCCTGTGGTGGATTTCCAATTATCTATGTCTCTCGCATAATCCGAATCCACATAACTCGGCACACATTTCTTTCTTTGTTGTCTTTCAAACAAAATCCCAAGTTTCTTGGTGCCCTTCAAATACCTGAAAATAATGTTGTTTGCCTATATTTGCCATGTATCTTGAAACTATACTCACAATGTGAGCTAAGTTTAGGCGTGTGCAAACCATTGCGTACATAAGACACACTATCGTGCTTGCATACATGACCTTACTCATTTCATCATTCTCTTTGTCACTAGAAGGACTTTCTTAGGCACTTAGTCTAAAGCGCTCCGCCAAAGGAGTAGACATGAGCTTGCAATCCAACATGTTGAATCTCTCAAGTACCTTAGATATATACTTACCTTATGATAGCCACGATTTGCCCATATCTCGGTCTCTCCTTATTTTCATTCTTAAGATCTTTTGTGCGATATCAAGATCCTTCATGTTAAACTCATTCCCAAGTAGAATCTTCAACTCTCGAACCTTTGACATGTCTTGAAACACAATTAGTTCATCATCCACATAATATAGCAACAAATGATCTTCCCATCCATGAACACACAATAATCTGATTCGCATCTTCTATACCTATTTCACAGCATATATGTGTCAAAGCGCTTGTACCACTGTCTTGGAGATTGCTTGCGCTCATACAAAGACTTCTTCAACCTATAAACTAGATTTCCTTCACTCGATTCAATGAACCTTTGAGGTTGACTCATGTAGATGTCTTCCTTTAAGTCTCCATGGAGGAACGTTGTTTTCACATCCTTTTACTCCACCTCCATGTCCCATTGTGCCACTATAGAAAGCAATAATTGTATAAAAGTATGCTTCACTACCGGAAAAGATTTTATCATAGTCAACTCCTTCCTTTTGTAAGTACCCATTGACCATTAGACGAGCTTTGAATCTAGTTAGCTCTTTCTCATGTATCCATTCTTTTTTACTAAACACCCACTTGTAGCCGATCACCTTCCGATCTTTGGGTTTAGGAACCAACTCCCAAACGGAGTTCAAGTGTAGAGATTCTATCTCATCCATCATAGCACTCATCCAATTTTCTCGCTATGAACTTCCCACTACTTCTTAGAATATGGTTAGATCTTCTTCACTCATGTTCAGAGCATAATGAATTGTATCCAGCTCTCATCTTAACTGTTGAGGAGGTTTGATGGTTCTCTTGGGCTTGGACGTAGTTATAGATGTCGGCTCCATTTAAACTTGAGCCTCTTTTTCTTCTTCATCTAGAGTTTGTTGTTGCCCAAATTCTTACACCTCAGTTTCCGAGTCCACCACCTCATAGACATCTTCAATTAGCTGCATACTTGGAGTATCTTGAATAGCCTACTTGGTGAAATTGTAATAGTTGTCTTTGTTCTAACAACATCCTCATTCGCCTCCCCGGTTCACCTTCTTCTGCACACCTAAAGTCAAGATACTCCGATGGCGACCGGTTAACTAGAAAGGAAATGTGGTTAACTGCCTCCACCCAAAATGCATTGGACAAGTCAGCATGAATCCTCATGCACCTCTCACACTTCATGAGAGTTCTATTCATCCTCACCGTGGCTCCATCTTTCTGTGGCGTTTTCTTCATGGTAAAATGTCTCTTGACACTCTTACCCTTGTAGAAATTTGCTATCTTTATATTCTCCTTCATTGTCACTTCTTAGGATTTTGATCTTCCTTCACGTAAGGTTCTCTACTTTCGACTTCCACTCCTAAATTTAGTGAAGACCTCGGATTTCTCCTTCATGAAATAGATCCAAACCTTCCTAGAAAAATCATCCAAGAATGTGACATAATAATGAGCTCCACCCAATGATTTGAATGGTGCAGGCCCCCATACATCTGAGTAAATATAATCGAGCACCCACGTGCTCATATTCTCTTAGTCTTGCTACTTGAATGTCACCTTCAACTATTTTTCCATGGTACATAATTTACAGAACTCAAGTTTACAACCGTACACTCCCTAGATAAGCTTCCTTATGTGCAACTCTTGCATGGCTTGCTCACTTAAATGCCCTAGCCTCAAGTGCAAAGTTGAGTATTATCATCTGAGTCCTTCTTGGTAGATATAGCTGCTCCACCAGTCATTGTTGTACCACATAGGTGATACAGGCAGTTAGCTTGAATCTCTCCATTCATAACCACAAGTGAACCCTTTGCAATTATAAGCTTCCCTCCTTTGGCCTTGTAGGTAGCCATTCTTGTCAAAAGTACCAAGGGATATAAGATTCTTCTTCAATTTTGGTATGTACCTAAGCATATTCAATGTCCTAACCACATTGTCATGCATTTTCATCTTGGTTGTACCCGTTCCTTCAACTCTACAAACCAAATCGTCTCTCATCATAACTTTGCCTCCGTAGTCCACCTCATACGTGTCAAACCAAGATTTATTTAAACAAATATGATATGAGCCCTCGGAATTCAAAATCCAAACAGAAGATGAAACCTTGGAAGAGATAGGAAATGCATCAATATTAATAATTTTATCAGTAAATAAAACCTCACCATCACTATCCTCCGCGACTCCGGCTTTATTTGATGTCTTCCTTTTCTTTCTCTTCTCTCTCCATGTAGAATAATTCTTCTTTCAATGATCCTTTAATCCACATTCAAAACAATCGTCTTTCGCTTTGGATTTTGATCTTCCCCTATTGCTCTTCTTGCCTCTGTGCTTGCTCGATCAACCTCTCTCTCTGGACTTTGCTATAAGACCTTCACCTTAAGAGACATATTTGGAATGTTGAACCATTTTGTCATGCATCAGGATGTCTTGTATGACCTCTTCATACTTCAAGATTCCCTTCCCGGACATAATTGTCGTGCAAAAGTGTTTATAAGACGGTGGCACGAATGTCAATAACATCACAACTTTGTCTTTCAACTTATAAACCTCATCCATTCTCTGCAAGTTACAATACACATATTAAAGGCACTCATGTACTCCATCATGCTTGTCCTTCCTCCATCTTTAGAGAGTGGAGCTCCTCCTTTAAGAAGAGCTTATTGGACAATGATTTGGCTGCACCCACTCTCCGTTTTCCCTCTCCCTCCCCCTCTCCTCATCTATCACTCTCTCTCTCTCTCTCTCTCTCTCTCTCTCTCTCTCTCTCTCTCTCTTGCTGTGGCTACATGGTCTCCAAGAAGGACTATGATTGCTTTGTAAGTGTTGAAGGAAAATGTGAACCTCCTAACATAATTTCACCACCACTAATTAATTAATGAGGTTTTATTATTTTAGGTTCGACCCATTCGAGACGCAAGTCTCTTAATTACAATCCCTTGCTTACAAGGGAAAAACCCTTTGATTCCATCATAAAGGAACAATATGTGTGTGTTTGGTTTTGCGGCTGCTCCCAAGTCCAACCTCGGGGTGCCTACGTATCCCATGCGAGAATCAAGCCACTCGTAGTTCAAAGAGTCACAATGAGTAAATGACTCATTGCGGGGGGATTTGATTTGAATTGTGTTAAGTGAATTTGGCTGAATAAACCAGGGATTCGATGTGGAGTTGTGTTTGGGATGGTTGCATCTAGATTGAATCTCTAAATTGCCTACGTACCCTTTTAAAAGGGATCAAACCAACGTAGTTCGGAATTGATTTGTGTGAAGGTGGATATTTGATTTGTGAGAATTTGGTTGATGTAACCAGTGATTCAAATTTGGTTGCGGTTGCGTCTATTGAGATGTTAGACTGCCTACGTACACTTGGCGGGATCAAACTGACGTAGTTCCAAGAGTTGGAAATTAATGGGTAAGTGTGGCCCACTAATTGGGAATTTATGTCTTTGAGACAATTTGGAGATTTTCATAGATAGATGACCTATGAGGAAAATTAGAAATTAATGGGTAAGTGTGGCCCACTAATTGATAATTTGTGTTTGAGAGATTTGGGTTTAATCCCATTGGAATTTTCATGGGTAGATGACCCATGAGAAAAATTGGGAATTAATGGGTGAGTGTGGCCCATTAATTGAGAATTTCTGCTTGAGAGATTTGAATTTAATCTCAATGAAATTTTCATGGGTAGATGACCCATGAGAAAAATTGAAAGTTAACGGGTGAGTGTGGCCCATTAATTGAGAATTTCTGTTTGAGAGATTTGAATTTAATCTCAATGAAATTTTGCATAGGTAGATGACCCATGATGAGAATTGGATAGTTTTGTACCATTTTTCTTTTTGTCAATATCCAAGGAAAATAATGAGCAATTTTGATGAACCCACTAATTCTCTACAATTGACATTTGCATTTGGGAAAGTGTTTGGACGAATTTGGTTATGATAAAACCAGGGATTCAAATTTGGTTGCGGTTGCGTCTAGTGGGATGATAGACTGCCTGCGTGCCCTTAACGGGATCAAACCGACGTAGTTCCAAGAGTTGGAAATTAATGGGTAAGTGTGGCCCACTAATTGGGAATTTATGTCTTTGAGACAATTTGGAGATTTTCATAGATAGATGACCTATGAGGAAAATTAGAAATTAATGAGTAAGTGTGGCCCACTAATTGAGAATTTGTGTTTGAGAGATTTGGGTTTAATCCATTCGAATTTTCATGGGTAGATGACCCATGAGAAAAATTGGGAATTAATGGGTGAGTGTGACCCATTAATTGAGAATTCTGTTTGAGAGATTTGAATTTAATCTCAATGAAATTTGAATGGGTAGATGACCCATGGGGAAAATTGGATGGTTTTGTACCATATTTCTCTTTGTCAATGTCAAGAAAATTAATGAGCAATTTTGATGAACCCACTAATTCTCTACAATTGACGTTTATACTTGGCCCAAATATGACTATGAGGACTTTTAAAATGAATCCATGAACCAATACCAGGACATTTGGGCCCTTGTAAATTTAATGGGTGGTGATTTGTATAACCCATTAAATATTTTGGGGTCTTAAGAATTAATGGGCTGTCAAAAACCCTCTAGCAAAGTGGCGTCAGCCACACTCTTTCCAAACCAAGTGGCGTCAGCCACTTTCCTTTGGTTTCCCCCCTTTTTTTTTTACTCTTCTTCTCCCTTTTTTTTTTTACATGAGTTTTTCTCTTTTTTTTTTTTAATTGCTGCCGCTACTGCACAGACCAAACCATGGCCAACATGGCTGTCTTCCTCTTTTCTTCATTCAACAACTTTTCCATATATATTTTTTTAATCACACACCAGCCACATGTGCTTTTGTCTTGCCTGTTTTTAAAAAAAAAAAAACCAAACACAATTCTAAAGTCTGTAACGTGGACTTCTTTCCTTTTTGTGGAATTCCCTTTTTTTTGTCTTCTTGGTCCTGTTTGTATGCGAACCCAACACAAAACCAAACCCAAAGGGCTGTGCGATTTTCCTTTGTTCTGATAGTTTTCCACAAACACCAAACTAGGAGCTAGCTGTGCAACGGGAGCTGTCATCCAGAGAACCCAGGATGAGTTGTATGGACATATCAGAGAGCATTTGACTGAGGGTTACACACCCATGGTGGATTTTGTATCCAAGGTTTGTTTGGGGGTGTAAAAACCCAAAGTTTTGATTGAGGGTGAAAACCCAAGCTTTGTTTTCAGGGTGAAATACCCGAGCGTTGTTTTGAGGGTGAAAACCCAGATTTGTTTTGAGGGTGAAAACCCATATTTGCTTTCAGGGTGGAATACCCAAGCTTTGTTTCCGGGGTGCAAACCCAATGCTTTGATTTCAGGGTTTATTACCCAAAGATGGATTTCATATCCAATGAATTTTCGGGTTACTCACCCATGGATTTCCATCCATATAGTTTCGGGGTTACTCACCCATGGATTTTCATCCATATAATATCGGGGTTACTCACCCATGGATTTTTACATCCATATCATTTCGGGGTTACTCACCCATGGATTTTCATCCATATAATTTCGGGGTTACTCACCCATGGATTTTTACATCCATATCATTTCGGGGTTACTCACCCATGGATTTCCATCCAAATAGATTTCAGGGTTTCTCACCCAATAATGGAGGACCTCAAGAGAGGAGCCTTGATTGCCTCTGTCATTTTTCTTCAGCATGGCTGTGCGCTATTCCTCCCAGCATGGCAGCATCCTCTTCTATTTTTTTTTTGTGTCCCTGTACAGCCTGCCGGCTGCCTTTATGGCCTTGCAGGCTCTTTTTCCAGCCTCCCCTTTTTTATTTTTGTCTCCTCCTTTTTATAGAGTGCTTGTGAGAAGTTTTGAGATGGAAGAATTCCCATTCAGATTGGACTCCTCCTCCCCTTTATCTGATTATCTTCTTCCCTTCCTTTTCTCTTGGCAGAAGATTAGGAACAGACTTCCTAAGTGTTTCAAACTTGTTTTGAAAACAAGCATAAGTTGAGGGCCATATCCACGTAGCTTTGTAGGGCTTATCCAAACCCATGTTTGATTTTTTTTTGTGAATTTTTTTTTTGGTTCAACAGTAAGTATCCATTTCAAGAATTCAATCTCTTATTTTGTATTTGGGTTTTTTAAGTTTTATTTTTATTTTTGCAGAAACTGGGCTGGTTCTCCTCTCTCCCTCCTCGTTCCAGTAACCCTCTCGCTCTTGGTTTGTATCAATTCCTAAACACCAATTTGTTTTTTCTTTAAATATGTTTCCTAATTAATTTTTCTGTATTTGTTATGAAAAAAATGGGTATATTGTTGTTGGTTCATTGTATCTAGTTCACAATTTTGATAAATTTTCAACCATCCTATGCAGGGAATTGTACAGATTGATAGTAGAAAAAGTGGCAGATCTTGATGGTCCTTGAAAGTTTGTGAATCTCCTTTGATTGTGCTATGATTTTTTATTTTTTATTTGGATAGGATGTGTTGTGATTCTTTGTTGGCAATATTATATGAGGAGAGGGACTTGCAAATTTGGTGCTTCTTGTAAGTTTCACCATCTTAAGCATGGAGGAAGTTCTGGTTGCCCTGCAAATTTGGTAACTATTATAAAGCATGTTTTTATTTTCCAATGACTTCTGTATATTATGTAGGCACGAGAATCTTGGCTATGGAATGACTATAGAGGATGAAATTGATGGTATGTGTATTTTTTTTAAATGAAGTGAAAAGATCGATCATACCTATGGAAACAAGATCAGTCATTGCTTTTTCAAGAAATGGTAATTTGTTTATTTGCAGCATGATTGCAGTTTATTAAGATAACATTTTTTTTGGAGAAGAGGATTTCCGTTAAGATAACATTATTTTAACTTACAAATCTTTTATGCCTACCAGATAACTAATGGGATTGTGGTGGTTACAATAAAGGTAAGGTTAATTGTTTAACATTTGAGTTTTCTAGTTGAAATGACTTGCTTGTTGATTGGGATGGTTTTGGGGTTGTAGCATAATACTCTTTGAATGTCATAGGTTGCTGTCAGGGGGTTGGATCCCTCAAAGCACCTGGGCAAAGAAATTACATCCTTGCATAATTGTATTTGCAGGTTATATGGGAGTAGTGTATGTGGCGAAGGAGGGGAATATGAAACATTGACACTGAATTGCCTTCTCTTTGTTGTAAGTTCATACCATTCCTTATAATTGCCAAAATGCATTCAATTGTATGTCATTTAATCTGATGCAAATGTTAGGTTTTATGGGTTTTTTTTTTTGTTTAATCTGATGCAAATATTACTTGTGTTGTTTCAATCCTCAGAATCATAACCATTAACCATTGGGTACATACATTTTAAAGAGCGGTATTTTATCTGCACGTTCCGAGGAAGACTTGAAAGCTGCATTCGAACCAAGGTCTAAAATATCGGTGATATCGGAAATATCGGTAGTCCAAAAACACGGAAATTTCGATGGAAATATCGGGATATTATCGATATCGATAAAAATTGAATAAAAACTACGGAAATTATAAGAAAAACTCGGAAATTTTTATTGAAACTTTGGAGGATGCTTATTTAGTCAATTATCTATTAGTTTATCACAAAAAATTGGAAGGAATTGCATTGCATGATGGATTGGACTAATTTTTTGGTCCTTGATTGGGACCGACAGTAAAATCCGGTAACTTGCAAAATTGAAAAAGCTTGTCATACCAAAAATAAATCCGGTGATTTCATAAATTAGTTGGTTTGATTGACCAATCAAATTACACCGCGTTGGGGTATAAAGTGGGAAAATATCCCCCCAAATATCAGACGCTTCTTGTTTGTGCTCGCTATTCGACTCTTCACATTCACAACCACATAACCCACACCAAACGGAAACTCTCTCTCTCTCTCTCTCTCTCTCTCTCTCTCTCTCTCTCGCTCCTTCCCTCACCCTCTTTGCCGCACTTCTTAAGTAGTCTCCGATCCCCAACCCTTCCAGTTCTCCAATGGCCACCGAAACGCAGAAGCTTAGTGACACCAACCCTGCCCTAGAGAACTCTAAGAAAACCCTAGACCCTTCCCCCGTCCCACCCACCGCCACCAACCCAGATCGACCCGAAGACCCGCCCACTGACACTCAGTGGCGGATCCAGGATTGTTACCTTATGGGGTCATAATGTTAAAGTTCCGATTTTCTTTTTAAAATGAAACAATGCAACCAAAAAAAAAATTATAAACACACCAAACTTATTCCAACTAACAAAAATATCATTCAATAAATCAAGCTCATATATGTATTATGTAAGCCATAAATTTCATCAAAATAATAACACCAACCCAAATAATAAATAAACTCACCCAAAAAATAAAATACCTTGAATATTAAAAAAAAAAGAACACAATGGGTTTTGAACCATTAACCTTAAGGTTGAATTCAATTCAAAGACCACTATGGTAAGTGATATCTTTATGCTATTAACGTATACTTACAATATTTGTAGGTCTACTCAACAGAATTAAAATAATATTAAAAAAAACCCTAACAGATATCTTCCTTCTAAAAAAAACTTATGTCGGCCCATTTCTTATCCCTCTTAGTCTTCTTCTTCTTCCTCTCTCTCTCTCTCTCTGTCTCTCTCTCTTTTTCTTCTTCCTCCCTATTTCTTCTCCCTAGCAGCGTGCATCTTCTTCTCCATGGGGTCGTCTCCCATGGCTGCCAAGAGAAACCAAGAACCTCCAAGCCATTTCCAGGGCTGCCATGGGGTCGTTTGACCCCATTGACCCCATGGTGGATCCGCCATCCCTCCGATCCGGCTCCGTCATCCGAGGTTGTGTCCGCAGAGAACGGTTCCAAAGCGGACTCTGAGGATCCGAAGACCGCCGCAGGCTCTGAAGCCGGTGATGGCGCTGCCCCTGCTACCGCTATTCAGAAGAAGATGCGCCAAGCCGAGCGGTTCGGGATATCTGTGCAGATGACTGAAGAAGAGAAGCGCAACTCTCGGGCTGAGAGGTATTGGGATTTGATTTTCTTTTGGGGGTGAATTTTTAGGGTTGGGGTTTCTTGGGCTTTCTGTTTTTGTTTCAATTTCCGTTTGGTTACTGGGAAAACATGGTGTGAAAGAGTAGAAAAATAGATTCTAGCAAAGGGAACACAGCTGAGTTCATTGAGTGTGTTAAGATTAAAATGCACTATAAGCAGTCGCGATATTATGACCATTTAAAGGAGAAATTGACAGAAAATATCTTCCCCGAAATATCCTCGAAATTATCGACGAAAATATCGAAAAAATCACGATAAATAAGTGGAAGTGTTCCAAAATATCGGGCCCTCAAAAAAACGAAAATTTCGCCGATATTTTCGATTTTTTGGTCCTTGATTCGAACTCAACTTTTGGTTGGAAGTAGACTTTGAGGACTACTGTTACGAGACACATCTTAGAAATTAGAATTGAAATGAATATTTTGAATTTATTACATTTGTATTTTTCTACTTATGTGACTTTATTAATGATGATAATAAGAGTTTTTGATTATTAATTAGCCATTGAAATTATCATTATTTTTTTTTGACAATATATTTATTTTTTCCGAGAACATATTTATGTCGGAACTGCATAATTTCGACAAAATAATGTACTCGCAAATAGTATTTCAATGTTGGAAATAATATTTTCGACAAAAATTATTGGTCAAAAATACATCCTTGGAAATACAAGGCTTGTTGGTTGTGTAATATTTGCAACAACCAATTTTCTTTTCCGACGGCTTTCTTGTGTCGCAAATACAAAGTCATCCTCATTTTATAAAGGTGTTTTCGACAACCATTTCATCAATTCAGAGGGCATAATGTAGTCGAAAATAATACCTTTTTCGACGGCTGGTCAGAAAAACACTTTTTCCGATGATCGCTATTTCAACGAGCTCTGACGGCACTTTGCCCTCAGAAAAAGCCATTTCCGACGAAAAATGAGGTTTTTCCAACAACAGTTAGCCCTTGGTGATGACCTTTTTTTTTTGGTAGTGAAACATCTCTTTGAGTTTCTTCCATGCTTAGTTTGCGGTGTCTTCCATTGCATTACACAACACCTTGTCGGTTAGATGTTGTTCAATGGGTCTCTAGCAAGCTAGTTTAGATCCTCCCAATCAACATCTGTCATAGTTACCGGCTTCTTTTCCTTGCCTCCCAAGACTTTGCTGAGACCTTGCTGCTTCAGGACATGCTCCATCCTTTTTTGCCAAAGCATGAAGTTCTCTTGCCTGTGAACGGCTTTAACTCCACCTTCATACTTGATACACGTGGTGATTTAGTACCGGAACTTTCTTCCTCCTTGCCGTCTACCGTCGTCAACACATTGCCGCTCTTAAAGTTGTAAGATCACTTGGGCATAAACTAATACTCGATGCAACTAGGCTCTGATACCACTTGTTGTATGAAAACACTCCAAGACCTTGTCGTTGATGGACTACGCAACTATCACACGCAAGCCACACAAAGATAAAGCACATATTAATCGAAAAGTAAACACGCAGACAATGAACACAAGAATTTATAGAGGTTTAGCGTTATCCATACGTCCTCTTCGTGATCCCCGAGAAATTCACTAGTATGTAAGAACATCTTTGGTTAATTACAATGAAGAACCCCATTTGATCTCTCACAAACCTTAGCTCTTTTTTCTCTCACCCTTGACTCTAACCATTTAATGTCTTAGCTTTCTCACGTTACAATAACCTAGCTCTAAAGTGCATGTCTATATGTCATAGGGTTTTAGTACAATTATACAAGGAATATGAAACTTAAAGGACCCCAAAACTATGAGAAAATTTGTCCAGATTCGCTAGGGATACGCTTTGGATTCGCGTGTCCCGCTCAAGTGCCACTTACGTCGCTCAAGCACCTGCGTCAGCTCGAGTAAGTGCTCGAGCGCCTACGCCTGGACGAAAACCTTCTATCTACCGTTTGAGCGCCTGTAGCTTCCGCTTAAACACTAGAGCCCAGTCAATATGTCTTCGACTCGTTTGACTGCTCGTTTCCTATAATCCTTCCACATCTTTAAGTGAGCCAACATCAACACAGAAAAACAAGCACTCAGTTGATAGGGTTTCCAAATTGAACAGAGCGAGAGAGACATAGAGAGTGAGAAACAAAGGGTTTGCCTTGAATCGAAATAGGCAACTCTTAGTCCCAACTAGTTGTCAAGCCCAATAAATAAAATTATTAAATCATTATACTATCTATATCATTTGGGTTTTCTTTCAAAATTTGAGAAAAATGAGGCTATTTGTGTGAGAATCCTTATTCTTAAAAATGTTAATATTTTATTTTTTTAAGTATTAAATTATAATTATAATTATTTTATGGAAGTCTATGTTTTATTTGCTTCACTTAATGCAAATTCAATAATTTTGATGATGTTCTTAAACATTTGCTTTTAAATAGCATCTTATGCATAGCTATCTAAAAAAATATTCATGCATAAGAGTTATTTTACACTCCACGTAGTTAGCATTTGTGCAATTTTCACTATTAGTTCATGATCTTGTTAGAGTTGGGCAATAGGAAACGTAACCTCTTGCATGTAACACCTCTTGACTTTAATTGTTATAGTTGGCAAGTTTACATTGCATTGCATATTAGCTAAACAAACGTGGAACTCATTTACACTTGCTTGCTGCACACTAAGGCTCATATCTGTCTTTGTGACTAAGCAACTTAACCATGAGCTGTTATGATTTTAGAAATAGTTATCCATAGCTGAAGCAAATCAACATGCAGCCAATGAAAGTATAGGATAGTTGCCGCCTCTGTTTAGTATAAATAGGACCCTTCACTACTAGTTGTCATGCATAGTTGTGCATGAGAAGAGAAAAAGAAATTGAAAGAGGAGAAAGTGAGAGAGAAAAGAAGATAGAGTGGAAGACTAAGTTTGTGAAGGTGGTAGAAAATTGGGAAACACATTACATTTCTAGCAAAAGCTTAGGTATCAAGGTATGGGTTTCTTGGGGGGCCTTTTCAGAGATTGATTTTATTAAATTTTGTGAGCATTATATTATGCATATTTTGATTACGTTCCTTGTATTGGGTGTTTACGTAATTGGAACTGCTTGAACAATGTGGGCATGATTATATGTACATTGATGATATTTAAATGATTACATTGTTTTTATGAAATATGTGAACTATATAATGTCATGGAAATTATTTGGAGTTCTTGGGTTGAGAAAATAATGGTGGAAAAAGAGGGTAATGGGAATAGCCTTTTGTGTAGTTGAGTCTAACTTTTGGCAAGTACCAGGTCTCAGGGATCCCACAGTGCACATGGTTTTTATTGGCTGATTCGGGACTGGCGAAAGGGAGTTAGACAAGATGACTAGCAAAAGGGGAATTATGGGATGATTGAAATGGGTGTTAGTTCGTATAAATGGGCATTCGGGACCAAGTGGTATAAGCATGGTATGGGACGTGCAGGTCTGCTTGTCCAGTTATATGAATTAACGGGATTAGGGGAAGAGCATTCATTCATGCATTATTATTATTAATGTGAAATTTGGCTGCTTGATTATTTGTCACTTAATTTAATTATATCAATTTATTGTGAAAAGGTTTATGTCCTTACTGAGCTGTGGTTTCGCTCACTCCCTAATAATTTTGCAGGTACCGAACCTAAAATCTAGAGCTTGTGATGATTTTTGGCATGTCTATATAATGTAACATAGCTTGTGGTTGAATAATGAGCTACTCTTTAAGTGAACTCTCGAGTAGTTCTAACTTGTAAAATAATGTAAAATTTTTATGGTTTCAGATGTTATCGTTTCCGCGTTTCTGCTAAATATTTTATGTGAAATATTTATTTTATTTATTTAAATGTTTTCTTCACATTTTAGTTATAGTTTTTATTAAATTCTATAATTAAGGTGTGAATCACGTCTTAACCCAAGATTTTGTAAATCCAAGGGTCGGGGCGTGACAATTTGCACCAACATAGCCTCTGCATTGTGTTTTCTACTTTTGTTTTTAATTTAAATCTATTGAAATCTAGTAGAGAAAATGAAATAAGTAGCTCCATGTGCAAAGCAAAACAATTCAAATTAGATAGTCATGTTTTGTGTTATATTTGATGCTTATAGTTTGTATAGCAAGAAAAGATTAGGGATGACAAAAATTCAGATTGGGTCCTGGAAGGAAAATTTTGGAAACAAGGATAGGTGTCCAGGTATGAGATTTTGATGGCCCAGAACGATGCCAAAAGGAAGGGCACTATAAACACATGACTACTTATAAGGAAATTTTTTTTTCCATTATGAATATTTAAAAAGTGTAGCAAAAAAATTTAAAATAATTAAATACTATTTATTAAGTAATTTTTGAAATTTATTAAAATATTTAAATACTAATTATTCACTAAATAAATAATAACTAAAAACTAATTAAAGCAATTAAATAAGGCTAAGATATTACTTAATTACAAATATTAAACCAAATAAACTTATTTGTACGAAAAAAATTTAAAAAAAGTCCACCAAATAATTTAAAATAATTAACTACTATATATTTAGTAATTTATGAAATTAATTAAATTATTAATTATTCACTAAATAAATAATAATGAAAATACAATTAGTAATTAAAGTAATTAAATAAGGCTAAGATATTTCTTAATTACAAATATGAAACTAAAAAACTAATTTTGTTTTTAAAAAATAAAAAATAAAAAATAAAATAGATATATTCGAATAAATTTAAAATATATATATAATATATTTAAAGAGTATATTATTTTTTTAAACAAAATACTTAATAAAAAAAAAGGTATAGCGCGGCTATACTTTCTTTAGTACAAAAATGGGTTCCTTTTCCTTATCCTTTTCCCCTCTTTGGTACAAAAATGGCCAATTTGAGAGACGTATCTCACTTGAGGTGGAAGCTTTTGTTCTTGCGCACACGACCATTAGCAGCCTCCTGAGGTCTGATATATGATTTCAGATACAATAATTTATAGAAAGAAAAAAAAAACAATTAATATGCTACTTTTCTCTGACAAACATTCCAACAAGAAAGGAAATTTACAATTTGGAAGCTGAAGGAAGGCTACTTGCATTATATATATATATATATATATATTTGTATATTTCCTATCACATGGGTTAGGCCATTTTCATCATGGGGAAAAGTAATTAATTCATGTTATAGCAAAAATGGAATACTATTTCGGGTCTTCTTTTTTAATAACGATAAATTTGGAAAAACGAAAACAAAAAACACATCGTCTTTTTCTTTTTGTGTTTGGTGCCAAGGAAGCCAAAATTTCAAAGAAAAATTACAAAAACACCAGCGAGTACCAAGAGCGGGGCTCTCAGAAAATCTAAGCATGTATATATGCGCATAGGTTCGAAGTTCCAAGATACCCAATAAATATTTATACACCATCATTTTGCAATTTTGTTATAAGAAATTTGGACACATCATTGCTGCGCCTAAATAAGAAAAATAAATAATTAAATTTGGTAATATAATTTTTTGAAATGGAAGACGCGTGGCCAAAAGAGTCACAATTGAGTAGTTGTGGTGCATGTTAAAGGGGTTTGAAAGAGTGTAAATGAAATGAAAATAATATAACCAAACCTTCTCTTCACTTCATATAGATTGACTGGCTATTAGCTTTCACGCCCTCACCTTCCATTCTCTTCTTTTGATTTCTGCTGTCTCCCCTTCTTCAAATATATTTATTTTTTCATAATAATATATATTTCTATTTTTATATATAGCCCCCTCAACTTTCATAACTACCACCATAAAGCTCAAATTCTTCATCTGCCTCCTCCTTATATATATATATGCCTCATGCTCTGGAAGCAGCCCATAACCACTGAAACTTCTTGAGTTTTCACCAATGTAAGTCTCTCTCTCTCTCCTCTCTCTCTCTCTCTCTCTCTCTCTCCCCCCACAATATTGGATGGTTTTCAAACTTCAAACTTTGTTCACACCCTTTTCTTTTCTGCTCTTTTTTTTTCTGGGTAGTTTTTTGATAGTTGACTGTAGGACTGCGCATTTGTTGTGGATGGAATAATGGAACAATATTATTATCAAAATAAGTTTACAAACCCAAGAGGAAGAGTTTTCATCAATGAGTCAATCTTTTTCTTCTTCTTTTTATTTTTTCATTTTGGTGGTAATGAGTTCTCATCATAGTCAAAGAGCTTCTGCATCTTGGTCTAATGGATACTGCTGCACAATTTGTAAGTACATGAACCTTCCCAAAAGACAATGGGTTTTATATAGAGATTTTGATAGTCAACCTTGATTAGGTATAACAGAATATGGTGATAAGCTAGCCTAACCTTCCATTTTATTTTTATTTTACTTTATTTATGGAGAGGACCGCCTTCGCCTTTTCTTTTTATAAATCAAAGTGTAGGCACCTAGCTAGAAGATCATATATCTTATGTTTTTTTTTTTACATGTATGTTTTGTTTTTTTAATACTATAACTTGCAAATATGGACTTAGCTAAGTTAGTTAGAACGGATACGCTTCCCACTATGCACCCGAATTCGAGTCTCCCTCCCTCTAGTTTATATTTAGATGAAAATAGAATATCCTTTGTATAAAATTTAAAAAAATGAAAAGTTGTACATTATTTGACATTTGACACTAAAATCACCATGCAGCTAGAGAGAAAATACACAAATTTCAATTATTCCAAGCATGCAAAGCCCAGCAGAGAAAAGAGGCGGAGTGTACACCTACATAAGCCAGTGGCCAATCTACTCCTTAGCATGGTCAGTCCGCCATGACAAGCCCTCACGCCTTGCCATAGGCAGCTTCATTGAAGACTACAGCAACAAGGTTGAGCTAGTCCAATTCAACCGGGACACCTCCGATTTCGCTACTGATAACCGACTAATTTTCGACCACCCTTACGCACCCACCAACCTCATGTTCTTCCCCTCCAAGGACCCCTCAAACCCCGACCTGATCGCCACGTCCGGCGACTACTTGAGGCTATGGGAGATCCATGATGACAGAATTGAGCTCAAGTCCCTGCTCAATGGGAACAGTAGCAGTGAATTTAATTCGGCTATAACATCTTTTGATTGGGCTGAGTGTGACACTAAGCGTGTGGCCACGTCTAGCGTGGACACTACATGCACAATTTGGGACATTGAGAGGGAAGCTGTGGACACTCAGTTGGTGGCTCATGATAAAGAAGTGTATGACATTTCTTGGGGTGGCTTCAATGTCTTCGCCTCAGCTTCTGGGGATGGCACTGTCAGGGTCTTTGATTTGAGGGACAAAGAGAGGTAAGGGTTAATTCACAATTTTACTTTGCATGCAATTTTTTTAGACTGAAAACTCAAGTCTTTTGTTTCGTATTTGTTTTGAGAGGGGGAATCCAACGTGAGACCTTTTTTAATTTGGGCTAATTGAATGAGAAGTACTACTGGACTTAGTTTTAGTTGCCTAGTTGATAAGAAGTCTGTAGTTGAGTTCAACGCTACTTCTGATTCAGAGGCGGACATATGTGAGGCCATGTGTGGCTAAAAAACAAACTTGTAATAAGGATAGCACTGTTTTATTATTCTCGACCAATAATACAATGATTAGTGAAAAAAATTATCCTACATGTCATTGCGTTATTGGTTGAAAATAGCAAAAAGTGACATCTCCGTTGCATTAGAGTTTCTCACATGTCCCTATTCAGTTCCCTTTAGCCTATTATAATTACAGTACAAAATTTTGAGCCTGCCAATGTTCTGATACAGAAATCTTGTGATCTTCTACTATTATAAGGAAGAGAAAAGTCAATTTTGGTGGGGTATAATTTGTCTTTCTCAACTTATATTTGCATTTGATTTATTGTAGTAAAATCATGCTATTTGTATCACATTTATTGACCGTATTACTAATAAATACAATAATTTTCTACGAAATTTTTCAATAGGTCAACCATAGTGTATGAAAACCCATCTCAAGATGGGTCCTTGCTGAGGCTAGAATGGAACAAGCAAGACCCAAGATTCATTGCCACAGTGGGCATGGACAGCAACAAAGTGGTGATATTGGACATCAGATTTCCTACAGCTCCTCTCATGGAGCTTAAAAAGCACGGATCCAGTGTGAACGCCATTTCCTGGTCCCCAGGTATGGGCCACCAGATATGTTCTGTGAGTGATGATACAAGGGCTATGATTTGGGAGGTGGTCAAACCTGGGGTTCAATCGGACGGTGGTGGGAATGTGGAGCCAGAGATGTGGTATGAAGCGACGGCTCAGATTAACCAAGTGCGTTGGTCTGCTATGGAGTTGGATTGGATTGCTATTGCCTTCTTGAATAAGTTGCAGGTCTTGAAGGTTTAGAAATTACAAGGCTTTTCATGGGCAATGGTGTACTTAGAGTTTGTGTAATTAAGAGTGGAAAGGAGAAATGGGAATTAATTTAACTGGGACATATTTGTAAAATACAATTTTCGTGTGACAATGGAAATGGTCAAAATGGTCATTGACCAATACCACGATGAAGTTTTGTGTTGTGTAAATTTTTATTAAGTATGAACTTCTTATCTTGATGTGAACGTTGATTGAGTATAAATTTTTATGAATTTTTTTTAGGATCTTTTTTATTGAGAGGGGCAATAGTGCATTAAACTCGTATACACTACACAGATACTATAATTCGAACACAAGACCTTGCATGATGAAGTAAATACTTCAAACCACTACACTAATGAGTCATTTGTGTAAATTTTTCTTAAGTAAGACATTAACACGGGACCAATTTTGTTATATTTCTCTTCTTTCTTTCTTTTTTTTCTTCAAATCATTATGTTCAGTTATATGAAAACAACCTCAAACATCATAGGAAAAAATGTTATTCATATGGATCTCATCTTTATTGGTAACCTAGTTTTACATATTTACATTCTTACTTCCATTTTCTAATGTTAGAAAGTAAATAAATAAAAGTTTATCAAAACATAAACCCAATCCCCCCACCCCCGAAAAAAAGTAAAGTAGTTGGAGTTCTTACCTTTTACAGTTTACTGCCGCAAACAGTTACCCGGCAAAAAAAACCAGACTCCACTTTGATTAAATTTTAGTTTTATTTAATTTCAATTTGGGCTTGAACCGAAGACCAATCGAGGACCACCTACACTTCTGCAATTTCGCAAGCACATCGTTTTGCTTCTTCCGTCGCGATCAGCGAGCACGAACCTTCCTCCGGCGTCACTACCAACAAAGAGAGCTCTCGTCTCTTCGATGGCGATGACCATTGAAGGTACAATTCTTAATGTTTCCCTTTTTTCTTTTTTTTCTTTTTTCTTCTTTCTTCATATATCTCCAAAAAAAAAAAAAAAAATCGATTCTTTTCAAATCAATTTTGGTTTTGGCTGGGCGACGAATTTTGTGTGTGCATAATTTCGTTGAATAATATCAAAAAACTGAGATAAGCCTTTTCTCTTGTTCCAATTCCCCCCTGCAAAAATTGGAGAACTGGAATCGTGTGGGCTTGAGAGCTGAACATTCTGGAATTGTGCTCAATTAATTAGGGTTTCATGTAGTTGATCTTTTTTAGTACAAATTACAATCATATTTTATGATTTCAAACACCCCAGTTTGAATCCTTATCTTAATCAGAACTTCTATATATGTTTACAATATGATATCTTATAAGAAATGTTTATTTTGGTCTAAAATAAGAAATGGTTAATCGTATCAATTTGATTTTAGTGGCAACTTACTATTTCGGTAACGTTAATTGGGGAGCTCGAATTTCATGCATGGTTACTATATGTAAATTGGGGGCATTAGTTCACAGATTGTGAAAGGGTTGCGTTGCATGTGTCGAGCATCAATTCCTGTGACTGTATATAAGATAAGTTATGTCATTGTGTTTATTATTGAACCTTCAGTCATATTTTGATGGCATTGATTTCTAACCCTTTTTGTTTTTGGTGCATTGTTGCTCTGCGTGTTGTTGACCGGTCGTGTTCTTTTCAGTGTAAGTAGGTTTAGTTCTGTGATCTTAGCCCTGTTATGCCGCTTATCTCAAACAGACTTCTAACGACGAATTTCTTTGTGTACAGGCTTGCAGGACTTGCTTTTATGTTTTCAGCAAGCATCTTGCTACAGATCCTGGTAATTTTTGTATGGTTTGAATGTTTGTAGTGGTTTGGAATATTTTGCAATTTCCTTTTACTTTAAATCATGTGTTGTTTTTTGTATAGTAAATGCTTTATAATTATGTTTTGAAAGTTTTGTGCCCTTTTACTCGAACAGATGCTTATATATATGTTTGTTCAATTGTAATTATATCCCAGTAGTATGTTATGCCATACATAGTCTGTCTTGCAAATATGCCAGATGCATCAAGAATAAGGCACATGCGCATGTGTTTATCTTCATGAATCATCTTACTTTATGAACATCAGGCGTTATGCTTGTTTTCTTGTCTAGTGCATTCACTTTGTTATTTTTGCGGATGACACTTCCTTTCATCCTTTTCTTCACACGTTGTTTATTTATTTTGTTAATTGTGTGTGCTTGTGTTGCATGGGTTGTTGTTCTTGGCGCATGTCAGTAAATTTTGTACGTATCAAAAAAAGAAAAGAAGGTGCTCTGCTCACTGTGATGAATCTTGCAAACATTTTGAACCAAACATTTCTGAGATATGTTTTTCAAGTTCAATTGAGCTTTTAAACAGTGAAATTTAGGGTTATTGTCCTGCAAGAAAGTTAGGGTTCAGTTTTAATGAGTATTCTTCTGGTTACTTGTGGACATTGGAGATTGGAGGATTTTGTACATTCATTCCTAGGATGTGTTTAATGATGTCAAAGTGAGTAGGAGTACATTTATGCATTGCTTTTTAATTATAGTATTCAATTGTTCTTGTGCGGATTAGATGCTTTTTCTTCTTTTTCTTTTGTTGATATAGTAGCTTACTACCAAGACAAAATCTAGAACCCGACTAACAGGGTGTTATTCAAGTTGCCTTCTGCATTTGAAAGGGGCTTTGTATCCTTTGTGATATTAATAATACTGCCTGGTGATACATCACCAGATTGGGGGTTTGGATTTCAAATATCTTTTATGCTTACTCACTTAATGTTTTTTTTTTTTAATGTGTGGCAGGCTTGTGCATTATACAACAATTGGTGGCCGATGTTATCTGGTGAGAGTAGCTAATATAAGTTTCTTATTCTACTTGGTAATTTAGGGTTGGTTTGAGCATCAAATTATTGAAATTTCGATTGTTGTTGTAGCTCTCATGTACGTGCTCGTACCCATGCCTTGCTTATTCTTTGGTGGTGGTTCTACTCAGTTTTTGCTTAGCAGGGAAAATGATGGGTGAGTATTTTCTAAGCACTTTTACTTACCAAAAATTTCATCTAAAATGTAACCCTCTTATATACCTGGTATTTCTATAATTTTTCATTCATTATAGACATCCCGTATTTTTTTTTTTAATAATGTCAAGATACTTGTGTACCATGCACCAATTTATTTGTCAGCCTTTTTGTCAGAACTCACAACTGGATATAACCAAGTTTTTTAAGATCACTGCCATGGTTTGGATGATATTCTGAATACCTCAGGATTGAGTCATTGGTTCAATTCTTTTCAATAGTTACTGTCCCTAAGAAAGACTTGATTTATTTTTTAAATTAACACCATAAATTTTAGCTTTCTATAAAATCAATTTTTCGGAGTACTGTTATGCTTCAAAATGAACAAAAGGGGCTACTAATGTACACAAAGGAAGAACCTCAGTATTGAAGGGGGTTGTGATTTTCCAACACTGCCAAGTGACATATAGCCCATTCAAGAAATTCAACTCTAGCTGGAATAGAACAAGTGAAAAGGTACACATTGGAATATCGCTGAGAGAAGGGCCAAACTTAAAAAATATTGCTCCTTTTTAGGGTCACAAAACAGAGCAATAAGTAGTTATGTATGTAATTGTGATTTTACCCTAAAATAGTTGTGACAAGTTGACAACCAGCCTATGGAACTTTTGTAACTTGTAAACTGAGTTTGCAAAGAACCTCTATAATTCAAAATTACATTAACAGCTTCCTTGTTGGCTTTCTCTTTTTCTTTTCAGGTCATATTCTTAGATTAAATAAAATTATTATATTGCAGGTGGGTAAATGCTGCTAAATTCTTGACTGGAGCATCAACTGTGGGGAGCATAGCCATTCCTATTATCCTTAGGCACGCTCATATGATTGAGACATCTGCTATGTGGATCGAATTCTTTTCATTCCTCATATTTGTCTGCACTGTCTTGTGCTTCCACCGTGCCAGCCTCGAAGATGAGTGGTGATGAACATAAAAAACCTAGCTTCTTATCTACTACTGACTGGCAATCATTGGGGCCAACAATTATGTAATGTAAACAACTGCATGAAGTGTGATATGCATACAATGGAAAAGGATAGAGACTCTCCCTTTTGTAAATGTGTTCTATATCTAATGTTCAAAGACAATTTTTTTTTTTATCAGTTTGTAATATGTTCAAAGGCATCTTGATTAATTTTCCCTTTTAACCGATTTGGGCAGGACATTAGGTTTCTGGTTAATGTGGGATTGCTTCTGTGTGATAGTAGTATTTGCTGTGTAATATAATTTAACTAGAATTTTGATCTTTAAATACTATGCATCTCTTTTATGAAGTTGATGATACCAGTTCAGATCAGATGGAAGAGAGGGAAAAATAAGATTCGACATGGCTATGAGGATGTGAAGAAATTCTCTCACATTGGAAAGTTAAGAAATCTTGCAAGGGCTTATAAGGAGCTATATCACCCGCCTAATTTCCAATTGGTTTTTGCGTTGGAACTTTGGGGCATGTTTGGTATTCTATTTGAATCTAAATTTTTAATACAAAGTTTGAGTCTAAAACTCAGAAAATATGTTTGGTATGTCCGGTTTAGAAAATCCAAACTAAAAAATAATCAAATACTTGAAAGTAGAAGGAAAAAAAATATCTTTTTTTTTTTCAAGAAACAATGTTCAAATTACATACCAAATAAGTTTTTGAATCTTAAAATGTGTATTTCACAACTCCTAAGAAAAATCAACTTTTTTGAGTTCAATACGATTTTGATACCAAACACCCCCTTAATTTCCTTCGCGGTATAACTTGCATAAGATAACCTATTTTTCCCCCTTAACCTGAATGACTTTTCAGAAACTAAAACTCAAGTAAAACAAACCATATAAGAAAAACATTCTATTCACAAAGCACCCACCCACTTGGGTATTGACTTTTCAGAAAAGTACTATGACTTCTTGTGATTTTCAACTCCAAGAATTTTGTAGCGAGGGACTTAGGTAAGGTCTTATCTCTTAATCGTTGAATCAAATTAATTAGTCGTTGGATCAAATTGGTTAGTCTGATTTGACGATTAAGAGCATCCACAATGACTCCCTAAACCACCTCCTTAGACAAATTTTAGGGAGGAATCGTAAAAATGCAACTCCAACCACGCTCCCTATTCATCTCCTAAAATAGGGAATCATCTAGGAGCTCCTAAATCTGAGGAGAGAGAAATGAGTCATAGTGGCTCCCTATAATTTAATGATGCTTTATGTAATGAGTATTTCAAACTTTTATTTAATGCAAACTATTTTTTTTTTAATAGAAATGGACCAATAAAAAAAGAGTTATACATTTATGACTCTCCAAATTATGGAGTATGGTTGGAGTTAAAATTTTTTAGAGAGCTCCTAAAATAGCTTTCTTATATTCTTAGCCAAATTTTAGCTAAGAAATAGAGAGTATCATTGTGGATGCTCTAAGAGATTGAACCTCACTTAAATGCCGTATATATAAGAGCATGTCCACTACTGCACCAAACCTGGGCAAAAGGCCCCCCTAGCAACGCATTCTAGCTCCAGCGCGCAACAATGAGCCAGGGCAAATGGTGGGTCCCACTAGCCTGGGCAAGCCCACGGGCTAATCCTGCCTGGGTTGTTGCCCTCGGGCTGCTGACGTCAGCAGCTAATTTTCAAATTTTTTTTATTGTTGGACCCACCAGCCCATATTGCCTAATGGTTACAAGCCATGTGGCTTCTCCTGAAGCCTCCGATCAAAAAATCTTGCACAATCCAACGGTTGTCCAATTTTTGGCTAAAAAAATTGAAAAATATATCAAAAATTTTTAAAAAATATATCAAAAAATTCTGGAAATTTTTTCTATACATACCTACCAATATTATTCACTTTCCACACCAATTTAATTTCAAAATTTTATCCGAAAATGTTATCTTGATTTTTAGGTGAGGATTTGACGATAAATATTAACACTTGGGAATTGAAAATCTTATCCGAAAAGGTTATCAAAATCAATGATTTAAGTATAAAAAATAAAAAATAAATTTAAGTGAATAGTAATTGTCTTAGACTTGCCCTAGACTTAGCCCTCATGGGTGGAACACAAATGTCAAGGCTGACACTATTTATGTGAATAGTGGCAACTCTTACTTGCCCTTGCCCTAGACTTAGCCCTTAGAGCAAGTCCAGCGGTCAAACTGAGCCTCGGGCTGGGCTCATTTTCGCGAAAAAATGGACTCCAGCAGTGCGCCTTCGCCTCGGGCTAGCTGCAGGTCCCACGAACTCGGGCTGGCCCGAAGGCCAGTTCAGCCCCAGGTCCAACTCGCGGGTTGTGACCTCAGCGTGACATCGCGCTGACGTCAGCGCACGCGGATTAAATTTTTTTACCGTTGGCGCGTGCATAAAAAAAAATTTAACCTGCGTGCGCTGACGTCAGCTCCAACGGTTGGAAGACACGTGTCACGTCCCCAGCGCTCCGATTTGATTCTCCACTCAACATCCGATGCTCTCGTTTTTTCAGCAATAAAATTTTGAAAAAAAATCGAAATTTTTTTAAAAAAAATACTAAAAAATACTGTAAAAATTTGATTTTTTTTTTCCTATAAATACCTATCAATACCCTTCACTTTCAACACCAATTCTCATACATTTTATTCTACTTCTACAATTACTCAACATTTTTTTCACTCTTCACTCAACATTTTCATATCTTTCACCTTGTATTTTTATTTCTTATTTTTATGACTTCTTCTATCGACACGGAGGGGCGTGGAGCACCATGGAAGATGTTTCCTTGTGTGAGGCTTGGCTCCAAGTTTGTCATGATCCCGTGACAAGCAATGAGATGAGATTTTTTCATATGTGGAAAAAAATTCATGATGAATTTTGTGAAAAAATTCCGGGGTCGACTCGTACGGAAATGGCATTGTCTAGTAGGTGGAAAATTCTCAATAGAGAGATGGCAAAATGGAGAGATGCCTTGTCAAAAGCGATGCAAAATGTTAGAAGCGGGCAAAATCGTACTAACGAGGTAAGTATTTTGTAATTTTCGTTTTATTGAATTTAATGTCCTAATATATATATTTTGTTAATATTTCTTGCATTTTCAATATTTTGTTAATATTCCTTGCATTTTCAATATTTTGTTAATATTCTTTGCATTTTCAATATTTTGTTAATATTCCTTGCATTTTCAATATTTGTTAATATTCCTTGCATTTTCAATATTTGTTAATATTCCTTGCATTTTCAATATTTGTTAATATTCCTTGCATTTTCAATATTTTGTTAATATTTCTTGCATTTCCATTTTTTTTTTGTTACTTGCATATCCAATATATTTTAAATATGTCTTGCATTTCCATTTTTTTGTTAAATAGATGATTCAAGCACAGATGTGGTTCGGTGCAACCGGGGTTGGCAAAAAACAATTCTCCCATCATGAGTGTTGGGAGGTGGTAAAATATTGCAAACGCTTCAATATTATTCCCACGAGTCCTGAAGTTATGTTAAACGAGACGCCTCTCCGTGATTCAACGACATCGGATTCACCTCTTGATTCCCCTATGAGTGAAGACTCACCCATCCAAAAGGAACCAAGGCCTATTAGCCGAAAGGCTGCGAAGGCAAAGAAAGCGGGTAATTCAAGCAATCATAATTCAAAGTTTTTGGAGGAAATTGCAAGGCAAAACGCCATAAGAATTGAAATGGAGCAGAAACGCCAAGATATGGAGGTGGCAATTCAAGCCGAGTGTGCACAAGAAAAGGAGTATTTGCGCAAAAAAGATATGGAGAAGACGGATCGGGAAACCATGGCGATGGATACAAGCCATATGTCCTGAAACAAAACAATATTGGAAGCTAGAACGAAGGGATGTTATGAGAAGAAGACTTTTCCATGATGATGGGCCTAGCAACATTGATTGGTTAAATGATCAAAACCATTAAATTAGTTGGCATACTTTTATGTATTTTTATTTTTCATGTTTTCTATTAAAGTTGGTGTACTTTATGTATTTTATTTTAGTAGTAGTAATTCTTAATGACTTGTATTGGATTTCTTTATTTAATAAACAAAGCATTCAATAAAAGACCATTTTATTCAACATATTCCATACATCAAACAAAACATAATTAAAATTTAAACAAAAACTACAAACAAGGCACAATAATAAATAAAAAAACAACACAACCAAACCATAAGTAAATAAAACATAAAAAAACAACCAAACCATAAAAAAACAACACAACCAAACCATTAAAAAAACAACACAACCAAACCATCTATGCTCCATCATTCATCTTCATTCCCGCTCACCGCCCATAGATGCTCCATCAAGTCAAGTTGACGTCTTTCATGAATATACGAAGATTGCATCTCTGTATATGATCTATCATCGGGTCATGATACGATCGTCCCTCACCAACGGTTCCGGCTCAAACGGTTCTCCATTTGGCCCCATGGGCCTTTCATAAATCCGGGTCAAGACCGTGTTCATTGGATCCGGTTCATAGACATCTCCAGCATCATAATCGTACTCATCCTCCACAATCATATTGTGGAGGATGATGCAAGTCATCATAATGCTTCGGAGGATCTCCTCATCGAACATACAGGCCGCACCTCGAACAATCAACCACCGAGCTTGAAGGATGCCAAAACACCTTTCGACATCTTTTATGTATCCTTCTTGATAGGTAGCAAATAATTGTTGCTTCTGGGATTGGGGATTCAGAATGGATTTGACAAATGTGGTCCACCTTGGGTAGATACCGTCAGCTAGATAATACCCCGTCTGGTAGACTGTATTGTTGACTTGATAGGTAATATTGGGGCCTTGTCCCCTCAAAACATCGTTGAAGACCGGAGATTGACCCAGGACGTTGAGGTCATTTTGGGCTCCGGCTATTCCGAAGAAAGCATGCCAAACCCATGTATCGAAGCCAGCAACGGCTTCCAAGATGATACTTTTTTGGCCTTTTCTATTTCCGTAATCACCTTACCAGGCAGTTGGGCAATTCTTCCATTGCCAATGCATGCAATCGATGCTACCAATCATTCCTGGAAATCCTCGAGCTTCGGCTTTTTGTAGAAGCCGTTGGAGGTCCTGGGAGTAGGTTTACGCAGATAGTCCCTAGTGTACAGATTTTCAACTGCATCACAAAATCTTACCAAAGCCTCCAACGTAGTGGACTTCCCCATTCGAGCAACCTCATCCACCTGATCAGCAGATGCTCCATACGCCAACATGTGTATAACAGCTGTAAGCTTTTGCTCCGGAAGAAGCCCCAAAACCCCAGCAGCATCACACTTTTGAACAAAGTATGCATCATAATTGCAAATATCATGCATGACTTTATTGAACAAATGGGGTTGCATTCTAAATCGTCTTCGAAAATCAACATCAGAGTACAAAGCAGTTGGGATAAAATAATCTTCCAAAAGATTCTTACCCCGAGAATGACTATGTCTTTCCACATTCCGGCGACGGCCGCCTTGTGAACCATGGCGGCGACGTTGGTTCTCTTCCTCTTCCATTGCCACTGCTATGAGAACTTGTTCATCGACTTGTCTCTGCAACTCATTGATTTCATCGGCTCTACGGTTTCTCTCCTTTCTTTCTCGCTCTTGCCTCTCAAAGCATCTCCTATATTCTTCCATTGAGAATGAATGAAGTATGAATTCTAAACTCTAAAAAATGAAAATATAGAAAGATGTGGTGTGAGACGTATGAGCTGAGCCTCTGGTTTTATAGAAAAATTTGGCAAGATAGAGATGACACGTGGCTTGATTTGATTGAATGAAAATCTTATCTGAAATTTGAAATTCATCCGAAATTTGAACCCAAATTTATTTGAATTTTGAATTTTGAAATTCATCCGAAATTTGAACCCAAATTTATCTCAAATTTGAATTTTGAAATTCATCCGAAATTTGAAACCAAAAATTTATCTGAATTTTGAATTTTGAAATTCATCCGAAATTTGAACCCAAAAATCTTATCCGGAAATTTTATCCGATTATGAATAGTCTTGACACGTAGGAACCCGGAAATCTTATCCGAAAATATTATCCAAATTAATTGTTGAGGTAAAAAAATTTGTGAATAAAACAAAAAAAATGAATAGTAACTGCCCTTAACTAGGGCAACGGGTGGAAACACTGTTTACTATTTGTAAGAGCAGCCACTATTCATGTGAATAGTAACTACCCTAGATCCCCCCTTGCCATCACTATGCCAAATTTCACTTTACGCAACACCACATAGGCATCGGGTAAACAAAAAACCGATGCTGTTAGTATATTAGGCATCGATTTTATAAATAATAGGACTAAAAGTATATAAAGGCATCAGCACAAATATTTGGTTTTTCCTACCGATGCCATTGATTATATTTAGCATCGGTGATTTATATATACTGATGCGTAAAATTGTTGAGCGAAAAATAAATTTAAGCCCCAATTTATCTTCGATGTCAAAAGCCTATAGTTGACCGCTACAGTGTTTTTTCCCCCAAAAAAATTTCAGCCCTCTGTGAAAATTTCATATTCCCTCTTCTCTCTCTCTCTCTCTCTCGATCTCTCGATACCCTCACCTTCAAACTCCCATCTTCTCACCTTCAAACTCTCTTCATTTCTTTTCCTCCATCAATTTCTTCTACATCCTAAATCTCTGCCGCCATCCTCTCTGTCCTCCATCCATCTTTGACGCCATCTTCTTTCTCCTCCGTCTCTACCGCCATCTTCTCCTAAACCCTACAATTAGAACAAACAAAACCTAATTTCTAAGCCCTCTTTTGATATCTTCGATTTGATTTTATTCGAATCCAGATCTAAGGACGCGATGGCTGTGCTAATCGATCTCTGTTGGCTTGGTCTATGTTCTCTGTCGTGACTCTCTCTCTCTCTCTCTCTCTCTCTCTCTCTCTCTCTCTCTCTCTCTCTCTCTCTCTCTCTCTCTCGCGCGCAGATCTGCTGCTCCACTCTCCAGCCTCTGTAAGTTCCTCCTCCTCTTTCTTCTAATTTTATTTTTTAATTTTTGGTGGGGTTGTAAGAGCTGTCCCCTGTTTGAGTGAATTTGGCAATTAGGGATTGACCTTATTTTATCACCCTCAGTTTGATATTTGGGGACAAATAATTTTATCACCCAAATGCAGAGGAATCCGATGGCTGCGGATGCGTCTATATTTTCCCAAATAATGCCTGATGACCTGCACATGCAATTGCTGAACCTGGAGAAGAGAGGTAACATTTCTAGGATCATTTCTAAGACATTCTCAATTCATAAAATCTTTAGGGTTCTTTTTCCCCGAGAAGGAAACTGAATTATTGGATTATGAGCTTAAATCAATGAAATACTTTTCTACCTTTTATATGGTCGTAATTACTCTCTTGCTGCTGGTTATACGTTTTAGTGATTTCTTTGATAAATGAAGAACAAATTTTCTTGGACCAAAGTGTTATCTATCGAAAGGAGATATATATATATATATATATTCGTACAAGTTAATTTTTGAGCTTCATATCAGTGGTGAATACTTTTGGTCCTTTGACATTTTTGTTTTGATCCACTACTCTTCCTATGTCATATATCAATGAGTTTCCTGCAAAATGAATAGCTTGTTTGCAAACGCCTCTCTTTGCACTTGGTAATTGCTGGGTGTAGATAGGTAGTCTTCTTTATATTAACACATGAACTTCAACCTATTGCCTTTCATATTTCTTCTTTTGATTGGTTGTGTACGTTGAGTCTTTGACATGATATCTTTGACTTTTACTGATTAGATATCTGAATTGCATTATTTATTGCAGTGGCATTTGCCCGATTATTAGATATAGACCTTATTTTACAGTTTGTCCCCTTTGTTTCTCCGTAAACTGATATCTTCTTTTATATTATTTGGTCTTATATACCATTAGCGGCAGTGCATGTTTAATTTTTACTTTGGAATAATTCTGGCCATATTGTCATTTGCTGAATTAAGCAATTATATAGACCTCTAATTTAATTCCCTAAAAATCTAGCTTTTGGTATTCAATGGTCGTCTGATAAGTATATTGTGATATTTCATGTTTTTGGGATAGATTTGTAGTACGTTTTTGGAATAATGTCACAAATTGTTATCTAATTATAAAAATTACTTTCTGCTCTTTGCTGCTGGATTTATTAGGTTGTCATTTTATTGAATCTTCTTTGCTACTAGATTTATTAGAATATCTTGAATACTAATATCAAAGTCATGAATTTCTGGAAGACCAAAACATTGTTATTTTATTACACTTCTTCTGTTGTAGCATGGAGAAGTTTTTTGAGATTGATCTAGTGAATAATGACAAAAATATAACTGGCGCTCTAAGCAAACGGTCTGAAGAAGTGAGTTATTTGCTCTAGCTCAGAATATTGTATGGTTATTACACAAAATGCAATGATTGGTATGCACGGCTTTTTAACTTTTACTTTATAAACCATTTAGATGTTGAGCTCAAATTCAGAGATGTGCGGAATTCATCAATGCGAGGAAGTGATTATGCTTCGGAAGGAGCTCAGCTTTCTGAGTAAAGAAAGAGAAGGTTTGTTGACTCGAATAAGAGAGTTGTCAGAACTTTCAAATGACCACCCGGTATGATCTCCATTCTGTTCTCTACGCACCAGGATATAATGGTCAGGGAGAAAAGTTCAGTAGTATTGAGGAAGGAACTAACATTATTTTTTCAGAACTTTTTTCAGAATTTTTTCCATTTGTTTGATTGATTGCATGTTGTCTACAGAGTCTGAACAACCAGCTCTGTGTTATGTCAGAGGAAAAGGATAAATTAGTGACTCAGATTGAAGAGCAGCAGAAACATGCAATTGAAGAAGAAAGTCTCAATAAACGTTACAATGACTTGGTAGGTCACTGAAAAGTCCTTGTTTTTTCTCATTGGCACCTAATTTGTTTGAGTCGTTTCAAATATTAATGAATTTACTACCAGTTAATGGAGGCAAAGTTTCAAGTGGAGGAACTGAAATTTGTTTAATTTGTTTACTTTTTTAATTTTTGGTTTATGTGGATTTTTGGACTTGAAATTTGTTTTGGTGAATTGGGTTATTTTTGTTTCTGTGTAGGGAGAGCTTGTGCGTGCTTTTTGGAAGCGCTGTAGCATCCACTTCTCTTTTGGGTGTCCCCCTTGGGCTTAACTCATTGTTTCTTCAAGGGCCTACTATACTGAGAGTAAAGGTGTGGTATACTATACGATGTTATATAGCATATATAAGCATTTTTCTGATTTAGTCTTTCTAATATTGGCATTAAGTTCTGGCTTTTTCACCTTATATAACTTTCCATATATAGTTAATGCATCTCCGATTCTCAAGTATAAACTTTCCTATGAAAACTGACTTGCTGATGATTTGTAAGCTAAAATTATTGTTGTCTTGGTTTATTTCTTATAGTTTTCATGTTATTGTTTAAATGAAGATTACCAATGATGCGAACCAAAATTCTGATGCTGTTCATGTTATTGTTTAAATTAAATCTTAGTTTTCACGTTAAAATTTTAATGCAGTTTACACATGACACTCAAGAGTAGCCCCCGATTCTATTGTAGCCTACCTTCAGTTTTTTTGAGTCTTTATTAAGGATTGGGTGATTGGGTTCAGCTGAAATACCAAATTTTTTTTATTCCTTTGTTTGATGCTGTTCCTTTTCAGCTCTGCCAATGTTTCCAGATTTTATATAGTTTTTCTTAATCTTATATAGTCTTTTCATTTCATTTCAGTATGCGAGAAATGGAAAAAAAGAAGGCATTTTACACCCAAATGGAATTGGACGAGGTTCGAGATGAATGGGCATGTCATGTGCTAGAGTGGATTTGAGTTTGAACATTCTCCTTGTTTTTGTAGTATTTTGCTTATTTATGTATGGATTTTGGTTTATTGGCATGATTGCATTCTATGCACCTTATATAGGGATGTTTTTTTATGTTGCAATGACAATATATATGAAATGGATGAGATGCCTCTATATTTGGAGACAGAAACTAAGTAAAATATGATGTGAAATGTGGAAATTGCTTACACTTTATTAGTAACAAAGGATGTCCATTATGTATAACAACTTCAGTTTTGCCATAACAACTGAAGTTAAAAAATAAAAACATCAGCACTATCTGGGAACCAAAGCCTATAATCTTAAAGGTCAATAATATTGGTAGAAAGTCAAACTATTTGTTGGTTTTTCACTTCAGCATAAGTACAAAAAACGAATGCATAAACCAGAATTTGCAACAGCAGTGACATCTTTTCTGAGGTGGTAAGTCAGCACAAGCTTCAGTATAAACAAAACAATTGATGCTATAATGAATATTTAGCATCAGTGTTGATATAGTCCCTGATGCTATTAAAGGTTTAGGCATCGGAGGTCAACGCTTTTTTTGGCATACCCTGAACCCTTAGGCATCGGTGATTATGGAAGAGCGAAGTCGTAACACATCTTTAGCGACGGGGAATGTCCGAAGCCTATTACTATACCTATTGCATCGTGTCCCAATACATCGGTTACTGGGTACCTTTAGCAACGGTATTTCCCTAACGCGAAAAGTCAAATTTGGCATAGTGCATGGCTAAAGAGGAATAGGTTGAACTGCTCTTATGGATGGAGATGCTTTGAGACCTTCTCATAAAACGGGACTTTTCAGCTCTGACATTTGGGCCAGGTCGTAGCCATGGGCTGATTTGTAGGTCTTTGCAACTTGCAAGGGACGATTAGTCGGAAGTCCACTGTCTTGTCTTATGCTACAAAAATGAATGGCATTGGATGCCCGACAAAAATCGGGCCAGAATCTGAACCATTCCCACAAAAAACAAAAAACATAAACCCGACCGTTTCTTCTTCTTCATTGTCGTTTTATATTTGGATCTAGAACCTAAAGTGGGTTACTAAAGCCAATGAGGAAGACCTCAATTGGTTCCATCGACAGAGGCTCAAAGTGTCAGACATCCAATAAATATTCGTGTTAATTGCCATCTTCCAATCGTTTATACCCAAGAAAGCAAAAGATTACAGAAAGGACATAGATTTGTCATTGTAGATTGTTCCTAAATCTAAAATTCTTCTTTTATCAATAAAAAAATGTTCATTACATCATTAATTTTTGTTTAATAAAGAGAATTAAATAATTATAATGCTACTATATGTCATTACATCATTAACCCTCCTCTCATGCAATAGAATTTTAACTGTTTCAAAAAATTTAAACAAATTATGTTGCAGCAACAAAATCATTTTTTACGTTCTACTTTCTGCTTTTTATTGTTTCTTATGAAGCAACATGATCCTAGATATCATGGATGACCTAGTCATGGTTTAAACCAAGACTTTGGTCGCAAAGCGTTTGTGCTGCCGTATTTTAAAGTCGTATATATCATTATTGCTTAATAAATAATACATATTGGTCAAGTATATGTACCCATCTAACGCAGAAGAATTTAATAAAACTACTTGAGAGAGAGAGAGAGAGAGAGAGAGAGAGAGAGAGAGAGAGGAAAAAAAAACAAAGTAGGATTTTAATAAATACTAGCCCCTTACAATGGACTGAAAGTCATGCAGAAAAGTATAATCGTTACAGCGGCTTACCAAACACCAATTTAGTTTTAAGGAGGTTGTTCCGAGGATTATTTATGCAAAAAACAGCTAAATCAGAAAATAGCTTAGCCATTTAATTCGCATGTGGAAAATACATTATGTATACATTTCTTATGATAAGGATCATCCTTTTCATAGAAAAACTGACATAGATACGTGTATGGTTTTTTTTTCTTGATGAAGAAATAATGATCACTTAAATTTTGGAGTAAAAAGAATGAACAAAGTCCAGCAGCGTCTCATGCGTGTTTCTGACTAAACGTGTATGCTATTTCAGTTTGCGGAAACACAAGAAACAGACGAAGCAACGTTGTTGGGACTTTGCTGAGGCTGACCTCCTCCAATTTGCACGTGGAAGACCACATTCTTCTTGGCACATAATGACTGACGAGAAAGAAAATAATCAAGTATTTTCACACCTAGGAATTTCCAAGATGTTTTCTATGGCGAAATACAGAGGATACAAAGGCCAGAGATTACTGCTGTCGACATCTCATCAACGTCAACACTAAAGTCTCATGCATACAAGTGTATGTGAAGTAGGTAAAGGTGATTTGACTGGTTGATAACCAAAGAATATGTCCCACCGCCCTTTTAATTATGGAGAAATTCTTCAACTCGGCAGATGGATGACATCACTTGGTGGTGTTCGATTCGAGCCCACACGGCCCTAGCTAGGTCGGTTCAATCTTAATACGAAAAACTTTCTTGTTGGTGTGTATGGCCAAAGATCTTTCTTGTTTTTGTGTATGACTGAACATATGACGTAAGCCACTCGTCAAATTAAAGAATATCTCCTTGTACATGTGTACGTATGTTCGACTCGATTCGTGTGTATTTTTTTGAATGCTTAGCCTACTTTGTTTACAACACCAACCAATCAGATTAATATATTTTGTTTTTGTAGGCGGCTTATGCATGGAATATGTATAGTATTTGACTACATTTGGAAATGATTTATGTGTGATAGTAATTTCACATGCATGATGACGATGTTATTCAAAAACCTCAGGAGAAAATATGATTTTTAATGATCAATTAGTTTAGTGACGACGTTTAGTTTTTATTTTGTTGAAGGAGTTAGATTATGACTTAAGGTCTCTCTTATGAATTTGAACCAAAACTTATGTGTTTCCGAATAAAAAGAAAAATATGCATCGAACTTTTCTTTTTTATTAATTATTTACAATGAACTTAATGTTAGATAATTTGTGCACTTGATATACAAAGTTGATATGAATTACTTCTCACCATTTTACCAACAAATACTATTCTCCACTTCTGCAAAATCTCAAGATTCATATAATCCAAGAAACATACATAATACATGAAAGTACAGTGGGCAAAGAAACTTATAGTTATTTGTTACAAAGGAAATATGAAGAGATGTACTTCAAACTTTGGCCTTACATGTGAAGCTACAAGTCTAACACAACAAGATTAGGCATTTTCTCCACAACTCTAGTACAAAAAGTAATACAACTATCTTATAACTTGGTTAAACTCTACAAATCATCAATTAATTCCATTTTGAGTGAAACTAATCTTCTCCTTATTTTCTTCCTTAAAGCCAATTATTATTGATCATCAATTGTTCCAAATCCCAAAGTGCTTCATTATCAATGAACATTGGCAAGGTTCCAGTTTCACCTGCAGATTGAGAGGGTGGTTGAGGGCCATGATGATCTCCTGAGGATGAACTCTCTGGTGAGCTTGAGTTTGTTCTCTGATCACTACCCATGAGGGGGTTCCTGCTATGTGATGCTGAACCCTGACCCTGATGACCTGCACCTTCATGAGCAGCAGCCGTTTGATTCAAATTCAAACTAGGGTTGCTCATGGTCTCCACCCCTAGAGGTCGTCTGTCGAATGCCCTCAGGCATTTTGATTTCTTGTACACTCGGCACAAACTGAATTCTTGCCTCAACTGCATGCATGCCAACATAAATTAATAAATCTAGAGCAACAACATAATTAAGTTTATGAAGTTTTAATTTGGTAGATATTTCATTAGAAACACACCAAAAGCTCATTTACAACATAACAAAGAGAGTTCAAACATCCTATTAATTACAAAACTGTCATCGATTTCTTGAAACAAGTACAACCCAAAACTGATATATAACTAGTGCAAAGAATTGGTATATAACTATTTCCCTTATGCACATGCAATTTGATTGATGTCATATGCCATCAAGTACCACGCTTAAAAACACGAGAGATTCACTATTATACCAAATATGGGGGCCTAAATTATAAAAATACCCTATATGAAATGGACTTTATAAACATACCCAAAGCTCATTTACAACATAACAAATAGACTTTAACTTCTTATAAATTACAAAACTACCATAAATTTCTTAAAACAAGCCTAACCCCAAAATCTCATAAAAATACCCAAAACACTCAATAGGGCATTACAGTAACTTAATAATCAATATTAAATTTAATAAGGCTAGTTGTCATTTTTTGGATTTGTTCATAGAATTTCAATGATGTAGGGTTTATCTATAATATTAGTGCTAAGAATGGGTATATCACTAAATATCTCTAAAAACATTGTGGTCCAAGCGGTACCACTAACATACACTAACATATATCAAGTCTTTTCGAGTTGTTATGATACACAAATTAAATGTAAGGTTTGATCTTGTGTGCTCAAAATTATTAAGAATGATTTGACAATACACAAATTAAATGTAAGGTTTGATCTTGTGTGCTCAAAATTATTAAGAATGATTTGACAAGTTATATGATATCTAGGTTTCGAAAAGAAATTAAGTAATTTTGGAGATATATGATTAATTAGTACCGTAGGAGCAGAAGGGGTGTTTGATGATGAAGAGGCAATCAATGGTTGATTTTGATCTGCATGATGAGCTTCAATGGCTTTATATTCATTCATCTTCCACTCGGTTTTCCTTCCATGTGGAGCTCTACCATTGTAGAAAACCATGGTTCTTTTGAGGCCGATGGCTCGATTGGAATTGGAAGAGTAAACAAAACTCGGTGACCCAGTTGCTTTCCAATACCCAGTTGTTGTGAGTCGCCTCGGTCTCCCTCCTCGAGCTTCACTCTCTTGTCTTGGGATGAAGAAGAACCACTGCTCCGGATCTCCATGGCAGGCCTCTCCCGAAAACTCTATAAATTCATTACATAACCCAAGTAATTAATTCGAGTATAAACAAAAAAGAAATACAAGTTAAATAAAGTCATGACATTGCAATGAGGAGTAACTTCACAAGCGACCTCCATTATTTTTTTGTCTTCATGTTATAAAAATGATGCAACCTATCCTATATATGCACCTCAAAAAGAAAATGATGCACCAGAGAGAGAAGAGAGAGTAGAGAGAGAAGTTTAATTACGTGGGAGGTCCCATGGATTATAATCGTTTATGTAAAGAACAGGTATGACTCGGTCCATGACTCGGTTCAAGTCATCCCGCCTCCCTTCCAGTTTGTTCTGCAAATAAAACGAAACCAGCTCCTCCTCCGTTGGGTAGAATCTAAACCCAGGTGGCAAATCCTCCATCTGATCTCCCTCTCTCTCTCTCTCTCTCTCTCTCTCTCTCTCAAAACGTTATGTATTGCGCTTAATTTGATTTTCACTTACGTGAAGCGGTTCATTATATAAGGATGAATTGAAGTTAGGCAAATGAGCCAACGGTTTAGCAAAAAAGCCGAGTGAAAGGAGAAAGGAGGGACAGTTTTGAGTTGCTTGGAAATTTCTACGCGCTTGTATGAGAAAATATTCTCTCTCCTTCAGCTTGACTTCATGCATCGGTCAAAATATATATCCCTGTGGGACAGTCTAGGGCTCTTTCTCTACACCCGCTGTTGTATAATTTGGTTTACTATATTTTTCTTCAACCAATAATATGTTAACACTAGCAGATTAATTCATGTGCAGTTATTTTTTTTAATAAATAATTTAGCAGCATAAAATATCCAAGGATCTTTCCAAGACTATGAATTATATGAACTTTACCCGAGTAATATATCCAACTACAAGGATATTATATATAATTTTTTATTTATTTTTAAAACTATTAGATCAATATCCTTGTGATTTTAATTGTAAATATAAAACTTAATGCATCACATTGTAAATAAAACAACCCTTCAGCAATCCTAGTTGAGCTAAGGAGAGCTCAATTGAAATATACACAAATTTATGTGGGTGTTTATCTATATATTTAGTAGAAAATAAGGAAATATAAGTATTATTAGCACCCAAAAAAATCCATCATGCACTCCTTCCTCCTTTATCATTCTCATTAGAGAGAAGTGCATGATGACTTTTTGAAGTGCCAAATAGCTCTCAATATAATTTATTTCAACTGAGCTGCGAAAAGACAAACGACTTTAGGCGGAGAGCTAAACCGAGTGAAAATTCAACGAAGTGTGAAAGCTATTACCTATACTATCGTGTTTCTTGAGAAGACTTTCATATTTTCAATTTTACCGTAAAAATGAGGAAAATAGGTCTTGGTTGATTTCTAAACTAATGTACAAAATTCAATTCATTGTGTAAGAGTGTGAGGAGGATATTTTAGATGGGAGCCGAAATGTGAGAAGACTCGAAGTAGAAAGTTGACGAAGTGAGAAACCTTTGCAGTGTTTCTATTACAAGTCTTTCCCGTATTTTTCAATTTTAACGTAACAATGAAACCTAGGAAACTAACTTTTGGGTTCTTTCTAAACTAAAGTACAAATTTGAATTGTTTTTCTAAGTGTATTCTCCATTACAAGAAAATGGCTATTTGCGACAAGTATTTGCGAAGATCGACGCGGTTCACGTAAATATATGTAATTTTGCACGCTAGTGATTCGCATCAACATAATTATGACACCTTAATTAGTAACGTCATGAAAATACCATAAAACTTAGACCCAAATTTTCTATGTTTGTAATTGTGTAAATAGGTTAGGAGTTATCGTAGTAGTAATGTGTCTTTAAATTTGACCACAGTTTTGTTTTGGAGTTGGCGTATTAATAGTGTTAATAGAGTTGGAGTTGGGAACTTGATCCCATCAAGATATATAGAGTGAGGCTAATTTTGGAATTTGGTGGTTGTCTTCAGTTTATTGCTGCCTTTGAATTTGACCACAATCGTTCTATTTTCTATGAAAAATTAATAAATCTAGTAGTTCTCTGAAAAATTGAAAATTAAAACTGATTTCATTTAGAATTAAAGCACTTTGGGTTTGTTAAAGTTGTTTATATATATATTAGACAAGACTTATAATCTTCCTAATCTGTCTTTCTTATTGTAGATTCAGAGATTTCAATATAGAATTGTTCGTGTAAACGATAGCTGTGGTTTCCATTGATATAAAAAACTTAAATTTGGAAGGTCAAATTGCCTATTTCCCACAACTTTATGTTTCTATATGTATTATTTTCTAGTATTTGTTGGTGTGACTTGTGGATATTGACTTACTCTCCTTACACACCAAGAATTCCTATTATAATTGTAATTGATTTACTTTAATTCCTGATTTCCTACTGTAAATAGATTTAGGAATTTATTATTTACTTGCCCATTCAAGTTTCGTTGTATTATAAATATGACCTCCTACAAGGAGAAGAATACACAGAAAGTTCCCACAAACAAATATTCTCTCATAGTTTTCATATTTTAGCAGTATTGATCGGTATGTATTATTTCTCCTTTCTTCTTAGATAACAAATAGAAAAGTATATGGACGACAAGAGTTGGATAGATATACGAGACCGAACATCTACGCAATATCTCACTGGAGTTGAGAATTTTTTAAATTTTGCATTTTCTAAAAATATAGATTATGCAAGAATTTATTATCTATGCAAGAAATGTCACAATTGTTATTTGTTCACAAGGGATGTAGTAAGAAGGCATGGATTTATGTCCAAGTACAAAAATTGGACTCAACATGGGGAACTGGAAACACATTGCATATTTCCTTTGATTCTGAGTGGAAGCCAGTTAAAACAAATGCATCATTGTTTGGTTCACAGCTTGGAATCATAGCACAAAATGGAAAAAAAAAGTTCCTATAACATATCTTACAAAACCTTCTAATTAATTTGTGATAATGTATTTGTATTGATGAGTTTGATTGATAATTAAAATGTTATAATTGTAGGATAATAGAGATGCCCTTGAGGCATATAGAACAAAGAAGAAGAAAAATGATGAAGATGAAGTTTTTGATGAGGACAGTGCTAGAGAAACAATATCAATAAAAAATAGATGATCTTCAATCCAAGTTAAATGAAGTCAGTTCACAACTCAGTCAAGTGATGACTCATGTTGGTTTCCAAACCACCTCAGAAGAAAAAGGAAGCGGACATGTACATTATATTTAATGTATTTCTCTTATTAAAGAATAAATACTGTTAAAAGTTAAGTGATATTAGTTTTTATGTAATTTTGAAATATTTTATATTTGATGTCATCAATAAATTCTGAATGCCTCAGGTATGCACTGAAGAAGACTTGGAGACATAGAAGCAATTGTTTTCATTAAAAGGTTAGATAGACATCTTCGAAATAAAATTAAAATATATTTGTTTTCCATTCATTTATTTATGTTTTTATCACTATTTTTAGGTTGGGGGTGAAGGTGAAATACAAGATAATGATGACTCCTTCAAGTTTTTAATTTTAATACTTTTGAATTCGTAATATTTTGTTTTATATATAGAGATGGTATTGTTTACATATGACTTGAGATTTGAGATTTTATTATTATTAGTTTTTTTTTTTAAATGTAAAAGATGGTACTTTCAAGTACATAAATGAAGTTATTTTTACTTCGATAAAGATATAACACCCTTTTATAAGTTTGTATAGTCAATTCTAATTTATAATCATAGTGTATATGTCAATTAAAACTGTCATTGGCTGTGCAAAATATTAAATTAAAAAATAACTCAGAAAACATAATTGATTAATATTAACAAACGCCTTACCATGAATATATTCTCAAACTAACAGCTTCAAAATAAAGGGGATGCTTTCTCAGATGAAGAACTTTGTCGCATATTTATTGTGATGCTACATGCAATCGTTAAATCAATTTTAACGACGTGTGCCTCCGTCATATACATTGTCGCTTCCTTTGTCATATAAACATGAGCGACAGAACAGCGCCGTCGCAATTACTTTAGTTGCTACACAAGATCGCGTCATAACTTGTGTTGTAAAATCACGTTTTAAATCTAACGCTTGATTTATTGCTAGCAAGTTTGATACGTTATTACGACGCCCAGAAGCGTCATAAAAAGGGCTCAAAACATTTGCGATGCGACACGACAAAAAACATCGTAATGTCGTCACTAATGGGTATTTACAACACTTTTTTCTCTTTTTATGACTGACTTTGCATGTCGCTAATGTTTCCATATTTCACAACCAAACACCATTTAAGTTCATCTTTTGTTTGTTTGAGTACAAGTAATTTGGGGATGGGGGTTTACACAAATATTCACTGGATATCTGGGGGTTTCAAAGCTCTGACCACATAAGTAGAGATAGAAGAACTCAACCAACTGAGATATACTCCATTAACAAGTCGTCTTTTGATTTGCAACGCAAAAACATATTCGCATAACAGTAATAAACGGGCTCTAATTGTAGTTTCTCTATTAATTAACAAACTATTGAATCTCTAGCTAGCCCCTTATATATGCATCTCTTACTCGAAAATAAAAATAAATTTGGAACCACAAAAAAGAAGTTTGTGGATTAAGTGGCCATGTGCAGCTTGTTCTTCGAAATTTCACCATGAACTTCCTTGGTTTCTTTTGCAGAAAATGAACACACGCATAGAATTAATCAATTTTTTGTCATCTAGCAAACTGACAAAGAATTCAAGATCGTTCACTGTGACAACGTCAGGTCCTCCTCCGTCCTCGCTCGACTTGGCCTACAAGTTATTGGCAATTTGGCATGGCATGCAAATTAATAACTGGAGATGCAAATATACAAAGAGAAATGGAACAAGTACTATACGAGTAATCCTTTAAAAAAATAATTGCTAAGATAAGTAATAATAATAAGTTGGTCTCAAGTCTTACAAAATTTGAAGATAAGAGCGTTATACATACACCGAAGTCTTGTGTTTAATTATCTCTCCCCAAAATCGAAAAAATCAAATTTAATTTGAGAATTTATTTAATTGGCATGAAGAATGTCATATACTTCTCGTATATATATTTTTTTAATAAATATTGTATTTGCATATGAATAGCTATAAAATCGCATAACTTATACCTTTATATATATATATATATATATATATAAAGAGAGAGAGAGAGAGAGAGAGAGAGAGAGTAATACTTAAGTTGTAATGTCATACTATAAATATGAAGCATATACATTTAGATAAAAGGCAATCTCATCATATTTACTGTATGACAATATATAAGTGACTTAGCCTTTGTTGAGAGTGTTTGTTCCAAATTGAAAAATTAAGTGATCTTGCCTGAGTTTATAAGAAGTTGGACTATTTCTCCATTACCAATTGATTTTGAGATGGAAGATCACCCGGCTGAAAACACACAACAAAACTCTAGTCTCATTTTTGTGTCCCCCACCCAAACCAACACTTGGCCTTCTGCCCTCCCTCCTCTCAGCGTATGAGGCAGCAGCCAGCTGCTATCCATAGCTATATACGCCTATAATTAGGGTTACCTCACGGCCTTAATAATTGAGGCCAACTATGCATGTCATTTTCTTTTCTTTAGGTGAATTTATGCACGTCATTTTCTGCATCGCATATCACATATATACAAATATTATCTCAAATTATCTAATTATAACCACCACGTGTACAGACCTATTTCACAACCCAGTTTTTTTCCACAACATGGTAGGGCTGTAATTGGAATATGTGGATGGGACGTTACTGGTTTTCTATTTGTGTTTTTGGTTTCTTCGCTAAAGAAGACTAAGGCTGGTTTGAGATGAAAATTGTTGCAAGTGGTAGGTAGGATTGGAATTGAAAAAAGAAAACTGAGCTTGACTTGCATAAATTTCGTGGACTTCAAAGATTGCAAATCCAAGTTTTATTTATTTATTTATAAAGATGTTCAGGTACTTTCGTCGAAATTCTTACTCCAAAAATAACATAGAGAAAGATATTATTTAGAATAATGGAGTCATATGCTCCCTCCAGTTGAACGAAAGAAAACAAGAAAAGCAACATTTCCAACAAACAGCTGTAATACTGATATCTATAGCTATAGTGATCGTCACTGTTTATGTCATCGATAATGTGTCGATGTAGATCATTGCAGCAACAATTCCTGCACCATCTATATAAGAATTCAGTTGCCTTTTCTATGCATGCAGGCAGTCCTTATCATAAAGCAAAGGCCGCCATCATTTACATATGGACTGCTTCAACAAGCTAGCTAGATTGATGAATGTGTGTGATAAATTGACAATGCATTTTCCATTTTCAACTGCACAAAAGAAACGCAGCCTAAAGAAAATAATGCTGAGTGACTCGTGGTGACCAATAAAGATGCAGGCAAAGGCGGAATAAAGATTTTTTTTATTGGTAGACTAACTAAATTTTTTAGTTTAAAATTTAATGAATTTTTGTTTTAAACAAACAAAAAGAAGGAAGCAATGAATGTGCGTGACAAATTGACAGTGCATCTTTAGGAATGTGCGTGACAAATTGACAGTGCATCTTTCTGAATTTGCGTGACAATGCATTTTTCATCTTTAACTGCACAGAAGAAATGCGGTCTAAAGAAGATAATGTCGATTGACTCGTGGTGGTCAATAAAGATGCAAGCAAAGGCGGAATAAAGAATTTTTTTATTGGAAGACTAACTAAAATTTTTAGTTTAATATTTAATGAATTATTTTTTAAACAAACAAAAAGAAAGAAGCAAACAATCAAAACTATAGCTTACAGGTTTATAATCTACACATGGATGCCATTCATTGATTTTAAATAACATAAAAGAAATTAGAAAAGCCTTCAAGAAACACATATGGTGGGTCATATAGGTTTTTTTTTCTTAAAAAACTTTCCAAAAGGAAAAAGTTGTTGCTAGTGGCCAACATAGGTTTTTCCATCAAAAGTCACTGGAGTACAGCCCGCCCTAATCGTGGCTGTGGTTCCGCCCGTGGATGCAGGATTGAATTTCAATTCTCAATTGTGAAAAAGAATAAATATATATAGTCAATATTGGTCATAAAGAAGTCAACACAAACATAGACTTGGATCTTGATATATATCTTCTTCTTCTTTTTCCCCGTAGAGTTCAAGTTGAAAGCTGCAATGCAAATGTGCAGTGGAAAGAAGTCATGCAATTTTTCACGCGCAATGAGATAAACATGGAAGGAAGGAATCCGTATTTGCCTGGAGACCACGCTGAAATGTCTTCACAATTCAAATTCAGAACAAGTACAAAACCAACTGGTCCATATTATTAATTAATTGATAATGAAAGTTCATTTGTCTACATTCAAATCACTTGACTACATCACAATAGGAAAGGTCTTGAATTCGAGTCCTAACATTCGTGTAGTATGTGTGAGTTTAATATATTATCGGTCATCTCAATAAAAAATGTCCTTTAAAAAAAATCACTTGACTACTCACAATGTATATAAATTTATTAACCTCTTACTATTAATTAATTGTGGAGTGAATGGTCTTTTTTCCCGTAAATTATCACTTGATCTCCTAAATTATTTTTTCTAGAAATTTGAGTACTTGAACTATACAAAAAATAGCTCAACATTAGATTTTTCGAGCTCCATCCAATTTTCCATAAAAAAATGTCATGTGGTAAGTACGTGAGGGTTAATAGATATAAAAAAACAAAATGAAACACATAAAAAAGGTACGTGAGGGCAAATGTCATGTGGAGAACGGTTTCTCATGGAATCCAATTTTCATGTTACCAATTCTCATGGAATCCAATTTTCATGTTACCAAATTCCATGTGCCTTGTCAATGGGTTCCCACCACAATGGTGGTCGATTCTCCTACCCCCCATGGCATCCAGGATTGAACTCTAGTGGGGTTTCTTTTCTCCAATGTAACCAAAATAAAGAATTAAAAAAATCCATGTGCCCCTTTGTTTCCTTGTTAGTTCCTACATCTTCTTCATCCTGCAAAACTTAGTCCCTGCATCTTCTTTGCTCTGCAAAAAGCAAGAAAATTGGACTCATACACTACATGATGTTTGAACTTAAGACCACTAGTCTGCAAGTCAAAACCCTTTTTCCATTAAGGTAGACTTCGTTGACAAACTACAATTATGATTATTATTATGATAAGTAAATAATTTGATTCCCTCTAAAAAATATATTATTAAAATCTACACAGTTGACCGAGTACATATTCAAAATGAGTAATGCTACTCTTACCACATTTGTATAGCACATTCTCATACCACATTATGTAGCAAATGAAGTGGACAACCATATCAATTAAAAAGTGTCAATAAATCATAAAAGAAAAGAAAATGTTATATTAATTTTAATTAATGTGATTGTCCACCTCATATGCCACATAAGATGGTATGAAAATATAGTAAGAATAGCATTATTCATTCAAAATTGTCAATCACAATATTTTAAACGTTGCTAATTCATTTTAAATTTAAGGCTCTAACTTTAACATGAATGGTCTAAACTCTCGTAAATCAATTGTATATATTGTTGAAAGGTATTTGGTCATGTGTTTCTCAAGAGTGAAGGAAAACATGCATGCATTTCTGTTTTCTTTCATTTGTCTTTTCTTCTTAGACTTTGAGGACCGTGTCTTCACTTTTTGCTCCTACCAATTGATTATAATGATCATCGTTTACTTTGTGGTTGGTTAAAAGTGAGGTGAGGACTATCATCATCAAGTCCAATCCCATAATGAATTCATGAATCTTGGGTTGCATGCTTGACCTGTTATAACGGAGTCTTGGCCTTCACTTTATTTGTTTTTATTAATTCATTGTGAACTTTCGAGGGCATTACCACTGCCCGATATCATCCATCCTCATCATTAGCCAAGAAATCCTTCTTTTCGCGGAAGTGAACATCTCATGCCAATTTCAATTTATATTAAAGGTAACAATTTCGCCGACACGACGAATCGACAATGAAACTCACTTTTCAAGGATGAAACAGTTTTGTGTACATGAATTTTATTAGGACTGGTATTTTGAATCGAGATATCGCATTTACCGACTACATTTTAACCGCATCCACACCTCCCGCAAATTGCGATTTAGCGATTGTCAATGCGGTTTGTATTATATTTAAAATATATAATATATAACACAATTCAAGAATAATAAAAAATTAAAAAAACTAGCCATTTGTTGGGCACGCCTTGCTTTTGCGCCAAGATCAAAGTCTGCTTTTTTCTTCTCCCCATCTCTCAGTCTTCGTGTCTCATTTTCTCTTTCCTTTTTTTCCTACTTCTTCCTCTCTCCGTCGCTTTCCATCTCTCATCTCTCACTTTTTTCTCTTATTTTTCCTTCTTCTTCTCTACCTCTCTCTCTTTCTTTTTTCTTCCTTCTTCCTCTCCCTGTCTGTTTCCATCTCTTCTCTCCCTCTTTTGTTTTTTCAGCCTAGTTAGGGTGGTGGATTTTCTGGGATTGCTTGGATTGTTTAGGCCCAAAACGACCCAATCGGTGTATACCGTGTTTTTTGCGGACACTCACCGATTTGCGGCGGTTAACTGCAACTCTTTGGCCGGTTTGCGGTTACATAAAATTACTCTATGGTCCAAGAAAATTGTGATTACAAAAAAACTGATCTAAAAATTATGACGTCATTATCTTTTACTTTTATTGCATCATAACACTATTTTAGTTATTATAAATAAATTAAAGAAAAACCCTAGAGATGAGAAACGAAAACACCACCACTATCTTCCGACGGAGATGAACTTGAAACAAAAGAAGGGAAAAAAAAAAAAAAAGGTTTTAGCCATAAAAAAAAATTCACTTTTGGAAAAAACCAAAGCTTTTTCAAAAAAGACAGAAAAACTTCTCAACTTTCAAATCAAAGACATACAAGTGTAAATGATTTCTTAGGAAATCCAAAAAGAAATAAGGACAATTTTGTCCATTTTAACTTCTTTTATAAAATTTCTCTCTCCTTCGGGTTTTTCCAAAATCTCCCGTCATCGCACTTACCATACTTCTCATTTACCCTCTTCCGTCACCATTTAGTCTTACTCTGCCTCTCAAAGGCTGAGCCCAATTTCTCTCGCCAATGTCACCATCAGAGAGGCAAGTGTCATTCTTTTATTTGTATCAATGTATTATGTATGAGTAGTTGTATAATAACAAATTTTTATTTTATTTTTATAACGAATATATAAGGGATAAGTTTACTATTGATCTAAAAAAATTTAGTTCACAATATATATGAGTCAATCCGAACACGATATGATCACAAACGGGTTAGGTTAGTGTTGAGAGTCACTCAACTAGACTAATTAAATGTGTCCGGTGATGATCAATTATTTTTCAATACTAAATAACATGACACAAACAAGTGAGGGCGAAATTTTTCGGAGTCTAACTAGCTAGCTATTAACATAAGGAATTAAAGAGGATGTTGTAAAGGGAGCAATATGCACAAAAACATCAGGAAGTTTGAGAAATGACATCTATTTGGATGGAATTTTAAGTTATAATTTATGAACTCCAAAGTTTATGCCGAGCCTCGGGCAAAATCATAAAATTTTGGGGTGCTGTTTCAAAATTTATCTTCACTGGGCCTCTTGCCTCACACAAATGATAACTCTTGGGTCTCTGGTCTCAAAACCAAGTTCGTCAAATAGCCTCAAAAGTTTATCACACCTGGGCTAGCCTCCCTGGGCCAAAGAATACGAACATCGAAACTCAACCTACAGGCCCTCAAATCATTCAGCCCAAAGTGAGCCTATATAAGCCACCTTATGTCACTTCACCCGCCTCCTCTGTCTGTTCAGCCACTAGGGTTTTTCTCCGTTCAAAATCTGCAACATTTACAGTGATAGCTCTAAATAGTTTTTTTTTTTTTTTTTTTTGGTGTGGCTCAGAATCCGAACATGGAATTCTGGATGCTGAGCTCAGTATCGATTTTGCTTCGTTTGTTTTAAAGCGCGGCCCTTAAGATCGCCTTCCTTAGCAACCATGGAAGCGTTTTGAGTCATAGCTGCGCAATAGCAAAACACCATTTAGGAGGGTTTCTTTAGGGTTTTCCTTCTGAACCCTCCTCATCTCCCACCTGGGTTTTTCTTCCTGAGGCATTGCTCTGTTTCCATTTGGGTCCTGGAGCTCATTTTCTCATTTTCTGAAACCAAATGGCAAATAGCTTCAATGCTAGTTGCTCATGGGTGTTTCAGTCAATGGGGAGCTTCAGGCCCAATGGAAACTATTCCTTGTAAATGTCTCAGTCTTGGGTGGGTAACATTCTGATCCCATTTTTTGTGTATAGTTTTTTAAATAAATTGATTAAAGTCGGAAATGAGCTTGGCAAGAATGATGATTCAATTAGATGTGTGAAAAGGGGAAATCCTTTTTAATGAACTCAACTATTTGAGGCATTTGGATTTGTCTGACTTGCCTGCCATCATTTTCAATCATGTTAGCTTCTTTCTAAGTTGTATCAATGTGTAGATGCACACCTACATTTCAACTGAAAATTATCATAACCTCTCCTGTTTCATTGAGTTCTTATACTCCAATGGATTTTGTATCCCAATTTCAAAACTTATGATTTAGTTCCTTTCTGCCTTTTGGATAATTCTGCTTTCTATGTCTTGAGAACACCCTTTTTGTGTGTTTAATGGTTGTTGCCTATGTTGAAATTGTCTTGTACAACTTGTTCTTGGAAATATTGGTTGTTTAGGCTCTCTGTGGTTGGTAAAAAAAATTCCATCTCAAATATTTTGTGAATCTCATATGATGTCCCTGTCTGTTTTTGAATGTTACGTTAAACTTTCATTTAATATGTGTTATTGGAGGAGCATTTTGGAGTCAAGTAGTGATCTTTACTGGAAATTGTCTCTTAGTATGCTCGAAGGGGTTAAGATCAAGGCATGTCTCAGTTGTTATTAAAATGTTGTCCATTGTGATTTATGTGTCCTTCATTTTTTAAGCAAGATTCGTTTTCACTGTAATTTTATTTTTATTTTTGTGATATGTGATGACTTGTATGATTGCTAAAAACAAGTTTAGTCCATAATTGTTTTTATTTTGGAGCTGAAGAGACGGATTTTTTCAACTTTTTTTAATAAGAGGGTGGAAATGGACATGGCAAGAGTGATGATTCAATTAGATGTGTGAAAAAGGGAAATCCTTTTTTATGAACTCAATTATTTGAGGCATTTGGATTTGTCTGACTTGCCCGCCATAGTTATCTATATTCATCCTTTCTGAATGTAGCCCCTTGTGATGTATGTTTCTGTATGTGCAATACTGGGCCACGAATTAGCATAACGTTTCTTGCTTTGTCGGTTCATTTTAGGTCAAATTTTGAAGTGGGATTTGCTCTCAGAATTTCAAAATGGATTGGTTGATTTCCTTTCTGCTTTATGTATAATGGTGCACGATTTGAGAATGCCCTTTTTCGTGTTTCGTGATTCTTACCCATGTTGAAGTTTTCTTGATTGATACCTTACTTGGAATGTATGTAACCCTCTCTTGCGGTAACTGCTTGCTTTTCATCAACATGGATGGTGAGGTGGTCATCTTTTTGTGCAGAAATGATGCGTTGCAGATCAGAGTCAAGTACACTTGTTAAGTTTTGGTGGTGCCACAATTGCTCTAAAGAGGCAAAACAAACAGCTGGTACTCCTTTGGCACTTGAGGGAGCTTCTACTTCGATTTGAAGCTTCTCAATCAGCATGAGAGGAGACTCATTGTTGTAAAGCTTGTGGCAAATGTCAGTCACATCCAACCAAAACTTTGTAACAATGCGTATATTTTTTGTTTTCACAAAGCTATGCTCCAACTACTCTAATGTACGGGGAGGAAAATTGAATTCTAATGTACGGGGAGCGAAATCTAGGAAAATTGCATAGGATGCCTTGACTAACCGGCATAACTCCTGCATGCTTGTAACTATGTCTTTGAGATGGAACAATGTATGTTGATGAAACAATGTAAACTTATGTTGACTCTTGTCTGGTAGATGTAAACTCACGTCGACTTGGGCAGTTTGTTGTGTAGTTTTCTCAAGTGGGTTTTAGATTCAGTCATTCAGTGAAAATGTAGAACGAGATTGAAACAAACAATTGTGTTGAATGAGATTGAAACTTTTCTTGAATTCATGTCAATTGGTGATTGTGAAACTACAAATTCCCACCAGTGATTAAAAGTGATAGTTTTGATCTTCATTATCCAGACATTAATTCTTGCAAAGCAAACAGAGGAATTATTAGAAACATGAGCAAGAAGCAGACAGACATGGAACTTTACTTAGCTATCCAGAATCAGCAAATCAAAAACAACAATGGGGGCACCAAACAAAAACTACCCCCAATTTCTTGGCGCATTAATAATAAAAGCCACCAGAATTCTTGATCAACAAACAAAAACACAAAGCTTGAAATCTCAATCAAGAAACCCAGTCTTGCGCCAAATGGCATTCCTGACCTGACGCAAGTCCCTACCTTTGAGCGTCCTCCCCACGCCTTCCAGCACCGAGAACGTGGTCCTCGCCGACAGCCCTGACCCCCTCGCCACCAGCTCGTGCGGCGGCAGCATCTCGTCGTCTCCGTCGTCATCATCGTCTACGACATCAGCAAGGTCGTCGTTTCTCCGATGCTTCTCCACCGCCCTGGACAGCATGGGAACCTTCATCGGAGCCGAGCTCTGGAACTTTCTCGAAGTCGGTACGGACTGAGACTGCGACTGCGACTGAGACTGAGAAAATCTCGGAATTGAAGGTATGGGCTTCGACGAAGATGATGAAGAGAGCGCGGGCTTCCGGTACACGACCGGAGCGGGGAGACCTGGCTCCGGGAGGACCGCGAGTATGCCGGAGTTGACCCGGCGCATCAGACTGAGCTGGGGGTTCTGCGCGTCGCTGGGCTCGGTGAAGTCGGTGGTCCAGAAGACCTCGGCCTCGTTGAGCTCCTCGCCGGCGGCGGCGGAGGAAGGCGGCGAGAATGAGAAGAAGCCGAGGAAGCGATCTGACGACGGCGATCGTTGGTGGCAGAAGCTGGTTGAATCCATTGTTTGTGGATTTCCCTTTCTTTCTTTTTGGACAGAGAGGAAAGAAAAAGGAAGAGACTTTTGGTTTTGATGTGGCGGACAGACGCAGAGTGGTGGGTGAGGCAAAATAAGAAGAGCAGAGAAAGAGAAGGAAAAGTGGGAGGCACCTGAAATTGTTGGAGCGGAGTGGGACCCACGTGTGGGGGAGCTGCTTTCGGAAAGGATGTGGGCGTTAGTTTTGGGGGTTTGGATTTCAGTTTTTTTTTTGGCGGGTCCCGCAGGCCTTCACGAAGTCGCATCCGAGTCCAATTTTTTCTCCCTAATGGAAAAAATGGATGTTAATGTGCCGTGTAATCTTAAGGAAATCAGTGTAGAGTTGGAATTACTACTATAGATATAGACTAGTGGTGGTGTGCACGATCGGGTTGGTTTAATCTGGATTAACTAAATCCCAATCTTTCTGTGAAATCATAATTCTAAGTGCTACTAAACAAACCCTAAAATTAATTGGGTACACTCTATAATCTAAGTATATCCTAATTGGGTCACAGAGATGATTCATGTTAGTATTATCTTTGCTGATGATCCTATTAATGTTGCTTTTATTTTGATATATGCTACATAAAATTGGAATAATATCTCTGCAATGTACTAATAAGAGGCCAATTCATTTGTGTCCTTCCAAAACTGTTTTCTAATCCCTTGTTCTAAGCCCCACATTAAGGTGGAAGTGCACGAATAACAAGACTTTTTCCCCCAAAGCTAGTGCTCTAAGGTGTACTTTTGGTATCCACTATGAACATAGAAAGAGAGATACGAAAGGATCGATTTTGAGAAATATTAATCTTTTTTATTGTTTGCTAGTAATGAGTTAAGATTCTCCTACCTCGAAGCGGTTTGTTTTGCTGGCCAAAGTCTACGGCCAGAAATCAACTTCAGCCTCTTTCTTTTGCTGTCCCTGGCTGCACTCGTAGATCATAAAGATGGGAACTAAGTAATCTCTTGATTACGGTTGAATATGGTTAGTAGGGTGTACTTATTAAAATTATATTTGTTTCACAATTCCATATATCCTTTTTGGTCATTTTATATTAGGGTAAATCAGTAATTCAATATATACTTTTGTAGTATGGTGTACTCAGTTAATTTTAGAGTTCGTTTAGCAACACTCTAAAATTAAACATGATCCAATCTAAAATTGTTTTTAGAACGCTTGAGCCCTATTAAAATTATACTAATCTAATCTAGATAGTTTTAGGCCACTAAACAATTAAGTAAGATTATGAATCCTATCCATCTATATAATTCGGCCTATTAATATAAGTATTTTACATGTATTGAATGTGTAAAATGAAATATAATACGAAATGACTATGATAAATAATATAAACAATTTCATCCATTTTAGGTTTTTTTTTAAAAAGAAAGAAAGAGAAAGGAGATATATTGCATTCATAATTCAAGTCTCACAAAGATCAATATTATTACAAACAACCACATAATTTTAATACAAATACGGATGCACAATAATCACAAGGAGGTGAATCCAAATACAGATTAGTCCATCAATGTGCACTTCCACTCATAGCCACACATGACCTAAGAAATTATGATCAAAAGGTGGGAAGTCTAGAAAAGAACTAGATACATAAAAATACAAACACTGGACAAACTCATAAAGAATTTATGCACTTATTACAACTCAAAAAATTACAACACAAAAAAGTAAATATAGACCAATCTACCACCATGCCATCTTTAAGTTCTTTTTTTTTTCTTTGAGACACTATATGATATTTATAAGATACTTTTATAACGGGCCAATACATCTATAATAAAACTACACCATAATATCGAACTCATCACAATATATATATAGTTCTCTTCATTTATGTAAGTTGAACTAAAAACCTACTCCAATTAATGAGAGACAAATACCACTAAATCAATGGTTAATTTTTGCAGTTGGGTTTGATTTGGTAGAAAATGTTTGTTGCTTCTACCTTAATTATAAATCAAAGTGACGAAACTTGAGAAACTTAATAGGTTCTTACCAATATTCAACACAGGCCAAAAGAAAAAGTAAAATAAAAAACACTAAAATATACAACAATACTTCATTCTAAATCACCAAGGAAGAAAAAATACAATACTTCGGTCTTACTCGCTTACGTACCAAGATATCCCAAGTCATTTCCTTCCTGGTGTCGACCGATGGAACACCGGAACAGAGCACTGCGCACACCCGGCGCATTTTAGAAACATACACCTGTCTTCAATCGCAGCTCCAGTTCCAGAGTTCCACCCTTACGCTCTGTTTGATTCTCCGATTGAAATCTCGCAGAGGCTCGTCTCGTTCCATCTTCTTCTTTGACTCCACCTCCCCCAAACCCGTGATGCTGACCACGGTAATTACAAATTTGCCCCTGATCGCTTTCCTCGTCTTTTATCCCCAAATTGTACAATTGGTCTTAATTTTGTTGATTTGTTTCCTAATTTGGATTTTCCACTTGGCTTCTTCTTGATTGTGTGGTATGGAGCAGCAGAGAAGTGTATCGGGGTCGTCGCAAAGCCCTAGATCTCCATCCTCGCAGCCGTACCTGTCAGTCTCAGTGACTGATCCTGTGAAATTGGGCAATGGCGTTCAGGCCTATATCTCCTATCGTGTAATCACCAAGGTATTCCGTGATTTTCATTTTCTATTTGTGCTATTAGTCGTAGATTTAATTTGATCAGGGTTAGGGTTTATTGCAGGATGTGTTTCTGTGAGTGGGTTCATTGCGTAATTAACAGTAGCTGCATGGTTGATTGATAGCTCACAGTTAGGGCTGACAAAAGTTCACAACTTGTGATATAGGGAAATGGGCTGATGAGATTGTTGAAGCAAATTACGAATGATCAATTCAGTTAATGCTAGATTAGGTCTTAAAATAGCAAGTAGGAAAATGGGATACCCGGGCATGGGAGAAAGAAATTAAGAATTTGTATCTACATGATCATACAATATGCACTGAAAATTGAAAACTATTCAAGCTTTATGTGCCATAGCATTTCCTTGCTAATTAAGATGAAACAAGCTAACAATAATCTGGATAATGGATTTGTACGTATGTTTTGGCAGAAGACTTGGGTCTAGTGTTGGTTTATTAATGATAGAAAGATTGATTATTGATTGGATTGGGGACAATGTTGCATTAATCAGTTATTCTTGTTATCAAATGCGTGCAAATGAACTATGTTTTTATTATGGATCTTTTGAAGTTGAGCATGCTGTGAATAACATGCTTGGTGACTTGGGCTGAGCTTGCAATCTCTAAGCGGGCTGTTTAAATCTTATTTTTGTGACTATTGTTGATGCAATCTTATAGGCTTGATTATATTCTTGAGTTTTGACATCTCTGTTATGTTTGTATTACTTGGCAGACAAATTTTCCCGAGTACCAAGGGCCGGAGAAGATTGTTATTAGACGGTACAGTGATTTTGTTTGGCTACGTGACCGTCTTTTTGAAAAATACAAAGGAGTTTTTATTCCTCCTCTCCCTGAAAAGAGTGCTGTAGGTAACAACATCGCTCTACCCACTTTCTTAGGATTCCTTGGTGTACTAAGTAGAAAATGCCACATTTACATTTCCGTGAGCATAATTGTTTTCTGCCCCTAAATTATTTTGCTTGCAACATCATGGTACAGCTTGACATACCTAGTTGGATAAAACTTGGTTAGTGTTTGAAATTGCCAGTCAAGGCATTGTGGTAGTGCGTAGGTGGTTAGCCCACCCTGTGGGAATTTTTGTTTGTAGGTTTGTAACCAGTGAAATGCTTGGAGTGTTTAGGCACCTAAAAAGGTTACCCTTTTTCACTCTTTTACACAAATCTGTTTGTTGTGTATTCTAAAGAAGGGCTTAGAGGCAAGAAGTTGAATTCCAGCAGGACACTTCTGCCCAATCCTATTGCATGCAAGGTGCTTTGTGCATTTTTCTTGTTGGCTACATGAACATATTATTTTGGGTTCATGTAAGGATCATGCATTGATGGTTTTCCTAGTCTTTGTAAAATGTGATTAATGAAGTTTTAGTAAGATTATGTTGGAATCATTTTAAATATAACAGGACTAACTTCAGTCTTTCTAATGCAGAAAAGTTCCGTTTCAGTGCTGAATTCATTGAGATGAGGCGTCAAGCATTGGATGTATTTGTTAATCGAATAGCTTCACATCATGAGCTTCAGCAAAGTGAGGACCTGAGAACCTTCTTGCAGGCAGATGAAGAGGTGATGTTTCTAAACTGATGCCTTAAGTTACACAGTTCACTACCATGAAAGTCAATAGGTCACCTGTGTTGGACATCTGAAAAATAGCTGAACTGATTCTTTGTTGTGCACACACAAACACATACCTCTAATAAGAATTTATATTGAATAATGTGCAAAGGCTTCAGAATATTTGACATGTTTCTGTAACTTGTTCAGACAATGGAGAGATTAAGGTTTCATGAGACTGGTATCTTTAAGAAGAAGCCAGCAGATTTGATGCAAATCTTCAAGGTAACATAGACTCTGCACAATGTTCCGAAGATGAAAAGTTTGTATGAGCTATTCATTAAAAAAAGAAAAGCATTTTATGAGCTATTAAGGAACATTCTGTAACTTCTTATTTTGCATAATTTTGCATAATTCTCTAGCAGGTACTTCTCATTTTCAATAAATTTAGACAAGTGACCTGTAATGGGCACATTGTAAGGTTAATTTTCTGATTCAAGTACTGAAAATCTGTAGAAAATTGTCACTGTCATATTTATGACCTATGTTATAGACATTGTGTAGCCAAATAGAAAAACAGAACATTTATCTGTTGTGGAATATTTGAAGAAGAGGTCTCCTCGCAACCTATGTCTTGAATGCAACATAACACTTTAGCCATCTGAGAGCATTATTTGGATTCTGTAAAGTCAGTTCTGCTTGATGATAAATCCAATTCTTTCAAATTCTTTCAAATTTTAAAATTTGCTAAGTCTGTTGTCAAGTGAATCAAAAGGAGCAGTCCTTTATCCACTGCACAATTCATTCCTTGTGCATTTATGATCTCTATTGGACTGAATAGGCCACTTAAACTAGTACACTTTCCTTTTGGAGTGATTATCTGATTGAGCAATAACAGCACCTGCATGTTTGACAGGATGTACAATCTAAAGTGAGCGATGTTGTTCTTGGAAAGGAAAAGCCAGTGGAAGAGTCAAATCCAGAATATGAGAAGTTGAAACACTACATCTTTGAGCTTGAAAACCACTTGGCTGAAGCCCAGAAGCATGCATACCGTCTTGTAAAGAGGCACAGAGGTAATAATGATGAAGGCTTAACTTTATAGTAGTTATTATTTCTGTATCAGGTGCTCATTTCTTTATTCTTAATTAGTACGTGTGTATAGGATAAAATTTGATTGTTTTTAACTATATTTATGCAGAGCTTGGACAGTCTCTCTCAGATTTTGGGAAAGCAGCCAAGCTCCTTGGAGCTTGTGAAGGTAATGCTCTTGGAAAGGCTTTCACCGAGCTTGGGGCAAAGTCAGAGGTATTATCAATCAGACTGCAAAAGGAGGTAGGCTTCAATTGAGAACGCAGCATAAATTAGTGTTCCAGTGTGTACATTTTGTTGAGGTTGCCTCTCTGTGTACATGCCTGTTGTTGACTTTTGTTGTGCATTTTATTTTATTTTATTTAAGAGCTTATCATGTTATATTGTAATATTACTGTTCTTGTATTTCTTTGTAGGCTCACCAACTCTTAATGAATTTTGAAGAACCCTTGAAAGATTATGTTCGCGCTGTGCAATCTATTAAGGTGAGTGCAGTTTGACTTGTTAATGTTTTCAGAATATATCATCTCTCATTGCATTTTCTCTTTCCCCATTAGATAGTACTGTAGGTGTATGGTTAGGCTTAAATTTTGATCCTCAATATTTGTTCCTGTGGGAAAATCTAATTCATGATTACAAATTATTGGTAGAATTTTATTCTTGTCCATTCGGCACTATACTTGTAGAATTTATTCCCTCCCATTCCGGATAATCTTTATATGTCATAAAAGCTGATCCTGGAAAAGTTAAGAAGTGGCTATGAATTATTTGTAGAAATTTTTATTTCCCAACCTATTTTGGCCTTCTGGATAATCTTCATTTGTCATAGAAGGGGCTGATCCTTCTGCTTTTGTGTGTTGAAACAGGCCACGATAGCTGAGAGAGCAAATGCCTTCAGGCAACAGTGTGAACTTGCTGAAACAATTAAGTTGAAGGAGATAAATCTGTATGCATCTAGCCAACTATTGTGTTTCTCTGCTTGTCTGAATATGCTGTTAGGCTGGCCACTTGTAAATCGAAAGCATAGACAAGTAGCCAGTATTAAAAATGGCTGGCCTCTTCTAGTTTTTCAGTAAACAAAGAAATGATTTAAGAATTAAAAATTGCAAAAAAATTGTAGATGACAACCAATTGATTCAACTAGAGTTGGATTTCACTCACCATGTTGATTTAGACATCATGGTGCTCTTTCTTTTCTGTAACTGTTTGTTGGTCTGATGATTGGTTTAATCCCTTTTTGTCAATTGCTTTGCAGTGAAAAACTCATGCTCACGCGATCAGACAGGGTTGGAGAAGCTGAGCACGAGTACAAGGAGGCAAGTCAGCTGATGCAATAGTATATGGTGTACACATTAGGGATCTTCCTTATTTGACTAGAATTGGTTTTGTGATGCAGTTGAAGGCTGAGGGTGAGGAAGCTAGTAGAAGATTTGAAACAATGGTGCGACTGATGAACGAAGAGATTGTCCGTTTTCAGGAACAAAAAACAACAGACATGGGGATCGCTTTCCACGAATTTGCCAAAGGACAGGCGCGCCTGGCAAATAGTATTGCAGATGCTTGGCGAAGTCTCCTCCCCAAGCTCGAAACTTGTTCCTCTGCATAGCTAATGAATTTAAAACCAGAGCAGTATACTTCACTTGGTTCGTAGAGATGGCAGGGCAGCTCTTGCTTTGTAAAACTGTCGACCTTCAGGAGTTTGTTCTGCTATTCTGGTCTTGTACGAGTTGTGGTTTACAAATTTGTTTCAATCCATTTTAACTTATTACCTGTACAAATTCAGAGCTAATTGAAAAGCTTTACTATCTGCTTTGTCATTTGCAGAGCAAACCACTAATAGATTTTCATGTGTACCTCACACATTGGACTTATTTTACATTTTGCTGTACTTTGAAATGTTGAATTCTCCCTGACCATTGAAATTGAAATCTCGTTTCTTAGGGCGTGTTTGAGGATGTTTTAAAAGGAAAATCTATTATGTGGGAAGTATTTGATTTTTTAATTAAATATTGTGTGTGTTTTGGACGATAATCTAAACAACTCTAAATTAATCTAATCTACAGACGTAACTCAAATGCAGAAATGCAAGGTGTCATGTATCAAATCATTGTTAATGTCAATTGTACATACATGGGTTATTTTTTTTAACCATTAATGGTATTGGAGTATGAAGAATGGTTAGGGCAGGTAATTGAAATTAAGATGTGTTAAAGATTCGATTAATTCTTGTATGATTAAAAAAAAAAAGAAAAAAAGGAAGTGAAAAAAAAAAAATGTGATGTGGAGGGTGGGGTACGTGGTACTTCGCTGACGTGGCATGAACTGATTGGAAAATGTATGAAGCGCTTCTCGCCAACCATTCCCTTCCCGCCTCGTAAAAGAAGATGAAAAGAAAGCAAAGCAGCATATCCTGTAAAATTCCTTCTCCTTCCTCGTTTCTTCCTCCTATCCCACCTCTGAATTCTAACAAAAAAAAACTCTTCGTTTACTTACTTCAGTTCAGCTAGGCAGCCATGGCCAATGCTGTCACTATGGGAGCGAGGTCACTCCCCTTCCACTCCACACGTGTCAATTCCCACGTGCCATTCTCTCCCCCTCTCTTACTGGCAGCTTCCACCACCACCAGCAGCCACGGCTTCTTCCCCAAGCTTAGTTTACACTCCGGCCACTGCCACCGCCCAAATCAAACGACACCGGCCAGGGCGTCGTATGAGGAAAGAAACAGCCTCGTCCCTTCCGACGACGCTGAAGATGGCGTCTTGCTTGGGACCATGAAATTGCCCTCGGATACCGACGTTCCCAGATTCCAGATCTTGCTCTTCCAGGTACTATTTGTGTTATGTACTTATTATTTAAAGCGTATACTCTAACATCAAAGCTGGAATAGCTCAGCTGGTTAGAGCGTGTGGCTGTTAACCACAAGGTCGGAGGTTCGAACCCTCCTTCTAGCGTTTTTTTCTTTCATTTTTTCATATTTTTGTTGAAAGTAAAAGATGCTGTGTTTTGTTTAACAGTGGGCTAATAGTCTCGCCCAAGGAGCTAACTTGCCTCTCCCTTCTCCCTTAAAGGTAACATTACTCAACAATTCAGTTCTTTTCTTTCATTTTCATTTTAAATTTATGGTCTTTTAGCTCTGTTGTAACACCCTAGACTGTGATAGCTTGTTGAGTCCAACATCGGTGAACTACTGGGTCAATCTGAGTCTAATTATTGAGTAATCCTTTTGGGTATATCGCGGAGGTGGCATGCGCTTCTTTGGGTTGTGACATATGTTGGGTGTTTGCATTAATATTTTTGTTGCTAATTGCATGGACACATTGGACAACACAAACATGTGATACATGTATTATGACAATAGCATTGAGGCCTGTAGTGACATCTATCTATCTCAGCCTCCTTGCAAAGTGTAATGGATTGAACATCTTGTGCGCATTGCAATGGAACAGGTGGACAAAATTGCAGGTGGGACTAGATTGGGTTTTATTACGATTGGGGACGGGGAGACTGAGGTCCTTGTGTACATAGATTGCTTGGTTTTTCCAGCAGATGCTGATTCTGGGCCGATTTTCCGAGCTGTGAGAAATGGACGCTTGAAGGATAAGACGCCTCCTGGTGAGCCAAGAATCATGAGAAGTCTTATGCAGGCTCTTCAGAAGTCGGTTGAAATCGCTAGAGTGTAAACAAGTTTGCCATATATTTGTGATTATATGCGCTTTCTTATGTAATGCAAATATTTGTACTTTTCTTAAGTCCAAATAAATTTGGTCTCAGTGAAAGTTTGGTTTCAGCAAACAGATCATAGTTCTTGTTGTTTGTACATTTTTATGCTGTCGTGACCGAAGTCGGTTGAAATTGCTAGAGTGTAAACAAGTTTGCCATATATTTGTGATTATATGCGCTTTCTTTTGTAATGCAAATATTTGTACTTTTCTCAAGTCCAAATAAATTTGGTCTCAGTGAAAGTTCGGTTTCAGAAAACAGATCACATTCTTGTTGTTTGTACATTTTTATGCCGTTGGGACGGAATGTGCCAACATGTTTGTGAACTCCAAGCAACCCTCTTAAGTTTTAACTACTGTGTCTGCTTCTGCAACATTCAATGCAAAAAAGGACTGTGATTGTCCAGAAACACCATTAAGGTGCTTTTTTACATGCAGACACAACACTAAACTACACTATATTGTTGAGCTCTGATTTTATATTGTTCTGATTTATGTCCCTTGTGCTTCTAGACTACATTATATTTGCTGTTTCTTGGATGTTATATGTTTGACAGGCCAAGGCATTGGGATGATATTGTCTAGGAGCTTATTACTAGGTAATCATTCTCTCAACTTTGTCTTAACTAAACTCATTGGTTTCTTCAAAGCTAAAAAAAAAAAAGGAAGTTGTAATCTTCAAAGCTAAAAAAAAGGAAGTTGAAGTTACTATTACACCTATTAAAAAAGGACACTAAGAAACAAAATTTTATATCCAGTACTTTCTATGTTGGCAGTATACTCAGCTATAAGGTATCTTTGAATCTGAGACTGAATCTCTAGACTGTCGTTTGGTACTCCATTACTTCCCCTTCACCCTTTGTAAGACTTTGACCATAAATAAGAAATTTCCCTGACTTCTTGATTTGAGACTTAAAAGAAAATGGAGAAACAATCAACAACAGAAGGATTTTTTGATGATGGACACGAAGATGGTTACGACGCAGTTGTTGTGGGGTCTGGCTATGGTGGTTCTATTGCTGCTTGTCGGTTGTCTATGGCAGGCGTAAAGGTATGTCTAATTGAGAAAGGCCGGAGATGGGAATCTAAGGACTTTCCAACTGACAGCTCCAAAATCTTGTCTGCTATGAGGATGGAGAACCAGAACCTAGGCATTAGCTTTGGACGAAAAGATGCTTTGTTCCAGGTTATTCTCTCTTCCTCTGTTTCTTTTTCATGCTGTTATCTCATTGTGTTAGACAGTGCAGCTCGGGCAATATCTCCACGCTATATTGTCCTTCCTTTTTTCAATTCAAATCCCACTAGACATGGGGTCTTTATTTCCTTTAATTTCTGATGTTACTTGCTTACTATTGTGTATATACAGATGTTTTTACTACAACTTAGAAATATATACAGTTTTCCCAAAACCTTGCACCTTGCAACTCATATATTAAACGTAAATACAATGTGACTATAGTGTTTTGTTTTGGGATTTGAGAGCTGTCAAACACCATGAACAAACTCATATTCAGTGATGACTGGATCTTATAAGGGAATAATATCGCCAGATATTTTGAGTGGATTATTTAAAATCAATTTATATGACCTAATCTGGAAAAGATTCTAACTCTGTCGCATGGAAGTTAAAACCTATGTGATTACTTAAAATGCATCTATTATGATGGAAGTGTAGGTATATGAGCAAAATGATTCTCTAGCGGCAGTTGCCTGTGGGCTTGGTGGAGGTTCATTAGTGAATGCAGGAGTTATGGTTCCAACACCAGTTCGTGCGAGACGGCATCCAAAGTGGCCAAAGGAATGGGAAAGAAATTGGGATAACTGTGAAGCTTCTGCTGCAGCCATGCTGAAAGCACAGAGTATTCCTGTCAAATTTCCTATTGCGAAAGTTATGGAAGAAGTTTCTAATGGAGAGATTGGAGAAACTTTTGATACTTCAGTGAAGCTAAGTGTGAATTTTGACCCTGAAGAACCACTAGCCGATGCAATGGGTACCTGCTTAGCCTGTGGAAACTGTCTTTCTGGATGTCCTTATAATGCCAAAAGTTCTACCGATAAAAATTATCTACGTTCCGCAATCCAGGCATGTCTTATGTTATACTATATATGTGGAGAAAATAATAATATCCATTAGGATGTAAGAGACGTTTTTGTTTAAGTTTTAAGGTCATCCTCTCCACTAAAACCAGTGTTTCTTGTGAAGCAGGCAGGATGCGTTGTTAAAACAGAATGTCAAGTGCAGTATGTGATTAGAAACCTGCATGAAAGCTTACAATATGAAGGAAAAGTTGGAAGAAAAAATAGAAGATGGCTTGTTTACTTCAATGAGATTGACTATATCACCTCTGATTTCGTAATCCTATCAGGTAAGAAACAGTCAAAGTAGGTATCCTCTGGAAATTTTGATCACAGAGATTCTAACAATTTCTAGACTTGGTTTTATCAGCTGGAGTTTTTGGCACAACTAAGATACTCTTCCAGTCACAAATGAGAGGACTAAAACTTTCAGAAGCACTTGGATCTGGATTCAGCTGTAACGGGAATACTGTGGCTTATCTTGCTGGGAGCCCAGCACCACTGAATGGCTACGGATTAGACAGAAAGAAAGTGTTTAAGATGCCATTTCAAGAAAGGCCAGGGCCATCCATCTCTTCATCTTACACTTCTTCACTGGGTTTTACAATCCAGGTTCAGAGACTTCTTTACACTCAATTGACTTTTGTTTTTTTCATTCATTGCAATTTATGGCTTGGTTCCAATTACTTTTAATTTGCAATGGAAATCAATGTTGTATCATATAATTATCTGGTGGGAAACTAGATTGAGTTTACATGGCTTTCCAGATACGGCCAAAATTTCTGTGGTGTTAGAGTTAGTCATAGTTAAACCTCACCACTTAGTACAGCTGGTGTGATTGTGATGTACCATAATACATACCCCACTGATGGCCTGATATGGTCAAGAATGAAGATAGTTATTAAGTACCTGCTGATCTGGTTTTTGCACAAAAACGAGTGAATTATTATATATATGAACTATGAATTTTGCATGCATATATAAATATTAATCTGACCTTCTGCAAATGAAAATGCTCTTTTGTAAGATGGATACAACCACCTCTTATGTAGTTTCCTCTGTCAGAGTGCTGTGCTTCCTACAGCTTATCCGTACCTGCTGTTTAAAGGAATTACAACATATGGATGGCCTGCTGGATACTGGTTCTTTCATGGGATTATAGACAAGATAAAACATATCATGGGTTTCAAAGCAAGCCAAGCAATGGTTCTTATAGGATTAGGATATGATGAAAGTGATGGTAAGATCATGTTAGAAAAGGGCACAAACAAAATCTGCTTTATCCCAGCTCATGATCCCCTTCTCCCTCGAAAAATTAAAGCTTTTCAAAAGATCACTAAGAAATTAGGAGGAATTCTCTTTATGTCAAAATATCGAAGCACATCGGTTCATCTTTTAGGCGGGTGCAATGCATCATCCGAACCTTCACACGGTGTTTGCAACCCCAATGGGCAGGTTTTTGACGCAGAGGATTTGACCACAGTACATCCAGGCCTCTATGTGTGCGATGCTTCTTTGATCCCATGTTCTGTTGGAATAAATCCATCTCTTACTATTGCCACTGCAGCTGAGCACATAAGTAAGCAACTTGTGCAGGATGTTCTCAAGAACAAGAGGAGAAAAGGGCCTGAATGTGTTCTCAAAACTGCTAACCAAGGTCCAGATTCCTTCACTGATAAGATTATAATTACTGGTCAGAGATCAGAGGTCTTGATTAAAGAAACCATGAGAGGTTATGTTGGGGGTATGCCCTGCACAGCTTATCTCAGAATGAAGATGAACACTGGGGACCACTCTGATGAGCAGAAGTCTGGTACTGGAGAATCCCATCCTCTTCTAAGAGGGAAAGTGGGAGGGCATGTGGAATTTAGAGCCTTTGAGAAGGATGAATTACACGTCATAGATGGGGACGTAAATTTGTGTGAAGTAGATTGCAGAACTCCTTACACACACTATATGCATTATAATCTTCTTCTTGGGGCTTCTACTGGTTCAAGGTATATGAAACTTGAAAATTTGATAGCTTTTCATTTGTTTTTTTTTTTCACAATTAAAACATTACCAATTTTGGTGCAGGTATCTTCTTGAGGGAAGAAAGATAATGAATCCTTATCTCTTTGGCTTATATGCTTGGAGTGAGATGACAACACTGCATGTGACATTTGTAAAAGTTGCAGAGAAAAACTCAAGGGATGAGAAGGTGATTTTGAAAGGGGAGCTTAGTATTTCCATGAAGGAGCTTCTTAAGAGCTTCATAAGCCTTGAAGGAAACAAGAAGGGAAGGTTCATATGCCTCCTCTCAGGGGCTCTCTTAAGAACCTATATATTGCAGATACCTCGAGGGAATCCCAAGGATTTAAATCTGTCCTACTGTCTACATAAATCTTATCCAAGTGGTACTCTCCATGAAATACAAACAGGTAGCAAAAAGTTGAGTTCATTTACAGGCCTGTAAATTCAAACCTATTTATAACTTAATATGTTGCCATTCAAGAATCTATGCATCAATGATCATTTGCTTTAAAACACAAACCTAAAAAATTCTTCATAATCTACAAAATAGCATCGAGTCAAAACTATGGATTTTCAATGCAAACCTTCTTTGGCGAAGACTGGAATAAAAGATGCTGAACACTTAAGGTCATATACTTGGATTGATGATCTGGCTTAACCTTGGAATTCCATCTGATGGCGCAGAACGTGCTGCTTCTTGTCCCTTATATTCTTGCTGCTACTTGAGTTCCTAATTTCATGTCCCATATATGATGCAGAAGATGGATTCAATATCAGTTGCAGACAATGGAAGTGCCACCATGTTTTGTCACAACTTAAAGGAGATGAACAACAAACTCCAGTTCTCCTTCTTAATGGATATTCTACTGAGAGTTACTGGTTGCCAACGGAGCCAAATGACTTGATCAGAACCTTACTTGAAGAAGGGCATGAAATATGGCTGTTGCAATCAAGATTGCACCGTCTGAATCCTTCAAACAGTTTTACGATTGAAGATGTTGGAAGATTTGATATCCCTGCTGGTAAAAAAATTATAAACACCTACTCTAACTCTTACTGATCTGATCCTATTGTACTTCATTAAGCATTTTCTTGCTTTACTACTTCTGTAGCAATTAATAAGATCATGGAGTTGCATGGACCATGTGTAAAGGTGCATGTAGTTGCACACTGCGTTGGAGGCTTAGCCATACACATAGCTGTCATGGGAGGTCATGTCTCTGCAACCCGTATAGCTTCTCTTTCTTGCACCAACTCTTCAATGTTCTTCAAGCTTAGTGCTTTGTCCGCAGTTAAAATGTGGCTTCCTCTGATGCCAGTGAGCTCTCTCTCTCTCTCTCTCTCAAAGAAAAAAAAAAGAACACAGTAAAACAATAGCAATGAAGATGTGGGAAAATTAGCAGGATACTTCTTTAACAAGGGAGGAAAAAAGAAAAAAGAAGTGCTCTCAAATAATGGCAAAATGCTTAAATAGATTATATGGTTTAAAGTTGTAGCAATTTAATAATCATACATAGTTTTCGTAAATACTAAGGAGACATAGAGTTCATAATATACGAGAGCCGCAATTGAGTGACCTAAAGATGCCTCTATTATTCTTTCATGCTTGAACCTTAATTTTTTTTATTTTTTATAATGCAGATATCAATGTTCATACTTGGAAATAACAAGATACTTCCTCTGTTGGAAACATCATCGGTCAGCTCACGCCACAGCCTCCTGAAACTTATAGCCTGCTTCATACCCCGGTACGAGAAATGCACCTGCAATGAATGTGAAGTGTTTTCTGGCATATTTGGAAACACATTCTGGCACAAAAACATAAGCCCCACCATGCACCAGTGGTTGAACAAGCAGAGCTCAACAAGGCTTCCTATGGCAGCATTTCCCCACCTCAGAAAGATATGCAACTCTGGTTTTATAGTAGACAGCAGTGGGAGCAACTCATATTTGATCCATCCAGAAAGAATGGCACTCCCAACACTTTACATATCCGGCGGGCGGTCTCTCCTTGTGACTCCTCACACATCTTTCCTTGCTCATAAATACATGAAGTTGCACCAGCCTGGCTTCAGACATGAAAGGGTAGTTGTGGAGGGTTTTGGACATTCAGATTTGTTGATTGGAGAAGAATCTTACAAGAAGGTGTTTCCTCACATACTATCTCATATAAGATCAGCTGAACAAGGAAGAATGGGGAAGGGAAATAAGTGCAGAAAAAAGGCCTTGGATTGGGAAGCTGATGATCAATATGAAGGCTTGGGTGAATTTGGAACTTGGTTTTCTCCTTTTGTTATAGTTTTTTGGTTGTTTATGTTGCTTTCTCTGCTAGTGTCATTCTTTTTATAATTTCAGACCAAGCCAAAAGGAGTCATTGTTTGTATAATTGCAAAATAGGAAAATATCAATGACTGCCTTGTCAAAACCGCAGGCCCCGTACTCCATTATGTCATGTAGTTTCATTTTGAGCACTTTGGGAAAATGTTCAAATAGTATTAGTATGTTACTATGGTGACATAGTCTTAAACCATTACAAATCAATAAATAAATAATAAACAATGTTTCAGTGATTTTAAAGTGACTCATATTGGTTATGCCATTGTACCTCTTCTAAGATTAAAATTAAAATTATTTGACCTATTAGTAAGGAGAAGTTTTTGTCTATTACTAAGGAAAAAGGTCATTGACTTGTAGATCATGCTTTGTTATGCAAGGGTTTGAAAGCCTAAGGAAAAATGGCATTGACTTGTAGATCATGAAATTTTGGGAGTGTGTGTGTGAGAAAATCTCCCTTCTCCAATATTACTTGTATAAAATAAAATAAAAATTATATTTAAATCTCACCTCCCTCTTCTAGTATTGCTTATATAAAAGGCGTCACACCGAAAAATTACTCGTAGAAACAAGAAACGGCCAAATTTTGGGTTTGAGTTGCACTGTACTAATAGAAGACTTCGGCCTGTCCGTTAATCTCAATTTGTTTGTTGAGCAAGTGGGCCCATTTCGCCAGAAAAATTAAATAAATAAATATTAGTTGGAGCCAACAGTATGAGCGGGGCGGTAATTGCCGGGAACACAAATAACAATTTAAGACGGTCAAGGGAGACGAAGTTGGCAGAGTGACACGTGGCATTAACCCATCGGCCTCATCTTTCTGTCTCTATCTTTACCAAAGATGCCCCTCAAACCTTCTCAAAGATTCCTTTGTTCACTCACCAAAATCCTCTCTCTCTCCCCTCTCTCTACTGCGTTTGGATGATGAGGATGAGCAGAGCATAGAAGTTTCAGAAAGATGGCTTCTTTCTCTCTCCACTCTCATCCTCTCCCTTCCTCCAAAACCCTAATTCCCTGCACCTCCTCTTATGGCAGCCCTAGACGCCTCTCCCTGCCCAAATTCACCTCCTCACGTCCCCAACTTTCCTGTTCTGCTTCCAAGGAGGGTTCCTCCGGAGATAACATCCCCAGGTAATTAATTGAATTTTCTTCCTGGTGTTTGGTTGATGAGAAAATGCTGAATTTTAATTTGCTTTCCCTTTTTTTTTTTTTTTTCTCTCAGCACTTTTTGTATTATAGAAGGGCCAGAGACGGTACAGGACTTTGTTCAGATGCAGCTGCAGGAAATTCAGGACAACATCAGGAGCAGGCGCAACAAGATTTTCCTTCTCATGGAAGAGGTCAAAACTCAAAAGGGTGTCTTGAATGTTCATTTTCTTATGGCATATTCCTTGTTTGATACTTTTGGTTTGTGTAGCTAAGGAGATTGCGGGTGCAGCATCGCATAAAGATGGCGAAAGATATCGATGAGGCTTGCGAGGAAGAGTCAAATGAGATGCCGGACATTCCATCAACTATCCCTTTTCTCAATCATGTGGTGAGTTTCATTTATAATGTAGCAAACTGCCTTGAGCTTGCCGTTTGGTTTCGGCTAACATTGTGTGATTTTTGTTGTCATGTAGACACCAAAGACATTGAAGCAGCTCTACCTCACAAGTTTATCAATGATATCTACTGTAATTGTATTTGGGGGCCTTATTGCACCCACGGTAAGTTTGTAATGTAGATTGTCAATTTAAGTTTCTTTGTCGTGACTGTATGGTGCTCATTCTATACTATTATTCTAAGTAGATTTTCATTTTCCTTACCTCTTTATGTCTAGGGACCCTTATAGCAGGGTGGTACATGTTCCTCTTAATATTAATTTTAAAGTTCATGCATTGTGCTGGTAAATATGTTCATGCACTTTACTGTTATTTGTATAAATGTCTCAACCTGTACTCTGTGGCAGTTGGAACTAAAATTAGGTATAGGAGGTACCTCATATGAAGACTTCATTCGCAGCATGCATTTGCCTTTGCAATTAAGGTATTTATTGAACATGCTCTTTCCTGATTACGAATTTAAAGTTCAAGCAACCATTATTTGTGTCTCTATGAAATACGGATTTGCTTACTTGGTGTCCTAACTTACTTCTGTTGGATCTTGAATTCAGTCAGGTTGATCCCATTGTGGCATCTTTCTCGGGTGGAGCAGTGGGTGTTATTTCAGCATTGATGTTGATTGAAGCTAACAATGTTGAGCAACAAGAGAAGAAAAGGTGCAAATACTGCCATGGAACTGGTATGTTTCAATTTGTCTCAAATACAAGTGTGCCAACAGATTTTCATGCTCAACAGTTGCATTTGAATTTAGGATCTCTTTGACGATTTTATTTATTAAACAAAAATGGGATGATGTTGTGGATATTATGTTTCTTCAAATTTATTGAAGTTTTTTCATCACAAAAGTTATTTTCAACTTATTCTGTTACTTTTTTTTGGGGTGTGGTTCCCTTTTTTTTCTCCCTGCATAATTGTTGTTGTTTTGTATGAGTTTGAAAATTTTGTCTGATCATACTTGGACAGGGTACTTGGCCTGTGCTAGATGTTCAGCAAGTGGTGTGTGCTTGAACATCAATCCTATATCAGAATCTAGTGCATCGGACCGCCCTTTGCGAGTTCCCACAACTGAGAGGTGTCAAAATTGCTCTGGTGCTGGAAAGGTATGGAATTTGTTATACAAGGTGGCTTGTTCATGAGATATGATTTGGCATGTTGAAGTTTATGGAACTGCCATTTATCATACTAATCTACTAGTGTTGTTGATCATTTATCTTGACATGTGCTACACGTGCTTCAAATCTCTCCATAAATCCATCTTATCATGTTTTCCTATGGTTTTAGTCATACTAAGCTTAAAAGAGAAGAAAGAATTATCAGACTTACAATGATTTGTCATACTTCCCAAATAAAAGATTTAGTGTTAAAGCTTCAATTGCAATTTGTTTCTTTTGATAAGAGAGCTTTGCAATTTGTTTCTTGATCTATTGTAATGCCAATCTCTCTCTTGTAGTACTAATCATCTTCATTGTTCATTTAGGTCATGTGCCCAACATGCCTCTGCACTGGGATGATGATGGCAAGCGAGCACGACCCACGGATAGATCCATTTGACTAAAGCAAACCACACAAATTACTTTACCAGCGTTATCTTCTTGTCGATGTAGCTTGGGAATAATTTTCCCATTTCCTGGCCTTCTCCTCCACTGCCCAAAGACACAGAAAGTATATAAAGTAAAAATTGTGTAAAAATAAAATAAGGCAATAGAATGTTGTCACAATTGCCCCTCACGTTGGCATTGTTGTCTTAATTACAGAGTACCTCATGTGAACTAGGAACACCAATTTAAGTTTACATTGTAAGTTTTCTGTTTGATGAGATGTAGGGATTGGGGTACTTGGTTGAGCAGAATGCCAATTTAGATGAAAAGTTTACTTTTTGTTTACATATTCTATCAGAGATTATTAGAAGCAAAGCTATATTGACCATCACATCCAGAGCAACTGCAAAATAGTCTAATTACTTAAATAAAAAGAAATTGATATGCAGGGGAGCTTACAATGTGAGATCAGACATAACCAATATGAATTTATTTGTATGACCAATTCAGCTGGCAACAAGAATCCAGGATTTCCTGCAATCAGAATTGTAACTTTAATCGATATTCACTGTGCAGGAAGGATGCGTCGAGAAACCTCACTTATACTCAATTTTCTTTAACGTTAATCTCATTTATTGACATGGTTGATTATTTAGGGTATAAAACGGACATTTAAAGCTCCGGTTTTAGGTTTTGAGTATCAACACGAGCTAAGAGCTATTTGACATGAGTGAGAGCGATCATATTTGATTATCAACACTGTTGGCTGTCCTATGAGCCAAATCCACTCTAAAGAACAAAAAGATAATATGATTCACAATTGTTTGTATGAGAAAAAATAGTATCTCCTATATGATCCAATAACCCGTTGAAGTTGATGAAGCATTCATAACTTGTTCAGTTTCCAAAGAAGTATCAGCTCTTTCCTCTAAGCACCACCAAACCAAATCATTCTAGCAAATGGATAATTAAGCTGTATAAGACAGAGATAAATCAAGATTATATATATTAATCAGGGTATATATAATTTAGTTGTCTTTGTTAATATTAACAGACAGTTTGGCCGAGTGGTCTAAGGCGCCAGATTTAGGCTCTGGTCCGAAAGGGCGTGGGTTCAAATCCCACAGCTGTCAAGTTAAGTTTTTTTAAATCTTTTTGTTAATATTAACACATTCCGTTAAGTACTCACGCGAGAGGAGCAACGACGTCGTATAGTTCATAATTTTTTGCACTATTATGTTTAGTTTGCTCAAGCCTGAAAGAAACACAGTTGAGTAGTTAACAGTTTTCTCTTTCATCACCATGGCTCGGACCCTCGGAAACAAACTGGGTTTTCACCACCTCCTGACCCGATTCACAATCTCACGACGGCCACTGCAAACCCTAGCCTACGAAGAGCTCCAGCACTCCGCCGACCCAGAACCCTACCGCGCCACCGCTTTTGTCCTCCATGGCCTTCTGGGCTCCGCCAGAAACTGGAGATCTTTCTCTCGCGCCCTCCTCTCCAATCTTTCCAACCCATCTGGTCACTCTTCCTCTCTCTGCATAATTTCTACTGGTTCCTTTGTTTTCTTCAATGCACTTATTTTGATAATTTGTTTCTTTGATTGTGTATGGTTTTGTAGGTTGGAGATTGGTGCTTGTGGATTTGAGGAACCATGGGAGGTCAGCTGAGATCGAAGGTCTGAACCCACCTCATGATTTGGTCAATGCGGCCCAAGATTTGGCTCATTTGGTTAAGTCTCAAGGTTGGGCATGGCCGGATGTTGTTCTTGGCCACTCCATGGGTGGTAAGGTTGCTCTGCAATTTGCAGAAAGCTGTGCTCGTGGTCACTATGGTGGTTCCGCTAAGTTGCCCAAGCAGGTTTTCACTTTTCCCCTCATAGTTTCAACACTTTTGCTTTCTCTGTGCTGAAAGTTGCTTTATTTTGGCGTAATGGTTAAGTAAGTTATTCAAATTCTAGGTTTTCATCATCAGCAATAACCAGAACCATAATAAAACCTAATCATTCAGACCAAAAATAAATAAATCTATCTAATCATTCTAGCAAAATGAACTAAATTGGCAAGTTTTTTGCTTGTAGGCTGTTGTGCCTTTCCCTGATACAATATGGGTATATAGTGTGAATCAAAATCATATTTTTTCTTGGTGGGTTGGGGAGTTAGTACGACACTTTTGGTTCGCCACGTTCTTTTTGAACCTTGGATGTTGAAAACTTTCCAATCAATGCTTGCTTCGTTTACTGTGTTTGGTTTATGAGCAAGTACTGCTTCATAATCTATGTGTTGTCTTATGAACTCAAATTTAAACCAAAGCAAGGATTATTTATCACTTTGGTTTTTCATTTTGATACGTCTCCTCCTGTCAAATAGGGCCAGCTTAGCCAGTTGCCTAGTGAATTCTAACTCTTGAATTTATAGCTAAAAGGAAACAAAGAAATCATTTAAAAGCTTCTGATCCTGTGTGATTGAATGCTCAGTTCACTTGCACTTAAAAATATTTTTGTGCTCTTTGTACTTTCTCTGTGATCCAGAACAGCTGTGGGTATTGGATTCCGTTCCAGGAGAAGTGATCCGTGAAAACAGTGATGGGGAAGTTGAGAAAGTTTTGCAGACATTGCAGAGTCTACCTTCATCAGTTCCATCACGAAAGTAAAACCTCCTTCTCCTTATGATAAATTATTTGATTCTTATTTGTGTACTTGGGTGCTGGAGTGTGTAACTGCCAGTATTATTATGGGGTAAACTGTTCAGAAGTAGGTGTCAGTTTTTTTTGGGGTCTGAAAGTAAGTGTCAGTTAGGTGGAGTTCTTTCTTTGTATGCTACCCTCCTTTGGAGATTGACACCATTTCGTACATTGCTAAATTTATTCAGATGCTTTAATTCTTCTGCCCAAAAGTCTCTATAATTTAGTGGAGGAATCAAAGAAGTCAATCTGCTTAATAATATTGGCCCATACCGTCAGATTGCTTCACTCAAGCAAGAGTCTTGTGTTCCGTCTTAGATTTACTTTGGTTAAGCTTGACCAGGAGTCTTTTTAAACTCATTATGAAACTGTTGTTTTTGCGTCAAAGCTTGGTTGCATGATGGAGTTACAAAGATTGTCATGTGTCATATAACGTTTATGTTTCCAAGTTTTTATGTGATAGATCTGGTTCTTGGCTTCAGGTGGCTTGTGGATCATATGATTGAACTTGGGTTCTCAAAGTCATTGTCAGAATGGATAGGCACCAACCTCAAAAAACAGGGAGATCATGAGACATGGGCGTTCAATCTTGACGGTGCTGTCCAGATGTTCAAGTCTTACCAGTAAATTTCTTATTACTTTCATATCAGTTCTTAGAAGTATAAACAATAATTTTTTTCCCTCCCTCCCCCTTACCTTTCCATCTTTCTATGAATCCAAAATATTAGGGAGAAGTCCTATTGGCATCTGTTAGAGCGACCCCCAAAAGATATGGAGATAGATGTTGTGCGTGCTGAGAACAGTGATCGTTGGGACCCGGATGTGATTCAACGGCTTGAAAGCCTTGCCAATCGGGAAGGAGATGGATTGGAGGGAAAGCTTTCAGTTCATGTTCTCCCCAAGTCAGGCCATTGGGTTCACGTGGACAATCCAAAAGGTCTTCTTGAGATTGTGGCACCTAGGATTTCATCCCTATGACAAGTTTTTTTACGATAGTTGGGTTTTAACTTTTAAGTCACCTGCCGCAGAAAATATATGGAGGCCAACGTGATTGATTCAGAGGCATCTTGTTCAATTTCAAAACTCAGGCATTAAAATGTAAGTTAAAACAGGCAAAGTAAATCAATCCGAGCAGCTTGGTTGCCTAGACTAACCTAACACCCTACTAAGAACATGTAATTTTATTATATTTATACTCCTACCACTCGTTTGCTATCATATTTGACGTAACGTCTCTCTAAAAAACTTTCTATCTTCAACAGTACAAAAGTTTTATCAACGATTCTTCAATTTCCGATATCAATTTAGAAGGGAGTATACATATTTGTTCAATTGCAAATGAACAGAAATGACCAAATCAAAATAAACCAAATTTGTCACTAAATTAATTAATTTGGTTTTATTATGCTACTAGTATGAGGCCTAAATCGAACTAATGCAAATCTGATATTACATTACTTTTATGTGCAGTGTGACATATCTATTCCAGGTTAATAGTTTGTTGCACCAAACGACGTCGTGATAGTCGTTACTAGCACAGTCTGTATTTTTAATGCTCTCTTTGCCCAAACGTAGCGCCAAATCCCCCATGGCGCGAACCATCGGAAACAAATCGGGTCTTCACGACATCCTGACCCGATTCGTTATCTCACGGCGGCCATTGCAAACCGTAGCATACGAAGAGCTCCGGCCCTCCACCGACACAAAACCCTACCACTCCACCGCTTTTGTCCTCCATGGCCTCCTGGGCTCCGCCAGAACCTGGAGATATTTCTCTCGCACCCTCCTATCCAATCTCTCCAGTCCACCTGGTCTCTCGTCTTCTCTGCTCAATTTATTAATTCTTCTGTTTTCATAAAAACACTAATTTTGTTCTGAAAAAAAAAAAACCACTAATTTTGTTTCTTTTTTCTTTGATTGTGTGTAGGTTGGAGAATGGTGCTTGTGGATTTGAGGAACCATGGGAGGTCAGCTGAGATCGAAGGTCTGAACCCACCTCATGATTTGGTCAATGTGGCTAATGATTTGGCTCATTTGATTCAGACTCGAGGTTGGGCCTGGCCCGATGTTGTTCTTGGCCACTCGTTTGGTGGTAAGGTTGCTCTGCAATTTGCACAAAGCTGTCTTCTTGGTCACTATGGTGACTCTGCTAAGTTGCCCAAGCAGGTTTTCACGTTGCCCCTCAAAGTCTTGTCCTTTCTCTTTGGCGCTGAAGTTGCTTTGAGCTTAATAAAAAACTAGAATTATTATCTAAGTCCGCAAAGTGGATCAAAATGTGGAAGTTTTTGAGTGTAGGCTGTTGGGTCTTTCTTTGATGCAAAGTGATTATATATTGTGAGTCAAAATAATGTTTTGTGGGTTGGGGAGTGAGTGAGTTCTACGCTTTTTGGTTCAAGAGATCTTTGCTTTGCATTTATAGCAACTCTAGGATCAATGATTGGGACCCCACTTGTAGCTTCTTGAACCTCGAATGTTGAAAACTCTCCAACCAATAAGCAGGGTTTTTAGGGATTTGGTTATGTTGCATAAATCTTGATTAGTTTCATTGTTTAGTTTTACAAGCAAGTACTGACCAGATTGGTTTGCCATTTTAGTATGGCTCCTGTTGTCAAACAGGGCCTGTGGGCTAGTGAGTTTCTTTTGATGCCCTTTGTATTTTCTTTGTGACCAGAGCAGGTCTGGGTATTGGATTCCCTTCCGGGAGAAGTGAACCCTGAAAACAGAAATAAGGAAGTTCAGAGAGTTTTGCACACATTGCAGAGTCTACCTTCATCAGTTCCATCGCGAAAGTAAAACCTCTTTCTTCTTGTGATGAGTTATTTGGTTATTGTAGTGTGTAACTGCACGTAGTGTTATGGCGTAAACGCTCAGAAGTTGGTGCCTGGTGGAGTTCTTTTTAAGTGTTTTTCTGTATGCTAACCCCTTCGGAGATGACTATATTCCAAAAAGAGTTTAAGTTTATTCAGATACTTTAATTCTTCATACCAAAAGTGTGTATCATTTAGTGGAAGATGTTACTCAAAGAATTCATCTGTTTAATAATGTCGGCACATACAAAAGCCTTGGATTCTGTCTAGCTTTACATTGGTTAAACTTGAACAGGTGTCAAGTTAACTCCATTTGTAGAACCCTTGCTTTTTTGCTTCAGAATTTGGTTGTGTGAGGAGTTACAAAATTATCCTATGTCCCTTCATGTTTCCAAGTTCTTTATGTGATAAATCTGGTTCTTGGCTTCAGGTGGCTTATGAATCATTTGACTGAACTTGGGTTCTCAAAATCATTGTCACATTGGATAGGCAGCAACCTCAAGAAACATGGAGATCACGAGACATGGGCGTTTGATCTTGATGTTGCTGTCCAAATGTTCAATTCTTACCAGTAAATATCTCATTACTTTGAGATCAGTGTTTAGTAAAAGCAATGGAAATCTTTTTCCCTCCCCCTTACCCTTTCATCTTCTGTGATTGTGAATTATTGCAGGGAAAAGTCTTATTGGCCTCTGTTGGAGCACCCCCCGAAAGATATGGAGATAGCCGTTGTGCGCGGTGAGAACAGTGATCGTTGGGACGCAGAAGATATTGAACAGCTTGAAAGCCTTGCCAACCGGGAAGGAGATGGATCGGAGGGGAAGGTTTCAGTTCACGTTCTTCCGGAATCAGGCCATTGGGTTCACGTAGACAATCCAAAAGGACTTCTTGAGATTGTGGCACCAAAGATTTCATCCCTTCGACCTTAAACCATAGTTGGATTTTAAAAGTCATCTACCACAGAAGAGATATAGTGGATTAGTGATTTCTTTCTTATGATTTTACCATTTTTGCTGGCACACAGCACCTTCATGGGATGAATGCGGCTGTGTTAATAATATTGATACTAACTCTCTAGCCTTAAATGTACAAACCTGAGAATTACAAGATTTATGCTTGCATTTAGAGATATATCCTTTTGTATTTCAATTATTCACTTATAATAAGCATTTTTATCATTTGGCTGATCTTTTCTGGTTTATGGATTTCATCTGGCTCTGCATAATGAAACTTTCTACCAGTTGCTAACATGGGAATTTGATTAATTGAGAGGCATCCTGTTCATTCTAAAAACTTTTTTTTTAATTAATTGGGGTGTGAGATTCAAACTTGAAACATCTTTCAACATTGAAACGAAAAGTACATTTAGGCAAAGGCTCTTAACTGCTTCACTACCTACGATGCACTATATGAAGGTTCTCAATCATATTATAGAGGGGAAAGACAGCGAAAAGAAAAGAAAAAACAAAAATTGAATGACCATTGATATGCAAATATAATTTGGTTAAAAAAAATACTTCAATGAGAAGAGAAAAAACAGAAAACAATGGCAGGGTTTTAGAAAGATATGGAGATAAAATTTATACTGCGATGATGCCCTATGCTTGCAAGCTCTTGATCCAGGAACTCCAATCGATGAACATTGTTCCTCGCTTAACACCGGCGGAGGCGGACAAGGAATGAAGTTGTCAACTATTGACTTTTCTTGACACGGCAAAGTACAAATTGAAAGGTGCCTGCCTTCAACGTACTCTAGTTTTCCATTGTTAGGCAGTTGCGGCATGACATAGATGTTGGCTTAAGAAATTGGAGGTGATTTTGAAATAGTAAATAACAGTGTTGTACATAAATATGCCCCTTTGAATCATCTCTCTTCTGAAATAATTTAATAATTGAGAGAGTCAAGGAAGAACCAAAAAAAAAAAAAAAACCCTATGAAGCAAAATATCCAACCAAGTCGAGCAAACGACTCAACCTAAGGAAGAAAAAAATCGAACTCTAGGAAGAAAAAACCAAAACCAAATGAAGCAATGAGGCAAAATATTTAACCAGTGATACAAAAACAGACCCTTATGAAGCAAAAAATCGAACCCTACAAAAGAACGAAGGGGTTTGTGCTAAAATAGCCATTTTTCACAACTTTTATTCTATAATAGCCGCTATCCCAAACTTAATGAAGAAAAAACTGAATCCTATAAAGCAAACCATATTGTTAAAAATAAAAAACAAAATTAGTGTTTCTTAATTTTTTTTTTTTTCAAAAGGTTTTTGTAGTATTTTATTTCATCACTAAAAAAAAAAAAAGAAAAAGAAAACAAAGTGGTGTAGTCTGGTAAAGAAACCATACAATTAGGAATTAAAAGGGTAATCAGGTCATTTCATAACCCATAGAGAAACCCTAACTATAAATCATAACAAGAGATCTAGCCATCTCATCTCGGCAGGGTTTTGAAAGCGCTGAGCTTGAGCGCCACAGTTGTGAATAACCTCCAATTAATCGCCTGCTTGTAGCCATGGTAAGCAGCTTTCGCTCCATCTCTGCTTTTTGTTGCATCTGCTTCATCCCATTTTCCTCTCTTCCTGATCCATCAGTATTTTATGGTATTTACACTCTATGGGGCTGCCCAGAAAGTGAAAGCAAAATATGAAAAGAACATATATTTTTTTTTCTCGAGTTTTCTCTCCAACCAAACACAACATGGTTCAACTTTCGTGGTGTATTTTTTCAGAAGAGTAGATTTATCAGCAACTTTGTATTTTGATCTTGTTTATAATATAATTTTCCGATGCGCTATATCATTTTTACTATTGATTAAGCTTAGAACCATTCAATTACTTGTATAAAGTTTTGATTTTTTGTTCTTCTTTCAATTGGTTTTGTAGTCGAGAAGGAAGACCAGGGAGCCCAAGGAGGAAAATGTGACTCTCGGACCTGCTCTCCGAGATGGAGAGCATGCTTTTGGTGTTGCTCATATTTTTGCCTCATTTAATGATACCTTCATTGTAAGCACTATCTCATTGTTCTTGATTCTTGTAACCATTATTACTTGTAGTTTAAGTTATATATACATTTCTTGTTTTCTAATTGCAGCATGTAACTGACCTGTCTGGAAGGGAGACACTTGTTCGCATCACTGGTATAATATTCAACTTCTCTTTTGTTAATTGAAATAATGTTTTGGTATTTTTTGCTTTGCAATTACATGGTTGGAATTCTCCCCAGTAATTGAGTCAACCCATAATTAATTGTAGAGCTTTTTCATCAGAACTAGTGATGTGTATGAATGATGGGTGCTCAAATATTAATGTATTTGTTTTTTTTCTTCATTGTTAATGTTCTTCATAAACCAGGCAATTTAGTCCTGGCATTTCAAAGATAATTTTCTTTTGATTATGCCGCTGCTGTTGCTATAATACCTTATCACCTTTTTCCCAAATGCAGGTGGTATGAAGGTGAAAGCTGATAGAGATGAATCATCGCCATATGCAGCCATGCTTGCGGCTCAGGATGTTTCTCAACGGTGCAAGGTGTGCATGTTTTCCGTCTACTGGTTTTCAGTTGTATACTTTGAATTATATGCCTTGGTGGATGATTATGTCAATTGGCTACTGCATTACCCCGCTTGTTGATGGTAATTTGATATTATGCAGAAAACTGCTTCTTGACTCTTAGTATTGATTTTGTAGGAGCTTGGCATTACTGCTTTACATATAAAGCTCCGGGCTACTGGAGGGAACAAGACTAAGACTCCTGGTCCTGGTGCCCAATCTGCACTCAGAGCCCTGGCTCGTTCTGGCATGAGAATTGGTCGTATTGGTAATTTCCTTTGCTGTTTTATTTCTGTCTGCCTTGCTAAATTTATTATGCATCCATATCTTTTTTACCCTTTTCTCCCCCTATTGGTTTTAAATGTGTTCTGTGCCTCTCCTGATGCTTTGAACTCCCAAGTGGTGATTGGTAATTCTGGAAATTTGGTCTTATGGCTTTGCTGCTTTTAGAGAACCTATGTAAAGCCTTAGAGCTCATGCCTGATATACGATAATTACTTTGGGTTTGTAGTGTAGAGACACAAACAATGTCATCTAAGTTAAACATTTGAGGTGCTGGTTTTGTAATTTTGAATCCTGAGTTCAGTTCTTGATGTTTGTTTTTTCCTGTTTTGGCAGAGGATGTGACTCCAATTCCCACTGACAGTACTCGTAGAAAGGGTGGCAGAAGGGGAAGAAGGTTGTGATTGCTTACAGTTGTGTGGTTTTAGCTGGCGATGTGGTTTCTGGGATATTTTTGTTTTGGATAAAAAAAAATTATTATCAGCCTTGCTATCGGCTCGGATGTAGTTTTAAACCTAGTTAGATTATTGTGCCGGAAAAGAGAACTAGAATTTGATTTGGTTGACAATTATCATTTGAGCTTTACATATCAAATGCTGTTATTCACTTGTTTCTTCAAGGTTTTTAATCGGATGCTGGATTCTATGTTTTGTACCTCATTGAGCTGAAATAATCGGATGCTATTAATTAGAACATAGATAGCCACTGAAATAATCATGAAATCGAAACAGTCAAGGCTGTCAAGTTTGGCGAAACCTTACCGTGTGAAAGGATTAAAGAACAAAAGGGATGCCTACACAAAAATTCTACTAGAGGAGTGTTAATTTCACTACCTTACGGTTGAGCAGGACATACAATTACTAACAACTAGCTTCTCAGTCCAATAGTAATGTTAGAGACAAATTAAATACTCCCATATTTTTCTCTACACGATGATGCGTCGAACTTGATTGGATTGTTTCAATTAAATTGAAAAAGTGACCGAGTCATTGTTTGGTATGCTAGGACTAAACTTATTGTGTTTTATAAGACTTGGTATGCTAGGACTAAACTTATTGTGTTGGCTCATTGAAGTCCAGGGGAATACCATGCTAGGAATAAATGTGAACCTTATTTACTCATAGCAAAAGAAAAACTGCTACATGAATTGGTGTCCAAAAGTTTAGCGTAATAAAATGGTGTTCCTAGCATTATTGATCATTTGAAGAAAAATAATGGTTTGAAAAGAAAAATGTTGAAATTTAGTGTAAGTATAGAATTCTCAAAAGTAGGGGCCAATCCAGACTAGTTATGCTTCTAAGCAACCGGCCCAACTACATCGGGTCTGCTCGGGTCAAGCCCTGTCTCGTAGCGAAATGAAACCCTAGAAACAAACATTATAAAACCCTGACGAAGCCATTTCCGCCTCTCACTGAGTCTTAGACGAAGGCAGCGCAAGATGCAGATTTTCGTGAAAACCCTAACCGGGAAGACCATCACTCTCGAGGTCGAGAGCAGCGACACCATCGACAATGTCAAGGCCAAGATCCAAGACAAGGAGGGCATTCCACCAGACCAGCAGCGTTTGATTTTTGCTGGCAAGCAGCTTGAAGATGGCCGCACCTTGGCTGACTATAACATCCAGAAAGGTCAGTTTTCCTTTTCTTATCTGGGTTTTTGAATTGATTGGTTTGATTTTTGATTATGGAGTCTAATTTGGTTGCTCTGTTTGTTTCAGAATCGACTCTTCATCTTGTTCTGAGGCTCCGTGGAGGTATTATTGAGCCTTCTTTGATGGCTTTGGCTCGCAAGTACAACCAGGACAAAATGATTTGCAGAAAGTAATGTTCTTTTTCACCTCAAATCTGTTTGTTTATGTGCAAATGATGTGATTTACTGAGAACTTTTTTGGGTTTTCTTGTTGTAGGCTGTTATTGATTTAGTTCTAAATTCTGATTTAGAAAACTTATGGGACAATTACTTAGCCTCCTTTTCTGATAATGTGCGATTGAGGTTATACTTGTCCCAATACAAATTTCCATTCTCTTAACTTTGTCAGCTGGGCTCAATCAATTGCAGCTGATTTTCATGAGTGGTACATTATTTTGTTATTATTATATTTACTTTGTAAACCCTGAATATCATAGCTATGTGAAACACTTGCTGCATTTTGGTCCTATAGTTAATTGAGATTTGATATGCGAATAGGGCAGAGTAAGTTGGCTTAACTAATTTAAGCTAACCGTTTGTGATATTAATTAATTTCTTTTTAGGATAGGAATATATTCATAAATTTGGTTCCCATTTCTACCTCCACTCGTCAGATTTGTTGGCTGGATCCATTTAGTGTGAGTTAATCTTGTGGGTGTGGTGGGGCATCATTCTAAGGTTGCGGCAGCTCATGAGCTTAACTTTTGGGACAATTACTTAGCCTCCTTTTTCTGCTGAAATGAATTAAGGTTATGCAAGTTTCAACGTTTATTCCACTCTCTAACTTTAACAGCTGACATAAATTATTTTAAGTTGATATCATAGGTGGGTCAAAATGTTAGTCTTGTTAAATTTTCTTACTAGATTTGGGCTAACCAAATTGTGTGAAAAACTTTCTGCATGAAGAGAGTAGAGGTTCATGTTGAATCAAATGCTCTATAGTGTTGCACTTATGTTCAATGTGTGGTATTGTGGCTTCCAATTTTATTTCCATATTTCCCTGATTGGTCTGTCAACATTTGATGTTGTATGATTGTCCCACGCGCATCTAATTTTATATATTTTCTGGTTTTTTAGATGTTATGCTCGGCTGCATCCAAGGGCAGTGAACTGTAGGAAGAAGAAGTGTGGCCACAGCAACCAGGTACTTTTATCTTTCCTTGGACATGTTTAGTTTTTATTTATTTAGCATTTGAAGTTTGATCAGAGAATTGCATAAGTTTATGATTGATATGCTTAGGATCTCTTTCTGTTCTAAACTGAAGCTGTCTTTTTTTGTTTTCTTGCAGTTGAGGCCAAAGAAGAAGGTCAAATAGACTATTGTTAAAGTAATTTTCCCCTTGTCTAGACTGGAGTTTGAATTTTGCAATTCGGTTAAGTCATTTGCTTTGTATTTGAAGTTAAACAAGTGCAGTTTATATTAAGATATATGAATTTTGGGATAATTTTGGTCTCTTGGTTTATATTTGCCTTGTTATCTGGTTTCCGGATGCTGCTTGAATTTTCCTTTCGGTCGAGTTTTGTGTGATGTGAATGCAGCTAGGTTTTTTCTTTTCCTTTGCTTGGCCAGTTTCATTTTCTTAGCTATGGCATTGTTAAATTTCCAATGTCAATAACCTACCTAATTGAAAAGGAAATGTCAAGTCTTTATTCAGTCGTGTTTAAGGCTTGGGATGGTCGATGGTTTAGATGTAGTGAAAATTACGTTTCCCTTTGAAAATTACGTTTCCCTTTCGGTTGATGTCCAACGGAAGGAAATGTTCTCTTTGGTGGCCGTCATTAAGTGGCATTATAATCCATTTGCTCAATTTGAATGTCCGATGAAGAGCCTGGTTTCTTACTAGTTCCAACTGCTTCCAACATCTGAGGCTGACCCATTTTTTCCCTTGCTATTCCGCCCTTTTCTTTTTACCTTTGTAAGTTGTATTTGAGGTCTCCTGGTGCCTCAATCCTTACCTATTCCATTTTGTTATGTTTTATTGTCAAATTCGAGTACACGTTTTTTTCTTTGTTACATATTCTGCATGATCTATTAGAATCTTTTACCCCTGCAAATGGATGGGCCTCAAAATACCAAGAAGAAGGAAAAGCACAGGTCCTTCCAAGATATTTTAAAAACTCAACGCGATATTGTTAATACTTAGTAGAATAACGGGTCTATAATAAAGGATGCATATATTAATATTGGTAGGATACATATATCATGGAGGAAACTTAGGAAATGGAATCATGGTGGGATAACATGGTAATACACGTGATTGTATTACGGTACCACACTATAATTACACATAGCACATAAATGAATACTTTAATATCATGATGGAAACATATAGATGGATATCAGTTTCGTATTGTAATTTTCTGAATCAAAGACTTAGTATCTATTCCTTTACCATAGAAATTTTCAAGGAATTCTTGGGGCGTGAAGTCTCGATAAATTGGTGGGTTGTGAGGTGACAGAAGCTCTGGAAGAGGGCCAGAGTAACCATCTTCCCTCCATTTGGCTAGGTTGAAAAATACCACAATTGAAATCCGAGATTCCTTCCTGGAGTTGGCCAGCACTCTGTGCTGCACACTTTTATACTCCCCATTTGAGATTATCTGCAGCCTCACCACAAACACACAGAGTCTCATTTTACTTAGTGCCTGTTTGGCATTGCTTATTTGGGGTAATAAGTGATTTTTTAAAATTTTGATAAGCCCAACCCGTTTGGTAAATTGTGAGAAAATCACTTATTGTTAAAAATTGCTGTAAGAGAAAGCTATAAGGGAAAACAGCTAATGAAGTGCTTTCATTTTCTGATTATGCAAGAATTAGTTTCTAAGAGGCGCTGAGTTTAATGATTATGCTGCAATTATTTTTTGATTATGCGTAAAATCAATAACAACAACACTTTTAACAAAATTTTTACCAAACGCCAAACTGCTTTCTCTCACAGCAAATTTGGCAATGATTATTTTCACAGCACAAGATACTCCCTTCCCTTCACCTTCACCTACCTTTATGCTCTATTGAAATAACAAAACAAAACAAAAGTTTAACCGTTTATTATTATTACTTTTATAGTAAATTGAGCTTAGACCCATAAAATTCATTTAAAATCACCTACAACCCTTTCCTTTAGTTTTCTATTTAAAATACCCAATTTTTTCAAATAATACCCGATGACTAGGATTCAACTAAGCAAGTTACCTAATATAACTTAAAATCTGATTTATTATATTTTTTTTGGATTCCAAAACTACCCATATTTATAAGTTAATGTGTTATTGGAGGTGCAACAAATAACACCCGTTGAATTTGGAAATATCTCCAAATAGTTGTAATAGATGTAGGAACTAATTTAGAAACTTATTTGAAATTAAATGTTAAATTCCACATTAAAGTATTAGTAATCTATTTTACAACTAGTAATCTATTTTTGAATTAATGGTGTTTTCCTTCTATGAATTACGACTAGTAATCTATTTAAAATATTAATAATTTAAATTCAATATTAAATTTAGGAATTAATGTTGTTTTCTTTTTATGAATTATACGATCAATATTCTTTTTTATTATAATTTTATGAATAATAGTGTACATTCTAATTATGTTGAAAAATAATTTGATAATCTATTTATTGTTTTATTTTTAAAACATTTTTTTAATGAACCTATTTTTTCTCCAAATATTGTACCTATTTTTTTCTTTATTACTTGTTTTATGAAAAATAATTTGATCATCTTTTTATTGTTTGTTTTACGAAAATAATTTTTTTTTAAATGAGCCTATTTTTTCTCTCAAAATAATGTACATAAGTTTGAAATTGGGTTTTACACATAGATTTATAAAATGATGGGTATATGTCTAGTAAATAGAAATTATAGGGACCTATATTGGACAAGCCCATCCTCCACCTAACTTGCATATCAAATTATTTTCAATAAAGGAAAAACTGTAAAGAGAAAAAAGGTTATGGTGTGTATCCTGTTCCTGTACTGTAAGTACGAAATGACAATGCAAATCTATTGAATCCAACTAGATTATAGCCCCACGCTAGATCGGCATGCTGCATCAGTTAGAGTTTTACATGTTATGGTGTTAGACTATCAATCAAAATATTAGATTCTGAGTTGAATTTACCTGAAGAAAATCTCCAACGTTAATGATCAAACCACCAGGCACAGGCTTCACATCCAGCCACTCATTCTCATGCCTAACCTGCAACCCCGGCACATGGTTTTGCAACAAGACCGTCAAGAACCCCGGATCCGTATGCGCCTTAATCCCTACCGTCAGATCAGGCTGAGGACAGTAAGGATAGCAGATCCCCACAAGCGCCCTTTTATCCGAAAACGTCAGCTCCTTAAACCTCCCACGCTCCAACCCTAACCCTTCCGAGAGCAACTCCATAACGTCATCAGCCACCTTGGTTGCATGCAAATCCCATGCAACCAACTCTTCCCTGCACACCTCCGGGATCTCCTCCACGTTGGGCGGCTCCGGCCCCATCCACATCTGCAGATAGTCGTGCCAGCTGGCGGCGGTTGTACGGTACAAGTCGTTGTTGCTGGCATACATAACTCCCTTTCCTTCATCTCGCTTGTAGTACTTGGCTTTCACCTCATGGGGCTGCTCGTGGAAAGCTTTGACCGCGTTGACCGTCTCGTCTAGGACCGAGACGGGCACCCCGTGGTTGGTGACCTGGAAGAAGCCAAAGGTTTTTGCGGCGGCTTTGACCTGGTCAACGATATTGGGGCGGTGGGCAGGGGAGGTGATGTGGGAGAGGTCGATGGTGGGTATGACAGCGACAGTTGGGTTGGAGGAGGGTTTGAGGTTCGATAGGGTTTGAGGGTCGTGGACAAAAATTTGAGGGATGGAAGTGATGCCGGAATCGGAGAGGCCCTTGACTCCCATCTTTGACTCGTCAAATTCCTTCACTTCCTTCACGCGATCATATGAGCTTGAACTTGCGTCAACACTGGCTGCCATTTTCTCACTAGGACTAGTTTTCGACAGAATTGCAAATATATTTCTTCTATGTTATCTATATAGGAAAGGAATAAGTGTTCATTTTTCTTTTATTTATTTATTTTTATATCGTTGAAGTTTCAAGTTTACCTACCGCATTCATTTCCTTTTTCATGGAGTTGGAAAAAAGAGGGTAGAGAGTGCACATCCATGCATGTGTCATCATCTCCATCATGCACGTTATACTTGTTTCAGTAAAAACGTCATATTTTCTTCACCAAAATTCTCCTCCTCTATAGTAATTTAAAATCAATATATTTGTTCACACATTTCAATCTCCACCAGTTATATGAATAATGAAGATTTAATAATTATAAAAAGAGATATTTAGTTATATACCTATTCTTATCACTAAAACTATAAATAAACCATACACCATTTAATTTCTATAAACAAACCCAAAAAAAACCCAAAAAATGAAAGCTAGCTTTATTGAATTTAATTTTGATTATTAAATTACTTTGATGCCCTATTGAGTGTTTTAGGTTTTTTTATGAGGTTTTGGGGTTGGGTTTGTTTTAAGAAATCAATGGCAATTTTTTAATTTAAAAGATATGTTGTAAATGAGTTTTGAGTGTGTTTCTAAAGTCCTTTTCATTTAGGGTTTTTTTTAAATTTTATTTTATAATTTGGGCTCCTATATTGGGTATAATAGTGGATCTCCCTTATAAAAAAACACTAAAAATGTGCTCATTCTTGCATTATAGAAAACAATATTTAGCGCCATACAGAGTACAGTAGACTACTTTGTAAGTCTAATGATAGAACCTTTATGTGTAAAGAGACTCATCTATTTCTCTAAACCTTAATTTCTTTTTTATCGGTTACTTCCTATTCAATAATATATTGAGGCCTTTTGCACCCTCCAAAAAAAAAAAAAACAAAACTTGAATGCCAAAATAATTCCCCATATATAACTATTGTACTTGAAGAGCTCAAAGCAAAAGAGCTGCCAATATAATTTTCATACATTAGCCTTATAATTATGCTTGATTAACTGTTCACCGAAAAATAAATATGTTGGATATATTATATAATTAGGAGGATTTTGGAGACAAATCTGGAACAAGAGAAAACAATTATGGAAGAACAATTCTCAAGAGACTATGAGTTTCCACTCATCCAGTTTTATTCATTTATAGGCATAGAAAATACATAGTTTACTACATAAGTGGTAGGTTGCAATCACATCACATAAGTGGTAGGTTTCAATCACATCACAAAGGTATAGTGGGAGAGATAGGTATTATATTGTGTATGTAGGAATGGTGAGTAGATGGTGGGCATCCATCTTATATCCATCTTATCATGGATTTACGACAGGAAATTGTTGTCCTATGAGACTATGACAAACGACACCGTTTGTGGGCACACTCTTTCTCACGATGAAAATGAGCCAAGTTATGCGACAGGGGAATATAGTGGGTTCCAGGGGAATATAAGGAGTTTTTTTTTATTTTTTTTTTTTGGTTGAGAAATTCTAAGATTGCATTCATAATTCAGCCAAAAAAGTCATTAGCCACAAGGGGCCAAAACAAACTAGCCATAAAGGGCGATTACAATAACGGAGCGGTCGAACAACAAAATTAAGACAATCTGGTGCGCCTCCACAAACGATCACACATGATCGAATAAACTCTGGCATAGGCATCTCAACTAAAATTGCAAACTTAGAATAATCAAAAATAGACAAAGCTTGAAAAAACCAAGCCATAACAATACAAAAAACTCTCACAAAAGAGAGATAAAAAGCTCTCACAAAGGAGAGGTGAAAAGCTCTCACAAAAGGAGATGTGAAAACTCACAGAGAACCTATAGAATCTCTGTACTTATTCCGAACATAAAGAAACCGCAAAAAAATGGAGGTAGAGATCCGACGCCAAAATGCAGATGGAGATCTGACGTCAAAATGCAGGTGGAGATCCAACGCTGAGACGCAATCGCCTATGATGGTTGGAGGAAAATCATAACAAATCGCAATCGCCTATGAGGGAAAACCATTTGCCTCTGACAATAAGGGGAGAAGAGAGGGAGGAAGAGAAAGAGGGGAGAGGAGAGGAAGAACAATGGCTTCCTCCCCCCTCAAAGGGAAAACGGCTCTAGGAGGGTTTTTTGGGCGAGAGGGGAATATAAGGAGTTTAAAGACATATTTTGTGCCTTAATATGCATTAATTCTTTCTCTTTTTCTTTCTTTGATTCGAAAATCAACTTCATTAATGAATAAATGTTACAATATAAGTACATGATTAATTAAACCAAACATAATTTTTCTTGAGATTAAATCCTAAACATTCTATATATGCTCAGAATTCTAAGTTTTGGTTCATCTGTTGAGGAGCATTCATACTCCATGCGGTGAGGGTCTGGACAATAACAGGCTCAGTTCCATTGTTGAAGACGAACAAGTGTGCAGCATCCTTAACGGCTAGTGTGGGATAAACCCTTGATGTGATGCATGTTTTTCCTCCAGCTCCAAAACTTTCAACAACCGAATGATCAATCTGCAGAAAAGAAAAAAAGAAGTTACAAATTGGTTATTAATTCATTAATTAATAAAAATGAGGTACAAAATTGAGAAAGGAAGTGAAGGGCTTAAGTTTTCTCACCAAACTCCTCAATGAAATTTTCTTATCAGCAGATAAATCTACATCTACAAAGCCGGCAAATGATGGTCTATACAACTTTTCATTAAACGGCCTCAATGAAGAACTGTCACAACCAATAAAATTAAGGGTTAACAAATGTGAAGGAATAGTTCCACTGTGAGTACAGAAAAATGGAAGTAGGTCGATGTTATCAAATACCAACAATGTATCAGATACTGTTAACTACTATCATTTACGATAATAAATTAAGAAGAGTAGGACAAAAGACAAACCTTTTTGCGTCCGAGCACATGAGAACCTTATGCTTATTCTCTTTAGTTTTAAAAACTCTAAAGAAGACAGGAGTAAACTCCTCCAGGTTTTGAGAAGCCAGTGTCAAGAGCCCGAATGGACCAATGCCACCTGGAACGTCTGAACGCCTTAGGCTGCAGACGGTTTGGGCATCGAGGTTGGCCCAGTTAGGATCAAACTCTTCGGCTTTGTCCAAACTCCCCAAGGAGAAGGTAACTTCAACGTCGGCCTGAGCAGCAGTTATTCCTTTTACTTCAACATGCTGTCCCTGTTCCACATTTTGATTGTTCATGTCCACCTTTTGCCCCCTCAAAGTTTCTAATTCTTTGATAGGCCATTGCACCACTTGTTTAGCATCGGGGCTTAGCCACACCACCCTTGGAATTGTCTACAAAATTATAACAATCCAAAAAATGAAGCTATCTTAGTATATATGGTAGTGCACATATATAATTGCTATACAAAGTAAGGGGAAATAAAACTATGGGATCAGTTGGTGAGTTGGATTATATGATTGGAAGCAATTCACAATCCTAGTAAGATGTTTGGTGGTCTTAAAACAACGTGGATTTGATTGTGTCTAATACTACTAGGCCCAAATCTAATTGGATTATGAATCCCACCAAAGAGTTTGTTCTCACTTGGATGGGATTATGTCAAATCTTGTTAGGCCATGTAAATAACACACCTCAATCCAATATATCATTGGATTAATGTTATCCTATCCAATCCAATTTTACCTCATAATCCAACTCAATCTCAATCCCGAAACATGTCCTTAATCGAATGAAAAAAAATACAAAATAAAAAGTTAGCAATCATGTACCTGAACTCCAGCCCATCCCTTAGCTTTATCATCGTCAGCAGCATCTGACTCGTTAGCCCAACCACACAAAATCCTCCTATTCTTTGAAGGATCAAAGAAAGTCTTGGAAGCATAAAAGTTTCCATAATCCAATCGCAACCCAGCTCGACCATCCACCGAAGTATTATCAGGCACGTACCTATCTTTCTCAGGAAAATATTTCCCAAGTGTATAGTACTCATACCTAGTCTCATCGAGGCTCACTTTCAAAATATGTTTCACATCCTCACCAACTTTTGATGTGTCCACTCCACTCCTCCCATTCAATGCCAAAGGAAAAAAGTCGGGGCACTCCCACATGCCAGTTTCGGGAGCAGAGTGAAGAGGGTGTTTGGCCTTCACCCAGTACTTGAAATCAATGCTTCTATACAACCAAGCCATCCCTCTATGCTTTCTCTTACCACCCACCAAAATCCTCCAATGACCATTATGCCACCATGCAGTTGTTGGGTCACGAAATTGGCTCGAGTTCATCTCCTGACTAGGGACTACTAAGGGGTTGTCATCGGGTTTGATCCATTCGCGAAGGAATGGGTCGGAGTAATTGGCAGGAACGGCGTAGTTTTGGATCTGACGCTTGTCCGCGTCGAGTCCTGTGTAGAGGATGATGGGCTTGTTGCCTGGGAGAATTGTGGCCGAGCCGGACCAAGTGCCGTTTATGTCAAAGGGTTTGGAAGGGTATATGGCTGGGGGGAGGGCTTCCCAGTTGATGAGATCTTTAGATACTGAGTGAGCCCACACAATGTTGCCCCACACTGCACCTTTGGGGTTGTACTGGTAGAACAAGTGGTAGATACCATTGAAGTACATGGGTGCTGTAAATTCGCAAAAGAGAAATTAATTTGAGTGTTATATTTCTAGATTGTGGAAAAAAAAAAAAAAAAAAAAAGAGAGGCAAAAAGTCTTCAATTTGTTATAATAATTAAGCACTAATTTTCCAAATTTACATGAATTCAATGTTGGGGAAAGAGTACTCACCATTTGGGTCTGTTGGTAATTATCAGAATATTGGGCGGCATGGAAAAAAAACACAAGATTATAGTCAGTGAGTGTAACATTAATAATCAATGGTTAAAGGGATGATAGAATTTATATAAAACACAGATCATATTCGTATTGTGCTTACCGTTAATCCAGTGCTTGGGAGGTTGAAAGTGATACCCAGTTCTATGGAGTTGCTTCACCTCAATGGCAGCAGCATTTTGAAGCCTGGAGTATATGTTGTGTGAGGCTTCAACTCCATTGTTGTTTATGACTAGAAAAACAGAAGCAAAAAAGACGAAAACCAGAGCCAATTTTTTATTGAACATATTATCCATTAGAGCATGCAGAGAATGTATCAAGGGGAAGGAACTAGATTGAAAATAGATCGGGAAATACTTTGGGATAAATAGGCCTTGGGTTATCTATATATAGCAATCCGGACGGTTGCATGAAGATAACCCAAGGCCTATTTGGAGCTGTTTTCCTTATTGGATTAGAGTTGGATGTTTGTTTTTTCGTTAAGGTTTACGACAGGATATGCTTGAAACAGAAACAACCTTATTATGTATAGACCGAAGTGTTATCTGGCAAATGATTCGTATGAATGGTTTTCCTGGAATTCCTCAACAAGAGCTTCCATAGGCATGGCTCTAAATGACTTGATCGTGCCTTTGCTTGGAGCTTCTGTCTCAGTCTTTTCGGGTGTAGATCCACTTGGTTCATAATACTACATATTAATCACCGAAGTCATGAACTGAATTGCAAATGCGCACATATACTAAACCAGTAGGATAAATTGCCAATCTCAGTTACTTTTGTTACATATCAGGCACAAAGTATATCCACTTCATGAAGATAATCATGAGTGATAAGTACATTTTTGGTTTTGGAGTAGCTACTCAAATCATCAATGAGCTATGTTGATTGGAACCACGTTCAATTATTAAATGTTGACAGTATCATTAGCCAAAATGGAATGAGGCAATTCCATTACAGATGAGAATGAACGTGAAAGAATAAACCCGTAGTACGAGCCCCAAAAGATATTAATACTGAGAGTTATACTTGGGTGTTCAAAATAAAAGGGAATATACTCACTTTGTATGATACAATGTTTCTGGCAGAAACAAGGAATGTTGGGTTTCTCCATATTTACAGATTCAATTGTGCCCCCTTACTGCACATTTATGGAGACCAACATGTTATCTTTAAAGGTTATTAAATGCACGGAGTATATTGCCAGAAGCGATTCCCTAAAGATGTATAAATAGCTGGGTTAAAGCTATATAATGTGTCATAAATTTTAATCCATTAAATAAAATCCCTGAATGATTGAAATTGCATGAAGCAAGTCCTTGAAGGACATGTGCCTGAAGCACAAAACCTGTACTCAATTCTAAATACCCATAAATTGCCTCAGTGAGTACATTGATTATAATGTGTTTGCAACACATTAAAACTCATGAAGAGTTCAAGAAATATTTGTCTCGACTTGAAGATCGAGCATTATGCCAACGAGTTTTTTGCTTATACTAAGAAAGTATTGAAGCATTTTTATGTGGGTTAACTGTTTGGCACTTAAATATTTTTCCATAAGTATACTGGACTGGACATTGTATTTTCCAGATAGAGCTCAACTCCATCACCATCATTTTGGGATGATGTGAGGCATATTTGATGCTATCTCCACATAACACCATATACGAGCATATTCTTTCAAGTAAACTTACAAATAGCCCTGATTTTGTGGGATACGCGGACTTTGGAAACTTCTATAGTCACTTACTGGAAAAAGCTAGTCATGAAGATTTCAGGGTGAGATATTCTTCAGGGGGAGCATCCAACAATATTACATGATTGACTAGAAAGATGATCAACAACATGGCTTAAAGATATTTTGCCAAGAATAAGGGGGAGCGTGCTGTCAATAAAGACCTTCACACACTGTACTCTTTTTCCTTCATCCAAGTTTTTATCCCACAGGGTTTTTTTTGGCAAGGTTTTAACGAGGCAGTGTCGCACACGTGTCAAAATACACAGAATTTTATGTTACGTATGGTTATGTACTCTTTTTCCCTTCAACCAATTTTTTTGTCCCACTGGGTTTTTACTGGCAAGTTTTTTAACGAGGCATATTCCATACATGGTGGTCTCCAAGGGGGAGTGTTGTAAAGTCTTGAATGGAGCCCACGCATTTAGAAATAATGAAGAACATCATGATGAAGCTTGTCTGCCATCATTCCTTGAGAGCCAACCACACATCCACGGGAGACAATAATCTTTGCCTATAAAATAAGGCCTCCTTCTCATTTGTAATAAATAGAACAAAAGTCTTAATGAAAAATATCAGATTTCTATGCTTTCTCTATACCTCAATTCTCTTTACAATCTCTTTAGTTTTATAATAAAAATAGAATAATAGGGTATGTAATAAAGGATACATATATCATGGAGTAAACTTAGGAAATGGAATCATGGTGGGATAACATGGTTATACACGTGATCATATACCACACTATAATTACACATAGCACACGAATGAATAGTTTAATATCATGATGGAAACATATAGATGGATATCAGTTTCGTATTGTGATTTTCTGAATCAGAGACTTGGTATCTATTCCTTTACCATAGAAATTTTCAAGGAATTCTTGGGACGTGAAGTCTCGATAAATTGGTGGGTTGTGAGGTGACAGAAGCTCTGGAAGAGGGCCACAGTAACCATCTTCCCTCCATTTGGCTAGGTTGAAAAATATCACAATTGAAATCCGAGATTCCTTCCTGGAGTTGGCCAGCACTCTGTGCTGCACACTTTTATACTTCCCATTCGAGATTATCTGCAGCCTCACCACAAACACAGAGTCTTATTTGGACACAACCAAACTTTGACAAAATATAGTTACCATGAGAAAGTTAATTCATTGGAAGTCCATTTTACTTATTATTTTAACAAGAAGATAAGATTTGGTCTCAAGATACTCCCTTCACTTTTATGCTTTATTGAAATAACAAAACAAAACTTTAAACGTTTATTATTATTTCTTTTAATAAGAAAGAGACCGCTTGTTATTATTCTGTAATGTCGGCTATCGATCCTCCACCTAACTTGCATATCAAATTATTTTCAAAGAAGGAAAAACAGGAAGAAAAAAAAGTTAGGGTGTGTATCCTATACCGTAAGTACGAAATGACGATGCAAATCTATTGAATCCAACCAGATTATAAACCCACACTAGATCCGCATGCCGCATCGGTTAGAATTTTACATGTTATGTTGTTAGACTATCAATTAAAATATTAGATTCAGAGTTGAATTTACCTGAAGAAAATCTCCAACGTTAATGATCAAACCACCAGGCACAGGCTTCACATCCAACCACTCATTCTCATGCCTAACCTGCAACCCCGGCACATGGTTTTGCAACAGAACCGTCACGATCCCGGGATCCGTATGCGCCTTAATCCCTACCGTCAGATCAGGCTGAGGACAGTAAGGATAGCAGTGCCCCACAAGCGCCCTTGTATCCGAAAACGTCAGCTCCTTAAACCTCCCACGCTCCAACCCTAACCCTTCCGAGAGCAACTCCATAATGTCATCAGCCACCTTGGTTGCATGCAAATCCCATGCAACCAACTCTTCCCTGCACACCTCCGGAATCTCCTCCACGTTGGGCGGCTCCGGCCCCATCCACATCTGCAGCGAGTCGTGCCAGCTGGCCGCGGTTGTACGGTACAAGTCGTTGTTGCTGGCATACATAACTCCCTTTCCTTCATCTCGCTTGTAGTACTTGGCTTTCACCTCAAGGGGCTGCTCGTGGAAAGCTTTGACAGCGTTCACTGTCTCGTCTAGGACCGAGACGGGCACCCCGTGGTTGGTGACCTGGAAGAAGCCAAAGGTTTTCGCGGCGGCTTTGACCTGGTCAACGATATTGGGGCGGTGGGCAGGGGAGGTGATGTGGGAGAGGTCGATGGTGGGTATGACAGCGGCAGTTGGGTTGGAGGTGAGTTTGAGGTCGGACAGGGTTTGAGGGTCGTGGACAAAAAATTGAGGGATGGACTTGATGCCGGAATCGGAGAGGCCCTTGACTCCCATCTTTGACTCGTCAAATTCCTTCACTTCCTTCATGCGATCATATGAGCTTGAACTTGCATCAACACTGGCTGCCATTTTCTCACTAGGACTAGTTTTCGACAGAATTGCAAATATATTTCTTCTATGTTATATATATAGGAAAGGAAACGTGTTCATTTTTCTTTTATTTATTTATTTTTATATCGTTGAAGTTTCAAGTTTACCTACCGCATTCATTTCCTTTTTCATGGAGTTGGAAAAAAAAGGGTGGAGAATGCACATCCATGCATGTGTCATCATCCCCATTATGCACGTTATACTACTTTCAGTAAAAAAGTCATATTTTCTCCACCAAAATTCTGACTCGTTTGTATTTTATTTCAGTTTTGTCAAATTATTCTTGGTGTCAATAAAGTATTTCAATATTGGGATTACCAATCTCCTCCTCTATAGTAATTTAAAATTAATATATTTGTTCACACATTTCAATCTCCACCAGTTATATGGATAATGAAGACTTAATAATTATAAAAATGGATATTCATTGAAATGTCACCTCAACTTATATCTTAGTTTCAATTTGTCACCTGAAAAAAAAATTTAAGTGAAATGTCACCTGAATTTTTCAAAATCCATGATTTGTCACTTGAGTTGAACATCATCTGATTTTCCATCTATTTTCAAGGATATTTTAAAATGGAAAAAATTATTATTAAAAAAAATAAAGCTTAAATGTAAAAATGGCTGGGGGATTAAATGTGAAAAGATATATAATTTTTATAATTTTCAAGGGTCTTTTCATAATTTTTTTATAATGATTTTTCCATTTTTAAAATACTCTTGAAAATAAAAAGACTAAAATACCCTTGAAAATAGTTGGAAAATTGGATGATGTTTAAGTGAGGTGACAAATCATGGATTTTGAAAAATTCAGGTGACATTTCACTTAAATTTTTTTTTCAGGTGACAAATTGAAATTAAGGTATAAGTTCATGTGACATTTCAATGAATATCCCTTATAAAAAACACTAAGAATGTGCTCATTCTTGCATTATAGAAAATAATGCTTAGCGCTATACGGAGTAGAGTAGGCTACTTTGTAAGTCCAACGATCGAACCTTTATGTGTAAAGAGACTCATCTATTTCTCTAAGCCTTAATTTCTTTTTTATCGGTTACTTCCTATTCAATAATATATTGACGCCTTTTGCACCCAAAAAAACAAAAAACAAAAAACAATACTTGAATGCCAAAATAATTCCCCATAACTATTGTACTTGAAGAGCTCAAAGCAACAGAGCTGCCTATATAATTTTCATACATTAGCCTTATAATTATGTTTGATTAACTGTTCACCGAAAAATAAATATGTTGGATATATTATATAATTAAGAGGATTTTGGAGAGAAATTTGGAAGAAGAGAAAACAATTATGGAAGAACAATTCTCAAGAGCTCAACCATGAGTTTCCACTCATCTAGTCTTGTGTGTTTTTCATTCATCTTTGGTGCCTATTTATAGGCATAGAAAATATACGTAGTTTACTACATAAGTGGTAGGTTTCAATCACATCACAAAGGTATTATATTGTGTATGTAGGAATGGTGAGTATATGGTGGGCATCCATCTTATCATGGATTTACAACAGGATATTGTTGTCCTATGAGACAGACTATGAAAATGAGCCAAGTTATGCGACGGGGGAATATTGTGGGTTCTAGGGTACATGTGTTGTTGATGTTGTTGGGCCTCTGTTTTGAGCAACAAGGCAAAACATGAATTCACAATAAGGAGTTTAAAGACATATATTTTGTGCCTTAATATGCATTAATTCTTTCTCTTTTTCTTTCTTTGATTCGAAAATCAACTTCATTAATGAATAAATGTTACAGTATAAGTACATGATTCCTAAACATTCTATATATGCTCAGAATTCTAAGTTTTGGTTCATCTGTTGAGGAGCATTCATACTCCATGCGGTGAGGGTCTGGACAGTAACAGGCTCAGTTCCATTGTTGAAGACGAACAAGTGTGCAGCATCCTTAACGGCTAGTGTGGGATAAACCCTTGATGTGATGCATGTTTTTCCTCCAGCTCCAAAACTTTCAACAACCGAATGATCAATCTGCAGAAAAGAAAAAAAAAGGTTACAAATTGGTTATTAATTCATTAATTAATAAAAATGAGGTGCAAAATTGAGAAAGGAAGTGAAGGGCTTAAGTTTTCTCACCAAACTCCTCAGTGAAATCTTCTTATCAGCAGATAAATCTACATCTACAAAGCCGGCAAATGATGGTCTATACAAGTTTTCATTAAACGGCCTCAATGAAGAACTGTCACATCCAATAAAATTAAGGGTTAATGAAAGGAATAGTTCCACGGTGAGTACAGAAAAATAGAAGTAGGTCGATGTTATCAAATATCAACAATGAACCAGATACTGTAAACTACTATCATTTTTCGATAATAAATTAAGAAGAGTAGGACAAAGACAAACCTTTTTGCGTCAGAGCACATGAGAACCTTATGCTTATTCTCTTTAGTTTTAAAAACTCTAAAGAAGACAGGAGTAAACTCCTCCAGATTTTGAGAAGCCAGTGTCAAGAGCCCAAATGGACCGACGCCACCTGGAACGTCCGAACGCCTTAGGCTGCAGACGGTTTGGGCATCGAGGTTGGCCCAGTTAGGATCAAACTCCTCAGCTTTGTCCAAACTCCCCAAGGAGAAGGTAACTTCAACGTCGGCCTGAGCAGCAGTTATTCCTTTTACTTCAACATGCTGTCCCTGTTCCACATTTTGATTGTTCATGTCCACCTTTTGCCCCCTCAAAGTTTCTAATTCTTTGATAGGCCATTGCACCACTTGTTTAGCGTCGGGGCTTAGCCACACCACCCTTGGAATTGTCTACAAAATTATAACAATCCAAAAAATGAAGCTATCTTAGTATATATGGTAGTGCACATATATAATTGCTATATAAAGTAAGGAGAAATAAAACTACGGGATCAGTTGGTGAGTTGGATTATATGATTGGATGCGATTCACAATCCTAGTACTACTAGGCCCAAATCTAATTGGATTATGAATCCCACCAAAGAGTTTGTTTTCACTTGGATGAGATTATGTCAAATCCTGTCGGGCCATGTAAGTAACACACTTCAATCCAACATTTCATCAGATTAGTGTTATGCTCTCCAATCCAATTTTACCTCATAATCCAACTCAATCTCAAGCCTGGAACATGTCTTTAATCAAATGACAAAAAAAATACAAAATAAAAAGTCAGCTAACATACCTGAACTCCAGCCCATCCCTTAGCTTTATCATCGTCAGCAGCATCTGACTCGTTAGCCCAACCCCACAAAATCCTCCTATTCTTTGAAGGATCAAAGAAAGTCTTGGAAGCATAAAAGTTTCCATAATCCAATCGCAACCCAGCTCGACCATCCACCGAAGTATTATCAGGCACGTACCTATCTTTCTCGGGAACATATTTCCCAAGTGTATAGTACTCATACCTAGTCTCATCAAGGCTCACTTTCAAAATATGTTTCACATCCTCACCAACTTTTGATGTGTCCACTCCACTCCTCCCATTCAATGCCAAAGGAAAAAAGTCGGGGCATTCCCACATGCCAGTTTCGGGAGCAGAGTGAAGAGGGTGCTTGGCCTTCACCCAGTACTTGAAATCAATACTTCTATACAACCAAGCCATCCCTCTATGCTTTCTCTTGCCACCCACCAAAATCCTCCAATGACCATTATGCCACCATGCAGTTGTTGGGTCACGAAATTGGCTCGAGTTCATCTCCTGGCTAGGGACTACTAGGGGGTTGTCATCGGGTTTGATCCATTCCCGAAGGAATGGGTCAGAGTAATTGGCTGGAACGGCATAGTTTTGGATCTGACGCTTGTCCGCGTCAAGTCCTGTGTAGAGGATGATGGGCTTGTTGCCTGGAAGAATGGTGGCAGAGCCGGACCAAGTGCCGTTTATGTCAAAGGGTTTGGAAGGGTATATGGCTGGGGGGAGGGCTTCCCAGTTGATGAGATCTTTAGATACTGAGTGAGCCCACACAATGTTTCCCCACACTGCACCTTTGGGGTTGTACTGGTAGAACAAGTGGTAGATTCCATTGAAGTACATGGGTGCTGTAAATTTGCAAAAGAGAATTAATTTGAGTGTTATCTTTCTAGATTTTGGAAAAGAGAAAAAAAAAGAGGCAAAAAGTCTTTCATGTTGGGAAGGAGTTCTCACCATTTGGGTCTGTTGATAGTTATCAGAATATTGGCCGCCATGGAAAGGAACACAAGATAAAAGTCAGTGAGTGTAACATTAATAATCAATGGTAAAACACAGTTCGTATTCGTTTCGTACTTACCGTTAATCCAATGCTTTGGAGGCTGAAAGTGATACCCAGTTCTATGGAGTTGCTTCACCTCAACGGCTGCAGCATTCTGAAGCCTGGAGTATATGTTGTGTGAGGCCTGAACGCCATTGTTGTTTATGACCAGAAAAACAGAAGCAGCAAAGACGAAAACCAGACCCAACTTTTTATTCAACATAGTATCCATTAGTTCCGAAGATCCTGCAGAGAATGTATCAAGGGAAGGAACTAGATTGAAAAAAGATCCCGAAATGCTTTGGGATAAATAGGGCTTCTTGGGTTATCTATATATAGCACTAGACTTTGAGAGAAACTAGAATTCGAAATTCTTGACGCCATGCGTACCCTACATTACAAAACAAGAAAAACCAATCAGGACGGTTGGATTAGAGTTGTTTTCCTTACTGGATTATGAGTTGGATTTTTTTTTTTGGTTAAGGATTACGACAGGTATGTTTGAAACACAAACAACCTTATTATCTATAGAAAGCTTGTGCAGGTTTTTTGGACATTTGATTTCTGTTTCAGTTCTTATCTATAAGCTTAACAGTACTTCATATAAACTTCGGTTTTATCGGTGGGATTGGGTTCTTATCTCATTTTTTTGGATATCCATACCTTTTGTAGCGGATTATTTTAGGGTATAGAATCATCTTTTTTAGGGCTTGAAGTTAGGACTTTGACCCTTGGACATAGGATTTAGGATAAGTGTTATCAGGCACACTATTGATGTTGGCAATCCAAGTATTTTAGCTTTAATGTTTATTTTATGTGAAAATTATTTATGCACTTACAAGAGAATTGATAGATGCTTGGAATAAATATTTATAATAAGCCGATTTGACTTAAGACCAAAGATATTTATTCCAATCGTGAGGTAACAGGATTGTTTCGTGCCTTAATGCTTCCCATTGCCTTTTATCTATTTGATACAAAAGGAAAAGTAGGGGACTTTGCCATATAAGGGAAAATAGGAGGGCGCGAAGTTAAAATGGTCCAATATTTCCAAAATTAAATAAACCGGTCCAATTACTTTTTGACAATGATATTAAACAACTCTCATGTCATTCATTAAGAGCATCCACAGTGGGGGATGTATTTTTGGGGGTGTACTCCCCTTTACACATTCGGGGGGTGTAAATACATTTTTTGCTCCGATGGGAAACAATGTAAAGCCACTTTTACATCCTTTTTTCTTCATTTTCCTCTCTTTTCTCGAGTGAGTCCCGCCTGCAAATGTGCATTTTATTTTACATCTCCATGGTAGTGATGTATGTTTACAACTCTTTACATCTCCCCATTGAAGATGATTCCAGTGACAAGGGGTGTATATTTAACAAACACCCCCTTATACACCCTCCCATTATGGATGCTCTAAGAGTGACATTGAACAAGCCGGTCCTATTTTGTGTATAATTTTTTTCAGTGGACCAGAAACATGGCCAAAGGGTGCCACACTTGACTAATTGTGCCTCTATAATCAATCGGCATGCTAGGTTCAACTACTTGAAGCTATTAATGGACAACTATTTTTATCCATTTTCCGTTTTTTTAAAAATATCTCAGTTACAACCCGACCATTGCTTAGAGTTTAGAATTGTACATTTAAGAGCTCAAATCTTGGTTTCTAAGCCGGCCTTGGGTTTTGGACTGTACAAATTTCGTAAAAACCTAGCATTCAAGCGATATGAGTCGATCAATTGGTAAGAGAAAAAAAAACGACATGGGTGGATTGACCACCGATGGATCAGAAGTTGCATCCCCAAAAGAAAAAAAACAGTATCTGATCTTTAAGATAAGAGTAGAAATGTATATAGTCAATCAAAATGGGATTCAAACATCACATCCTATATATATATGGTGAGGAAAGCCAAGGAGGACCTTCCAAGTACAATCCAAAAAGCACCCATAAGACTAAGCCCGTGTTTGGCTAGTGAGTGGGAAATAGCCTAGTTTGTCTCCCTAGATTACTATAACATGCCGGATTACATCATATATATTCTTCGCTCAGAAGTTTAAATTTTGGTTCATTAGCTTAGGAGGACTCATGCTCCATGCGCTGAGGGTCTCTACAGAAACAGGCTCAGTCCCATTGTTGAACACAAACAAGTGAGCAGCATCTTTGACAGCTAATGTGGGATAAACCCTGGACAAGATGCATGTTTTTCCTCCAGCTGCGAAACTTTCGACAACGGAATGATCAATCTGCAATTGGAAAAGAAAAAAAAACAAAGGAAAAAAAGGACATTAGTTATGAGTTCTTGAAAAACTTTTTTACTTATAAAAATGAGTTACAATTAAACTGAGAAAAAGAAAGGGTTAAAGGTAATTCGTACCAAACTCCTTAGAGAAATCTTCTTCTCAGCAGCTAAATTTACATCTACATAGCCAGCAAATGATGGTCTATACTGTTTGATGTCAAACGGCCTCAAAGTTGAACTGCTCCATCCAATTAAATTCAGTGTTAATTTTTTTTTTTTAAAGAACAATAAAGAAAAATTGAGCTAATAGTTGGAGGTAGGAGGACAGAGACAAACCCTTTTGCATCAGAGCACATGAGAACCTTATGCTTATTGTCTTTAGTTTTAAAAACCCTAAAGAAGACAGGAGTGAACTCCTCTAGGTTTTGTGAAGCCAACGTCGCGAGCCCAAATGGACCGACGCCCCCTTGAACATGCGAACGCTTTAGGGCACAAACTGATTCGGCGTCAAGCTTTTCCCAGTTAGGATCAAACTCCTCAGCTTTGTCCAAGCTCGCCAGCGAGAATGTAACATCAACGTCAGCCTGAGCAGCGGTTATTCCTTTAACTTCAACAAGTTTTCCCGGCATCATATTTTGAATACTTTTCAAGTCGACCTTTTGTCCCCTCAAAGTTTCTAATTCTGCAACAGGCCATTGGAGCACTTGTTTCCCATCGGGGCTCAGCCACACCTCCCTTGGAATTGCCTGCAAAATTTGAACACCCATAAAAAATTAAGAAATGCCAATATATAGTAATGTTGTCTACAATGGTTCATAAATATAGGATTTCTTCACCCAAAAAAAAAACAATTCTAAAAAGCAATCACATTTTTAATACGACAATAATGAATCACCGTCAGCTGAAAGGAAAAAGATATAGGACCCAGAAACCATACCTGAATTCCAGCCCATCCCTTAGCTGTATCATCTTCAGATGTATCAGACTCATTAGCCCAACCCCACAGGATCCTCCTATTCTTTGAAGGATCAAAGAAAGTCTTGGAAGCATAAAAATTCCCATAATCCAATCTCAACCCATCCCTACCATCAACCGAAGTGTTATCTGGCAAATAGATATCACCCTCAGGATCATATTTCCCGACTGTGTAATATTCATAGCGAGTCTCATCAAGGCTCACTTTGAACACATGCTTCACGTCCTCACCAACTTTTGATGTGTCCACTCCATTCTTCCCATGCAACGAAACGGGGAAAAAATCGGGGCACTCCCACATGCCAGTTTGGGAGGCAGAGTGGAGAGCGTGCTTGGCCTTGACCCAGTGCTTGAAGTCTTTGCTCCGATAAAGCCACGCCATCCCTCTGTGCTTTCTCTTGCCACCCACCAGCATTCTCCAATGGCCGCCGTGCCACCATGCAGTCGTGGGGTCACGGAATTGGCTGGCGTTCATGTCTGAGCTGGGGATGACGAGGGGATTGTCGTCCGGCTTGAGCCATTCCCGGAGGTAGGGGTCGGATATGTTGGCCGGAACGGCGTAGTTTTGGATCTGTTGCTTGTCGTTGTTGAGGCCGGTGTAGAGGATGACGGGGCGGTTGCCGGGGAGGATGGTGACGGAGCCGGACCAAGTACCGTTTACGTCGAAGGGTTTGGAGGGGAAGATGGCGTGGGGTAGGGCTTCCCAGTTGATGAGGTCTTTGGAGATAGAGTGGGCCCACACAATGTTTCCCCACACAGAACCCTTGGGATTGTATTGGTAGAAAAGGTGGTAGAGACCATTGAAGTACATGGGTCCTGTGCAATTTGCAGTCAAAAGTTAATTAAGGAGATCCAATTAACTGCTGTTGAGAAGTTTTGATATTGTTAATGCCAAAGATTACTCACCATTTGGGTCTGTGGATGGTTGGTTTATCAGCCGCGCGCCATGGAAATATCCGAAAGCAAAACAAGAGTCAGTGAATGAAGTAATTTATGAATGAACAACTTTAAAATACCAATTGCTCGAATTAATATTGTTCGTGATCACAGTAAAGATGTTAGGGACGAAACAAGCAAATTAACGAATCTCACATGCAATAATTACGCATAAATGCATCTCAACCCCGAGAAAAAGAGAAATTTGTGTATGTTCATAGGACGTGTGGAAATACAGTTAATTTTGGAGAATATTTCCACTGTTCCATGTGTATTGAATGATACACCAGCCGTAACATACAAAAATTACTCCGAGAAAAGGCAAACTATAGACATCAATTTTCTTTCCAAATATATTTTAATTTCCCTTATTGAATGAAAGTGAAATATACCAAACTCTTAATTCTTTTTTTACAATTTATGTACCCTTATATCAGAAAAACTTAATGATTTATTTGAAAAAACGATAACAGTAATCAGAATGTTGTATAAGACAATACCGTTAATCCAGTGCTGTGGAGGTTGAAAATGGTAGGCAGTTCTGTGTAGTTGCTTCACCTCACCGGCAGGAACACTTTGAAGCCTAGAGTATATCCTATGCGACGCTTCTACTCTATTGTCGTTAATTGTGACCAACAAAACACACGAAGCAAATAAAAAAACCGGAACTAGCTTTCTTACGAAATCCATATTTACAACATGCAGTGAAGAAAGAAGAGGAAAAATTATGGGATAAATAGGGGTTGAGATATCTATAAATAGCGCTGGAGACTCAGCGACAGACAAGGTGGTACTGGCAGTGGCGATCTATAAGGGTAAAGCGAGAGGTCCAAATTAAATTAAGATGGATGTTTTAAAATTTACATCAAAAAAATTAATGGTATTGCTTGTTAATGTGGAGAATAATAAGGATTAGGTTTGGATTAAGTCTCCTATTACATATTAAAGGAAATTCAACAACCTGACTTATGACTCGGCTTTGACGCCTGACCACCAAGCCATCTACTTGGGTTATTTTTTTGTTAGGAATATTTGGACATTTTGGTAGTCTCTTTTTCTTTTTCTAATGATGATTGGACAACCTATTAAAATGATTTATTAATGGTGCTTAACTATATAAAGACAAATAGAAGGGCACCAAGATAAAATAGTCCAGTCTCTCAAAAATTGAACAAATCAGTCCAGTCGCTATCCAACATTGATATGAGATAACTCTTATGTCACTCATTGAGAGTGATATTGAACAACACTCGGTTCACTATACGACATTGACATAAGAGTTATTTAATGTCATTGTCAGACAGTGACTGGATCGATTTGTCCGATTTTGGAGGGACTGGATCATTTTAACATTTTGTCTTGTGTGAATGACTTTTTATTATTATCATTTTCTGTTTATTAATTGAATGGTTAGATCATCCGCTACATACCTTGGTTATCTTTTTTCTTTTGGTACAATTGTTGGTGCCATCTGGATTGCCTTTTCTAATGCACTAGTATTATGAATAATTTGGATGTTTTTGTTTATAATTGAGTGGCTTCTCTTACTTTCTTTACAATTTTTAGATGTATATACGTATTGAATAATACTAGTCTTGGCTCTTAAAAAAGAAGAGGAATTCCTTCTGAAATCAATATGTGACCAATTGAAAATGGACAGTTGTCCAACCAATGAAAATAATATAAACAATAAATAATTCGGTATAAGTCCAATTCTTATGATATAATTTGGGTACAATCCACACACTAGTAATCCAAGTCCTCTGACTTCAATGCCATATAGGATTACATTCCTTTTCTAATTTTATGATGTAATCATATATATATATATATATATTCCTTTTAAATTTATTTTCATGTTCCAATTATGCTCTTATGATTTAAATCGGGAAAGATTGATTTATATAATAATAATTAGCTAATTAATACAACTATTGATTCTTATTGCAATTCATAAAAGGGTGAGAAATTAATTTTAGGCCAATAATTACTATATTTGACCCTTTAGTTAATTATGATTTGAATTTATAAAATATTTTCTTGTCTATCCATTTGAATTTTGAAAATCCCATAAACATGCGCTAATACAAAAAATAAATAAATAAATTTCCTATAAACTTTCTTCTTCATCTTGTTCATCTTCTTCTTTCTTCTTCCTTCTTTTTCTTCTTACAATCCTATGGAGGAGGTTTAATTATCTATGGACTAGGAATATACATGAATGTTAATCGGGTATGGATAGATAAATTACCTATGGAGGAGGTATACATATGAATGATATTTATCTATGGATATGAATGTTAATTACCTATGGAGGAGATATATGATATGAAATTACCTATGAAGGAGGTAAATCAAACCACCCAAAGACATATATACCTCACCATAAGGTATTCACTAGTTGAAAGCGTTTCATAAATTGAGATTAATTGTAGAAATGTGATACTAATTTATTGATGGCAGTAATTAATAAAATTTAGAGGACTGACTGTACAATGACAACATGTGTAAATGTTTTAAAAACAGTGGCCAAGGTTTTGCATACTTGGCTGGCATGTTGAGTCGATGGATCCAATTCTACGTCAAAAGAGAGGTGGATTGCATTCATAGTGCAAACTCAAAATTGAACCTATATCGAAAGAGCCCCTATAAACAAAAACTTAAAAAGTAACACCAAGAAGCAAGAGTCCTACTTGACCGTGTCCAAGATTTTAAACCTCCCTCTTTTTTAAGGAACCAAGCATCATTGGTACGTATGTATTATAAGTTGTTTAATGGCATTATCAATATATAATGGCGGAACTGTGAACTTAATTATCTTCATTTCATATTTTTTTTATGGGAGGGGAACAAAATATGTAAGGCCAATCTGTAGTTTTAATCCATTAAAAAAAAAAACTCACCCCATAGACACACAGATTAATCTCTTCTTAGGTTATTCCAAACAAGGTTTTAACAAAATAAAAGTATCAGCTCTTCATATAATTAGAATATGTAGATGCTAATTAAACTTAACAACAGATGAAATTATTTTTTGCTGTCTACAACCACCCACAACGCCATGTGTTATGATACATAGATCCTTATTTCCTAGCTCTCAGGCTACATTATTCTACATCATCTTCTTCTAGACCCTAAACCTATGCGTTCATCTGTTGAGGAGCATTCATACTCCATGCAGTGAGGCTCTCTACAGTAATAGTCTCAGTCCCATTGTTGAACACAAACAAGTGAGCTTCCTTGTTAACTGCTAGAGTTGGATAAACCCTAGATGTGATGCATGTTTTTGCTCCAGGTCCAAAACTTTCAACAACAGAATGATCAATCTGTAGTTTTGAAAAACCAGAAAAAGCAAATTAATTATCAGTAATTAATTAAGAAGAATTTATATAATTGCAAATATTAATTGAGTTTAAAAAGGGTTTTTTAAAAAAAGGTACCAAACTCCGGAGGGAAAGCTTCTTGTAAGAAGTCAAATCTACATCCACAAAGCCAGCAAATGATGGTTTATACAGGTTGTTCTGCAGAGACGAACTGTCCCAAACAAAATGGAAAATACAAATGGCAAGAGTTAATTACATGGTAATTACAGTAATTAAGGTAATTAAATTACATACCTTGTTGCATCAGAGCACATGAGAACTAGGTGCCTGCTGCCTTGAGCTTTAAAAATCCTGAAGAAAACAGGAGTGAATTCCTCTAGGTTTTGTGATGCTAGTGTCAAAAGTCCAAAAGGCCCAAGGCCACCTTGAATTTTTGAACCCTTTAGGCCACAAAGGCTTTGGGCATCGAGGCTGGTCCAGCTAGGGTCAAAATCTTCGGCTTTGTCCAAGCTAGGGATTGTGAAGAGAACATCAACATCGGCCTGTGTGGTCCAAGTCCAACAACATAAGTTAATGCAAATCAATAATTCACAAAATAATTCAGTTCAGAAAAGTTAATTTGTATTGCAACATGCATGCATGTTGAGAGGGTCAAACCTGAGCCGCAGTTATTCCTTTAACTTCAACATAACCTCCTAGTTTGAGCTTTTGAATCCTCAACTCGACCTTTTGCCCTCTTAGAGTTTCTAGTTCTTCAATAGGCCATTGCAACAATTGTTTCCCATCTGGACTGAGCCACACCACCCTTGGTATTGTCTGTAGAATTAATACCCAAAATATATATATATATATGTTCAACAAATCAAAATCAACAAACTAATCACAGTACTGATTGTTAGATATGTGATCAGCAATGTAATTAGTACAAATAATCTTGTACGGTTATCACCTGAATTCCGGCCCATCCCTTAGCAACATCATCGTGAGATGTATCAGACTCATTAGCCCACCCCCACAAAATTCTCCTACTCTTTGCAGGATCAAAGAAACTCTTGGATGCATAAAAGTTGCCATAGTCATATCTCAACCCAGACCAACCATCCACCAAGGCTTTATCAGGAACATACCTATCTTTCTCTCGAAAATATTTCCCAAGTGTATAATATTCGTACCTAGTCTCATCAAGGCTCACTTTCATAACATGCTTCACATCCACACCAACCTTTGATGTGTCCAACCCGAATTTGCCAACCAATGGAACGGGGTAAAAATCCGGGCATTCCCACATACCCGTATGGGGAGCCGAGTGAAGTGGGTGATGGGCCTTCACCCAATGCATGAAATCCTTGCTCCTATACAAATGGGCCACCCCTCGATGCTTCCTTTTGCCACCCACCAACATCTTCCAATGCCCATCGACCCACCAAGCCGTTGTTGGGTCACGGAATGCGGTTGCATTCATACCCGCATCCGGGACAACTAGCGGGTTGTTATCGGGCTTGATCCATTCACGGAGGTACGGGTCGGATGCGTTTGCCGGGATGGCGTAGTTTTGGACCTGGCGGTTTTGGGGGTCGATTCCGGTGTAGAGGATAATGGGCTTGTTACCAGGGAGAATAGTGGCGGACCCGGACCAACATCCATTTATGTCAAAGGGCTTGGATGGGTATATTGCAGGCTTAAGGGCTTCCCAATTGATCAGATCCTTGGAGACTGAATGGGCCCAAACAATGTTGCCCCAAACCGCACCTTTGGGATTGTACTGATAGAACAAGTGGTACAGACCACCAAAGTACATAGGTCCTGTTTGCATTCAGAAAATAGTAAATTAAGAGAATGATTAAGGAATTAATTTAGACTATAATTGGTAATTGAAATAAAGGGTTGCAAAATCTGAACGTTGGGAAAGAGAGACTCACCATTAGGGTCTGGGGTTGATTGGTTCATGGGCCACCATTGAAAGGACAAAATACAACAACAAAAAAAGTCAGTGACTCTACTAACTAGAAGAGGATTTAGGAATGGATATAACAGTTGTTCGGCAAACATAGAAAGGTCATTCATTAATTGCCAACAGTCTAGTCTAGCGGAAAGGGCATTGACTACTGTGACAGTGTGTAGGAAATCTCTCTTCCTTAATATCGCTTATATAAATATAAAAATAAAAAGATCCATAATATAATTTTATATTTAAGATATAATATTTTACCAGCTGTGATGATTTAACTGTTGATTTTCATAACTTTAGAAAGAATAACCATAATGAGTTTTGACTGAGGCAGATCTGGAACATGTATCAGGTGAAATTTACAGAATGATATGACACCAAAACCTGAAGCCTGTGATCAAAACTGACCAAAACTAGCTATTTTCCAGGACACAGTAATCAATGGCCGAAAGAAAAAAAAAACCACCGCACCCATTTATTTTTATTTTTATTTTTATTTCAGCTGTAGGTTACTAAAAAGTAAAGCTATAATGCAAATGTGACATGGTCTCACAGATAAATGACTAGGATGTTGATTTTCTGAGGACCATTCAAGAACCACTAGGGTAGCTAGGCATGCCAAGATGGTGGTCCATGCACCGCAATATTTAAATTGAATCATTGATATCCATCCATATTTACTAATTAGATATGTATGTCTATAAAGTGCAAATAAGTTGATAGCAACACATCAAAAATGCAATGAACACCTAAAAGATTAACCCAACTAAAATAGAAATACAGGTAACAATGTCTAACACCTAATTATGAACGACACTATGAAAAAGTCATTATGTATGAAAAAATTACATTTCACTGAATATGTATATAATGACTTTATCACAAAGCGAATAACAACTATTAAAATTCAAAAGAAAGAAATTTAAAATCAAAGTAAATAAAATCCCCACTCTAATGGACGGTTAAAAAAGTGTCGAACTAGTGCTCTCAGTACATAAAAATAGGCTCATTTTTTTCTTGAACAAGATAGAAAGGGTTAAAGCACTTAAATTCACATACTCTGATAATGGCATCCATATTGAGCAAAACAATACAAACCCTTTTATTATTCTTCAATTAGGTAATTCCCACTAGCTACCAAAAAAGAAAGGAAAGATAAAAGCCTACAGAGCTTAAACACTATGGCAAAAGATTAATGCCTGTAGACGTCTCTTCATAATCGCATGCTTGCTTGGTTTCTTCTTTTTTGGAAAGTGCTTGCTTGGCTCGATGTTCATAAGTAACCGTGTAATTAAGGAAGTTATACGACATGCAATATTGTGCAGATGAAAGAAACAAAAACCAAACTTGAAGATCATCATCATCTTAGAAAGTTTGTAGAATTGATTAAACAAAGTAGTACCAACCGTTAATCCAGTTGCTTGGAGGTTGAAAGTGAAACGCAGTTCTGTGGACTTGGTTGACCTTGACGGCAGCAAGAGACTGAAACTCGGGGTAAACGTTGTGTGATGCTTCGACGGCGTCGTTTTTTATGACAAAAACACAACAACAAGCAAGTAAAAGAACTTGAAGGAACTTTTTTAAAGTATCCATTAAAACACAAGTGGCAGATTAATTATAGCAGAGAAGGGAAGAAGGGCTTGATATAATAACATAGAGAGAAAGAAAGGACAATGGGGGAGAGTTTAGTGATATCTTATCATGTTTATATATAGTGTGAGGCTCAGTGAGAGAGAGAGAGAGAGAGAGAGAGAGAGAGAGAAGTGGAAGGAAGTTTAATAAAGAAAGTGGTGCTGCTAGATGTCGAGAATAATAAGGATTGGATTAAGGATAACTTTGTTATTAATCGAGCGGTTAGTTATGGGAATTTAAAAGACAAATAAAAGTTAAAGGACTTCGTGGGTAAAAGTTTACACTCCAAAGAGGCCATGTGTTCATGGGTCCAAGTCCTTAAGTTAATAAAGTGTTAATTAGCACACTCAAATGTTGACAGATTATTTCAATCTTCAGAGTTCTCAAATAAATAATCGGTGTTGTTCATTCATGTCTTCTCTTGCGTTTATTTTACATACGGATACACCATCATGTCTTCTCTTACGTTTATTTCACATACGGAATCATTCAATATGTAAGTTCATCTAATAATTTTTAATCAAAAAACCCCAAGGAATGGGATGTGATTCTCATTCTTTATTTATGATATTCCATCTTTTCCTATACTGATTGATGGTAAGTAAATATGCCATGAATTTTTATCCAAAATAAATCATCAACTAAACTAAAAGAGCTACAGTTGGTAAAATATCAATACACTTGAAAAGTAAAATATGTTCTATAGAGAGAGAGAGAGAGAGAACGCTTCAGGATCTCATCGGATCTTAGGTGTTCTTTAACTTTTTGTGGACCTATGTCGATCTACTCTTCTTTTGGCATATCAATTGTCTCACATATGGGCTGGCTTTGTTTGTGATCTTGTGAGACTGCTCTTTGAGGTATTGTGGCTTGATCATGCTAGATCCACTACTCATTGGTGTGTTGAGGCCCTGAAATAACTAGGTAGCGCTCTCTACGTCATCACCGAAGGAAGATTAGTGCCGAGGTTGGTTTGATTATTTTGGTTTAGTTTGTTCAATAAAGTCCATAAACTCTATGAGTTTTATGTATTTTTGCTCTCATGATTCCAAAAACTTAGTTGAATTTGTTGGGTATTCTTAGTCTCTTTAAGAAAGTCATGTTGGTTAGCGACTAGTTTTTGTCTTTGATGTCATTAGACTAGATTCACGGAAATTATAGTTGTTGAAAGGGGTTTTAGAAAAAAAAAAATTCAAGTGTTATTCTCCCCATATTGTTTCAATTTTTCGGCTAGCTCAGGTCACTGGGAAGTTTTATCCATGGTTGCCAAATTGATATTGGGATGGCTTCCTTTATAGTCCATCTCCTTCGTACTCTTTATTCTTATTGGTCTAATAAAATTCTATCACTTTTTTTATCAAAAAAATATTGAAAAGTAAAATATCACTAAACTAAAAGAGCTATAGTTGGTAAAATATCAATAGACTTTATCTAGTGGTACCTCTCTTACTAAAGTTAGAAGATATCCCAAATTTGAATCCTCCTACACCACTGATGATTTTCAATTTTGGTTACAAAGCCCAAATTGAAGTGACTCTAAATCGATTTTAATGGTTTAAATCATTTCAAACGATAAAGGTATGGATCCAAAGAACCCTATTCGATGATGATGTGGTGGAATATAATACAGAATCAAATTGTAACATGTTCTGGATATTGTACATTCTCATGGGCATTTTTGGGTCGGCATTAGATCAGATTGAAGAGTTTTCCAAAGAAATAAAGCCGTAGCTGCCTTTCTTCTTTCTATTTTTATCCCAGCTCTATTTGTGGTGTTTTAATATTTATGTGGGTATAGGAATACTCTATCCACTTCTCGGACATCAAGGTGGTTCATGTTCAAACTCGAGATCAAACGAGTAGTGATTTTAGTTAGTGAGATTTCCAACCCACTTTTAAGAGATTATTTAGGGCAGAATAGTTATTAAGTGCAGCTCATTTTGAAATGAGAGCCCCAAGGACTCATGGCATCCGCCAAGGTTCAAGACATTTACATGCAGCCATCAATCCCCCGCTTTGATGGTCATTATGATCATTGGAGCATGTTAATGGAGAACTTTCTGAGATCCAAAGATTGAAACTGGAATTGTTGAACCATATATAACCAGAAGCAGGAGTAGTGTTGACGGAAGCACAGAGAGACTCTAGAAGATCAAAACCTGTTTTTTCAAAATGTTTTAACTGAGGATGAACTAAACCTTAAGAACAACTGCAACATTATTTTCTTTTCAAAATTGAAACCTTAAGCCTGTCTATAAAATGTCTGGTAAAAAAGGTTATACACAAGAATTTGTCGTCTAACTGGTTTGTTTTCTTCTACCTGTGATAATGTTTGGTGGGACTAATTGATATGTGATGGATACCGTCTCTTGTTTTCCAGTTTAGGGTTCTTGACAATTCTCATCTAATCTCCACATTGCAAAGATGATAACTTTTAACTAAAATCTGCATAGCTTTCACATTTATTGTGTTCTGTACCTTCATGCTCATTACCTATCTTCCACTCCAAATCCAAACCCATGCTTGCTTGGGACAAGAAGACTTTTATGTCGTATACCGCATGGGACAACTTCTCCAATTAACCACATCTATGAAGTCTCTTCTATCAATTCTTCTATGTCCCCAAACATGATTTTGCATTTATCGTTTAAGATCTCCTTCTTTGCACAAACGGGGGTTTAGGAGATTATGTCTGTATCTCCAAAGTATTTGCTAACGAGATGATAGAGATTCTTTTTGAACTTTATTTCCCATCTCCAAATGTAAAACCAAGATGGTAAAGAATACATGGTCACCGAACACTGCATTTGCTAGTGGGTGGGTGCATGTCATTCTCTTCATGTGCTTGCAAAAATTACATACACCTAACACGTGTGTAGAGTAAAGCGTTCTCTTGCCAGACAAATATTTATATTGTGAGACTGTCAATTTGGAACATATATTCAAGCAACTTGAGTCAACAATCAACCCAATCAATGGTCCAAATTCACTAGCAACATGAGCATCTTATATTGACCGAGAGTGTAAACAAGAGAACGTTTTATTCATATGTATATGTTTGGTAACTTGAATAAAAAAAAGATGGGCCTCGGGAGAGCAGAGACAATAGATTGGTTTTCAATCACATGTGCTTAGCAGATGAAAAGACAAACATTTCATTTGGGCCCTTCACGAGGTGTTGGCAAGGCTTTTAACTCTAAAAGGTAATGTGAAGTGAGAGTTTAGCTCAAGTGAAGTGATTAGACTGCATATTGTCTTCATCACGGGAATTGGTGTGGAAAGAAGTGAACAGAATTTTCCAAATCATACAAATATGCTAATGGCTATATTCTCCTCCTCAAATAACACTATTTGAGATCCCTCGACTGAAGGTGACTATATACATACAGTCCCGAACAATTTGATTTCATAAAACGGCTCAAAATAAAGAAATCCATAATAAAAACACCTCAATATTCTGTTTTGTGACACATAAATTGAACTAATAATTAGGGTAACCACAAACTTGATTTCATAGAAATGAGGAGAGAGAAAAAAGGCAGTGAAGGACTTAGGGTATGGGAAATCCAAGAAGCAGGGTCTGGAGTTGACATGGGGAAGGATCATGAACAATTGGCAGAGTGAGCATGAAGACGGTCGAGACCAATTTAAGGATGCTTTGTACAAATAGATCACTGTCTGATTTGTTTGAAGGACACTCAGAGTATTGGACAAGTTAGCATCAGTTTGTCCATCTTGTTTTTCAAGACTGTTGAATCTTGGACCTATGGGCTTAATCACTAAATATGCTTGAGAAAGGGATCTAAACTTGGTTCTGTTTCTTTGTTTAGTCCTAGTTACAGTCGACTTATATGTCTGTACAAGTTCAAAGCTAATATGTATGTACTGGAAACGTATATAATCATCCATGTGTTCTCTTGATAAGCAATTTAATATGCTGATTTTTCCTCTTCCTCTTTCTAAATTCTCTTTTCAGCGATGTTTTTTCCAACAAAAAAAGAAAATCTGAGCCCAGGTTATCATATTTCTTCTATATTGTTCAGGTTCATCAGTATAACAATATATGATATCCGGTATTAACAACTGCTGACTAAAGTCCCTGATGTAGGATATGGGTGAATTGAGTATTTAGGTAGTTTAGCGGAAGCGAAAAACAACGGAAAAAAGAAAATAGAAGAAAAGGGATAGGTCTGGAATCACTCCAGGGGTTTGGCTTCACACCAAGTAGTCTCCAATCTCTGGAAAATAAACTTTTCTTTATATCTCAACAACTCCACTCCATAATGAATTGCATGAGAGGGGTATTAATAGCAAACTAAAACCTAGAGACAATAGGATAAAAAAAATCCCTTGCTAAAACAGAAATTCTAACCTAAATAAAATAGGAAACTTATAAACCCTACTAAAATCAGGAAAACTTAAAAATCTTACTAAAATCTGGAAAACTTAGAACAAGTTAGAAACCAATCGCAGGAATAAAAAAATGCCAGATTTAAAGACCAAATTAAATGACTTCCTCTTCCATCTCTTTCTTTTGTAAACCCTAATGGGTTTGACAAAGATGTCAAGATAAAGCAAGAGAGGAAATCTCACCTTTTTCTTTAGGCTTTTGGAAACTAACCAAAATCACCATCAAATAAGTGAACTACCAATAATCTCCACATGAACAGGTCCCTTCCCTGAAGTGGTGAAACCGGTTTACGTCTCGGACAATGATCACCCTCTGTGTGATAGCTGATACAAACTTAGTAAATGTATGGCAGTCACCGCAAACCCTCAGATTCTTTGTAATTCTGATAGGAGTTCCATCAGCAGTGGCAATAAGGCCAAATGCAATTGCCAACTTCTCACTATGTGAATACAACATACCCAGCTTCACTTCCTCATCAACATCATGTAGCACAAAATTTGTATCAGGAACATAACCAGCCAGCTCCAACTTCTTACCCAAACTCTCGAGCATAGCATAAATCTTTTCTGACCACGGATGAGTCGTATCTCCAGTGCTAAATTGGTAAGTTTTATTGTCCACCTCAATCCATGTCAAACCAGGTACTTTCTTTAGTCTCCTCTGGCTCATCAGATCTCTCATCTTTGCTACATCTTTCCACCTACCTGCTCTTGCATAAATATTTGAAAGCAATACATAATGTCCTGCATTTTCGGGCTGTAGTTCAAGAAGCGAATTCACTGCCTTTTCTGCTAGGTCTATATTCCCATGGATTCTACATGCCCCAAGCAAAGCGCCCCAGAGTCTCTCATCTTTCTCAACTGCCATACTCTCTACCAATTCTAAGGCCTCATCAAGTCTCCCAGCACGTCCCAAGAGATCGACCATACAAGTATAGTGTTTGACGTCTGCTCTGACAGAAAATTCATCCCACATCAAAGAGAAAAACCGAAGACCCTCTTCAATCAAGCCTGAATGACTACAAGCATACAGTAGTGAAACAAATGTGATCACATTTGGTGATACTCCACTATTTAACATCATATGAAAAATATCAATAGCTTTTCGGCCATGTCCATGATAACCATAAGCTGCAATCATGGCACTCCATGTTATAACATTCTTCACTTGCATCCTATCAAAAATTTCCCTCGCAGAATCAATGCACCCACACTTAGCATACATGTCAATCATTGCCGTTCCTAAGATCACATCCAAGGAAAACTTATTCCGGCATATATAATAATGAACAAGTCTAGCCCTATGCATAGCACCCAATTTTGCACAAGCATTAACAATAGTCACCATAGCAACCTTATCCGGCACAACACCTTCTTCTATCATCCAATCAAACAAAACCAAGGACTCATCAGCATTCCTGCACTCAGCAAATGCACCAATCATCACCGTCCACGTTACAAGATCCCTGTTCTGCATTTTATCAAACAGTTGACGAGCATCATCTACAACCTTGCATTTTGCATACATATCCACGAGCGCTGCACAAGCAAAGTTATCTGCAAGCAACCCATGTTTCAAAACAATGTCATGAACCAATCTTCCCATTTTCAGGTCCATCATATCCCTACAAACCCTAATCACAAAAGGCAATGTATAAATATCAGGGGTCACCCCACTTCTAATTAGCTCCCTAAATGTTGCAAAACCATTAGTAAAATCACCAACATTTACAAACCCACCAACCATTACACTCCAAGTCACTGAATCTCTCTCCCCCATCCCACCAAACAGAGCATAAGCATCACCCAAAACCCTACGCTGGGCATACATGTAAAGCAGCTTGTTTGCAACAGTGAGATTTTGGAGCATCCCATTGACAACCACTTGGGCATGGACTTCCCTAATGTGGGAGATATTTCTAGAGCTGAGCAGGGCAGTGACATAGAATTTCGGCCGAGAGCGTGACAAGAGAGGCTGCGGTTCTTTATGTATATGTGTACGGGCGATTCTGGTATCTGCCATAATAGCAGCTGTAGAATACAAGTAGAATCTAAGGATGCCATGGTTTGCAACAAGGTCGGTCTGGTTTTTCAGTTTGAGCATAATAGTGGTTGAGGGAGTCGAAATCTTTTCAAACTGCCATGAGCTTTATAGTTTAAGAATGAGAAGGAAAATGAGCGGGAAAACGAAACCTGGACTGCTACTTTTTTGGTCATCCGTTTTAAAGAAATTAGTATTTTTATAAAAATATATATATATTTAAAAAACAGACGTTTTTAATTAAGAAATTAGCTAATTACACTATACAAAAGTACTGTAATCCAAAGAACTTGAGATATGTCTGAAAAAAGCGCTTTCCTAAAGCAAAAGGAAGCCAAACAATGATCACGTACACAATTGGCTTAACAAAATAGCATATATGGAATAAACCTTAAAACACATGTAGGTTTCTGCCTTCAATATACATTCCTATATCGAGCTACACTGCTAAATCCAAAGACTGGATTTATTGATACACTGACTTGTGCTGGGAACAAGCAATACACCCTTCTCTTACATCCTTCTTTTTCTCAAAAGCAAGAAAAATTGTAGGATAATGATACAAATACAAATACCAATTTAATGCAAGTGATTGAGCTAAAATCACACCACTACTAGTTTAGTTGTGTAAGCGGTGACCGGGGTATAAGTGACGGTTTCAACTCCTTCACATCGAATGATTCGTATGAATGGTTTTCCCGGAATTCCTCAACAAGAGCTTCCATAGGCATGGCTCGAAGTGACTCAATCGTGCCCTTGCTTGGAACTTCTGGCTCAGTCTTTTCAGGTGTAGATCCACTAGGTTCATAATCCTACATATTAAACACCAAGTCATGAACTGAATTGCAAATGCGCACATATACTAAACCAGTAGGATAAATTGCCAACCTCAGTTACTTTTCTTACATATCAGGCACAAAGTATGTTCACTTCATGAAGATAATCATGAGTGATAAGTTCATTAATCCTCATCATCATAATGACAAGTTGTGAGAAAAAACAGCTTACCGCATACTGGTTCTGGAAGGTATCCCGTGCCCTCTCTTCAATTGATGCAGCTTGGCCAGAGTGATCCTCCCGAAAAGTCTCAAGGGTATTTGAATGAGCCTTGATATTCTCCAAGATTTCAGAAATAGATTCACGCTCCTGCTCATGCACACCTGTAGGAGGTTTCATAAATTGTATGCTTAGAAAACTTAAATGAATCTGTATCTACATTTCATGACAACATTCCAATTTCATCATTGTTCAAATCGAAATGCATAAATCCCAAAAGAAAACAACCAAATTCTACAATTATTATAACTGCATTATTTCTAAAAAAAGAAAATATATAGCAAAGAAGCATAGTAGATTGTAGGAGATACAACCCCCAGAGTATGAAACAAAACAATTATTTGTATGTCATCCACTCTCTCAGCCACTTTTCAAACTGCAAACATTTTGGAATGTGTACAACTAACAGGCACTTGATTACCAATTGGATCACGCTAACATTTCATTCACACAATTAAAACATTTATGAAAGAACACTGATCACAAACACATAAGCACAAATCATCTAAGCTGGACTGAGATTCAGAGTATTTGTGCAATCACCAGTTGATATATTAGAATAATAAAAACAAAAACTCACAATCAACATGCTGAATGACATCCTCACTATTCTTTGCCACATCTTGCTCAACTGCAGCCCTCACTGAATTGATCTCAACATCATGTTGCTCATTACAATCAGAAGCATTCCTGCACCAAAATATAATAGATTTAGAGCGATCAACAAACAAAATCTACACTTTGCATAGAACTGAAAACATGTCCCTATATTGTTTAACAAGAAGTGCCCTTTTTTCTGTTAAGGTTAACAAGCAATGTTCTTTCTCCTGTATATACTTTTTTTAAAAGAACATTAAAGCGGGTTGCCCACACAAAATTTAGGCAAAGGCAACAAAAATCCTAATGAACAAGATGTGAGAAGGGTTTCCCCACCTGATAAGTGACACCATGGCTGAAACATGTTTATTTCCCATATCATTCACAGACTCCTGTGTCATTTTCCAGTGCTCCAAAGCTGAATCAACAGTACTTACACTAAACAAATAAAAGGACAGAACAAACATCAACATTCAAGAAAACAAAGTATATGGATCAAGACTAAATATATAACATAAAGCATTAACTTACCTTTTCTGTAAAAGAACCTCCATGCGACAATGCTTAGCAGCAGAATAATCAGCACCATCCTTAGCGTCATTCTCTGCTTGCATTGAAAATTCCATCCATTTTCTTTTTGCATCTGTGGCAATACCCTCCATGGAGGAAACATGACCATCCATGAAAGACTTGTCTGCAATAGCACTTTCTCTAAAACCAACAAGCTTGGAATCCACCTGGCAGTTCAACCAGCAATCATTTTGGAATGAGATTGAATACAAGCCTTAGTTTGAAAAACCAATAACAAAAATAAAAAATCAACACAAACAAACCATCTCTTTTTGGCGACAAATGTGAATAGAGACTAAGCTAGAGATATCAGCAATAAGCTTCTCAGCATCAGATTTCGACTGCTCCTGTGTGGCACAAACACTTAGCATGTCAGCAAAATTCCAAGAAGACGCTACATATGTACAATAATTGTGAATACATACCTCATAAGCCTTCTGAAATTCAGCAATACTATTCATTTTAATATCGCTCGTCTGTGCCACATGATCTTCAAGCCTCTTTGATTCTTCCAAAAGCTTATGTAGGAATCCTTGAGAGTACTCAGAAATGTCCTTTGTTTGCTTAATACTAGAATGGAACCTCTGTTGTACAAAATTTGAAGCAACTAAATAAGAAACTTATATGAAAAGCAATTCAGAGAAATATAGGTGAGAAGCAAAGTTATTTTTCCATGCTATGCAAAATAGTTGATGCACAACATACATGAACTTCATAAGAACCTCCAAAGCTACCAAAACTTGAAAATGCAATACGGTACATGTTAGATCACGTACCTGTTTCAATTCCTTAGCAAAGGCTACCATTTCACCCTGCTGTGTTGAGAGACCACTCTGAAGATCCTCAAATATTGAAGCTGCTTCACCAGCGTCTGAAGCTAGAAACTGGTTACGAAAAAATAAATAAATAAATAAGCTCGTTATCAATCAACAAAAGTCGCAAAAATAAGAAAATTAAAATAGTGCAAAACTGATAAGTGCAACAGGGGAACTCCTATGTTGCTACCTACTTCTTCAACAGAATTTGCATTAGAAGAAGCCAAAGATGAAATTTCCTCTAGAGCAGCATTAGAGCTCGCCTTGTGCAAACGCACAACGTTCTGCACTGCCTCAATATGAGAAAGATACAAAGTCCTTGAAGATGTCAATTTGTGCTTCATATCCATAATCGCCTAAAAGCAGGAAGTCCATAACCATGAAGACATCATTAAAACACAAACCAAAACGTAAACAAACATAAAAGAGAAAACTGTTGAAAACATTCAAACAATACCTTAACGTGTGCACTTAAAAAAGAATGACAGAGGTTCTCAACACACTGAAGGTGTTCATTCTGACGAGACAATGATGTTGCCACCATCTGGCAAAGAGAACCAATTTGTTGGGCAAGATCTGCCTGGTAATTGTTCACTACCAACCTATTATCAGCACTCAGCTTGTCCTCTCTACCTGCGCAGTATCACATCATAAACCAAAAATTAGAAAAATTTAGTCAATTTAGTAGACAATTAAAATAAGTTGAAAACTAATTTCTTAATGTACGACACGAACCAATTTTTAAGAACAAGGAAACATTATCATGAAGTGCCTTCTCCAAGTCAGATTGCAACATGCATGCTTGATGAGCCAGGGCGCTTTCTGCAATGCATTCAATATATCAAAACAAACAACACAAACGCAGAAGACAATCAAATTCAAGAAGTTAAGGATTCAGATATACCTGCTTTCTTCTGCTCAGAGATAATAAAATCCCTCTCTTTCAGAGCATATTGACATTTCATCAATTCTTCATCAGCCGTAGAAAGCAACTTAGTGGTATGATTCAAAGTTTTCTGCAAAATTGTTTTTGCACTTAGTTTCAGAATCTACAAACAAACAAAAAATCCATAACCAAGAATACAGTATATGGAAATATCTCACCTCAGTTGAATCGAGTTTGCCACTCAAATCATGACATTGTCGAACCTGGACATTATATTTCTCCTGCAACTCCTCAAATTGCTGTGTGTAACATCCCATAAATGTAAAATTGAGGTTAGATATAACATAAAACCAGTAGAGTTCAGTGACTCATAATTTGAAAAACAAGTATCATACAAACAAACCTTCTGATGGGTCTCTAGCATAACCCCCATATGCTCAATCTGATCAGCCATGGACTAGACACAAGAAAAAAGAGCATAAGTATATAGAAAATGGAATCCATAAGACCCCTCAGAAATAGATAATCAACGAAAAAGGAAACAAAAGCTTGTGTTTCAACATATATGGCAAGAGGTGCTGATCTAAGGACATAATAACTACCACCACCCTAGCAACAAGCAAAGAAGGGAGAAACGGAAAGTTAAGTTTCACAAAGCGAAAAGATAATTTCAAAAGCAGAAAGCAACTCTTGTATTCATAAAAATTGAATCAGGAGTTAACGATACCTCAAAAACACTATCAAACAGATCCAAATACAAATACAATCATTAAGAAACTGCAGGACAATGACGTAATAATCACACCTTCCTTTCACTTTCCTCCTGATAGTAGCGCTCCTTCGGAATATAGACACCGTTCTTTTCACGTGCAGCATAAACCTCTGAACGCAATCACAATATTAGAACAATCACCTCAAGTTACACAGACAACTTTACTTAACAACTGGAATCCAAAGTGTCTGACCTGCCTTAAGCCGTTCAATTTCACCATAAAGATCCTTGATAAGAGTTGATTTCATCATTTTTTGATTTACCTACAAACAACCACAACAAAAATAATTTCAATAGATAAAGATGCAACTCCTAATAATTTTATGAAACACTATACAATACTAAAGGATTCGACACATACCACAGATCACATATAACAATAGCATTGTGCAATAACATAAAAAAGAATATTACAAAAAATTGAGCCTCATATGGCAATCATAGCTACAGTCTTCACAGAACACAGACAATTTGCTAAAACAGAATAACCATTCCCATAAGTTTGTAATAATGTACAAACTTCTCAAAGAAAATGACTTGATTATTACATTTCTTCCAGTAACCAAAAAGCTTATAACTTTCTATGCACCCACAATCAACTTCCCCAAAACTATACAAACTTACCCAAAAAGGACATATTAGATCAACAAATTGTGAGTACCAGTATGGAATAACAAACCTCAGGTTTATTTCTTATATTTTTCGCCCTGTGTGCATAATCCAGTGTACTCAAAGTTTCCTCCAGACAGTGCACAGCTGGCGAAACTGTAGCTATGATGCACGTCTTGGTTCTTCCTCCAAGTGAATCCCGAAGTAATCGTGTTAACTTGCTATCCCTGATTCCAAATACAATCTGTTATCACAATTGAGAAGAACGAAGAACATAGGCATAAGGATAAAAAGTGCATGCAAACCTGTAAGGGATATGTCCAAGATGTTCCACCAGAGCATTGATTACTCGCCCTAAAGTCAGTAAACTTTTGTTGATTTCTCCGGCTTCCCTTGCACGACCCTAATAATTGTATAACACAAAATAAGAACAGTTTCAAGGATAGAATTAATAAAGCAATTCCCAATCACACTAGAAAAAACTAGAACAGTCAAACTAAATATTTGCACCTCTCGAGCACCAGAACGAGAGATATTTTCTGAGCCTGCCAAATCAACCAGATTCAACTTTCCACATTTGATCAACTCTTCACCTTCTGGGGTTGCTTCCTTAATGTGTATCGTGATGGAAAAGAGAGAATGTGACCGACTGAATTTGAAAAAGGAAAAAAAAAATTATGTATCATGCAGAAAAGTTGACACTCCAAAAAAAAAAAAAGACAGTAAAAGAAGCATTTGCATTACCTTGATTGCTTGTTCAATAAAGTTTCTGCAGTGCGACGCTTCGAAGACCCTCTTTCGAGTAGAGTGAAAATCTCACTAGCACTCGTCACAATTTCCTCCTCTAAACCTCTTACAAGGACTCCACCTTTCCCATCCTCCATGAGAGGCAACTGCTTTTTCTGCTTCTCCTCCAAAGAAACTCTGGAAAGTTCCTCTGGAGCAAGCAGATCGGTAATCTCTTCATTGTAAAGCTCTAAGAAAGTGACTTTTACACTGTACTCTGCGTTCTGGCCCTCAAGGGTATCAAAAATCTGCTGGACAGCCCTCGGAATAACTCCAGCTTCCGGAGGCAATTCTCCATTTGGCCCACTCTGTTGCAAGGGCCCATGACATCAACCGTTTTTATAAATGAAAAAGTATATAACATCACCACGAAACTAATTACAAGACAGAGGACACACAGTACCTTTGCCCTTTTGCATTCACCCTCCATTGTGTAGGTCTTTCCTGTACCAGTTTGACCGTAAGCAAAAATGGTACAATTGAAGCCTTCTAAGACTTCATTCACTATCGGAATCACAGCTTGCTCATAAAGATCCCTCTGCTGAGCATTGGGACCAAAAACCTAAAAAAAAAAGCAACAAAAATAATAATAAAATTGGAGCATTACTCTACCAAATTGAAAGTTTTCATACAAGAAAACATGAAACAAGAAAACAGCGTATGGGTTGAAGGAAAATACCTTATCGAAAGTGAAAACCCTATCGATATGCTTGCCTGCAATGTTCTGGGACACAGCCACTTCTCTCATATATTCATTGCAAGTAATAACCTGCGGGGCATTGCTCCGCAACTCATCGTCACTAAACGGCCTAAAGCAGAATTAAAATTAGCAAATTAAGAATATGGGCAAGTAATTGGGGATTTCAAAATGATGCCGCATAAATCTGTAACAATTTCCAAAAATCCTAACCCTAGAGAAGGGAAGTACCTGCAACGAAGGAGGACCTGGACGTTGACGCCCTTCTCCTTATCGTGGCGACCCGACATTCTGATGCGATGGCGAGAAGGCGAGGGAGAGCCGCACGAACCTATGATGTTCTCGCTTGTACTAGATCCACTTCCCCAAATGTTTCTCTGTGCTTCTCTCTCTCTCTCTCTCTCTCTCTCTCTCTCTGTGGAGGAGATAATGTGAAATGCGAAATGGTTCTCTCCCTCTTTTGGTCTGAAATGGAGAGAGAGCGGGATGAGAGTGAGATTTGAAATTTTGAGAGGCGCTCTCTCTCTAAATATTATATCGACGGCTCCACTTCAAAGGTTCAAACTTCAAAGAATGTAGATCGGACGGTTTTGATCATGTGGATATGTTCAATTTCAATTTCAGGTTCGTGGATTAGACTATATTGCCCTTGTTTTTGGTCGGACCAGGGAATATTGTGTTTTGCAGGCTCTGGTCGCGTAGTATTTAAAGAAGTCACTTGTGAGTCTTATATGGGTATTGGATTGCTAGTTTTAGGCCTTTGGGCTTGGCTTTCCTTGCACAAAGCTAATTTTACAACGGACGGACTATATACACAATAATATTAAGCGAAATTCTACAGTGAGGGAAACATATATGGTAGTCGCAAATTAGGTATCAAATTCATGACACGTATGTGACGTCCTCGCAAGTTGAACATAAGACATCTTCCAACAAAATGAAGATAACGACCACTAAATCAAAAGCTAATAGATAGTCGTATTACAATTTCAACATTATTATGGGAAATAAACGAAATGCTTACTTTTGGGATGTTTCTGAAGGTTTTGGATAAACAAAAAGAACATCACAATGGTGATGGTACGACGCGACGTGGAATTCCATTGATTAATATGACGTAAATTACAATTTTGGCTTTCTTTGCAAATCAAACAAGGCTACAAAGACTAAAATTGATCATAGTGAAATAAGATGAACCATAGTAAAAAATGAATCAAAAAATATGGGCCAAACATGTAATTCAACTAATTTACGAAGGGCATTTTCACCAGAAGTCCGAGGCAAGTAAGTGAATAATAAAATTTAACTACAGTAATTCTTTCAAAAAAGAAAGTTTATATATATCTCATAGCATCCTTTCTTGATGTTGTTGTATACAGTGGTGGATCCAAGAATTTTTCAGATAAGGGGCAATACTTGAATGAAAATTACTAGTACTGTTTCATAACTTTATAATTAAAAAATATAGAGAGAGCCACATCCAAAAAAAAAATTTATTAATTGTACTTTGGCAGTGGGTTCGTATCCATAGAATATAAGGCTTTATCTTTTTTTTTTTTTCATTGCCCTAGTCCAAAACGACATCATTTTGGCCAGGGACTTTTAAAAAGAAAGCACGCGGGCTGTGTTGCGCTCACAACAACCCAACAACACAACACCACAGCAAACAAAAATGAGTTTTGCACATGCATTTCCTCAAGCAAATTGTGGGCACTTTCATGACAGAGCTAAGGGGCAAATTCCACAACCTACGAAGCTCTTTCCGGAGAGGGGAGTTGTATATGCACCTCCTTGCTGCTCTGTAGGTCCGCCAATAGTTATATAAGTAAGACTGGCATGACCAACAACACACAATTATAATGAAATTAAGAGTAAAGTAATATTGGGAGAAACTAATACGAAGTTTTGATTGAAATTGATCATTGTTTATCATATTTGTTCTCCTAGCCGTTATCAAGGTTATATTCAAATAAGACGTGTATTACTATTTTACTTCAGTGTTAATTTACAATTTTATTCTCAATGTTTCACTTTTAAGGCCTTCTGTCTTTATATATAGATTTTAATTTGGACTGGGGTAGATGTTTAGGTGCATTTGAATTTGGGCATCGAAATAAACAAAGTTACCCATTTAGTTAGGGGAGGCCCTAGGCACAAGCAAGCATAACGGCCACTTTGGAAGAACAAAGGGCCCAAATTGCATAATCATTCAATTCAAAATAAAAAAGAGGAAACTCAATAAAGACCCAATTATTTTTTAAATTTATAGTTTAAAACAATTAGCCTAGTTGAATCAATTAGGAAATTGAAAAATACATGATAGAAAAACTTGATTATGTAAAGTTAATTGATACTTTTGAATCGAAAAATGTATGACGAATGATATTTAGGTGATGTTTTAATGGTTTTTATAAAGTTATTGTGTAAATTACATATAGATTGTTTCTTTTATGTTACAATAGTGAGTTTGACTTCATAAAATATTTTTTTTAACTTACCAAAAAAAATTCACATAAATATACATACAGAGTAGAAGGCCACGTTTAGGATATTCGCTTAGGACCTCCAAAACACAGGACCGAGGCTGCATTTAGTTGTATGGTGAACCAACTGGATTTGCATTTAAGCCAAATCCACCATATATAAGCTTTTGCATTGCGACTTTCACAACGTCTTCTAAATCAAACAGCACTGGGGTTTGATCCGAGCCTCAGCGATGGGTCGTAAAAAGGCATGCGTTACATTCTAATATTGAATACCAGGCTAGACTGTTCCCAACATAATGGTTGCTATTGTACCAGTGACTTAGCGACCATACAATTTCCAGCATTGACAAATCCTTCAGTCATGTTGATGCGTAAAACCCAACGTGAGCCTCTCTTTGACAACACAATCTTCTATGTTGTGGCGTGATCTCTCATATGTGTTCTTGTTCTCTCTCCTAGCTCTTCATATCTCCTGCTCATCACTCCTATCTACACAAGCTGATGAGTCTGACAGAGACCACATTAATGGCATAAATTACAGTTGTGGCGTCTCTAATATCGACCACATGCAATAAGTCTCTGTCAGATCACATGCAATAAGTCTCTGACAGAGACTTAATTAATTTGACGTCTCTCATATCGACCACATGCAATAAGTCCAACAAAGACGACATTAATTAACCTATCTACACAAGTTGGTGAATATTACCATCATCAATGGGCAGAACTATCAGGGGTCGTTTGCGCACGGCGGACTATCATGGACTAGACTAAATCTTGGGACTGTCTCGGATTGGCCTAAACTGCATTAAGTACTGACATACGTTTGGTGTTGGGTCGGACTAAGAAGCAGGATTGTAAAAATAGTGAAAACCTATGTTTGGTGCTGTGTCGGACTAAAAAATAATTCTTATAATATTTAAATTTAGTTGAGGGTTTCGACCTAATAGATAAATAAATGCTACAAAGAATCCCAATTCAAAGATTTATAACAATATTTGGCCCAAAAAAAAAAAGATTTAAAACAAATAATTTTTTTTATATAATTTTTATGAAGAATAAAATTATGATATTTGCTTTTTGGCTTCTCAAGATTAATCTTTGTTGGTTGAAACATTGTTAAAGGAGCTAAGCTCACTCTATATAATTCTAGGTTTTTCAGGGACCAAGTAAAACAATAATTTAAAAAATATTTTATATATATACATGTACAATTTTTGTATATTTGACTTTTGACTTCAAACTGAAAAATATAATTTAACAAGGTAAAAATTGCTTGCAATAAAGAAAGTCATGAATTATTAAACTTGTTTCAATATGAACAAAATATCAAACATTTGTAAATTACTATAGTTTGATTTTCCAAATGCAATATCAAAATAAGTATTGTAATATTTAAATTTAATTAAGGATTTTTATCTAAAATAAATAAATGATGCAACAAAAACCCATTCAAAGATTTAAAACAATAATTAGTCCCTGGGGTGCAGTATTTTACTGAGGTGCCTACTTTTCTTTTGACTTGTTTGGCTGAGGATGCTAATGGGATGGACAGGTCCCGTGTTGTTTGTGCTTAGTCTGTTTGTTATGGGCTTTTAGCCCTCCTTGTTACCCCAAAAAAAAAAAAAAAAGATCTAAAACAATAATTAAAAGAATACAAATAAAATTTTGATAATTTTTAAAGAGAGATGTCAGACTCATGTGTTCTATTTAGCGAGTGTGCTATTTAGCGGACCACTTTTCAGGCTCACTGTATTAGACGAGCAAGTGAGGCATTTTTTTCAACTATTGGACTATACAATCTCATTTAAGTTAGTCCCGTCTTTTACCAAACAAAGGTTTCAAATGCTATTTAATCTAATCCAGTCCAGTCCAGTAAGGCGTACCAAACATGGCCTCAAGGACTGTATTGGGCTTCAGTTTGGTGCTGAGTTTCACTTTAGGCTTTTTTACTTTTTATTTTTTAATTATAGAAATTCTAGGATTGCATTCACTGACAGATCTATGCCAAGTCCGGTTTACCTGTTACCAAAGTTCCTGCGCCCCCTTATTTCCCTGCTAGTTTCGTGACATGTGGCAAGCCACTTAACACCACTTAACTATGTTAACTCTTTTTGCTTCTTTTTACTATTTGTTTTTTTTTTTTGCTTTTTCTCCCTGTTCTGGCCCTTTATCTCTTCACTGGTTCCGTCTCCCCTCCTCTGCTTCCTTTTTTGTTCTCTTTTCTAGTTCTCCACCACCACATTTTTTCTTTCTTTTTTTTTTTTTTTTGGGCATTTGCATTTGCTTTGTTTTTCTTTTTCTCTCCTCTCCTTTTTTATTTCTTTTCTTAGTTTCTCCTTCACCCCCTTTTTCCCTACTTTATTTTCTGAGTTCCTCTCTCCACAAACTCACAAAGGTTTATATTTGGGACTAATTAAATGGGTTGGATTGGGTGATGTTGGGTTATCTAAATTGGTTATGGAGGGTGCAACAATGTCTTGCTCGTATTTTGTCCTATTGGTTATGTAGGGTGCAATAATATGATATGTATATCATGCCTACAAATCTACTTCTATTGACTCCAAAGATAGACGGTTTTGAGGCCATTACATATACCGATGCCCCATTCTTTATCACACTCGGGCAAAACTGACCCTTTTTCTATTATTTCCCCTACTCCAGCAATTACCTGTTTGCTAATCACTCCCTTGAAATCTTGAGCTTTTATAGCCTGATATATACTCGTGAGGACGTTCCCTCTTATGGCCACCCTCATGATTGCTATACTATGGTATTCATTCTCTTCATGCATGAGTTGTAATTATATCTCTTGGGTTTGTTTTTCGTTCACAGTTCCAAGGAATTTCAGATTGCTGGAAGAGCTCGAGAGGGGGAGAGGGGGAAGAAGAGAGAAAGGGGCAGAACATGGAGAAAAAGCAAAAAAAAAAAAAAACAGAAAAAAGAAGCAAAAAGAGTTAACAGAATTAACTGGTGTTAAAGTGGTGTTAAGTGGCTTGCCACATGTCACGAAATTAGTAGGGAAACAGGGGGCACAGGAACTTTGGTAACAGGTAAATCGGACTCGATCTATGCCAAGGGCAGTGTGGGCTACTGCCCAGCCCAAAATTTTCCAAATAAACAAATAGCTACATATGTTAGCCTACACAAACATACACTACCCACCTGAGTCCCAACGCTCAACTTCTCCTATTCTCCTTTTGGTTGGGCAGAGCTTTTCCTAAGGCAATAAAATAGTATAAAAAATTGCTTTTTATTTTTTTAATGTTGGGAAGGTTTAAAATCCAACCCTCATTAAATAATATAGCTTTTTTACCCCTCATCATGTATTGTTTTCCTTTTTTTTTCTCATCAACATGTGATTGTGTTATTATTTCTTTTTTACCCCTTAAGCATAAGTTATTTTCCTCATTTTTAGTACAACGAAGAAAAATATCTACGTAGAAACTTAAAAACAAAATACTATTGTTTGTGAAGACAAAATACAATGGTCTTCTTATAGTTTCATCTTTTATATGGTTATTCTTTGTGCATTTCTACGACTTCTAATTAAATTTTTTTTTCTCTTCTCTTGAGATTTAATTTTTTCAATACGAATGATTTGATGGTCATATTATTTTTGAGTTTTTTTATTTAAACCCCACACTTTTCTTTGTTCACCCCAATACTTAAATAATTAAGCTCTTAAGTTTTATTATTGTGTAAAAAGACAAAAAAGATCATCCAACTTAATACTTAACCCTAGTACATCTACATACACACCCCACCACTCTTCATATTAAGTTTTAGAAAAACACAAAATCCTCTGGACCCTATTGTCAAACTACTCCTCTTTCAATCCAAGAAACCTACTACACTCACATCTTCTCTTCACAAAACCTCCTAGTTCATTCTCAATGATGCTACATATTTGACAACAGTGTTTTCATCTCTTTAAGTAATGTAAGGTTGAGGTGAACTTAGAGTGGTGAGGGGCAAGATAGCGGGGTGTGGATTATGAGGTTGATGAGTTTTCTTTTTCTTTTTCTGCTAGGTGTGTATTTAGGGATAGTTTGGGAAGATAGTGAGGTTTTCATAGAAATTGTGAAAATTTGAATTAGAAATTGAGGTGAACTTAGAATATGGGGTGAACAAATAGAAGTGCGAGGTTTAAATAGAAAAAATCTTATTTTTTTGAAAGAACAAACAAATACAAGAAAAAAAAACATGACAACAAATGAGAATAAAAAACACAAAACACAAAAGAGAAAAAAAAAAAAACAAAAGGAAATATGGTATGTTAACGATAGGCGTGCATATGTCTCGATTAATTTACCATTTATCCAACAAGAATCTTTGGTTATGATTCTCTCATTCATTTTTGGCTCCCCTCTATGTGTGTTTTTTATGTTTATTAATCAAATTAGCTTGTATTATCAAATTTAATAGGTGAGTTTTGCCCATCTGACTTTCAAATCCTGGAACCACTACTGATTGCATTCATAATTCAGCTAAAAAAGCCACTAGCCACAAAGAACCAATACAAACTAGCCACAAATGGCCATTACAATAACGAAGCGATCTAACTTCAAAATTAAGACAATCTGGTGCACATCCACTAACAATCATGCAAGACCGAAGAAACTCTTGCATATGTATCCCAACTAAGATTGCAAACTCAAAATAATCAAAAAGATATAAAACTTGAAAAAAAAATCAAGTCATAACAATATAAATAAAACTTTCACAATGGAGAGATGAAAAGCTCTCACAAATGAGAGGTGAAAAACTCTCACAAAAGGAGATGTGAAAACTACATAAAGAACCCAAAGAGTCTTTGTGACTTATTCTAAACATAAAGAAACCACAAAAAGGATGGTGGTGGAGATCAGACGCCGAATGCAAGTGGTGATCCAACGCCAAAACACAACCGCCTATGATGGTTGAAGGAAAATCATAACAAAACGAAAACAAATAGGGAAAACCTTTTGCATTTGAAAATTAGGGAAGAAGAGAGGAAGGAAGAGAAGAGGGGAGAGAAGAGATGGGAGGAAGAATAGTGGCTTCCTTTCCCCTCAAAGTGAAAACGGCTCTATGAGGGTTTTTTTAGAGAAAGGGGGCTAAGGTTAGGTATTAGTAGATTGTTGATTTCACTTTAGGCTTAAATGTATAAATAAATGCAATACAATTAAATATTAGCCTACTACCTCATAGCCACACACAACACTTTTTTTCTTTCTTAGCCAACGGAAAATGACAAGATTAGACAAACATAACTTACAAAAAGACAAACAACAAAAAAGGGGCAAAACATTAGAACATTAAAATAACACAACTTACACTTTTTTTCCTGTTCTATTATTGTTTGTCGTTTGTCAAACTCAAATCCAACATTAATAGATTAGAACATTATTAAATCAATGGTACAAAGCTTTGAATCTTCCCCAATTTGCATACAATCTAAGGTATTATCTCACCTGTATTTGTCAAGTTTCTGATCTTTATTCATTGGTTGTTTGTTTGCTAATTAATTGGCTCTAATTTTTAGTTCTATTGATTTGGTGTGTGTGTGTGTGTGTGTTTTTTGTTTGGTTGTACTTATTTGTGTTAATGTGCGTTTGGACGAGGGAAATAAACTTCGGATTTTGACAAAAGTCAGAATTTCTAAATTGACATGAACCAATTCCCGTGTTTGGATAAAAAAAACATAGAAATTTAGGGATTCCACGTGGGAAAAAAAATATGGAATTTGGAGATCATAAATCCCAACTTTAAATTCTATCTAAAAGTCGTCATTTATAAAATCCCAAGAGAGACTGAGTTTTTTTATAAAAAAAGATAACTTTACAAATAAATGTTAAATTCCGTGTTTTAAATTCATCATCCAAACAAGAAACTTTACAAATTCTAGAACATTAATTTCCGTCATTTTAAATTCTGTCATTTATGAAATCCTTTGCACTTTTAAATTTTCTCCTCCAAACACATTGTTAGTGTTTAGAAAAAGAATTTCTAAATTTAACTAAACTATAGGCCTCATTCGCGTTTAGTTATGTTGTTTTCGTGCTTTAGCCCCCCTAAAAAAAATCTAGACAATTTAAACCATTATATATTATTATAGAAGAAGCCAAGAAAAAAAAAAAGCCAGGCCCTAAATAAATTCATGTTTCCATCATTGCTCATCATATAATATTAACTAAATAGTATTTAAAATTATTAGTTTATTACTTTGATGTATAAATCTTTATAATTAGCAAAATTTAAAAACTTCAAGGTGCTTGAATCCATAGGGCAATACCCTTAAAAAAATGTCATTAAAATGTTGGAGAATTTAGTATTTCAAAATCTTCTCAATTGAAAGGACAATTGTTTCATAACCAGATTCTGCACCAAGTCACCTACCAAAGTACTAGGGCATATAGAAATCAATGTAAAATTCATTAATTAGCCATGCTGCCCTAAGGTTCATTTTTTATATACAAAGAAAGACATTGATGCGACCCTCCACCGCGCCATTTTGACCTATAAAATATCCCACTACCACTCACGTACTAGCACTACAAAACAACAGCCTAAAAAGCCACTGCTGGTACGAAATATTTCACCAAGACTTTGAAAATGGCTGAGCCAAAAGGCCGACCAGTTGGCGGCACAGAGACCAGCGGGTGTCGCGCGGTGCCTGGCGGCACGGGCATCACGGTGCTAGCCCTTCATGCCTCGAAACCCCTGGATGTGCTCAATCTCCAAACTGCCCTCCTGAAAGTCCAAAACTCCCACCCCATCCTCAACTCAAGGCTCCATACAAACCCCAAAACAAACACACTCTCCTTTGTCCCATCCCCAACTCCCTATGTCCAAATCAAATCGTTCAGCCTCTCATCAACTTTGGAAATCCTTGAAACCCTCTACAGCCCAATTAGCAACCCCTCAGTCTCTCCTTTTCACCTGATCCTTGAGCATGAGCTGAACCAAAACCCTTGGCAGCTGAAGAACACTACATGCACAACTGACCAAGACATGTTCTTTGCAAGCATCTATGCTCTGCCAAGCGCCACGTGGGTCGTGGCGCTGAGGCTTCATGTCTCAGTGTGTGACCGTACCACGGCGGTGTCTTTGCTGAGAGAGGTGGTGGGGTTGATGGGTGGTGGAGACGAAGGGGGAGAGGTGAATATGGAAATTGGGAACAAGGGGGAGGTCAATTTGGGAATTGAGGATCTTATTCCTTGTGGGAAGGGTAAGAAGGCTATTTGGGTACGTGGAATGGACATGCTTAGTTACTCTGTTAATTCCCTGAGGCTGACTAATTTGAAATTCACCGACACCAAATCGGCTAGGGTTTCTCAGGTGGTGAGGCTGCAGATGAATGAAGATGACACTCAGAGGGTTCTCAATGTAAGTTTTATTACATTAACCATTTAATTTGTACATATATATACCATGGATTGATTAATTTAATTTAATTTGTGGTATTAGCAGCTTAATTAATTTAATTATTGTAGGGATGCAAGACAAGAGGGATTAAATTATGTGCAGCATTGGTGGCTGCTGGTTTGATGGCTGTGGATAAGTATCGTCTGGAAAATCAGAAGAAGTACGGTGTAGTGACACTCACTGATTGTCGATCCAATCTCCATCCAGCTCTTTCACATAAACATTTTGGTAATTCACAAACCCCGTTCAAATACCATTTTTGCATTCATGACAGTTCGGGAGTAAAAATATCTTGTACGCGCTAGGAAAATTACATTATTGTATCACTTGTGTATACGTCTCTAATAGAGTGTTTGGATGAGGGAAATAAATTTGAAATTTTGACAAAAGTCAGAATTTCTAAATTGGCATGAACTAATTCCCGTGTTTTGAATACAAAAACATAGAAATTTAGAAATTCCGTGTGGGAAAAAATATGGAATTTGGAGGTCACAAATTCAAACTTTAAATTCTATCTAAAAGTCGTCAGTTCTAAAATTCCAAGAGAGATTGAGTTTTTAAAAAAGATAACTTTACAAATAAAGGTTAAATTTCATATTTTAAATCTGTTACCCAAGCAAGAAACTTTACAAATTCTAAAACATTAATTTCTGTCATTTTTTAATTCCTTTGTAATTTTAAATTTCCTCATCCAAACACATTGTAATAGACGTAGGGTAGTTATATACCCAGAGACAAACCCAGAATTTCAACATAGGGTGGGCTAAATTTACCTAATGTACAAACCTACTAAAAAAAATAGAAAATTCAACAGTACAATGAATCATTTATAACAAAAAAAATATACCTAGCTATGAGTGAAATATTCACTTCAACTGAACAAAAAACTTCATTACCAATGAGTGTTAATAAGTTGTGATTAGATTCACTATGTCTTGGAATATTAAATATATGTGCGTTTCGTGTCTCACGATATAAATTGTATTACGAGAACATTTCTCTAATTCTATAAATTTTCACAAATTGAACATGATATAACTTCATGTAATTAAGGTAGGTTAGTAAAACATATATTTGTCGTGTTAAAATCAAATTACTTATGTGACACCCATGCGACTTGTTTCTTATTCATGTTCATAGGAAACATAATTCTCACATTTGTACTAACAAACGTTAGTCACACTCACATTATTATGTGTTATCTGTTATCTGTACGAATACGATGTGTCGTAGGTGTGGGGGCACATATTTACAAACAGTAATTGACACAACCATTTTGCTAACAGTCACTATCCTAAAGTGTACCAGATGGCATCTTTTTTTGACACATGTCCTGCTGACCCAGCCAGCCTAGAATGGTACGGTTTATTATATCATATGCGGCCCCCTTAGCTCCCAAAACCATTGAATCATCGAAGGTCACCATATACTTCTGTTACACTCATTAAGTCATTGCACATGGCTTATGAATACTGAATATTGGAATATTACAAATGTGGTGTTATTAATTCACGTATTTTAGTATGGATGAAAGACGTATATAAAAAAAAATATAGATTGAGAGTTTCCTTGTATGTGGCAAATAACATTAAGTTAAAATATGATGTGTCACGTAATTTGAATATGAGTGAATTGGTTACATCACGGGCGTGGTCTTCACCCACAATTACTAACTACGCTAATGGCTAACTAGTGATGCATGTGAAATGACTGAAATACCCTTCAACATTCAGGATTTTACCACTCTGCCATCCTCAACACCCATACTACTAAAGGAGGAGAAACTCTATGGGAACTGGCCAACAAAACCTACAAGGCCTTTGCAAGCTCTAAGAGCAACAACAAGCACTTCTCAGACATGGCTGACCTCAACTCCCTGATGTGCAAGGCCATCGACAACCCTACCTTGACCTCGTCGTCTTCCTTAAGAACATCGTTCATGTCCGTGTTTGAGGACCCAGTGATTGATGATTCAAACGATAAGCAGAGAGAGATGGGGCTGGAGGAATACATGGGGTGTGCTTCAGTGCATGGCATTGGCCCTTCCATTGCAATCTTCGACACGATCAGAGATGGACGGCTGGATTGTGCTTGTGTGTACCCAGCACCATTGCACTCGAGAGAGCAAATGCAGGGGTTGGTTGATGACATGAAGACAATTCTTGTGGGTTGTGATGGCAATGTAGAATAGAAGATCTAAAAAGTTGTTACGAAATTTGAGTAATAATGTGTATGGATCATGCATCACTTTTATGCTTACATATTTATAATTTGCGTTATTGTGTCACGCATGATCAATTAATTAACTTATGCCAAAAGAAAAACAAGTTTTTACTTCCAAAATTTTCTTGTTCAATAAGTTTTTACTTCCAAAATTGTTTTGTTTTGTTTTTGCAGGTAAAAAGAGAAATTTTTTTGTTTTTGTTGGTGAGAGGGATAAAGAAGAGAGAATGTACCGGGGAGAGAGAGAGAGAGAGGGGGGGGGGGGGGGGGGGGGGGGGGGGGGGGGGGGGGGGGGGGGGGGGGGGGGGGGGGGGGGGGGGGGGGGGTAATGGGGCCTTGAAGATTTCTTTAATGCACATCGGCAGACGCAGCTAATAAGGCAACTGATCACCTACCAAAACAGGGCAGATGAAAACTTAATGCGAAATTCAACCATTTGTCTTAAAATCTTACCATCGCAAGTCTTCAAAATTTATACACAGAATGGCCATGCGACCCTCCATCAATTTGTATATAAATCTCACCACAACTTACCATTATATTGCAACTATAGCTATTAGCTACGTACCAAAAGCAAAACAAACAAAAAAACCTAGCTATACTTCTACTATTTCAGTAAGGCTTTGAAAATGGCTGATCAGCCAAGAGGTCGAGCAGTTGGTGCCATGGAGAACAGCTGGTGCCGCGCCGTGCCAGGCGGCACTGGCATAACGGTGCTGGGTTTTGACATCTCCCTCGCCCCGGATATGCTCAAATACCAAACTGCACTTCACAAGTTGCAAAATGCCCATCCAATCCTAAACTCCAGGCTCCATACCAATACCAAAACAAACACGTTCTCCTTTGTCACATCCCCCACCCCTTTTGTCCAAATAAAAACATTCGACCTCTCATCAACTTTGGAAATCCTTGAAACCCTATCAAACCCAAGTAATAATTCAGTCTCTCCCTTCCACCTGATCCTTGAACATGAGCTAAACAAAAACACTTGGACTAAAACTACTACTACTACTTCTTCTTCTTCTTCTTCATCAAGTGCTAGCACAAATGATCAAGACATGTTCTTTGGAACAATCTACACCCTCCCCAATGCCAAGTGGGTGGCCGTGATGAGGCTACACGTGTCAGCTTGTGACCACACCACAGCTGAGACTATGCTGAAAGAGTTGCTGGGGTACTTGATTGGTGGTACTGATGATGGAGAGGGGAGAGGGATAGAGAAGGAAATTGGGAGTGAAGGGGAGGTCAATTCGGGAATTGAGGACCTTGTTCCTTCTAGGATTGCTAAGAAGCCCTTTTGGGCTCGTGGGGTGGACATGCTTAGTTACTCTCTCAATTCCCTGAGGCTCACAAATTTGAAATTCAAGGACACCAAGTCAGCTAGATCTTCTCAGGTGGTAAGGTTTCAGATGAATCAAGAGGAAACTCAAAGGATTCTCGATGTAAGTTTAATATATGCATACACCTTTAATATATATATATATATATATATATTCAATAATTTGCTGATAACCAGTATCAATTTACAGTACTTGATACATTGTCGATATTTCTTAAAAAAAAAAATAATGACAAAATACGACGATCTATGAGAAGATAACCAAACTTTTTTCATTTGGACATATGGCACTTATTGAGCAATCTTGCTTGTCATCAATGAAATCAAAATTTGTAGGGTTGCAAGGCTAAAGGGATTAAATTATGTGGAGCATTGGTAGCAGCTGGATTGATGGCTGCAGATAAGTGCTCTAAACATCATCAACAGAAGAAGTATGGGGTACTAACACTCATTGATTGCCGCTCCAATTTTGATCCAGCTCTTTCAATTCACCATTTTGGTAAATTCACATCCCCCTTAGTGATTTTAATCCCATACAGTATTGTCTATATAATAAATCAAAGCCATATATATATATATCAAAGTGATATAGCAAAATCAAGGGGAAGAATCATCTAATTTTGCAACAACTCATAAAATACAAGTTCAAGAGAGATAAATAATTAGAAAAATAGATATTTAGTCATATACCCATTCTTAGCACTAAAACCTAAATTTATTAATTTTGTAATTTTGATTATTAAATTACTTTGATGCCCTATTGAGTGTTTTGAGCTTTTTTTATGATGTTTTGGGGTTGGGTTTGTTTTAAGAAATTAATAGCAGTTTTGTAATTCAAAAGAAGTTAAAAGTCTTTTTGTTATGTTGTAAATGGGCTTTGGGTGTGTTTCTAAAGTCCATTTCATATAGGGTTTTTTTTATAAATAATTTGGGCTCCTATATTGGGTATAATAATGAATCTCCCTTAGAAAAAACAAATAAAAATGACATTTTATGATATAATGTTAGGTAAACATATGTTTTGTTTACATGAAATGTTAGAAGTTACATATTTTGGTGCTAGTTTCTTTATCCCGGTTCTCATGCATGTTAAGAATCAATTAGCTGTCCCGTAGATGGGGGAAGATACATATATTTACACGAATTAATAAGTACCATTTTGCCAAGTGTACACACAAAAATTAAAGAGTGTATTAGATGGCATTTTGGAATAGAGTTATTTATACTAACATCTCTTTAGGTATTCAGTTTTTTCACAAAATTCTATGAGGTTTCTGAAATTACACGAACACCCCATGAGGTTTCTGATTGTTTTCACAAAATTCATTTTCCGTTGATTGTTCGTCCAAAACTTGATGATTTCATTTTAAAAAAAATGTGTGCAGATGACAAAATCAGCCTCAATGAACGTATGACAAAAATCAACGAAAATGGATTTTGTAAAAATAATTTAAAATTTGAAGAGATGTTCGTGTAATGTCCAAAATCTTGGGGAATTTTGTGAAAAAACAAAAAAACCTGAGCGAATGTTTGTTTAAATAACTCTTTGAAATGTCAATTTACAACCCAATCACTTAGCCTGGCTAGTACACTAGGGGCTCGTTTGGTACGCCTCCCCTACCTTGGATAAAAAATTATCCCATGTTTGTTGTCATATGGTTCTAATTTTAAATGGGATTAATAATTTGGGGCCCACCAAAAACACCTTCCTAGCTGGGCTTACTGAGTCCCGTTTGTGAAGGGGGGACAGATAATCCCCTCCTCATCGCTCGCGACTTCCTCCCCTCTCCACGCCTTCGTCTTTGCCATCAGTTCCACCCTACCACACACCTTGTCACAACCATCACCTCCCGCCTAAGCACACACCTCGTCATAGCCATGGCCTCCAACCCTCATCCATGTCAGCTCTCTCTCTCTCTCTCTCTCTCTCTCTAAGTCTGCTACAAAGCCCTGATGGAGGAAATAAATCAATTAATTCAAATCGCTTTTTCTTTTTATGAAATTGGGGAAGAACCTCATAAAACAATAGCTAACCATCAAGCAATTCATCATCAAAGAACCCACCTAGGCAGAAGCCTCCTCAAAGAAGCAAATTCCCAAATTTAGATTGTGGGGTTTGGGCGTGTGGCTATTGAAGAGAGAGGAGGGTTAAGAGAGAAATAGTGAAATAGGAAAATGAGAGAATATAAAATTTTCAATTAAGAAGCAGAGAGACAAATCGATTGAGAAGAAGTGGAGAAGGAGAGGGGAGGGAGAAGAAGAAGATAAAACAACAGAGAACGAAAGAAGAAAAGTTAAAAAAACAAAACAAATAAATCCACGTCAAAAAATTTAGTCGTAATCTAATCGCGTACCAAACACAGTACAAATCTTATCCAGCTTATGCCAAGCGAAGCCAATCTAAGACAATCCTAACATTTAGTGATAATTCTGCGTACCAAATGAGCCCGTTGATTAAATTATGCAGCAAAAAACAAAAGGCTCACCCAGATGGTACAAAACATGATGTCAAATCTATGTATGTGGAAATCATAACTGTGCATGGTAAAATTACTGAAATACCCTTTGACATTCAGGAAATTATCACTCTGTCATCCCCCACATCCACACCATCAAAGGAGGAGAAAACCTGTGGGAGCTTGCCAAGAAAACCTACACGGCCTTTGCAAGCTCTAAGAACAACGACAAACACTTCACAGACTTGGCTGCCCTGAGCTTCGTGATGTGCAAGGCGATCGAAAACCCGGCGTTGACCCCATCGTCTTCCTTGCGATCATCATTCATGACAGTTTTTGAAGACACCATCATTGATGATTACAATGACATGCAACGAGAGCTGGGAGTAGATGACTATATCGGCTGCGCTTCGGTGCACGGCATCGGCCCTTCCATTACGATTTTCGACACGATAAGGAATGGAAGGCTGGATTGTGTTTGTGTGTATCCATCGCCATTGCACGCGAGAGAGCAAATGCAGGAGCTGGTTGATAACATGAAGAAAATTCTTGTGGATTTGGTATAGATGTGTGACCAAGTTGATCAACAAAAATTTGGTATGATTTGGATCGGTCTCAATGGTACACCTTTATGGGGTTCAAGTTCATTTTTCAGTTATGAGTTTAATTTTATTCAACTTTGTAGTGTGTTTCTTTAAGTGTTTAGGGATCACATTTATATTAACTTGAGTTTGTCGGGTTTTCTACTCTCCCCATGATGAGATTGTGAGCTTAATCACGGAAGATCCGGCTGGAGTTTGGTTCATGCTGAATTATTTTGGGCTTTGAGACGTCCATATAACCGAAAAGAAAAGGTACAAATGTTAGATATAAATAAATCAATTTAAAAATATAAATACATTCAAAATTCAAATAAAATTATAAACTTGATTCCAAATTAATCAATGTATGCCATATTTTTGTAAAGTCTAAAAACCAACAGTTTTACCCTTTGAACGAAATTTGAAAAGGAAAAAAAGAAAAGAAAAAAAGAAATATGACGCCAAATAAACTATTTAGTGAACTCAATATTGTAATAGGTAGCACACACGTGATGAGAGAAATAGAGAGTCATGACTCGTCATAAACATTATGATTCGGCTACTTAATACAAAGTCACTCCATATTAAATTTAGAGATTTTTGTAGAAATGTTACTTGAACTTATACCTCAATTTTAATTTGTCATCTTAAAGAAAAATTTAAGAAAAATGTGACTTTAATTTTTCACAATCAATGATTTTTCATCTGACTTTAAAACCATCCAATTTTTCATATATTTTAAGGGTATTTTAGTCTTTCCATTTTCAAAGGTATTTTAAAAAATAGAAAAATCATTATAAAAAAATTGTATATCTTTTAAACAATTAAATTTTAAAAAAATAAAAAAAATATCGACTTCCCCCATCCTTGTGCACCACCGGCGGCTCCAACCAACCCCGCCCACCTTGAAATTCATTCATCCTTCCCTTTTCACAGCCCCTTCCTTTCCCTCTTCACCTTCCTCCTTCTCTTTCTACAAAGGAACACCAACCCTTCACACACAAATTCCCTCATCCTACCCTTTTTTTTTTTTGAATATTGAAAATTTATGGAAGGACGGCTTTTTTCTCTATTTTTTTTTCTTAAAAATGAAAAGACTAAAATACCGTTAAAAATGGATGAAAAATTGAATGATGTTAAAGTTAGATGACAAATCATGAATTTTGAAGAGAAAAAAAAAGAAGAAGTTACATTTCTCTTAAATTTTTCTTGAAAATGAGGTATAACTACATTTCTACAAAAATATGCAAGAATAATTAAGCGCAAATGCTTTTGGAGAATAGCATATGCCTAGGGGCCATCATGTAACCTAAAAAGACGAAAATGTACAGAAATTAAAATTTGATAGAAAGCGTGGCCCATTATAAACAATAAAACACGTGTGGCCAAAAATAATATACAAACCTTAATCAGTCTTTTTCCAGTTCCTATTATCTAACATTTTCAAAGCAGACTTCTTTATCTTTCTCTCAACTCCAACATGTCGGAGTGGGGTCATCAAAACCTCAACCCAGAAGCAATGCCGGAGCCCAAGACCCGACCCGTGGGCGGAACCGAATACAGCTGGTGCAAAGCCGTCCCCTCTGGCACCGGCATAACAGTCCTAGCCCTCCTCCTCTCCAAACCCCCAAACTTCTCAATTCTCCAAACTGCCCTCCACAACCTCCAAAATTCCCATCCTGTCCTCCGCTCCAGACACCTCTTCGATCCCACCACAAACACTTTTTCCTTCCTCACACCCCCAACTCCCCACCTCCAAATCCAACCGTTCGATCTCCCGTCGACGGCTCTCATTCTCCAAAACCAAAGCCAGCCCAACATCCCCGCGTTCCATCTAATCCTCGAGCACGAGCTCAACATTAACACGTGGCGCAATCCCAACCCTTCGTCGGACGCTGACACGGACGTGCTATTTGCGAGCGTGTACACTATAAGCGAGTCCCGGTGGGCCCTGGCGCTCCGCGTCCACACGTCAGCGTGCGACCGCGCTGCGGCCGTGGCGCTGCTGAGGGCGCTGTTGGCGGAGATGAAGTCGACGGGGGAAGGAGGGGCAGAGAGGGAATTAAAAGGAAATGGGGAGGTCAGTTTGGGAATTGAGGATTTGATCCCAAACGGGCAGGCGAACAAACCGTTTTGGGCGCGTGGGGTGGACATGCTTGGGTACTCTTTGAATTCGCTGAGGCTGTCGAATCTGGATTTCAAAGACGCAAGCTCGGCGAGGTGTTCTCAGGTGGTGAAATTACAGATAAACCCACATGACTGCCAGAGGCTTCTTGCTGTAAGTTAATTTCCAGTGTCTTGGATTATTATTATTTTTCTTTCTTAAGATGGTCAATATTTGACTGTACGCATGCATGTGATTCTAATGTTTAAATGCCACCTGCACAATAGTTTTACTAGATTTTTGGCAAAAATCACCTTTAGTTTATGTGGTTTGCCAATTTTATCATTTTTGCCATGGTAGTTTTAATTTTGATAATTTTATCTCTATAGTTTTAAATATGATCAATTCAAGGACAGATTAAATTCTGTCAAACCCCTTGCTAAAAAATTTAATTCAAAGGAATTTGACACAATTTGTGACTTGTACTTTAATCGCTAGGATTTAATTATATGGACAAAATTGACAAAATTGAAAATGCATAGACTAAAATGATAAAACCGACAAACCATAGGAACCAAAAATGACTTATTTTTCTTCCACTTCTTATTCTATAAAAATATAGTCTAAACAACTTTAATTTACAAAGAAATTGGTTTTTAGATATACCACGAGACCATATTCTAGTATCACTATAATTACCATAATAAAGTAATGAGATCAAAATGATCCGAAATGGGCTCCATTTTTGGCATCCAGAATGGGGATGATGTGGGCGCGCCCTGTGGGCTTTGCGTTTCGAATAAGACCAATTTAGAGTCTGGTAGTTAGGTTTGGTCCACTATCCCATCATCCATTGTCTGTTCTAAAAGGTTGCAGACTAGGGATGGGAGTCATGTGGGCTGGTTGATTTGTCATTTTGCGTGGACAGACATCCGTGGGCTTATCACCTTTCTTGTATGATTAACTCGAACATGTTATGATTAACGAAATGGGTCTTGTTAAGATTGATTAGTACTTCACCAAATATCAAGTAACATGACTTGAACACAACTTGTTAGGTGACCAATTAGCTCCGAGTCTAGTGATGCTAGTTATGATCTCAACGTTTTAAGAGGTTCCAAGACCTTGGGGAAAAAGAAAAAACCCTCTACTTGTGGTAGACATACCTCGACATGCCTCGAAATGTTTATTATTTGTGTTAGCAAGTCATGTCATTTTTTAGGTTCATGTGAAGCAATGGTCAACCCGAATCTGTATATTTCATGTTGGTTTGAAGTTGTGTTCTCGTGTGATGTCAAGCATTGTCACTAATGGTGTTGATAGCTTAGTTCTTGGAGTCTATGCCTACAAGTGGTTGTTATGGATTCAACAAATACTCTAGCTAGCTATGAGTCTATGACTCTATGAGGCTTCTTTCTTTTCTTCGGCGGCCAATTTGTGAGAGACATTGCAGTGCATCAATAATACAGTTTTGATTTTTGACCAGCCCAAGCTGACATTTTCATTCTTCTCTAAATGAAGACAATCATATATGAAGCTGGTTAAATTTGACCATGCCCCAGGACTTGGTCACTTTAATGGTGGTTGAACTTTTCAGGCTTGCAAATCTAGAGAAATAAAATTATCTGGAGCCTTGGCAGCTGCTGGATTGATTGCTGCGCATGCCTCTAAGCACATCCAGGATCATCAATGGGAGAAATATGCTGTTGTAACTCTCCTTGACTGCCGCTCCATTCTTGAACCACCCCTCAGTTCCAATAATCTTGGTAAGCCCCTGCAAATGATTTTTCAAATTGAAATTTTGAAAGTCAGCTCTAAAAAAAGTCATACTGATGGCGGAGAAAAGGTTGAGTATATTTAAAGTCAATAGTCATCAATGAGAAAACAGTGGCAATTATTTGAATGCTGATGAAATAAGATTGATATTCATCCCTAAATGATTCAGGGTTTTATCATTCTGCCATCATGAATACGCATGACATAAATGGAGGAAACACACTGTGGGAGCTGGCAAAGAGATGCTACATTGCCTTTGCAAATGCCAAGAACTCAAACAAGCATTTCACAGACATGTCAGACCTCAACTTCCTCATGTGCAAGGCTATCGAAAACCCTGGCTTGACCCCGTCATCGTCAATGAGAACTGCATTTATCTCAGTGTTCGAGGACCCGGTGATTGATGATTCTAGTGAGGTGCACCAAGAGCTTGGGGTGGAGGACTACGAGGGCTGTGCTTCAGTCCATGGCGTTGGCCCCTCTATAGCCATTTTCGACACCATACGTGATGGAGCGTTGAATTGCACATGTGTTTATCCATCGCCATTGCATTCGAGGGAACAAATGCAGGACTTGATGGATCGTATGAAGAGAATTCTTGTAGATGGTTGTGATGATGTTGAGAGTGAGAGCTAGATATGGCTGTATTGTATGAGCTTAATGACGGATTTCAATCTTCATTGTGGTGCAGCACCAAGTTAGTTCCACTCAAATAATCAGACGAATGCATGCTCATGGGCCTGGGCTACAAAACTTTGGGTGAAAAGACAAGCCCATCTACCTCCCTAAAAGCTCGGCCCTTAAATGTACTGTTCTCTTTCTCCCATGGTTTTACGTTGTTGTAGTATGAGAGAATGAGCAATAAATTCGACTACAAAATTTGATTCCTATAGAGATGCCAAACTCTATAAATTGCTCCTTTATTCAGAATCTCTGCAAGTATCAAAGTAGCTATATAGAATGTTCCTATTTCTTCAGCATTGGGCTATCTCCAACACCATTGTGTTCAGTGGTGGATCCAGGATTCCAAATCTGGGTAGGTAAAAACTTACATACAAATCTTGACAAGATGTTTTTTTTTTTGGGGGGTCAATAACTTGACAAGAGCTTATAATAATTTACTATGCCAAATTTTACTTTTAACAACGGATAATATTCATTGCCAAATCACCCTTCCTACTGTGGTATTACTCACCTTTTCCTTATGTGTGCCAAAAAAATGTTGACCCATGATGCCTAAACATGCAATGGTATCGGTAGTTTTAATAGTTCTGATGCTAAATAAGGTTTATAGCATCAAAATTTTATACTATACTAATGGCATTTTCTGACTTACAACATCACAAAAACTAATAGTGCTGATGCTACTTTTAGTTATAGGCATCAGTTGTCTTATGAGTGATGTTGTTTTAATTTTTGAATTTTAGTTGTTTGTGCAAAATTGAGGTTGTTATGAATAATATCATGCTATGTTGCCCATTGAACATCAAAAAAATATAGAAATTTAAGAGAGTTGATTTTCCTACTCCTCTTTTATCCACTTACACTCCCTTTGTTAGAAATTGTATGTTCTCACTCCTCTTTTGTCCATTTACACTCCTTTTTTTGTTATAGTAAAAATTATTTAAAAACAAAAAACAAAAAAGAGTGTAAATGGACAAAAGAGGAGTGGGAAGATCACCACCCAAATTTAAATATATTTAATACTAAAACTTTTTCAACCCCACATATGACAACAATTTTTGCAATTTACATATAACAACATATTTCTTCATTTATCAACCTTGAAATTTGAGTATAAAAGAGAAATATAGTGTAACAAACCAAATAAATATAAATTAAAATAAGTAACCCTTTATTAAAATTGTCATAATAAATTCCAACCAAATACAAGAGGGAGTTTGAAAAATATTTACGAAGGAGCATGGAAAATATTTTTTGGGAATTAGGACTGCAATAAAGAAACCAAATAGGAATATGAATAATCATTTCATATAGGATAGGTATTACTATGTTATGACAGGGAAAATTGTGAAAGCATGTTGAAGTATATTATGTTCATGTGGGCACCAGAGAAGCTTTTTGGGAGCTGAAGCTCTCATGTCAGCCTTGCCTACCTAGTGCCTACGTTACAATTGGGTAGGCAATAATTGCCTACCTTGACCTTGGCGTAGGACCGCCACTGATTGTGTTTGAAAATTATGTGCCAATTATGCCTTGAATTTTATATAAAATTGACTATTCAAATCAAACATCCTTATTTTCCCAAATAACATCTGCATTGATGATCATCTCCTGGAAGGGATAGCAATAACACTTCTAAGCACGCTGCTGTTTTCTGTCACCCCTTAGGCAAGCAAAGGTAGCTTCAGAGGCATGATTTTGAAGGTCCATCTGCAGAAGTTGAACTGAGAAGTTCCATGTATTGTTATTGCAACTGAAAGGGATTGGAGAACATAATAATAATACTAATAATATATAATATATGCATTTGGAAAGTTACCCAAATATTTTATAGCCTATAGGGTATATGTTATTATATCTCTCTTTTCTTGGGTCAGAGTTGGAGTTCATTTCTATTGAGTCTACTTGGGAATATTGGAACCAGAGAATCAAAATGACCAAAACTAGCTCCAGCCCTTTTGAAGAGCTGAAGTATTTTTATATGTATATGAACATGTTCTAGTACATATATGGAATTGCTAATCTAACCATTTCCACTAAGCAAAAAAAGAAAAAAGCTTCTAACATATCTTAATTTACTCAGGAAATAAACTCCTCAACAAGCTCTCCAAAATCAAACTTCCCATTGCTGCATTCCACAGCATTCACAACCTCTTCAAAAGCAGACACACTGCAGGGAACCACAAGTCCATTTCTCTGCTCAAATCCGTACTCATTGTAAGCCTTCTCCAACAGCATCTTGAAGAGTGGATGAGAGAGAAAGCTTGTCCTCACCAGAAACCTCTGGCGCTCTTCTCCAACATACAAGGCCAAAAACCCAGTTGGGGGTTTGGTTGAAGGAGACCCTCCTTGCTCTGCTGCTGCTGACTCTCTTAGCAAACATTCATGGTGTGATGGCTCATTAGCACCACCCATAACCTTCACTTTCTTGGCTAGTTTTTTGAAGCTTACCATCTTCTTTCCCAGCATTTTTGTCTGGTTTTTTAGAGAGAGAGAGAGAGAGAGAGAGAGAGAGAGAGAGAGGAGAGGGAAGGTGGGTGAGATTGAAGTTGGGAGCTGAGATTGGCTAAGGAGGAAGTGGCTTCATGATTTTGGTTAGTGGAGATATGCAAAATGATGGTGGGGGAGGGGATTACATTTGTGATATATGGAGTGGGGAGAATGTCCCAGAAAGGGTCTTGTTTGACTTTTTAAATTGTTATTCTATGATCATAATGACTTTTCTTGTCCCCACTTGTCTCTGACTTCTTAACAGTTTATAGCAATTAGTCTCAAGTTTGTTAAATATATATATCCTAGCAACTTGAGACACATGCTCACCTATGAGCCAATTGGTTTTTATTTAATTTAATTTTTAGATTTAAGAAAAGATAACGTGGGTAGTTATATTCCATAAAAGTATGATTTATTATCTGATTTTGTTTTTAATATGAAAAAAAATATGAATTTACAATATTATCCTCATTTAATTAATAATTTCAATTCTTAATGTTTGAATAAACCAATGGCATTTTTTGGTATTTTGAATGTTTCACCATTTTTTGCTTTTTGCTATATATATATATATATATATATATGACTTCTGACTTTTATTTTTTTAAAAGTAACACTTTTTCAACGAATTTCATCATAAATAAGTTTCAAGTGAAATAAATTTTAGAAAAGTTGATAGAGGTCCAAAAATCCAACCAATAGTTGGGTTTAGTCCTCAAATTATTGTTTGTTGATACAAGTCCTTTGACTAGTTTGCCATGTAGATTATATTCCATTTTTGATATGCTAACTCAATCTTTTATATTTAACTGATTTGTATTTAATTTTTTTATTCCTATTATATCCCTATTGTCTAAATCGGGTAAGATGAGGATTTTTAGGCCATTAATGATTTGATTTGATCATGTAATTAAAGGAATAATTACATTTTGAATTAGTTTTTTTTCCCCATTTCATTGTACTCATTTATTTCTTCATGAACTATTAATATTATTCTTAAATTTGATAATCCTATGCTCCAGGTACAATACCCTACTAACCATTGAACTTGATATACCTATCTAATAGGTATAGTACATATTTGATGCACCTCAGTACTAGGTAAAACACATATTGGATGCACCTCAATGACAGGTAAAACACATATGTTTAAATAAAAAAAATGTTATACCTCCATACTAGGTATATTAAAAAATTAACATTATGACAAAAAATTTCCATCAAAGAATTTTGAAAAACTCAATATATAAATTTATAGCTAAAAAGTAGGTATATGCTACCAATTTAATAAAGCTACAAATATAGAATTCTAAAAAATATAGTTTCCATATGTATATAGCTGAAATTTGAATTAAATAGGTTTTTAATATGTGAGCCATGAAATCATCATTTAAATTGAATGTCATAAGTTTGATTGTAGGAGAAAATTGATATTTAAAAGTGTTATTTGCATTTACTTGCCATTTTCAACCAATGTCATATATTGTAAATGTCTCGAATATGGTGGCTACAAGGTTTGCTTACCTGGCCATACAATTGATTGGGAGGACTGCAATTGAAGAGAGTCCAATTAGTGTCATGCATCCATTGTATCTAAATGAAAATGGACCCATATCTAAGAAGCCCAATAAATTTTACTGATAACTTTTAACAATTCACATTCAAAATCTACTCTAAATGTAACATCATAATTAAGTTGGAGCTTAAGCATTTTCTTTGCTCTAAAAGAGAGGGAACATCTAATAACCCACTTAGGCATTTCATAATACATACTATAGAATTTTGAACTCCATATTTGCTGGTACACATGTGAGTCAACCAAAGGGTTCTCCAAATGAATAAAAGATAATAAAATGATGGTAAAGAGAAAACAAAAGTGTAATTATTGGGCATGTAAATGTTGAGGTCCATAAACAATGATGGAATCCCACTAACTATACTTTAAAATGCTTAACTGCTATTGAATCATTTGTCAGTTTGAATCAAATGCCAACCACATTTTATCATTACAGATTCGTAGTGCTTTGATTAACTTTATGGGGAGTGGAATCTCAATTCATTCGCTGGAAAGTGAAAAAGAAATAGTTGGGTTGTTATTATCCTTCCACACAGGAATCAACCACCATAGTTTAATGGCCTGGCTCATCAAACTCATATAAAGAATATACGTATATCCTATGCACCCACCAGACACACACACTTGGACTCCTAGTCGCATTCCATTGGATAGTAAGCGTTTTTCTTCTTTCAATTGTCTATTTATAGATGATTCTCAATGATTAATCGAGATATGAAACTCTCTCTAAAGTAACGAAAGAAGAATCAGATTCTTGTCATGAATGCAAAGAGGGGTTATTTATCGCTAAAATTATAACTTCTTATTACACATATTCAAAAACATATGTAGGGTTGACAAGAAGTATTGCATACAGATATTGCGAACTGACTACTATGTCTGCTTCTCAATCATTGATTGATATAAATTCACTTTAAAAGAACAGGAGTTAAAATTCTCGTAATGATTATGAAGATAAATACTTTACCACTGAAACCGTAAATTCCTATACTTCCACAAAATAAACGAGTGGTTGATGAGAAGTCCTTGCATTACTAATGGTGGATAGGGAACTCTAGCTCTATGGAAGATCAATAAATCAGCTAGAAAGCTTTTAAAAGTTGGCATTGACATTTTGACAAAATGAAGAACTAGGGGGAGATACCCCGAACCTGAACCATTATTGGCGATTACAAAGTCAAATATGATTTGGAACGTGTGAGGAGCTAAATAGAATAAAGCCTTGAACATGCAACGCGAAAAAAGAAAGAAAGCATGGGCGGCATGGCATTTGTCTCTAAGAAAATAAAGGCATAATTGACAAGAAAAGTAAGTCATTCACTAGGAGACACGGAATTAGGCCTTATCTTGGGCGGATCATATTGGACAAAATCAATTTGACCAGGCCAAGAAGAGTCATACTCATACGTCAAGACTTGCTATTTACGGGCCATGACCCATTTGTACCCTGAATCTGTACTGCATTAACATAAAATGGTTTTTTTTTGGGTTGGAAAATTAAAAAAAAAAGTTTTTTTGTTGGGGTCAAAGGTATTTAATTTTTTTTCTCTTTTGTCTTTTGGAGATGGTTGCCGCTTTGCTTCAAACCAAAGTCTTCTTATAGTAAAAGTAGGTAGGCATAGGGAGATCTGTCAATGTCTCTCCCATGACCTCAAAATGGGCTCTTGTTTTCCCTTTTCTCTCTTTTTATTTCTTTTGCATGCACATTGAAATTTGAAAGTAATGTTCCCAACTTGGTGGGTTTACAATTCTTCATTTAATTCTCAATCGAAAAATGATTTGCCTTTGGTGATGCCCTCTGTTTAGCTTGAAATAATTTGTTAGATCATTAAAAAGTATATATGAAATAACTTAGAGCATCCGTAATAACTCCCTAAACCATCTCCTTAGATAAAATTTAGGGAGGAAGTGAGAAAACCCACCTCTAACTATGCTCCCTATCCTAAAATAGAGAGACCTCTAAGAGTATCCACAATGATGCTCTCTATTTCTTAGCTAAAATTTGGCTAAAAATATAAGAAAGCTATTTTAGGAGCTCTCTAAAAAATTTCAACTCCAACCATACTCCCTAATTTGAAGAGTCATAAATGCTATAACTCTTTTTTGATTGGTCCATCTCTATTAAAAAATAAAATAAAAAATAGTTTGCATTAAATAAAGGTTTGAAATACTCATTAAATAAAGCATCATTAAATTATAGGGAGTCACTAGGAGTCCTTTCTCTCTCCTCAGATTTAGGAGCTCCTAGAGGACTCCCTATTTTAGGAGGTGGATAGGGAGCGTGGTTGGAGTTGCAATTTTATGATTCCTCCCTAAAATTTGTCTAAGGAGGTGGTTTAGGGAGCCCATTGTGGATGCTCTAAGAGCCCTAAATCTGAGGAGAGAGAATGGACACTTATGGGCTTCTTATAATTTAATGAATATTTTAAATCTTTAATTAATATAGCCTATTATATATATATATATATATTTATAGAGATGCCCATTTGTGTTGAATTAAAAATGAATCTACTCCCTAAACTAGAGAGTACGACCATTTGCGGTGAATTAAAAATGAATTGACTCCCTAAACTAGAGAGTATGGTTGAAGCTGAAATTTTATAGAGAGCTCATAAAATAGTTTTTATGTGTTTTTAGCTAAATTTTAACTAAAAAATAGAGAGCATGATATGTTGATTAAAATTTATGCAAAAAATCAAATCCAAATGTAAATTTTTTTTAAAAAAAAAAGCCAAATATTCAAAATACACATAGGCAAGTACAAAAAAACGTTTTAATAAAATTATTTCAGAACACTTACCAACATCGGGTGTTTGGTCTAGTGGTATGATTCTCGCTTCGGGTGCGAGAGGTCGCGAGTTCGATTCTCGCAACACCCCTCTCTTATATATTTTTTATTTATTCCTTTTTTCAATTCGTGGGCTTTTTTTAGCCCAATTAGCCTACATTAGGCTCGATGGGCCAACCTGCCCGTACAAAAACTGTTTCCTCATACAAGCAGCAGAGACCGGAGATTTCATTCCTAGGGTTTTGCTGAAAGTCTTCGTCTCCCAAAACCTCCCTATCTCTCTCTTTCTCTCTCTCTAATTCTTCACCATGAGCAGGTCAGGTCAGCCTCCGGATCTCAAAAAGTAAGCTCTTCTGTCCCCTATGGCCTATTTTTCCGTTTCGATTTTGTTATTTTCGTTGTGTTTATTGTTTTTTAAAATTTTTTTTTTTTATAAATTAAGATGCTAATTAATTGAAATTTATTGCATTTTTACAGATACATGGACAAGAAGCTTCAAAGTAAGTTGTTTATGCTGTCTAAAAAAGTTCTATCGTTTTACTTCCTCCCATCATGATCTCCCCTATATTCTGCTCTGTTTGGTCGCTGAGAAAATTCGGCTAAGAAAACCAGTTCAACTTACTATTATGTTTACATTATCTGGGTATAAAATATTGTGGGAAAGACACTCAGCCGAAACAATTATGACCGTCTTGCTTTTTTGAGTGAAATCTATATTTTTTACAGAAATAATTGTGCAGTTTCTTTGGCAGTAGTATGTATGATATATTCATGATTTCAACCTGTCAACTATAATCATGAATTCAATTTTTTTCCTGCTAACAATGCAACCTCTCAATCATGTATGAAAATGAAAATGTAAGCCCAAATTGATGTGCACAACTAGGTTTCTGTTTCCTGTACAAAAAATGTGTGAATAATCTGGATTTCTAGAATTCTGTGCGAAAGAGAGTACTTTCTCAAGTTTATATTATTTTTATTTTCTTAATATGAAAGTTGGTTTTATATTTTGAATTCTAATACACAGCCCATGTAAAGCACACAAAGATTTATTTGTATTAGTCATCTGTTAGTAAGGATCTTATTTGTTCTGTCTCTTTCTTTCTCTTCAAAAAATTCTGTTGGCAATTGTGGTATGAGCTTCGTAGTTGCTTTTCTTGCGTAATATGATCAATGAGTTTATTTGGGCTTCTGCTCCTTTTTCAGTCAACTAGGCGTTTTAGAGTTTTTCAGATGGTAAATGTTTGAGCACTTGGGATTGTAGTGTGAAATCAAGTTGTATTTTATAGGTTTCACTGCGACCACCACAATTTCTCCAGATGATCCTTTAACGTTTTTTTTACTTTTTTAATTCTTACAATTTGAAATCATCTTCACTAAACTGCCCCTCTGTAGGAGTGTTTGGGTGGATGGGGGATTTTTACTTGCATGGCATGTGCTACCAAATTTTGTGAAACTGCTTGTATACTTGATACTGAGGGGCCTAAATATGAATATTTAAAGCTTGTGTAGATTCTCTTCTTAGTTGAAGTTAGGGGGAAGAATAGTAGGTCAAACATTTATGTCTTACATTCGCAGAAACTATTTTTTTGATACTAAGACATTAGAGTCTGCATTTTTTATTTTTCCTCTTTATTGTTACCAGAAACTTTAAACAGTTGAATTAACTAATGTCTTCGATTGTAGTCAAGCTGAATGCAAATCGGATGGTTGTTGGAACACTTCGTGGTTTTGACCAGTTCATGAATCTAGTGGTTGACAACACCGTAGAAGTGAATGGCAATGAAAAGAATGATATAGGCATGGTGGTAAGTCCCAGTTTCTCCACTTATTCTCATTGTTTTTATAGTTCCACTGCCATTTGGCCTGATGCTCCAATAATTAAGTTGGTTTGCTTAATTCTTACTTATATTGCTGCAGGTGATCCGGGGAAATAGTGTGGTTACCGTTGAAGCACTTGAGCCAGTGGCCAAAAATATGCAGTGATTCTGGCCTTGGGCTATTTTGGATTGGATGTATTCTGTGTTGGTATGTAGTTTGGACATATAGCTGCTTGTATGCAAAGGAAATTTGTGAAAGTTTGGGCCTTATGGTGGTTAGGTGATTTCTAGATTCCCCTTTCAGGAGATTTATGAGCAAAATGTACTTGTATTGGTTCATATGGAATATCAGTTCATTGACTTGGTATGATATGCAATGTAATGGTCAGCCGGAATGCTAACTATGAGGTTTCCATTGCTAATGTCCATGCGTTGTTAATTTGGATGATATCTTTTTGTTTTCCAGGCTGAATCAGACGATCTCTTGTTTGTTCAGGAGCTTCTAAGGCAGCTCATTTTTTTTTTTTTTTGGTATATTTATTTGTCTAGTTGAATGGTGGCATCATATGCTTGACTGAACTCCGGAACTGGGCAACGGGATCCATGTTAGCTTAGGTTGAAACCTTACCTTTGTTCTGCCTTCGACAATATGTCAAAATAAGTTACCTTAGAGCTCATGAATGTATGAGAAAGTATAGTAATGTTACCTTAGGTTGATGAAATGCATAAATGAAGGCTTCAGGGTGGTTCCTGAAAGTGAGATTGCATTTGTATTAAGTTTAGAACAAATGCTGAACACAAAATGATGCAAGACCAGAATTCGAATTCTCTGTTTTTCGTTTTCCCCGTTCGGGCTCTCATAGAATGAATGCTTTATGAACTCAACGGTAACAATAGGAGAGCTACTGTTGGACGAAGACAATACAGAATTGGGTCCAGATGACCTGGGAAGCCCTCTTTTTTATTTTTTGGGTCAATGTGGGAAGCCCTCTTTGCAACTCAAAACCGAAAGAAAGGGTGAACATAGAACAAAAAGAAAAAGAAAAAGAAGAAGAAAAGAAGAAAGTTTCTCTTCTCTGTTTCTGTTGGGATCAACGTTTACATGGGAAAAGGAAAAGCTTTTTGGGGGCATGGGTGAAGGAAACCATTAACGGTTGCCTTGCCCGCCATGTCTAGTTTGAATTTGAAAGAGGGTAACATACTAACATCCATGAGTGTCCTAACGGGTGTTTCCTCCTGGGGGTTTGAAGCTTCTTTTGCAGTCTGATAAAATAGAAACAGCTCAGCTACAACTAGGTCTGCTTTTTCCTCTCTTTTCTGTTTTCTAACTTTTATTTGATAGATGCATATTCTTCACAAAGCCAACCACATCTAACTCCTGAGTAAGCTTGGATCGAAAGCAGCATTATAATAGTTAATCTTCCTTTATTAGCATGTGCTAAGAGCTTGGAGTTTGGGGCAATGGCACATCCGCAATGTTATCTTACCAGATTGTTAGTTCAGATAAATTTGATATAATAATCATAAAAATGAACGCTTGAATGTGCGGTTTTAATTGACTGTTTAACACACATAACATGTTTAAATTGTATGATAACAAAATAGTCACCACTTCCACTTGTGTTAAAATAGCTCTCATGAGAAATGAAGAAATGGTCCCCCAACCCCAAGTGTCTCCTTTAAAAATTACCAATGGTTCTGCAATTGTAAGATAAGATGGCATGTGTTTGGTGTACATAAATATGATATGAAGATTGTGATTGGATCTGTACCTGCACCAAAAAGATAAAAGAGACGGTTCTGTATTCTTAAGCATAGAAAACTCTTTGCTTGTCTTGTACTTCGCTGTTGCTTATTCCTGTTCTTCATGTTCATGAGATTCATTCCTTTCTTTTTTCTTTTTCCCTGTTTTCTTATGTATGAAGATTGGAACAGTAAATCACCCTAGGAAAAATTACAAATTACTGTAACCTTTTGAAGCACTCATAAGAGACTTTGCCGCATCTTCCAACTGTCGATCTTTTACTGAACAATATAATTTATCAGCTACCTTTGGCACCATGCTTGGTAATCACATTCCCTGTAAAATTACCACATGAATAAAAGAAGAAAATATATCCTAAATGAAAGTGGGGCACGAGAAGGGGTAAGGTGGTCTTTTCCTTTGAGCATCACCACCTGTCATCATCAGATGGTTTTAGGTAATATAATCTTTTCTTTAAGAGATAAACCGTGTTATTATTACCTGTCATTCCACCCTTAAATTACAAAACAAAGTCTTCTAAATATTCCCAAAGTCCCAACATACAGATGCGTGTTTGTCAATTCCCTCAATTTCATCTCATGGACGACTTTGGTCCCATTTTCAGCACTGTCCTTGTACATTGGTAAGTAATGATGTGATTTTAATTCTGTCAACCAGTATATCCTCCTCATTAGAATTTTTATTTTTAAGATCTCCGAAAACAATGAGAAGGAGAGTCGAATTCTTGTTCTAAAAGAATTATTAAAAATTACTAGAATTTTTTTAGAAAACGAGTAATTTCTTAATTTATTAAATTAGACTTTAAATGACATTACTCAATAGAATTTAGTTTAATTGAAAATGACATTGACTTGTAGATTAATAGTATCAAGTTTGAACGCATTTATAGTGTGTGTGTGAAGTTTAGACAATCGATTGTATACAAAGTATAAGTAATAACTTAAGATTACTGCCAAAAGAGTGCTTTCACCAACTTACACATGGCCTAAGGATGAGGAGAACAGACAAGCAAGGCCAAAAGTTGAATGGCTACCAGAGAAGAGAACAATGGAAAAAAGATTGAATCACTGTTAGAGCCTCAAAGCCTCATATAGCCCATAGACTTGCAAACAGTGAGTATAGCAAAGCAACAAAAGCTCCATTCCTTTACAAAAATCAGACATATATTGGATGACTTTGCTGTGAAGTGGAAACAACCACCACCCACCTCCTCTTTTTCCCTCTATTCCTGTAAAATCTCTCTAGAGGTCTACAATAAACAATTAAACAGGCCCTCTTCTCTTCTCTTATTATTTTCTCCTCTCTCTCTACTCATACGCCTCCATCCCCATCTCAACCTACCACTCCCTCTCCTCTCTCTCTCTCTCTCTCTCTCTCTCTCTCTTGCTTCTTCAACCCATTGAGTATCAAAGCCAGCCAAGAGAGAGGGAAAGACAGATATTAAAAAAAAAGAGGGAAAATGAAGAAAAGTGATGACAGTCACGTCTCAACCTCCAAAACCTTTCCTTGAATCCAACTCCACTCAACATTCACAATCCAAAGTATTGGTCTTTCATAGTCCCAAATATAGTCAAAATCGCAATAAATTAGCAACATAAACAAAAAGGACTGTTTATTTTTCCCTCCCCAAATTTGCCATTTGGGTCCAAAACATGACTGAGGTGCTCCAATCCCCATCCCCATCTCACTTCCCTTCACCCTCAAGCTCTTCCACACCATGTGCTCCACCTACACCCAATGATGGGCCATACCCACATGCCCTTATTAGCAGTCCCACAATAGAAGACAGTCTCCAAGGCTATTTGGGCTCAGAGGAAGAGGAAGAGGAAGAAGAAGAAGAAGAGGAAGAGGAAGAGGAAGAAGGAGAGGAGGAAGAAGAAGAAGAAAGGAAAAGGAAAGAAAGGGACAGAGAAGGAGATCAGCTTTCGCTCTTGACACTTTTGGTGACTGCTTTCAGGAGGTCTTTGATTGGGGGGTGTAGTAGTACTACTAGCACTGATACTGGTAGAGGAAAGCTGTCTTCTATGGAGATTGGTTGGCCTTCAAATGTCAGGCATGTTGCCCATGTCACCTTTGATCGCTTCAATGGCTTTCTTGGTTTGCCTTCTGAGCTTGAACCCGAGGTTCCCAGGAGGGCTCCAAGTGCTAGGTCGGTCAATTACAGATTTTGGTCTTTTTTATTTCGTTTCATGTATAATTCTGTTTTGATTGAAAGGGGTTAAAATTTCTCTCTTTTTCATTCTTAGAATTGCTTTATGGGTTTCTGATAATTGGTTAGATTATGCTATTCTTTGAATTTCTTTTGTTCTGGGTTTCTATTATATGGGGTAAGCTTCATCCTTCTTGAAAATTTTGTCATGGTTGCATATATCGATTGGTTTGCATTATTCTTGATAAAGGTGGCTTTTTTTTTTTTGAATTTGTCTCGAAAATCCCGTGTTAGGGTTTCATTTGGTCGGATAGCTGATAAAGCTATCTAAGGTGTTTTCTGGATTGTATTGAAGCTGCATTCAATGATTGGGAACCCGCATTCAGAGGCATTTTGTTCTTATATGCCTTGCTGGAACTTGCTTTTATCTTTGTTCTGTGTTGTCACATGCATTATTTTGCTTTTCCTTGCTGGGCATTTGGTGGACTTGATTCTTCTCTGGAGCAAGTTTTTCTTTCACAAAAAGTTCACCAATTATTCTACTTTATTCCATCAATAATCTTAGCCAAAATAATTTGGTGTCCTCCTATAAGCATCAAGAGGGATACAGTGGATGCCAATTTTCTGTGTACCTTGTAATATATGTCTGGTCTAGAATTTTCATCATGATTCATTTCTGTCAGATTTGAGTACTTTTCTTGATGCTATGAGTGAATGAATGTGCTTCATTTTTCTCTGGTGTTGTTTTTTCTTCTTCTAGTACTTAGAAATTGTTGGTTGGTATGCATATTTTCAAAAGATGTTTCAAATTGTTATGGGTTACTGAGCTGGTGCTTTGTGCTGCTCAAGTAAGATGTGATGATAATATGTTTTTTTTTTCCAACTAAGGCCTGCAATCTATATCTAAATGTTATGCAGAGAATAATCTTTGGACTCAACAATTTTTACATGTTTGTGCCTGTTTATGTGACTTTTTGAGTTTATTTGGCATGATCATGTAGTGAAAATTGGGAATGGATACACCTATGTTCTTTATTAATCCTTGTAATCTGCTGCATACTTTTTAATTTTAAAACCATTTTCGAGGTTTGTATTGACATTGATTTCATCTGCAGTGCAAATGTTTTTGGGGTTTCAACGGAGTCTATGCAGCTTTCATTTGATGCCAGAGGAAACAGTGTCCCCACAATACTCATTTTGATGCAGAGACATTTGTATGCACAAGGTGGTCTTCAGGTATGTCACCATTTTCCTTTTCTTCCTTTCTTCTGCCATGTCCAGGGTAGTGTGTAACTGGAAAACTACGTTGTCTCGGAGGGTTCGACATAATTTATAAAGTACAAAAGTTTGAGATTTCATTGTCGCATGCAGCTTAACAAGTACAAATTTGGGCATTTTGGTATAATTCAAACTACCTTTAAAAAAACTGAAGTTCACTCATACATGCAGGCAGAAGGAATCTTCAGAATTAATGCTGAGAACAGTCAGGAGGAGTACGTTAGGGACCAATTGAATAGGGGAGTGATACCAGAGGGCATTGACGTGCACTGTTTGGCAGGTCTTATTAAGGTAAGGCGGTTACCAATTGTTCAGTTTAGTCTGATATTTATATGCCATCCATTGGCCAAACTCAAGGGTTCTGGTTCATGGGTTGTAAATGCTCAATTCCCCGCTCCCCCAATCAACTGAAGATGATCTCATCATTGAGCACTTTCATTTGTTAACATGAGTTTTGACATTTAATGTCCTATTGCTTCTCAGGCTTGGTTTAGAGAACTACCAACTGGTGTGTTGGACTCTCTCACGCCAGAGCAGGTAATGCAGTCCCAGTCGGAAGAGGAGTGTGCTCAACTTGTTAGGCTCCTCCCCCCAACAGAAGCCGCACTACTGGATTGGGCAGTAAATCTAATGGCTGATGTTGCACAAATGGAACACTTCAACAAGATGAATGCCCGTAATATTGCCATGGTGTTTGCACCAAACATGACTCAAGTGAGTGAAAAGTATACTCTTGTCTAAAATTTGTAGAAAAGGAAGGCCTAAAAAACCTACTTTCATGCATGGTTTTCATTATTAGTGACATCCACGCCAAGACATTCTATATACTTGGGTAGGACTCAATTGGCTAGCTCAAATATCGTACTCGTGTCACCCATGCATTCAGCTTTAAAGATGGATGCTCGTTATTCCTCCCAATTGTCATCTTGAAAGCTTGAAGGTATAGATAATTAATCAGAAAGGAATAAGAAGAGGTGATAATTTGAGGGAGATTTTATTCCAACCGTTGGTTATTCTATTACATCCTTAATATGTTCTAAGACTGGATATGAGTCTTGTCAAAAATCACACCTAGGAAAAACCTTCATTAATCTGATAACTACACACTGTTATTAATCTCTGCATCCAGTATCTTTTTTCAGTTTCCATTTAGGGTCTGATGTTATAGTCTATATTGTCCAATGTTGAGGGATTCCTTGCTTTAGTATGTTGTCATATGTTTAAGGCGACCACTTTTGGTCAAGGTAGGTTTAGTAACAGTTTCTGTAACTTCTATTTATCGCAGATGGTAGATCCTTTGACTGCATTGATGTATGCTGTCCAAGTGATGAATTTCCTCAAAACTCTTATTGTCAAGACACTAAGAGAAAGAGAAGAGTCTATGGTAGAAACAGCCCCTGCCCCCCGCCTAGAGCCTACTGATGAGGATGGGCACCAAAGTACTTTTCAACCATATCTCAAAGAGGCCAACAAGGAGGCCAACAAGGAAAATGAAGAGGAGAACGTATTTGTTGGTGAAGAACCCGATTTAGAAAGCCCGGCTCATTCTGCACAAGATGACTCCACAACTGGAACTGGATCTCAAACTTTCCTATCTTCTATCAAGAATATCATTCCTGGAGGAAATTGGTTTCTGGCTGATAATTGTCCATGTGAGGTTGTATCCCAAGTTAACTCTTTGACAAATGGGCTCCAAGAAGATGGCTCAACAGGTCCAGCTAGAGAGGCTCAACCAAACATTTGGAAGAGCAAAACAGGTCAATCAAGCGGATCGAATCTGAAGAAGGGATCCAAGAAGGTTAACGAGCAGCTAATGATTCAGACTGCTGGGCCTGCAGACAAGAGCAAGAGAACTGGAATTCTTAGCCGCATTAATTCGAGGACAGAGCTGGCTGAAGGTTGGCGTTGAAGAGTGTTTGGGGCTGTTTTTGGGTGTTGGGGAGGTGGTGGAACAAGTTGGCCTACGTTTCTGTCTCCCATGTGGAAATATTGTGTATGTGTCTGTCTGTATGATCTCATGTGTGCTTTAAGTTTGTGTGTGGATGAAATTTCTTAACCTTGTCTCTTGTGGACATTTCCCTAACCCATTCTAACATCTTCTGTTTTTCAAGTAGAGATTGAAAGTGGTTGAAAATTCCTTGTTTCACTAACGAAGAAAATAAGCATATCATGGAAATGTTTTATCATTTCAATGAATCGAATAATCATAAAACTACAACGCCTCTCCGGAGCTCAAAAATTTGTCTGCTCATCCAGCTCTATTGAATACTGGTGCATATCCCACATATATTGACTACATCCCCTGCAAATTACAATGCTTGACAAAAATAAACATAAGTTACAATGATGAGATTTACTGCATGCTTGAAAAGTCATTCTGCACTTCTCTTTATGTTTTTACAGAGGGAGGCACGCATGACGACTTTTTGGGGCCAGTAACATCTTATTTTCAATCCGTGAATAATTTTTAAAATTTTTAAAATTTGTGAGGTGCAAGAGATTTGGTACTTAAGGTGGTTAAGAGCATTCACTCTTGCTCTTGCACTCAAGCGTTCAACTTACGGCTCTCCTAATCTCCACTTGTATAAGGAAAAAAAATAAAAATTGGGGTTTACATATTCATTTAAGGCTTAATTATTGATTTGCCCCTTGAAACTCTATCTGTCATATTTTACCATCTGAAACTCGAAATGACTCACTTTACCCCCTAAAATCCAACTCGGTGTCTCACTTTACCCATTCCGTCAACTCTGTAAAAAAAAATCTGTTAATTCCTCTTATGTGGCACAGTGGGGCCCACTTCTTTGCTTATATGTTCGGCACATAATTGTCACGTGTGCATCCATTGTAACTTACAAAGGAAAAGCTGGAGCTGACTTGGGTTCAAGATAGCCCAGCTCCATATTTTGTGTCATAAGGCCCGTCGAGCCCAAAACCCAACCTCCGAAGTTCCAAACATTTCCAGCTTCTCCGTCTTTGCTTTCATCGTCGGAGCCGTCGGAGCAAGTTCGTTGTTTAATAAGCAGCCTCACAACATATTCAAAGAATCCAAGGTACTCTCTCCTCGTTTCTTCTTTCTCTCAATTCTCAAAGCAATTCTTCTTTTGCTCGTATAGACCAGGAAAGTTCACTGCTTGCTTGAGAGGTTACCCAGTTTTTATTTTGCTTTGTTTTTCAGTCTGTTCATATTAAAATCGTGATTCTGTCCATGACCCAAATTTGGTTAGAGTGTCACAGATTGGTAGTATGCATGTTTTTATTCAGACGCAGAGCGTTTTTGAGAATGAATATTCATGGCCTCCAAAGCAATTTTTGCTCTGCTCATTCACCTCTGCTACCAGTTCAACTTCCATCTCCAATGTATGTATTTACCACACAAATTATTCAATACCATTGACTGCTTTGTTTAATTAAAATGAAAGATTTTCTTCTTAGAAATGATGGGTTTGGTAGGGAAAGTCATTTGTGGTATGTTTTACCTGAGGAGGTGAAGAGTGAAAGCCTTTTGAATCGGTACTCTGAGCTTTTGTCACCGTCTGAGAAAGACAATGTTTTGGGTATGCGTGGAGAGGAGCTCAAGAAAAGAGCCTTGCTTGCCCGGGCATTGGTTCGGACTACCATTTCTAGATATGTAGGTCCTCTCATTTTGCTTTGAAAAATGACAACTCATGTTGTTTATGTGGTTATTGTGAATGTTCTAAACATTGCTGTTTCATACTAGATCAGACAAACCATCGAGTAGATCCAAGATCCTTAAAGTTTAAAAAGAACAATCATGGGAAGCCTGAGGTATGCTTCTTTTTTCTTACCCATTGATGTCTTGAGAAAATTGTTTCTATGCTCCCATTTACTTGGTTGATTTTTCTTACCATTGTGTTTTTTCGGCTTTTTTTTTTGTTTTTGTTTTTTGTTTTTTTTCCCCCACATTTTAATCTTCTTATTCTAGGTAGAGTGGCAAATTGCAGATGACTGGCAGCCACCACCATTGCATTTCAACATCTCACACACGTCTTCCTTGATAGCTTGTGGAGTAACTGTGGATTCACCAGTAAGTATTGCGAGTATTCAAGGTGCACGGATATATTGGATTTAGTCTTTGGATTATATTAGAGTGTCTATGAGTATATATGTAAAAAATTGTTGAACTTACGAGATTTCCTCTAATTATTTTAGATTGGTATAGATGTGGAAGATAAGCAACGGAAGTTGAAGAACCATATCTTAGCTTTTGCTCGACGGTACTTTTCTTCTCATGAAGTGGAACATTTAACTTCTATTTCGGACATTGAAATTCAGCGCCAACAGTTTATAAAATTATGGACTCTCAAGGTCTGTGAAACTGCTTGAACAATGATAATGCATCAACTTCTATTTTTCAGAGTTGCACACATTTTCTTTTACTTGATTAAAATGGTACATTCTGCTGGGTATACATGGGTAGTTGTGTAATCTGTTAGCATTACACTGTTAACGTTTTCCATAAGCTTTTGTTTGTATAGTTGTCCAAAAAAAATTCCATAGAGATTAGACAGGGGAAAGAAACTCTTGAAAGCACTTATGGGTATCATATGCAAAGTAGAAGTAGTGGGGATGATTAATGAAAAACATTTGAAAATAAGTATCAATAAACTTCAATGTGAACTCAAGAATATACTAAAAACGCATAACTCCTCTTAATTGAATTTTGAGAGTTACGTGTAGGTTATGTTTTTCTCAAGCTTTTTCTTATTGCCATGGATCTCATTTCCAGGAGGCATATGTGAAAGCATTGGGGAAGGGCTTCTCTTCTGCACCGTTTAAGACCTTTACCATTCGAGTGAGGGATGCAGCTAAGAGAGGCCTTCATCTTTCTGGGGACATAGATTCTGAGGTATGTCAGAGACGGAAAACAGAAATTTTATTGCAACTTGTGGAGGCTTCCTACGTATCAAACTCATAATTCATGTGATATAGAGTCCACAATTGAACATAGCTGTTTAGCATGCTATTCCTTTGGCTACAAGATTATGAGCCGTGGTGTAGAGATATTATGGTATACTATTGCTTATGCAAAAATTACTTCTGGTCTAAAATATTGACCATAACTCGTAATATACAATTTACATTTTTTAAAGATGTTTGAACCTCTGATTTTTTTTGTTAGATATCTGAAATAAGTGTTGAATCTCTTGGTCCCATGAACCTCACAACCAGTTGGCAATTTTCGCTTCTAGAGTTGGCTGGCTCTCATTATGCTGCCATTTGTATGGAAAAACATAAAGCCGTTGGAGGTGAGAGTCTTATCTTTCTTTTTTCTTTTATCTAATGAAAGATTATTACTCTGGATTAAAATGAAAGTAGTGGGAAAAAAAAATCACAATTTATATTAAACTACTTGCAGAGAAAGGAAATGCTCCCATGAAATTGACAGTGCGGAGAACGATTCCATTTGTTGAAGATGAATGTGTTACAGGAACTGATGCGGTTTTACCAATAGGTGGATTGAATTGTTAGTAGTTTTTATAAGTAATTCTATTATTCAATTGGAACTTATGTCCGAAACTGAAAATTCCAATCATGTCATATTTAAGCCATTGAAAGGAAAAATTCTCTCTGAACAGTGCCCCCATGGCCCTTCTCCATTGTTTGAAACTCTGAATGTTGGAAACCAAGATTTTTTTTTAGAAATATAAATAATTTACTTTATTTTTAATTGACCACTTGGAAGATTATTTACTGACAACATTCATAAAACAGATATCTGTACAAACTGAGGGTTAGTCTTGCCTCTAGCAACTCTGAAAGTATGAATTATAAGTTATTTTAAGTCTGCAAATTACATAAAAATATATTTTTCTCCTCATTGAAGAGTAATATTCTACCCTAATGACATGATTTTGTGGGCTTCTTATAAAAGAATCACCTAGAAACGTTTAACTATGTCTTGCCCCACTGGTATGGTAGGAAAGTAACCTTGCCAGTGATTCTCTTTATTGTACTTTGAATCAATGTATTGTTACACAGAAAATCCATGAACACATTAATTTGGGATAGGGATATCAAAATGGATTTTGCTCATCACTTGCAGGAAACTTGTAACCCTTGTCCTTTGCATTGTGTCTTCAATAACCAAAAATCCAATAAAGACGGACCATGAAGCTATCGCAAGATTTTGAAAACTTGAACCAATCTGGACGCAATGCACAATCAGATGCATGCTGGGAACAGTTTGGAATGACTTTTTAACCAAAGCTTGTTGATTCAGAGATAGCTGTGAAAGGGGTATCACCAGTAGTCTTTACAAGAACAGACCCCATTCCTGAAATGATGAAAACGAGTTGCATCTCTGACAACAAACAGGCGATCCACAATCTTGCTAACCAACTTTATAAACAAGTGACAGTCTCCACATACCCTCAAGTTCTTTATCACTACGATCTCGGTCCCCGGTCCAGTGTTTAAGAGCGCGAATGCAACTGCCAATTTTTCACTGTGAACATTAGCACTGATGAGTTGTTCTTCGTTTCTTCCTCGACCAGGTTCCTTCACTAAAGTTTCTAATTCTTCCAACATTTTGTATATTTCTTCTGACTGACAGTGGGTTTTATCCCCGGCCAAGAAAACATGAACTCTTCCTTTACATTCAACATAGCTACACCCTGGCTCCTTCTTGAGCTTCCTCTCCCTCATCATAACTCGAACCTTTAGAACCCCCTCTAGATTCTTTGCATCGGAGTATATATTCGACAACAACACATAGTAACCAATATTGGTTGGTTCAAGCTCAATGACATGTTCAAAAGCTAACTCTGCTATCTCTACATTTTTATGTATTTTACAAGCACCCAAGAGGGCACCCCATACTGCACCATCAGGCTTTACGGGCATTGACTCAATTAGTTCCTTGGCTTCCTGGAGTCGACCTGCGCGGCCTAAAAGATCTACCATGCAAGAGTAATGCTCTGGACCAGGCTGCAACCCACATCTTTTCTCCATTGCAGCGAAATACTCTAGCCCCTTATCCGTCAATCCCGCATGGCTACAGGCAGACAAAATGGTCACAAACACTGCTTTGTCTGGTCTAATTCCAGTCATAATCATTTTATTAAAGAGCTCCGATGCAATCTCTCCATGTCCATGCAACCCATACCCACCTATAATTGCTGTCCAAGAAACTAAGCTTTTCTCAGGCATGGCATCGAAAATAGCATGAGCCTTCACCAAATTACCACACCTAGCATACATATTAACCAGAGCATTGTTCAAATACGGGTTGGAACCAAATCCACAAGACTCTATCCGTTGTTCTACCTCGCGTCCAACACCGTGTGCACCAATGTGAGTGCAAGACGAAAGAACACCAACTAGTGTCACGGGGTCAGGACTAACACCACAAGATCCATCTCCTTGTACAAGTTCAAGACATGAGTAGCAAGCCCATTCTGCGCGTACCCAGAAATCATCGCATTCCAAGTAATCAAACCCTTCTCAGGCATTGCATCAAACAGCTTCCTTGCATGATCAACCGACCCACACTTCACGTACATTGTCAGCAAACAATTCGTCACAGACAAATCAACGTCAAAGCCACACTTAACACTACAACCATGAAGGCAAATCCCGAGACCCAGGTGCACCGGAGCCGCGCACCCGGAACCAAACCCAACATCGTAACCGAATTAACCTCCACACCCGCCGCCCTCATCCGACGAAACAACGAAACCGCATCAGAAAATTTCGAATTTGAGGTGTGCCCAGATATCAAAGCATTGTAGCAAACAGTTAGCTTTCTCGAGTGGGGATTTTCATCGAACACCCTACGTGCATCGTCGACCAAGCAACACTTACAGTACATAGAAATCAATGAAGTTTGCACAAATGGTTCGGGCTCGCAGCCGGTTTTGACGACGTGGCAATGAAGCAGGGAACCGGCCAAAGGGAGCGAGAGGGCTGCGCAGGATTTGAGAGCGAAGGGGAAAGTGAAAGCGTTAGGTGAGTGGCCATGGCGGAGCATTTGGCGGTAAACAGTGAGGGCTTCGAAGAACAGACATTGCTTCGATAGCTCTCGTAAGCGAGTGTTCCATGGAGTACTGGGTTGGGCCATTATGGGTGGTGGCCATGGCGGTAGAGGGAGAGACGGTGCGTTTTGCTACAAAATCGAAATATGAAATTACCGAAAACTCCCTCGCGGGAGTTACCGCTGTAATTGGAGGGTCTATGATAATGCGATGGTACGCGAAGCACCTAAGCAAACCAGACAAGCGGATAATAGGCCTGGATAGAGCAAGTATCAGCTTTGGTCCGGAAAACTGGAAAAGAAATATCTTAACGGCGATGGAGGCCGTACATTTCTCGACCGTTGCTTCCCGCCATTTCTCAACGACGTCGCATTCTGTGTCCACGAACAGAGGCTTCTACGATTCGAAGTACGCGGCAAGGAGCTCGACTGCTAAGCTGGGCTCTTCTTGGACTGCTTCACGCACTCCTGCTTGGCTCACTTCTCGAAACTTGTTCACTGTAAGTTCAAAGCCTCAAAGGGGTTTCACTTTCTTTTCTGTTTGGTTCCCAAGAAAACGTAGGAAAAGAATTTAAATATAGCACTGAAAGTTTCATACTTTTGCTCAAAATTGTTGATAGAGAGAGATATGGGGTTGGGTGAATTCCAAGCAAGTGACGATTACGAGAAAAGAGTTGCGGGGCATTGTGAGAGCTGAAATGTTTGGCCAATTGACAAGTGGCCTCGAATCGGCTTGGAACAAGCTCAAAGGCGAAGGTTTTGCTTCTTTTCCCTTTCTCTTCTTCTATGTTTTAATCAAATTGTCTAGTATCAAGTGGGGATTTTTATTAGTTTTTTGGAAGCATTTGAAATTCCATAGTATGCTCACATTGATTCCTGTATTTTGTGCTACAGAGGTTTTGACCAAGGAGAATATTGTGGAGCCTATGAGAGAAATAAGGAGGGCTCTTTTGGAAGCAGATGTGAGTGGTCTTTTGGATTTTGATTTCTATGTGTAAGGCAAGGTGGTTTATTTACATTTTCCTGCTGTGTTAATAGGTGAGCCTTCCTGTTGTAAGAAGGTTTGTGCAAGCTGTCAGTGATCAGGCTGTTGGTGTTGGGGTTACTCGAGGAGTGAAACCAGATCAGCAATTGGTCAAGGTAACTAGTTTCTCACGCTATATGAAGATAGTATTCTCTTGCTCGATTCAGTGGAAAGCTAGGTAGTATCTGTTGAGTGTTGACTTCTAATGAATTATGATACTCAGTTGGTGCTTCTTTCAGATTGTGAATGATGAGCTAGTGAAACTGATGGGCGGAGAGGTGTCTGAACTTGTTTTTGCAAAATCTGCCCCCACTGTTATTTTATTGGCTGGTTTACAAGGAGTCGGGAAGACAACCGTATGTGCAAAATTGGCTTATTACCTTAAGAAACAGGTGCATTTCCACAAGTATCCCTCTTTCCTTGTTCATTAATATATGCATTAGAGCCATATGTACTCTACTTTTTTGTTTCTATTTTCCTTTTTCTGACCCCATGACATACACCAATCACAGGGGAAGAGTTCCATGTTGATTGCTGGTGATGTATACAGACCTGCTGCCATTGACCAACTTGTTATTTTAGGTGACCAGGTATTGAATTTTCGTTGTCAACAAAGTGGCCGATTACATTTTCATTTTTTTTTTTTTGGGTATGTGTTCATTCTTATGTTAAATTCATAGCTTGTAACAGGTAAAGGTGCCAGTATATACAGCAGGGACTGACACTAAACCCTCAGAAATAGCTAGGCAAGGTTTAGCGGAGGCCAAAAAGAAGAACATAGATGTAGTAATAATGGATACTGCTGGAAGGCTTCAGGTAATTCTTCTACACATGTGATTATTAGGTAATTTTGATATGATGTCTTGCGAAAGTTTACTGGTTGTGTTAACTTTTGGCTGGGGTTTCTTTTTGTTTTGTTTTGTTTTATTTAACAGATAGACAAAGGAATGATGGATGAGTTGAAAGAAGTTAAGAAGGTATTGAACCCCACAGAAGTTTTGCTTGTTGTGGATGCAATGACTGGCCAAGAAGCTGCAGGTGTTCAGACTTATCATTCAATTTTTTGAGTTTTTTTAATACTCTAAAGCTTAATCACCCAAATTATACATATTCTATTTTCTTTTCCTTTCTTCCGTTATTGCTGCAAAATTGGATATAGAAGCAAAATTAGCACGTGTTACTGTGTATGATCTATCTGCAATATCATGTACACATAAGAGTTCCACATAAGCAATTAATTGCACTTAATGTTTGAAATTAAAAAAAAAAAAAATTTCACACCTTTCCAAATTAAATTATGAGTTTTGTCTACATTCGTTGATTCGAACCATATTGTTAACAATTTGCATCCCGTTTTGATTGCTCTTTTTCGTTCCCGCCCTCTCACAATGCGGCCCTTTTTCTTTGCAATAGCGTTTTTATTAATAATCTGTGTAAACATCCAAATAGCCGCCTGCGACGGGGGAATTCCTTTTCCCATGGCAGGTTTACATCCGGAGGTTCCCCCCGACACCGGCGTTCCCCAAGGGGCACCATCCCATTTGATGATCTTCGTGCGTTCAAAACTTCAAATACACAACCGGCACAATTCCAGTTATTGATGTTCAGAAAGTGTAATATAACCATGTCACAAAGAGAATTATGAATACTTCTAGAAATAGGCTGACTATCTTCTTTGAGTTTTGCAGCTTTAGTCACAACATTCAACTTAGAGATTGGGATTACTGGAGCTATTTTAACAAAGCTAGATGGGGATTCCAGAGGTGGAGCAGCTTTGAGTGTTAAAGAGGTTTGGCTATTGTTGCATTACTTATTTGTCATAGTAATCTCGTTTGTTCTGTTCATCATTAAATATCAGGGGAATGCAATACTAAGAGTAATTGATAGCAGAATCATGATTTGAAAATCTCAAGAGTTGAGAAAATTAACTCTAATCTCAAGAGAAGAGATAGTTAACTCTTTCTAGAGGAAGAATCACTTATGATATTTAGTTTTGTATAATTTGTCATGAATTTTGTTTTCAATATTGTTCGTGGAGTGTAACAATATTTGAACAAGATATAATTTGTGCATTCCTCTTTAGCATTCAAAGTAAATAATGTTGCGTTTTGATATGCCATAATAAAGTTGCTCCAGTGGAGGTTGTTCAGATCCTTTGATCAAGATGGAGATGTCTTTTGGAGTTGTTTTGTAAATTTGAGTGATGGGAGATAGTATTATTGCCGTCATTGGCTCATTGTGGGTTTCTTTCTTGGTGGCAATTATTGAGATACTGTTGAAGATAGTATGACTACAGTCATTTGACATTTCTTGGTGGCAATTCTTTTTCATGAGGAGTTTTGTTAACTGTTGAAGTATCTCTTCTTGCTAAAATAGCTAAGCTACCGAAAATATTTTTTTGGTAATTGTTTTCCTAATAATGAGTTAATGACAGGTATCAGGAAAGCCAATCAAACTTGTTGGGCGAGGAGAGCGGATGGAGGACCTTGAACCATTTTACCCAGATCGTATGGCGGGACGCATATTAGGAATGGGAGATGTTCTCTCATTTGTGGAGAAGGCACAAGAAGTTGTAAGTTCTTTTTCTTCTTTTTTTGGGTTTGTAATTTCCACTATAGATTCCCTAAATATTTATATGGAACATAGTTATAATTGAGTTGTCAATATAGATGCGCCAAGAAGATGCTGAAGAATTGCAAAAGAAGATAATGAGTGCAAAGTTTGACTTCAATGATTTCCTAAAGCAAACTCGTGCTGTTGCACGTATGGGTTCCATGACTCGTGTTCTTGGAATGATCCCTGGTATGGGGAAGGTATGAAAGTTTGTTTTCTCAGTTTCCCGCATTATTTTTCTGATAGGTTCTCTGGCTTTTATGTCTGTTGTGGCATACCTTGAAGGAGTGTTTTTAAAACCACTCTTGTGGTGGCTATTCTCCATGTTTACTTATGAACCTGAAAATTTGATAGTTGTTGAGATCCAGCAAGTTCCTTTTTTCGGTTGTATTTAATTCTTTGAACTTTCTCATTTACCTAATGAACAGGTTACTCCTGCACAAATTCGAGAAGCAGAGAAGAGTTTAAAGATAATGGAAGCAATGATTGAAGCAATGACCCCTGGTCTCTTATTCTTTTTTATTGATTGAATCTGCCATTTAGTGATGATACCTTAAAGTTGCTTCCTGGTGCACTGTTGGTTATATTTGGCTTTCTGATTTTCATCTTTGATCACAGAGGAAAAGGAGCAGCCAGAGTTGTTGGCAGAATCTGTCACAAGGAGAAAAAGAATTGCTCAAGAGTCTGGGAAAACAGAGCAGCAGGTTTGAAGTGGCTATCTATGTTTGACATGTTGTCCTTGTATTAGCTTCCCTGAAAAGAAGGGTTTTATATGTTGAGTAACAATATAAAATTAGCTGCTACATTTAACCATATGCTCTTAATGATGTGAATATTAGGTGAGCCAACTTGTTGCTCAACTCTTCCAAATGCGAGTTCGAATGAAGAATCTAATGGGTGTAATGGAAGGGGGATCTATTCCTGCACTGAACAATCTTGAGGAATCCCTAAAAAATGAACAAAAGGTGCCGTATTTTCCATTCAGCTTCTGCTCTGTAATCTATATGCATGCTAATGAACTATGTCCTTGCTTTTTAGTTTTTCCATGCTTATGTTCAATTGTTATAAATTTTGCTTGGGAGATGCATGTTTATCAATGTTTTATGGTTTGGATTCTCTTATCAGGCTCCTCCCGGGACTGCAAGACGTAAACGACGAACTGATTCAAAGAGGCAGTTTGTTGGCTCGGCATCTCGGCCCAGTCCTCGTGGTTTCGGGGGCGGGAACTGAGTGGTGACAGCAAGGGGGATTTCTGGTCAATGAGTTGCATACTCTAGATATGTTATTGCTAGTCAGATATCATTGGGGTACAACTACACAAGTTTAACTTTGTGAAGTTGATGCTCCTGCAATAGTCAGTGTATCAAGCACATTGTATATGCACTTTTCTATACGCAATCTATTTTTGTATTAATGAGAAATTCATGCATCATTCCTGGAGACCAGTCCAACCATTGCCTTATGGTAGCTACTTTTTCATAATTCCTAAATCTTAGCGATTATGCTACAGTTTGTCACCCGGATCGGCCATTAATGTATGTGGAGTTCATAATGCATCAACACAAACTTAATTCCAAATCAATAGATATTTGGAGAAATTGGTTCTTATTTTCTTTTGGGTCCGAGGGTTTTGGGATGTATTTCCCGACGTATCCTACTAAGCAACAGGCACAAGCTTCAATAGCGAGATGTAGACTTGTCCCTCACCCTCTAAATATGGATAGGCCTAGAATGAGTCACCGATGGTTTTGTCGGGCAGTTGAGGACAAACAAGGTACTTAAATGCTGACACGTGTTTACCAATAACAAAGGTACTGACACGTGCTTACCAATGAAAAAAGGCACTGACACGTGGCCCAGCCTTACAATTTCTCTCTCTCCTCTTTTTGTTTCTGATATCTCTCTATCTCCCTCCTCTGGAAAGAAAAGCAAAGAAAGCAAAAACTCTACCTTTGAAACTCAAAGCAACTTTTCCCTCTGCAGAAAAATGGCAAGCCCAAAGCAAACAGACGCAGGCACTGGAGATTCGAAATTTCCAGATGCTAATGTGGATTTAGAATTGAATCCAGGCAAGAACAAGAATTTTGAAGAAGACAGTGGGCCATCTCTAGTAGCTACCTCCAAGGAGATTAAGGTGATATTTTTTTTCTTCAACTCTAACCCTGTCTTGATTTGTCTATATAAAACTTGAATACATATTTCATGGCGCTGAAAAGCAAGTATATCACTTCTAAACCAGCATGGGATGGAATTAAAATGTTTGAATTTGTTTTGTCTAATACTTGAGCTATTACATATGGATACAAAGATATGAAAAACAAAAAATAAGGGGGGTGTGAATACCCTAAGATGAAGCAGGGGAGGGAAAGGCAAAATGCTTTAATATTGCGTAGATACAAAGATCAGAAAAAGAAGACATGGAAATAAGGGGGAAGAGTGCACGTTTACAAAGTAAGAGTGTGAAAATCGCTACCCTAAGATGAAATGGGAGATGGGGATTGAAGGTTGATTCGAGGATCTTATGGAACCGGACCGGAGCTCTGATACCATGTAAAAGAAACCATTGAATCCTATCGATGAAGTTGTTAGAGAACCTCTTAACAATGTTTCTCAAGCTAATGTAAACATTTTCAACAATGGAATTTCATGAAAATGCTTGAAACCCTGTTGTTCTTATGTGTCTCTCATACATGCACCAGCACTCTAGTGTTACTAAGAATGTTGCAATGCCTATTTTATAGGAAAAAATAGAGGCTGAAGATAAGAAGAAAAAGGACCAGGAGAAGAAAGATGCAATCCAGACTCTCAAGAAAAGCGTTATAGTCTCAGCGGTGATCGTGGCTCTGGCAGGGGCAATTTTTGCCATAACCAAGAAATTGAGAGAGAAATGAACTCAGCAGCCAGACAATAGAAGCAATGCCAAATTTTGCATCCCCTCCCCCATTTGCTTCTGTTGTTTATAAGTTTTTCCTTCTCCTTTTGTAGTGTCATGCATGCCCACATGGAAATACTGCTTCTGATGAATTTGATGTAGATTTTGGTGAACAATGCCCTCTTCTCTGTCAACGATACATGTATGAATTCTGCAAGGAAACATGTAATCTAATACAATGTTCCTTTTGTTGCGTTTCTAAGATTGAATAAAATTCAGTTTCCTTTATTCTGGTTTGGGCCATAATCACAAGATTGGTACTAGTGTTATGCATGGTAGTTGATATTCGTTGATTGGTGTGAATCTCATATTAACGCTACTAATATCCTGTCATTCGAGAATAATTTTGTGCATCACTTTTAATTATGGGATAACATTCCCACTCTTTAATTACACTATACAGATTCATAATGTTCCCTAAACCTAAACTTCATTAACAAAACAATTTTGTTCACAAACTTTAACCTCTTCACATAAAACTCATAATGTAATATTTTATTAGTCAAACACTGATTTTTTTATATAATTGCTTTTATAATTAATCACAGATATTATTCTGGACTGTTGTTAAGTTTGAAGCTGAAAATGAAACTCTGAAACCAATCATTTTCCAGGGGAAAAGAAAAATGCCCAAAAATGTCTCCGATTTCTTTGAACCCTCCTCCATCTCAACCGCGCTCCCTCTACCTCAAACACAAGCCCCTGCACCCCTTTCCCACTCTCCCAAAACAAAAACTTTCTCTGAAACCCTCCCTCCACAAATCCCATAATTCCGCCAACGTCCCCTCTCTTCTTCCCGCCACCCCAAAACCCCAAAACGACCTCCCTTTTTCTCAGACTTTCCATTCTCTCACTTCTCTCAAACCATACATTCTCTCCCAACACAAGCCAATCCTCTTAGGCTGGCTCTGCAGCCTCGTCTCTGTCTACTCTCTCTCCAAAACCGTACCCAAAATCGGCAAATTCTCCACCTTTATCGAAAATTTGGACCCCATCACATTGAAAAATGAGGGCTTGGCCGTGGGGGTCTTGGTCCTCGCGAGGCTTGTTGCTGTGTATTGGCAGCAAGCGTTTCTCTGGGACGCAGCGTTGAACGCTGTGTCTCGGGTTCGGGCTGCCGTGTTCGAGAAGGTTCTGGAGAGGGACTTAGAGTTCTTCGAAGGTTATGGCGGTGTTTTGAGCGGAGATATTGCTTATAGGATCACTGCTGAGGCCTCTGATATTGCTGACACTGTGTTTGCTCTTCTCAATGTGAGTAAAGTCTTCAAGTTTTGATTGATTGTGTTGCCAGAGCGACTGTTAGTGTGTTGATTGATTATGTTGTTTTGATTGGGTTTGTGAATGGCAGACCACCGTGCCCAGTGCTTTGCAGCTGTTAGCTATGGCTGCTCAGATGTTGGCTATCAGCCCCTTGCTATCTTTGATTTCAGCTGTGGTGAGGAAGTTATGCTTTATCTTTTGTGCACCTAAAGCTACTGATTATGTTCTTGGACTTGGTTGAGGGTGTGTCTTATTGTGTTTTGTGTTTTGGTTTATGGGTAGGTGATTCCATGTATGGCTCTTATCATCATCAGACTTGGCGGTAAACTCCGTAAGATATCTAACAAGGCCCATCTTAGCATTGCTGCTCTCTCTGCTTATCTCAATGAGGTATATGTTATGTCTCAATTTACCTGCCCTCTCTATTGTATCTTTCCAATGAGTGCTCCACCCTGTGTCTCACATTAACATTTTGCTGGACTTTCTTTGTCATTAGCTGGCTGATTGTGTTTATTTCTCATATGTTATCGTCCTGTAGGTCCTCCCAGCAATTCTTTTTGTGAAAGCAAACAATGCAGAATTGTGTGAGTATGCTAGGTTTAGGAAGCTTGCTCACGATGACCTCTCTGCACATTTGGAAAAGAAGAAAATGAAGGCGCTTATTCCTCAGATCGTACAGATTATGTATTTTGGAGTGTTGTTTATGTTGTGTGCTGGTTCACTGGTGTTTTCTAGTAGTTCTTTCGATAGCGGTGGCATGGCTTCATTTTTAACAGCGTTGATTTTTCTGATTGAGCCAATTCAGGTAATATTCTGTGATATGAAGAACCTCTACCCTTCTTAACTTTGTTTGTGGGTTTTTGTCATATTTGATAGATTTTCTTAACATGGTTAGTGTATAACTGGAAGTTGTTTTTTTAGGTTTCTTAGTATTTGGAGCATTATTTAATGACCTTGACCTCACCTTCTTGAAATTCAGTAGATACTAGTATACTACCAACTTACTCTGCTTTGTGCTATTTATGAGATGAAATAGTTTCAGCAGTCTCTCAATAACTTATTCCAGTAGTTGTCTGAAGTGTATTTGCTAATTATTGTGTGTGTAATTATTATTGTCAGCTATTGAGGAGCTGTCTTAAGTTGTCAATCTGAATGTAAAGAATCACGCAGGGTGTTGGAAAAGCATACAATGAGTTGAAGCAAGGAGAACCGGCTATTGAACGCTTGTTTGAACTTACTAGGTTCAAACCAATGGTATTTTTTTTCCCTGAATAGAAGAAATCAATGCTAAATTATGGTATATTGGTCTCTGTATTTCAATCCTTAATGCACACACACACACACACACACACACACACACATACATATATATTTCTTTGTAAAATTTAGTTCTGCATTATTTAATTTTGAGTTAATCTTTGTGAAGTAAAAGGAGTTACTTAAAAGAGGGAATAGGATGGATGCTAATAAATTTCTGAACAGAGGAAGCCAAATTTAGTTCTACATTATTTAGTTTTGAGGTCAGCATAGTGCAATTAATAATAATGCTCATTGGGTATAATTATACTAATCATTCTTTTGTGCCTTTGACAAGATGCTTCATGCTACTTTATTATAACTCAATGTTGTGATCATTCAATGTAGTTATTATTCATGTTGCTTTGGCATCTATCAATTTTTTCTTGAACACAGATAAAGGAGAAACTGGATGCTGTTGATTTAGACCAAGTTACAGGAGAGGTCAAATTTTGTGATGTATCATTTAAATACGGGGACAATATGGCTTATGTTTTGAATGGATTGAATCTGCATATTAAAGCAGGAGAGACAGTTGCTGTTGTCGGGCCCTCTGGAGGAGGAAAGACAACCCTTGTAAAACTACTTCTTCGGCTTTATGATCCTTTATCTGGTGAGCTCTTCATAAAGATATAGCTTTTTCCAAAACCAGGGAAACCACTATCCCACTCCCACCTCTTACCTCTAAAGCCCAAGGGAATTCTGCAAAATTTCTCAACTCTTTGTTGTTCAATTTTGGAATATGAATTTTTTTGTTGAGGCTGCTTATTGGATTTTCCATTTTTACAGGTTGTATACTTATTGATAACCACAACATCCAGAGCGTGAAGATAACAAGTTTGAGGAGACATGTTGGCCTGGTTTCCCAGGATATAGTGAGTGACGTATGATTATATCTTTTGGTATGAAATTTTACTACATGCGCTAAAACACAAGACCTTAACTCTACTTCCATACTCATATAAAGTTTGTCAGTTACCTCAGGTTGTTTGTGCTATTTGAATTTGGAGTTGTTTGATCTGCTCTATATGTGTTACATATACTATTGTTATGCACGAGATTGCAAAATGTTTGGTAAGTTCAACTAGTATTGGACTCACGAGATTACATATACTATTGAAAAAGTTATGAAGCTAGGAGACTGTTCTTTCGTATAATAACATGGATGCATGGTTAAGACTTGAGAGTTTATTTTAAGGGTACGATGTGAACACTAGATAACTAAAATGTCTGAAAGATGAGACTCATGACTCTGGAAATACAGTTTCTTTCTTCTTTATTTTTAATAAATCTTTTATAATATTTTTTTGTTGTTGTCCAAATCATAATATTGTGTTGGTAACTTTGTATGTATAGACACTTTTTTCAGGAACAGTTGCTGAAAATATTGGGTACAGGGATCTGTCGGCAAAAATTAACATGGAAATGGTAGAGGATGCAGCACGAACTGCAAATGCAGATGAATTTATCAGAAATCTCCCAGATGGATACAAAACCAACATAGGACCAAGAGGCTCAAGTTTGAGTGGAGGTCAGAAGCAAAGGTGAAGCATCCCTGATCCTAACATTGGTATTTAGCATGATTGTTAGGTTCAGCCTGGGAAAAGAAAAACTCATGTTGCATATGGTGATTTCCTACATGTTAAGTTTGCTAATCAACTTCTCTGTTTGCTCTCCTCAAATACAGACTAGCTATTGCAAGGGCACTCTATCAGAATTCTTCTATATTGATTTTGGATGAAGCTACTTCTGCTTTAGATAGCAGGTCTGAGTTGTTAGTTAGACAAGCTGTCCAGCGCTTGATGGAAAATCACACGGTAAGATGAGCACGTCCTATCTGTTTGGTTTGCCCGCTACAGTACAATCTTTTATCTAGATCTTGAATGAATACATTTTAATGAATCAGATCTTGGCTTGGTTTGTGAAAAATAGCTTTTACATTTTTCACTTGTAAAATTATGTCGAGTGTCTAAATGTATCAGATATTGTGCTTATTAACAGGTCCTGGTGATTGCTCATCGGTTGGAAACGATTCTGATGGCTAAACGAGTGTTCCGTTTAGATGCCGGAAAACTTGAAGAGGTAACCCGCTCGAGTATTTTGGGCGGTCAGCATATGGCATGGGGCTCGTCATTTGATTGCCATTGCAAACAGTAGCGGCATACTGTAGATAAATAGAGTGTGGATTTGTTTTTTGTTTTTTTGTTTTTTCCAAGAGAGTGAATGTGTTTTTTTTAATCAAATTTGTACCAAAATAACTAGATATGAAAAGCTACTCTCATTACAACCTACTTCACCTTCACAACTAGTAGGTAGCCATTTACTTGAGCTTTTAAGAGAAATTGGTCTTAATCCATACTACAAGGCAAGGAAAATTAAGAAACCAAAACATCAATTATATTAGTATAAACACTGAACCAAATCAAAGACAGCGGTACTAGTCTTCATACTAATACTGACAACAAGCACATAAGATAAAATTTAGACAACCAACAACTCGCAAAAGGTGCATTACTCTCATTCAATAGAAATCCCAACATCCTAAGACTTTGATATTATAACATACACACAACATAACACAAATTCTGGAAAAGATCAAACTAGATCTCTATTTCTTTCCTTGAAAACAATTTTTGCCTTCGAAAGATTCTTGCTTTTCTTTATCTTCCTCCTAACATATTGCTTCGGCAAATGAATTATGACCATCTTCTCCAAATTCTGAGTATGCGCAAGCATATACATTGCAAACTCAACTCCATTAGATCCATGCGAAAGCTCTATCGTAACCTCCTTCAGCTGTTTAATAAAAGCAAGGTTTTGCATGCTCCAGTGTCCCATAACAAACCCAGATGCCTGAAAAAGCAAGAAGACATTGAAATTTCCAACAAAAATAAGTTAAGAACTACCAGAATATAGAGTTCAATTGCTTTAACAAGATCTTGATTAAAATGACAAAACTAAGCGTAAGAGAGAGACTGAGAAACAACATACACTTTTAAGTCTTAACTTACATTATTAGATGCAGGCTCGACTAAAGGCGGGCTAGACTTTATGTATAAGGTATACAAGTTATGCAGTCCAGAAAAAAGAAAGACCATAGCTGGTACTAGGTCATTAATAAAGCTCCTAATATGAACACGCAAATGGCGAATATTTTCAAATGGAGCCGGCATGGATCCATCCCTAAACAGAGCCTGCAATGTTATAAAGGCACACAACATTATGCTTCACAATTTACTTTTCAATTCTATTGAACAAAAACTAAAAAAATAAAAATAAAATGAAAAGAAGAAGAGTTTTCATTCTAGCTCCTGCAACTTTTCTTAATGTAAAGGCAATGGCATCCATAATTTTTAAAACAATAATGAAATGCATGAAGGGTTCACTTTACCTTAATGGTCTCTTCATTTAGATTAAGAAAGTTAACCTCGGATGAAGTGTAAACATCATCAAATACATACTTATAGTCATCTGCTTCAGGATCCAGAAAAATCCCCACTTCTTTTAAACATCTAGGGTTTCCCAGACTTGGGTTGTGCACAAAATTCCCGAACCAATAAAACTTTTCGAGATTCGGAGCAAAAATACTTAATGATTTATCATTAGGGGTAGCAAATTTCCAGTCTATGAATATTTCTTCAAGTTTCTCACCGGAGATGTTGAGGTGGCAGATGTCAATCAGCTTGTGACACTCAAGAGAAAATGATTCCAAAGACCAGCTTTCGATGGTGACATTTTTTGGCCCATAAACTTGGTGAAGGTTTAACTCCTTAATGACTTTGCAAGAACATGAGATCCATTTGAAGAACCCCTCATCTACTATATTAACCTTGCTCAAGTCCAAGTACTGGAGATTAGAGAAGAAAGTAGAGGGCACTTCAATCCTACACTTCATGTCCAACGATAGATGCACCAAAGATTCACAAGGAAAGACACAAGATGGAAATGCCATGTCCTCAAACATAGATATCTCAAGATCAAGAACTTGCACTTTACACCTTACTGCATTGTGGATCCATGTCATGATTCTATAATACTCATCACAGAAGCATTGCGTAGCCTCATCAGCAGGTAATCGATGGCGAGCCCAACAAACACTAAACTTCATTATCTTATTATCCCCACGGTGAACCAAATACCTATCCAAACAGTTCAACAATTTCAGCCTTTTACCACACGTCAATGTATTTGCCCTGGGAAATTCATCAAAATGCAATACTGGAGACAACAGGTAGAGTTGTCTACATCTTTTCGACACACAGCCGAAATGAGTGAGGTCTTTTATAGAAAGGCGGCAAAGAATGCGAAGGGCAACTTCGTCAGGAAGATGACTAAATATGTCTACCCTTCTGCTCTTAGCATGCATTCGTGCTTGACCTGGTCTACTTGCAGTTGCCATTAGCTTGCTCTTGTGTTCCATTGGGTGTCTTTTTTGCTTTTGTAAGAGATGTTGGTTCCAGTCTAGCTATAAGGGAAATTGTAGAGTTACCGGATTGAATACTAAATCATCAATTATATTTATATTTAAGTTTGTATGTATATAAATCTATACACTGAACCAAAAGAAATTAAGAAATGAACCCAAATTAACTCAGAGGAGTAGCCTTGATAGGGGCACATACCATTCATGTATAGACACCAGAAAATTGGAATGCATCTTCCTTGGTCCAGACTACGGGAAGGTGATGGATTGCCAAGTCCATTCAGACAGAGCTGAAAACCCTAAATTTGATCATTTGGGGCTGTGCACAATAACTGGGGTTTGGGTCTTTTTCTTTTAGGCTTTCTGATGTGGGTTTAGTGTAAGAAATAGTAAAAATTCATACTTTTGTAACCCCAAAATTTTGAATTTTGAAATTTGAAATTTAAAATTCTTATCAAGAATCTGTCAGAGCGTCGTTTGTTTTAGGAAAGCTCTTGACTACCTTTAGAGTAAACTTTCGGTGAGAGTGTGACAACATCATGTGATGTTACCAACTCATGTTATAACACGTGGAATGTTAAAATGGACGAGCCACATTAGCAAAACTCTCTCCCACAGACTTGTCAAATTTAGTCACCAAAGCTTCAACCTCTTTCCCTCTCTTTAAAATTGACAATTTAACCTTGCCTCTTTAAAACATTTATTTTTCCGTGGAAGAACAAAACCTACATTAAAAATGCTAAAAACATGAACTTTTTCTTTTAAAATAATAAATACATAGACTTTCTTCACCTATTTTCGAAAAAACCTACATTGAAAATACTAAAATAACAAACACTACATTAATGAATTCAAGAGTATGCTTGGGCACAAATTATTAAAGTAACAAACAAACCTTTTCAAATTGTCCAATAGGTCAACCAACTTCAATTTGAAGAGTTTGATTTGCTACTACTGATGTCTCAATTCACGCAAAAATTTCTCATACTTCTTATGTTAATTGGTAACAACCCTCCCCAAAATTTTGCCCGTGAGATTCTCAAAACATAGTTTATTTGGGTATAATCAAGTGGATTTTTGTTATATTTGAGAGTATTTATTAAAACTCAAGAAGTTATTATTTGGCTTTGATTGTTAATTTGGATTTATGGGTGGAATGATCCTTTGATTAACTTTAGACCACTGGTGACAAACACATGGTTTATGTCATTTTGAATAGACAGTCTATGTAGGACTTCGCATGGGACATCTTACTCACAATAAGGGATTCTATTCTAGCTAGGAGCACACAAATCTGAATCTTCGTCAAAGACAGCGGTGGAATTGGAAGAAAATAGCAAGACAAATACATATGTGTATTTAGAAGCCCAATAGTGATTTGATTTCTCTCCTCATTTAGCTCTTGGAAGAAAATTTCATGCCGAAGCTCCCTTTACCCCAAAAGCAAAAAATCCCAACATCCCCAACCCACGCACCCGACAACTCTCCCTTGTCGCCCACCCCCTCTTTCCTTTCTCTCTCTCTCTCTCTTCGATCTCCATCACAAGAGCACCATGGGTGGCTGAAGACCCCAAGGTCTCTAATCACCCACCCGGTGTTGGAGTTAGGCGAGAGATGAGGAAGGAGGTGGCCGGCAAAAAGAGAGTCGCCTTCAACGTGGGTGAATTGGGGGAGGGCAGTTGTCAGGCTGGGTGAGTTAGGGTAGAGTGTTTTTCTTTTTCACATTTTTTTCTTAATTTATTTTATTTTGATGGGGCTTAAAATCAGCACTACGGAGGAAAAGAATTTGAGGGATTTTTTTTCTTCTCTGGAAGTTGGGGGTGACAATAGAATTCCGGTTAATGATATGCCAACTACATGGGCTTTTCAGACCAGTACAAATGAAAAAACAATACGTCAGTGTTGGAAATGCAAAACACCACTTGGTTTTGGAAAAAAAAAAAACGAAACTCGCAACACATCAAGCATTCAGAAGCATCAATACACTTTACGACAACTACTCGTTCAGTTAAAGCTAAATACAGTGCAGAATTACACCAAGAAAACAAACTAAGGATAGCCATAGTCATCAAAGTTCACAGACCAAATCGAGTCGAGAGATAAAGGTCTCTGCAGCATTCGGGAAAACAACCAAAACGCGCGAGGCCCATGCTTTCTTGTCCCTCTTTCTTGATCTTCTTCAAAGACAACTATGGCATTGGGAGCTTTCTTGCTTTCATTTAACTTCCCTATAGCATTAGATTGCTCAGGTGAATGCATAATCGCCATTTTCTCCAAGTTCTGAGCATGCTCTTGGATATACCTTGCTAACTCGATTCCATTAGACCCATTGGAAAGCTCAATGTTTACCAGCCTCAGTTTCTTAATAAAAGCAAGGTTTTGCGATTTCCAGAATTCCGTGTCAAACCCGGATGACTGGAAAGGCAACAAGGAATCAAGCAGATCAGCTGAAAAATTGATGAATGTTTAAGAAAGAACAGATGGAAAAATGCACTAAAAAGAGTTGGGACTTTTTACTTACTCTAGCTTCAGGGTGGAAGGTGATTTGGTCAGATTTTAGGTACAAAGTATTCAAACTTGGCATTCCTCGGAAAAAACAGACCATTGCAGGGACCAGAAAATCAAACAAGCCCTCCATGTGCATTTGTAAATAATGAATCCGAGCACAAAAGAGCGTTAGTATAGGACCTTCCTTTAATAGAGCCTGCGATGGTAAAAGGCAAACCCAAAATAGAAAACGATGAAGAGAACCCAAAAATCTTCCAAGAATAGTAATCAAAACAACCAAAATCAAGTTGAACTCATTAATTGGTCAAAATAAAAAAAGCATACCATGTATGTAATGTTGGCGTGACTTGTGGACCATTGATTTACTTTCCTCGATCACCAAGAATTCTCATTATAATTGTAATTGATTTACTTTAATTTATGATTTCCTATTGTAAATAGAAATATGAATTTATTATTTACTTGCCCATTAAAGTTCGATTGTATTAATATGACCTCATACAAGGAGAAGAATACACAGAAAATTCCCACAAACAAATATTATCATATTAGGTTTCGTATTTTAAACAAATATTATCATATTAGGTTTCGTATTTTAGCATGGTATAAGAACAAAATAGCAAAAAAAATTATTTTTCCAAAAATAGAAAATTATTCATGAGCTTGAAGGTAGTGTTTCTTTAATTACCTTGGTGATCTCTTTGTGTAGAATAAGAACTTTAATCTCAGGCATGCTGCAGAGAATCTCATATATGATGTCAAACTCTTTTCCAGACTTAACCTTCAAAGAAAGCTCAGCCTTCTCTAAACACGTTAATTTCCCAACATTTTGGTGAGAAAACAAACTCCCCGACGAAATCATAGATTTAAGAGTTGGAGCGAAAAGATTTAACGACGATTTCCTGTCAAGAAAAATATTTCCCCAATAGATATGTAAGCCTTCAAGTTTCTCTCCCTGAGATGTTGAGATTGCAGCCAGCACTCAAACCGGGACACCGAAAAACAAATGATTCCAGAGAAGAGCTTTCGATGGTGATATTTTGTACCCCATAAATATCATGAAGACGCAATACCTTTATGCACTTGCAGCAACATGAGATCCATGTGAAAAACTCCTCGTCTACTATACAAACTTCTCTCAAATTCAGGCTTTTTAGATTAGATGACGAATTGAGGGGCGGTGCTTTAAGAACACACTTCATGTTCACTGATAAAGACCTCAAAGAATCACAAAGAAACATGAAAGATGATAATGCTAATGGTGTCTCTTGATGTACACAGATGTCAAGATCAAGCTCTTCAACTTTGCACCTTACTGCATCGTAGACCCACGTCATGATCCGAAAGCTCTCATCACAAGAGCAGTCCTCCACGTAGCGGTTATGTGGAATCCAATGGATGTGGAAGCGTTTTAACTTATCGTTCCGGCGATGAGCTAGCAACCTATCCAAAGAATTCATCACCTCTGACCTCTTGCTACACGGGGATTTCTTCATGTCGGGAAATTCATTGAAATTGAAACTCAAAGTTGGAGTTGACAGGTGAAATTGTCTGCATCTTTTGGACGCACAGCCCACTCGTACGATGTCTTTTAGATCAACGAAGGAAAAAATGTGGTGGGCGATAGGGTCTGGAAGATTACTCAATCTATCTATCATTATACGCTCAGCATGCACTCCTTGACCTTGAGGACTTACAGTGGCCATTAACTTAGGTTTGTGTTCCATGATAGCAACTACGGTGTTTTTGCGTCTGTGAGAGATTGGAGTTGGTTTCAATTTATAGCACTAGCCTAGAAGGAAAGAGGAATCAAATGCTACAACAATTAATCATTTATTCTCTAAACCAAAATAAAGAAAAGTAGTAACTTTTGATACTATAGTACTTACCACCATTCATGGACACCTTTACTCTAGTTAGTATGAGGATATGCGAGCCAATCTAGTTGGATCGCTCCCATCTTCCTCAGTCCTGCAAATTTTGGATCGAATTTGATGAATTCGAAGAAGGAAATAAAGAACCCTAATTTTGTTAATTCAGATATCTTGTATAATGTGGGAGAGAATCGTACTTGCAACTGGTTTATGCTATGTATTACCACTTGGTTTAGTGAGTGGTTTTTGTGTTTCAAGTACTACTTTCTCGAAGTGTGGAGAGAAATGTACTTGCAACCAGCTTATCACACCCCTTTCTCTCTCATCACTTGTATTGGTACATGGTTTTAGTGCGTGGTTTTTGCTGTTTCCTGAGCTGTTTTCTCGAAATGAGTTTATCTCTCACCCCTCTCTCTGATCATGTGTATTGGTACCTGGTTTTATTGCGTGGTTCTTTTTGTTTCCTTTTCAGTTTTCTCGAAGTGTGAAGAGTGAAACGCACCTGCAACTCATTTATGTCACCCCTCTCATCAGGTGTATTGTTGGTTTCAGTGTAGTTCTTGTACTGTTTTCTCGAAATGTGAAAGTCAAAAATACCTGCAACTTTCTCCCCCTCTCTCATCACTTGTATCGACACTTTTAGTGTGTGGTCCTTGTTGTTTCCTTTACTGTTTTCTCGAAATGTGGGAGTGAAACGTACATATGCGACTCATTTATGTCACCCCTGTCATCGGGTCTATTGGCACTTGGTTTCAGTGCAATTCTTCTTGTTTCTTTTAATGTTTTCTCGAAATGTGAAAGTTAAACATACATGCAACTTTCTCCCTCTCTCTCATCACGTGTATTGGCACTTGGTTTCAGTGTGTGGCCCTTGTTCTTTCCATGACTATTTTCTCGAAATGTGGGAGTGAAACGTACATATATACGACTCATTTGTGTCACCCCTCTATCTCATCATGTGTATTGACACTTGATTTTAGTGTATGGTTCTTGTTGTTTCCTTATTGTTTTCTCAAAGTATGGGAGTGAAACATTAACTCATTTATGTCACTCCTCTCTCTCATTACATGTATTGGCACTTGATTTCAGTGTATAAGTTTGTTGTTTCTTGTACCGTTTTCTCAAAATGTGAAAGTAAAACGTACCTTATAACTTTTCTATCTCTCTCAACACTTGCATTTCATTTGATTTCAAAGTAGCTCTTGTTGTTTCCTATTATGTTTTCTCAAAGTGTGTCAAAATATCCTTCGTGTGAAATTCTTATTTTACAGCTACAAAAAATGTGCATCAAAACAAAACTATTGAAAATGTGACAACACAAAGCTTATCATAATTCAGACAAACAGTTACACCTCTATACGACTTTGACTAAAAGTACTCGATTTGTTAAATTAATAATTGAGAATCAAAATTGATGTGGGCGAGCATCTGATAATGTACATAACATATAGAATAGAAAGTTTCTTCTTTTTTGTGGTCTTAGAAAGTAAAAAATTATATATCAAAGTTAGGAATTTGTTATTGTTTGAAATATATAATAACAGTACAAATCTTGAACATAAACGTTAAGAAGAAGTTTATAAATTATTGAAGTAAGTAGAAAAAATTATGTTAGAACTTTAAAAAATATTTACGCAAATAATAAAGTTAGCAAATATGAATCAGTGAATTTAAAATGGTAAAGAAATTAAAAAAGAAGAAGAAAGAAATAGGCAACACTTTCACTTACATCAGTACTCAAATTATTTCCAAAGTACTCAAATTACACATTCCTTGAAAACTGGAGACCATTCCTGGGACTAGCATATCACGAACGCTTCCAACATTAATTAAGAAAAGAACCACCTGCTATATATTTGAGAAAATAAATCGATAAAATAGTCATTACTAATTAAAAGTTGAAACAACCATGGTTTTTGAAGTACTTGATCTGTCAAAGAACTATTACAAAGTTTCAGACTGACAATTCTAAAACAAACAAGAAACATCAACATGAAATTTCATTCTAGCCAGTATAACCAAAATTAATGAAAAATATAACCAAATCTTATTGCCATCAGTTTTCTGAAATTAACTTACCCCTATTGCCATGCTGGGAAAGAATATAACCTAAACAAGACAAAATTGAAAAAACAAAAACCATTAAATAAAAAGAACATCTTGAAGAGTTACCATGGTGGTCTCTCTGTTTAGAACAAGAGTTTCAACCTTGTTTATACTGCAGAGAACCTCAGACAATATTTTAAAGCAACGGCGACTAGATTCCAGAAAAAACTTGGCTTTTTCTAAAGACGTAGATTTCCCCAAACTTTGGCCAATCCATACATCATCCCCTGACAATTTCAAATACTTAAGATTTGGAGCAAAAATATTGACCAAATTCTTGACACAGTTATGAAGATCCAAGTGAGGATAAGGTCAATATACAGGGGAATCAAGCACAAAACTAAAAGATTTCAAAGAGGAGCTTTCAATGGTGATCTGATTTATTCCAAAAATATCTTCAAGATGTAACTCCTTGATGCACTTACACGAACATGAGATCCATTTGAAAAACCCCTCATCTTCTATGAAAACATCATCCAACTTCAAGTATCTCAGACAATCGCAGTGTTTCAAAAATCGGCCTAGGCGGGCGCTAGGCGGCTAGGCGGTGCTAGGCGGGCGCTAGGCGGCTAGGCTGTTGCTAGGCGGGCGCCAGGCGGCTAGGCGGTCGCTAGGCGGCTAGGCGGTCGCTAGGCGGCCAGGCAGTAGCTAGGCCGGAGCTAGGCGGCTGGGTGGGCGCCTAGGCTGGTTGGGTCTTTTTCCGGTGCCGGACCCGGAGGACGAAGCAGCGACTGCGAGTGCAAGTTCCGTCCTCTGCGAGTGCAAGCTTTTGGAATATATTTGAAGAGTATAGCCGTGCGGCTATAACTTTAAACTATTCGAATGTATTTAGAAAGTATAGCCGAGCGGCTATACGTTTAAAATATTCGAATATATTTGAAGAGTATAGCCGTCGGCCATACCCTTTAAAACAATGCCAAGTATATTAAGCACTGCCTTTTTTGTACTCGTGTATTCGCTTTGTCTGCACTGCACATCAAACATTGCATCTAAACTAACCTGCAGTTGAAAGTGATAAATTTCAGTGTAATCTATTATACATACCTTCAAGACAAAAGAGAAAAGATGAACAGGATAGAAGTTCTAAGAACTTGTGACCAAACCTTCACACCACTCATTGCTTCAATGTACTCAGCGAACCTCATTTTGTTAACCTTCTTAACCTATAACATGAGCATATATACAACAGATTTTAATAATAATAATACAAAAGAAGCCAGAAGCTTAATATATTTTTGGTTCCTAAGCAGATATCAAGCCTAGTGCGTACCATCATCCATTCTTGTTGAAGGTCAGGATCTGCTGCATATGCTCGCAAGGCAGTTGCAAGCAATGTCCCACGCTTTATTCCAACCCAAATGCTCTTCATCAACAAGCACTCTCATGACCTCATCTATTTTTTAGAGATGGGTGAGTATGAGCTGCAGAGCACCCTAATTAAGACAGCGAAAAATGAGCGAGGGAAAAAGTAAAAACAGAAAAGCAAACCTGAATGACTAGCTATCAGAGGAAAAGTAATAAATATAAGTTCACTGTAGCTAAAACAAGCTGCCAGATTGGGTAATAACATGGTTTATTCCCTAGAAATCAACATATGATAAAACACATATTATTAAGACTCATACCTTCTCTGGTAATTCATCAAAGTTACTGCGAGCCTCTTTAAATCTCCGAATTATGTCTTGTATGGATGCTGAGACAAAGACATATATTGTTGCTTCAACCGCAGTTCCTTCCCTGTCATAAAAAATATAGTGAAAAGGGAAACATACTAAATGAGAATATATATGAGTCATCCACATAGAAACCCGGTAATTGAGTTGATTACTTTTTTCCAAACTTCTAAGAGAGTACATTTTCTCAGAAATATGCAGATAAAACAAAAGAATAATAATGATGTTTAATGTTTAAGTGGTGGATAGAAACGTAGGGAAACAAGACGTTCGAAAGTAAGAAGGAAAGCTTGGTGTTGGTGAGAGGTAAGACTTTGGGGGCATAGACATGAAGAAGACGTGCAAAAGTAAACTAAGAGCATCTCCAAGGGAAATGTCAAATACCAAACATCAAATTTAAATTTGATGGCTGATGTGGCAATTTGACATTTATACAATTTTATACTCCACCCGATATGTCAAATAAATAATTATTGTAACAGTCAAATCATTAAGATAAAGAAGAAGAAAAATATAAAAAAAGGAAAATAATAAATGAAAGTAATAGCCAACTATCTTTTAAAAATAATAAAATATTCATTTGACATCTTGATTTTGAGATGTCAAAAATAACATCTCAACCTCCAGCCTTCATTCCACATCAGCTTTGACATATCGGTTGGAGTAATGCGATATGTTATTTCTAGCCGTTATATGTCTATGTGGCACTTTTGACACATCGGTTGGAGATGCTCTAAGGATGGAAAAAAAAGGGACAGGACGTTAAGTTTGACATTAGTTGGGTTAGGGTAATTATTATTTTTAATTAAGAGTAAATTGGGTTTTTGTTTGAAGAATGATGTGTCAATTTTTAAAGTATCTTAGATTAAAATTTAATGAGGTGACGTATGGACAGGGGCGGTTCTAGCCTGTGGTAGGCTGGGCTCATGCCCGGCCCAAATTTATGTTAAATAAATATTACCCACACTTTTCTCTCTCCTCTCCTCTTTTGCCCAGCCCTAATTTTAAGCCCGGCCCAAATTTATGTTAAATAAATATTACCCACACTTTTCTCTCTCCTCTCCTCTTTTGCCCAGCCCTAATTTTTGTTAAAAGAAATATTATATACACTCTCATCTCTCTCCTCTCCTTTTTTTTAGGGTAATGATTTTCCACTCCAATTTTATCAACTTACACTTCTTTTTTAGTTATAAAATAGAGTGTAAGTAATAAAATTGGAGTGAGGAAATCACCAATCTTTTTTTATTCTTTTCCTCACACTCTCCTCTCTCCTCTCTCCTTTTTTTTTTTTTTAAATTCTTTTCCTTCTCTCCTCTCTATCTCTCTTTTTTTCCGTTGTTTTCCTTCTCTCTTCTCTCCCTCTTTTTTTTTTCTTCTCCTTCTCTCATCCCTCCTCTTTTTTTTTTTTCCATTCTTTTTCTTCTCTCTTCTCTCCTCTCTCTCTCTCTCTCTCTCTCTCTCTCTCTCTCTCTCTCTCTCTCTCTCTCTCTCTCTCTTATTTCTTCCTTTTCCTTCTCTCTTTTTGTTAAAAATATTACCTACATTACTTATGATTATTAAAAAAATTTGTCTTGCACAAAGATAACTATTTCAGAAATTGCGAAACATGATTGATAGGGCTATGGAGCTCGAGGTGGAAAGCTAAAAACGGATGTCATAATAAATGTTTATAAAAGGAAACAAGGAGAGAAATGAGGTCACAACTCGTTAAAAAAAAAAAACTTAGCTCCGCCAATTTTCCTCCTTCCCATTCCTCTCGAAATAAATCTGGTTTTTTTAAAATTAATGTAGTCCTCTATATTATCTTTCTTTTTAATGTGAAATAAATTTTGTTTCTAAATTTTTCTTTTAATTTTTATTTTGGTTATTATTTTAGTTTTTGTATTTGTAGATATAAATGCATTTGAGGGTAAGGCTTATTACATCTCCTCTCATTATGTAATTTTTTTTATGTTTATTAATGAAATTCACTTGCTTCGTCAAGTTTGTTATATAAGTTTTGCCCGGTCGACTTTTGAATCCTGGAACCGCCACTGGGTATGGAGAACAAAAGTCAAGCAGATCTGAGAAAATCCAAGCAAAGGATCCGGATCCTTCATATTTCTGTTAACAAATAAATAAACTATAATTAACCATAACACCGCAGAAGATAAAGGATCAGATAAGGAGAGAATCAATGTTGATTAGGAAGCAACACTTGCTAGCGCAAGCTTTAGCAGAGCAAGAACAAAGAAACAAACATCATATTAGTACCGGGCCAGTGCCACCAAGGCTAATGGGCTGGACTGGCAAGATTTTTTCAGTGCTATCATCCAATGGTTCACGTTCAAACTGTTTTTTTTTGCTTTCAAATAACTAACAGCCATCTCAATATCTAACGGCCCACATTCAATCAAATAAAGTTCAACAGTAGAAAATAAAATCCAAAGTTTTACTATCTATCAATTTAATTAGCTCATATCCAAAATTTCACAAACTCCTTCCTGCATATATAGATGATGGCTTTAACTTTTCAAGCTCCATCAACGTGCACAAGGGCATCGATCTCATCACCATCTCCATTCCAAGCTGCACAAAGTTAAGTAGCAACTAAGAATCAATGGACACATGATTGAAAACAGAAATATATAGTGCTTGACTTTAAATTCCACAAGAAGCATAACTTTTGCTCAAACTAGCTTTGATGCATGTCGTTGGTGAGGTGAACATGTCGTTTGGGAGAGAGCCAAGAGAGAGGAGAATAAGGTGGGAAACAGGGAGACGAATGGAATTAGATGAATTAAGAGTCTCATGATTTCTTCTTCTATGGAACTGACTTGTGCTTCACTGCTTTGGCTTCCCAATCTCAATCTCAAGCTCAAATTTGCAGCTGAATTTTTTCAATTTCGGGTTTTAGACTCTAAGTCAATCGCAGCTTTTGAAAAATCGGCCTAGGTGGGTGGCTAGGCGGCTAGGCGGGCGCTAGGAGGCTAGGTGGGAGCTAGGCGGACGGGCAGGCCTCCTAGGCGGGGTTTGGTCTTTTTTTGGGGCCGAACCCGGAGGACGAAGCAGCCGAAACCGAAAAAATCGAAGCTTGAGTTGATAGAGAGGCGAAATGGCTGTGACTACGATCCATCGTCTGCGAGGTGCAAGCTTCGTGTTTGGTTCAAATATATTTAAAGCGTATACGCTTAGAATATTCGAATATATTAATATTTAAACAGTATAGCCGAACGGCTATACGTTTAAACTATTCGAATCTATTTAGAAAGTACAGCCGTGCGGCTATACCTTTAAATATATTTGAAACAAACACGAAGCTTGCACCTCGCAGAGCAGTCATATAGCCATTTCGCCTCTCTATCAACTCAAGCTTCAATTTTGTCATATCATTCTAGGGATTCGGCTTTTTCTAAAGACGTAGATTTCCCCAAACTTTGGCCAATCCATACATCATCCCCTGACAATTTCAAATACTTAAGATTTGGAGCAAAAATATTGACCAAATTCTTGATACAGTTATGAAGATCCAAGTGAACAAGTATGTCTTCAAGTTTTTCAGCTGAGATGCTAAGGAAAAAGTCAATATACACAGGGGAATCAAGCACAAAACTAAAAGATTTCAAAGAGGAGCTTTCAATGGTGATCTGATTTATTCCAAAAATATCTTCAAGATGTAACTCCTTGATGCACTTACATGAACATGAGATCCATTTGAAAAACCCCTCATCTTCTATGAAAACATCATCCAACTTCAAGCATTCAATATTAGAGGAAGAAGCAAGTGAGGGTGCTTTAAGAATCGTACAGCCCCTGGTCAGCAATAGAGACCTCAAAGATCCACAAAGAAAGACAGACGATGGTAACGAATAACGTCTCACCATAAAAAATCCGGCAACAACCTCAAGCACTTCAACTTTACACCTCACAGCATTGTGGATCCATGTAATCACTCGAAACCTCACATTGTCACTGAAATACAGTTCTTGTTCTCTATTTGGAAGTACGAAAGCGCTGTATCTTATTAACCTCACGATGAATAAATAAGAACCTATCCAAAGAACTAAACAACTTTAACCGCTTCTCAAAGGGGGATACATAAATACATGAACCAGAGGATACATCAAAATCCAGTGAAGGAGCTGACAGATAAAGCTCTCTGCTTCTTTTGGAGACACAGCCGAAACGAGTGAGGTCTTTTATAACAAGGAAGGAAAGAATGCGATGAACAACTTCGTCTGAAAGGGTACTGATTCTGTCTACCATTTTCCCACTACAACCTCCTCCACCCATAACTCCTTCGTCAACTGGAAACAGATCCGGAAAAGATGCAAAGGCTCTAAGGTTGAAACCTTGAAGAACTGACAGAGAACTTTCAATCTGGAAACAAAAAAGAAACCAGCTTTTGTGCCCCGTGACGTGAGGGGTATTTTTGTCCCTTTAATCTCAAAGGCAAAAAGTCACTTTTATCCCTATAGTTCATCGATTTTGCCATTGTAGTTCCCTGAAAATCCACCATGTGTGCACTATTGGATTAACAATGGAATTGATTTAACATATTATCCTGGATACGTTCAGTTGGGTGGCAATCCAAACAGCCAAACAGGCTAGAAACAAAAAGCAGCTACTGAAAAAATAAAAGCTGGAAGTCATCATGCTTTTCCTTATCTTCCTTGCAGCTTTCGACTGATGAGGCTTCTCAGCTTTCTTCAAATTCGGAGCACGCTCGAGGACATACTTCGCAAACTGAATTCCACTGGACAGCTCTATGTCTATGGTTACCTCCTTAAGTTGATCAATAAAAGGAATGTTTTGCAATCTCCAATATCCCATATTAAAACCACAACACTGCAGGTAAAGGCAACAATCAACAAGTAGAAACCCATGTCATGGTTTTTGAATCACTTAATCTGCAAAAGTAGTCTCTTTGTTACCATGGTAGTCTCTTTGTTTAGAACAAGAGCTTCAACCCTGTTTATACTGCAGAGAACTTCAGACAAGATTATAACGTCATCCGCTTCAGGCATCAGGAAAAGCTCAGCCTTTATCTAAACACATAAATTTCCCAAAAATTACTTGGTGAATCGATACATCCCCTGACCATTTAAAATACTTCAGATTTGGAGCAAAAATATTTAACAAATTCTTGCAAGTGGAAAGAAAATTCAAGTCGATAAGTATGTCTTCAAGTTTTTCACTTGAGATGCTAAGGATGAGGCCACAAGACATAGTGCTATGCACAAAACTAAAAGATCTCAAAGAGGAGCTTTCAATGGTGACCTGTTTTATTCCAAAAACTCGTTCAAGATGTAAATCCTTGATGCACTTGCATGAACACGAGATCCGTTTGAAAAACCCCTAGTCATCTTCTATACGCATATATCTCAGCTTCAAGTACTCAAGATTAGAGGAAGAAGCAAGGGAGGGTGCTTTAAGAATCTGACAGCGACAGGGACCTCAAAGATCCACAAAGAAAGACAGACGACGGTAACAAATAAAGTCTCCCTGCTGCTTCGACATTAACCTCAAGAACTTCAACTTTACACCTCACAGCATTGTGGATCCACGTAATAAATCGAATAAGAACCTATCCAAAGAACTCGTTAACTTTAACAGCTTTTCGCAGGTTAACAAATTTGCATAATACCCAACAAAATTCAGTGAGGGAGTTGACAGATAAAGCTCTCTGCATCTTTTGGAGACAGCTGAAACGAGTGAGGTCTTTTATAACAAGGAAGGCAAGAATGTTATGAGCAGCTTCGTCTGAAAGGTTGCTGATTCTGTCTATCATTTTCCGGCAGATTAATTACTTCAATAATTTGAGAAGTCAATCAAGTTCTAGTCATATTGTAATGTTTCAAGATAAAATGGCCTAAACTAGAACAGACCAAAACAGAGTTTGGTGCCTACATTACATGTCAAATACATATATTTCAACATTGCAACACAAAATGCCTGAAAATTGCTGTTGTTGAGCTCAATGCAGGAGGAGAGATGCCCTTGTAAAGCAACATTATCTTAGTCTTTGCTTTTTGTTTCCTCTTTGTTGATCTTCCTGAAAGACAACTGTGGCACTAGAAATCCTCTTGCTTTTATTTAACTTCCTTATAACACTATATTGCTGGGGTGAATGCACAATCACCATTTTCTTCAAGTTTTGGGCATACTCAAGCATGTACGCTGCTAACTCGATTCCGTTAGACCCATTCGAGAGCTCTATGGTTACCTCCTTAAGATGAGGAATAAACGCAAGGTTTTGCAATCTCCAATATCCCATATTAAAACCAGAACACTGCAGCAATCAACAAGCAAAATCAATTGAAACTTCCGAACGAAAGGTAGTAATTTACCAAACATAAAGGCAGGAAAACTACATACCAGGAAAGAGAGGAAGAAAGAAATACGCAACACCTTTACTTACATCAGTTTTAAGGTCAAGGAACTGTGGGTCAGACTTTATTTCCAAAGTTCTCAAATTACACGTTCCTCCAAACATAGAGACCATTTATGGGACTAGGATATCAAGAAAGCTTCCAATATGAATAGACAAATGACAAACATTCTTCAGTAGCCCTGGTACGAAAACTCCATTTAACAGAGCCTACAAGTTATAAAGACAACATCAGCGATCCGAAAGACAAGAACTAATTAAGAAAAAAGCTAAATGCAACACTTAAGACAATTAAGTAGAAGCCCATATCATGGTTTTTGAATGACTCAATCTGTAAAAGTACCATTACAAAGTTGCATGTTGACAATTCTAAACCAAACAAGAAACATAAACATGAAACTTCATTCTAGCTAGTGTGATAACAAAAAAAATATTTGCCATAAGTTTTCTGACATTAAACATATAATATAAATTAACTTACCCTTATTGCCATGCTCGGAAAGAATATAATCTAAACAATACCAATTTGAAAAAAAATATCTGGAAGAATAGTGTCTAGTTACCATGGTGGTCTCTTTGTTTAGAACAAGAGCTTCAACCCTGTTTATAGTTATACTGCGCAGAACCTCAGACAAGATTTTAACGTCATCCGCTTGAGGCTTTAAAAAAACCTGAGCTTTTTCTAAACACATAAATTCCCCCAAATTTTTTCGAAGCACTACATTCCCCGACCATTTCAAATATTTAAGATTTGGAGCAAAAATATTTAAGAAATTCTCGAAAGTGGATCCAAATTCCCAGTCAATAAGTACGTCTTCAAGTTTTTCACCTGAGATGCTAAGGAGGAGGTAGGGAAACAGATCGGAATCAGTGTGATGCACAAAACTAAACGATTTCAAAGAAGGGCTTTCAATGATGACCTGTTCTATTCCAAAAACATGAGATCCATTTCAAAGAAGGGCTTTCAGTGTAATTCCTTGATGCACTTACATGAACATGAGATCCAATTGAAAAACCCCTTATCATCTTCTATATCAACAAACTCCAACTTCAAGCATTCAAGATTAGAGGAAGAAGCAAGTGAGGGTGCTTTAAGAATCAAATCGATACTGGAGAGCAATAGAGACCTCAAAGATCCACAAAGAAAGACAGACGATGGTAACAAATAAGATCTCACTTCAAATACGCTGACATCAACCTCAAGAACTTCAACTTTACACCTCACAGCATTGTGGATCCACGTAATAACTCGAAACCTCACATCTTCAATGAAACATGGATTTTCTTCTAAAAGCAAATCATTCCAACAAATTCGGAAGCGCTGTATCTTATTAACCGCACAATGCAGCAATAAAAACCTATCCAAAGAACTCAACAACATCAACCGCCTTGAGCAGGTGGATGTATTTGCATCAGAAAACCCACCAAAATCCAGTGAAGGAGTTGACAGATAAAGTTCTCTACATCTTTTGGAGACACAGCCGAAACGAGTGAGGTCTGTTATGTCAAGGAAGGCAAGAATGTTATGAGAAACTTCGTCTGGAAGGTTGCTCATTCTGTCTATCATTTTCCCACTGCAACTTCGTCAACTTTGTTTCTAGTTTCGAGCACAAGTGATGGGTTTGGGAGGAAACAGAGCTGCCAAAGATCCAAAGGCTCCAAGACTGAAACTTTGAAGAACTGAAAGAGACCTTTCAATCTGGAAAAAAAATAAAAAGAAAGAAAAAAGAAGAGAGCTTTCAAGATTTTCCGACGTCGTCGAGGCGGAGGGCATGTGGTTGTTTGCAGAGAGGATTTCGATTTGGTGAGTAAGGCAAAGCAATGGCCGCATTTGATGATGCCATCGAAGTGGGCATGAGGTTGGGCTGAGCCCAGCGATCTTGATCTGGTTCGGCAATTCTAAAGAGAGAGGAAGGAGGGCTTAGGGCGGTGTGGGGTTGCAGAAAAGATGAAGAACCAGCTTTTATATCATTTTAATAAAAATGAGGGTTTTCTGGGGTTTTGTCCCCTAAACTATTTAAATATTGTCAATTTAACCCTTTAATAATTTTTCAGTAAATCAAGGACTTCAATTGTTTAAAAATCGTCAATTAAGGACTTACTGTCATTATTTTAAATTTCTTTTAAATTTCCGTTCAAATTAATGGTGTATTTATCAATTAGGAATTGGAATTCTCATTAAGAATTGAATTCTATTTATGGAGGATTCCTGTGTTTATTTCATATCAATGAATTAAAAGTTAATAGTGAGATCCACATAAAATTAGGAATTAAATTCTTGATTTTGGAGGAATTCAATTCTTGAATGGGAGATGATATTCTAATTTGGGGAGAACTAACCATTATGAATTCATCTTTTTTACTTATTATATCCTCACTTAATTTTAAAATTTTAAAATTTGTCATCTACTCTAACTCAACAACAAGAACATTTCAATAATTAGAATTCTCAATTCAGTTTCTCATAATCCAATTACGGATTAATAAATATGTCATAAGAGTAAATTCATAATTTTATATAAAGAGAAAATAAAAACTTCACCTACCTAAAATTAAACATTTATTTATTTATTTTAAAAACCCACATATCTCCTCATTCTCCCTCTTTCTCCTCGAGCCTCCATCCAGGTTTCAGATTCTGGGGATTTGAGCTTTGATTACAAACTATCTTTGAACATTTGCTCATATGATGAACTTGATTATTCCCCTAGCCCTACCCCCAACCCCCAAAACCTCTACCCACCCATTTCACCTCTCTCTGATTCCTTCTCCCCTCTACCATCCCTCGCCCCTTAGAAACCCCTCCCCTATCTCCCCTGATTTCTTCTCCCACCCCTAACCCCCAAATTGCCACCCACCCATTTCACCCCAACCTCCATGTTGAGGAGTGTAAAAGCCTTTGAACGTCGTATCTTCATACGAGAAATGACATGTTTACTTATTATGAATAAGAGAAGTCATGAATCTTAGTTTTTGGAGTATTTGATTACAAATTTTAATATGCAACCCACATAATGGAAGTTAGAATTGAAATGATTCAAATACTCATATATTTGCAAACAAAGGAGAATAAGGAATTTGGATCCTTCTAATATCCATTTTTGATAAGTAAGGAATTTGAACCATGCCAAAATGGTGGATCTAACCATAGTGGTAGTTCTATACCCCATTCTGGTGATGGTACAACTAGAGGCTTAGGGAGACAATTGCAGACGGTATATAGTGGAAGGAGTTGCCCCCAATGTGCCTTGTGCAACAGATATCATATTGGGCCTTGTCAGTAGGGTGCACCAGGGTGTTATCATCGTGGACAGCCGGGGCATTTTCGGAGGGAGTACCCGATGTTACTACATGGTAGAGAAATTACTGTTGGGCTAACCTAGGGGAGTGGTGCACAGAGCCGAGTGCAGGGTACATCTCAGTTTGTGGGAGCCTCATCTAGCAATGGGGCCCAGACTAGTATGGCTAGTAGAGGAGGAAGTCAGCAGAGGGGAAGTGGTGGACGTTCCCGAGCAACCGACCGGGTGTATAATATGACTCAGCAGAAGGCACAGGCGTCACTAGACGTTATCATAGGTATGTTACCATTCTTTGGAATTCCTACGCGTGTTTTAATAGACCCTGGGGCTACACATTCTTTTGTTGCACATAGTTTTGCCCATAATGCGGATGTGAGACTCATGGCCCTGCGTGAGGAGCTTACTATTTCTGTACCAACGGGGAGATGTTTTTATGGCTAGTGTGGTGTACATGAATAGTTTGGTTTTAGTAGGAGATGTATTCCTAGAGGCGGACTTAATCCTTTTGAATATCGTGGATATAGACGTAATTATGGGTATGGATTGGTTAGCCAAGCATTATGCTTCGGTTGGTTGTCCTGGACGACCTGATCGGTGCATAAGTACATATCTTTTTATACCCTTCTAACTTATGATTTGGTTATGTTTTTGAGTTAAACTTGTGCTTTTAATAAAGTTTGTGTATGTTTCAGTGTAATAAGGTTGAGACTCATTACATGCATTTTGAAGACAAATTAGCTCAAAACAGTGTCTGCAGATCATTCAATTTCACGGATTAACCTGTACTTGCTCAATAAGAACCAGATAATGAGTCATACATCATTGGAAAGATACGGAAGTCTAGTTTCCGTAGCATTTTACGGTTCATGATTCTGAGTCTTCTAGAGGAAGTTATACATGATTTAGTAGATCAATATCAAAATTCGGCAGCATCTGCGTCACTGGGCCACAAATGACATTTGAAGGTCTTTCCAATTTTTCTTTGAGTTGCGCTGCATATGCTTGGAAATATAAGACAAAGGGCTTGAAGATCCATATTTTTCCAGAACTTTATTAATGTATTAACAAGCCCAAAACGAACCCAAAAGAAGAGTGCAATGCATTGTCATGCATGACATATGCATGATGAAATGCACTATCTAGTGGGAGTTGTTGGTGAAGTGCACTATCTAGTGGGATTTGTTGGTGAAGAGCATTAGCCAAAAAGATGAGTTTCTAATTACAAGTGCTATCTAGTGAGAGTTGTTGGTGAAGTGCACTAGCCAAAAGGATGAGTTTTTAATTACAAGTGCTATTGGCATAGACCATATTTAATTTAGAATTTCAACTCCCCTAAGCCTATAAATAGTGAGTTCTCCAAGCTTGTAAACACACCCCAAGGGGGGGAGCTCTCAAACATTTTTCTAGAGCTCCCCTCCCTTCTCTCTCTCAAATTCTCTTAGTTTTCCTTTCTAGTTCTTAATTGTTGTAATAAAATCCTTTTGCTAAATGTTTCTTTGAGTTGTTTTTGAGTTCTTCTTAACTTTCCATTGTAATGTAAATTCTTTTCTTTAGCAATTCAAGTTTGAGTAGTTTCCAAGTTTCAATTATGGTTTTTTTGTTCTTATTCATTATGCTTATAAGTTAATATGCTAGTTTGAATGATTGATCACCATTAAGGCTTACATGTTAGCTATCTTGGTTTGAATTAAGAGTAGACACCATGCTTTAATTCGAATTGAACTATGAATAGGAAGAGTATGTATGGACATTCGACAACAGGGATTAGATACATGCTTGGTTGTTTAAAATGTTCTTCTATGCTTAATGGGTTCCTAATGCTTAATTTAGGTTAGACAACAAATGATCAAGTTAGGGAATTAGGAACACAAGGTTAGGACCAGACACCATGGCTTAATCATACTTTAGCTAGAATCAATCCGTTAATCTAAATTGAACTTGGGAACTTATTCGCTTGAGTTAATTTCTTTTCTTTCTTTATTGTTTGATTTATTTTCTTTATTTTTTTCATTTCTGTTTTGTACAGGGAATTGAATTAAATCAATCTCATCAATCCTCGTGGGATCGACCTCGCACTTACATATGCTAAACTACCAACGGCTCGTGCACTTGCGAGTATCACAAGTTGAGGATGCAGCTGAATCTATTTTGGTGCAGCTGAATCGACGCAACACGACCTGAGGTGACTTTCTATGGGAAGCGTAGAGTTCTTCCATCTTGCCTCATTTCAGCCATGACGGCGAGACGGCTACTTAGAAAGAGATGCTCAGGATACTTGGCTCATGTGATTGATACAAGGGATATTGGATTGCAGTTGAAAGATATTCCGGTGGTACAGGAGTTTCCGGATGTGTTCCCAGAAGATCTTCCTAGATTACCTCATGAACGGGAGATTGAATTCACTATTGAACTCGTCCCATGAACGAATCCTATTTCTCAGGCGTAGTACAGAATGACACAAGCGGAATTAAGAGAGTTGAAAACTCAATTGCAAGAGTTGGTGGACAAGGGTTTCATCCGACCCAGTTTTTCTCCTTGGGGTGCACCATTTCTGTTTGTGAAGAAAAATGATGGCACCATGAGGTTGTGCGTTGATTATAGACAATTAAACAAGGCCACAGTGCAGAATCGATATCCGTTGCCACACATTGACAACTTGTTCGATCAATTGAAAGGAAGATTGATTTGAGATCAGGTTATTATCAGTTGCGGATCAAGGAAGAGGATGTACCTAAGACTGCTTTCTTGACAAAGTATGGCCACTATGAGTTTTTGGTGATGCCTTTTGGCCTAACAAATGCGCTAGCAGCGTTTATGGATCTCATGAACAGAGTGTTCTAACGTTATCTGGACCGCTTTGTGATTGTGTTCATAGACGATATCCTTGTGTATTCTAAAAGTCAGAAGGCGCACATGAAGCACTTGGAAATTGTGCTGAGAACTTTAAGGAGAAAGAGGTAGTTGTATGCAAAGTTTAGCAAATGTCAGTTTTGGTTAGATAGAGTTAGTTTCTTGGGGCATGTGATTTCTGCTGAAGGTATTTATGTGGATCCCCAAAAGGTGGAAGCAATGGTAAACTAGCCGCGACCAACTAATGTCACTGAGGTACGAAGTTTTCCTGGGTTAGCCGGGTATTATCGTTGCTTTGTGAAGGGTTTCTCCACCATAGCGACAAGTAGTTAGGGGTCATCGTTTGGTTCGTGGGCTCAAAGGCCAATGAGTGCCCATTCAACCCATTAAGGAAAAGCCTAACTTGACCGACCCATAAAAGCCTTCCCCGACCTACCCATGCACCCTTTTTTTTTTTTTTTTTGGTCATTCTTTGGGAGGGGAAAATGGGAAAGTATTATATTGGATTGTCTCAAGATTGTTTCTTAAGTAAATCGAACTCAAGTGCACTTGGGGGAGGAGAGAGAGAGTTTGACTTACTTTTTCCACTGTGGTGCCACCCAATATGCCGTGTGTAAGCTCAATTAACCTCCTTTAGTTTGTAAAAGCCCAACTCGACCAGCCCCAAGCCCTATAATTTTGGGAAAGCCCCCTAACTAGAAGCACTTACATCTTTAATGACAATAAGGTGGTTGGTTGGTTACAAAATGTAACCATGGTTGGTTATTGCCTTTGCTGGCCATTATGGTCGCCGCATTACCGTGGTCAACGAAAACCCCAAACTAGCATTTAGCCACGACTTTGTGTGCACCCTGCAAAACCCCAGTGGAAAACAAAATAATCAAAACCCTAAGCCCCATATGCTCAACCATCCCAAAGCCTGATATCTACGATTCATTTGATTCAGGCAAAGGTAACTCTCTCTCACTCCCACTCTACACTCTACACTCTACACATGCGCGTCTTGTATCTTTTTGCTTCAGATAAAGGTGAATCGTTATATATCTTTGTGTTTGTATGTATATTTGTGTGGGTGTGAAGTGAAACTGCAGCGGTTAAGCTTATATTCTCAATTATGACTAAAAAGATAAGAGTTATTAACTTCTTGTCACCAAAAAGTTATTGGTGACAACAAGAGTTTTTTTTTTCCTCACTGATTTTCGTTCTATTATTTGAACGAATTTAACAAATTTTGAAGCTTGTAAGCATATAATTGCTGCTTATATTAAATATTGTAAGTCTGACTTACTTAGAGAGCTTTTCGAGTCACCCGGCCAGCTTGCTCTGACTAATTTGTTTTCCTTTTCGCTTTTTAATTTGTGATGTTTGTTAGTAGATCATGAGGCGCAAACAAGCCTGCAGGGGAAGGGGAAGGCCACGAAAGAAACCCAATGTGGTCAGTGAGAGAGTAGTAAGTGAGAGAATGGTTAATGAGAAACTGGTCAATGAGAAAGAAGTAGCATTCTTGAATTTTGTGAGTCAAAATGTTGAAGAAGGAAATGATATTGGGTGGAATCAATCTGATAATGAAGACCATAATGATGAGGAATTTGACCCTGAAATGGAGATTGATTCAGGTAATTCTTCTTCTTCTTCAATGGGGAGTGACTGGTCGTACGGGGATCAAAATGTGAGCTCCATGGATAGGAGTGTGCAGAGATTGCTTAGGAAGTATGGTGAAGTGAATCTCCAGATGGAAAACTCATCCAAGAAGATTGACGGTGCACAAACTAAGCCATTGCAAGTCTTTGGTTCTTGGAGTAGATTCCAGAATGAGCAAGAGGCGCCTTTGCATGATCCTTGCTGTAACAAAAAAGAATTAAGTGCTTCTCTGGCGGTATGATGGAAATTTTGTAATTGGTTTCTGTTGTGACATTTTGGTTTTAGAATTAGGTGCTTGTGTAGTCTTTTATACATTCATAAGAAGGTACAAAATGTTTTTTGTTTGTGAAAAAACAATTGAAGTGCTTCTGACCAGGCATTTTGTTGCGATAGTTTTTCTGACCAGATTATGCCTAATGTGATTGAACTTACTGCTGTTCTCACCTAATAGGTTATTAAGAGGGTTATGAAAATGGATGCAGCTGTACCTTTCAACATTCCTGTGGATCCAATTGCTCTGAGATTACCTGTGAGTGTGATTTTCGATATGCATATTTTCTAAATATTTTTCTTGAGTGATAACATGATATGGTGATCGTTATGATGTACCAGCTTTTTTGCGGGCATCTAAGAGGAGATTGCAGTTTCTTGCTTCAAGTTTTTCGAGTTACTATGTCAAACTATGTCTTTTGGGGTACAAGCTTGACTAGCCACTAAGCTTTTAAATTTAGTGGAAAAATGACTTGGTTGAATTCAAACATCATTTTGTTTTTGTAATAATGCTAGTCTTCTGCACTAACGCGTTATGTATATGTACATTTTTATATTTACTTTTTAATAACATACATTCAAAAAAATTAAGGCGGCTTTCATGTCAGCAACTCCTACCATATATATGGTATCACTGTTTTATTTTGATGATCTTATTTTTAAATTTGATTCTCTTTTGGTCTGGACTAGTGAACAAAGATCTGTTATCACCTTATACGTATCAGTTCTGGTTTTAAGCTATACAAAGCGTATTTAATTAGGAATGAACTCTGCTTTGGTTTATGTCTATATATTGTCAGGTTTGCAATATCTGTTTGTGCTACGATTATCTGCTTTATTGCAATTTGCACTACACCCAGACTTGGGTTTTAGAGAAAACAAATCCTTTTATTTTTATTTACACACACATATGTGTGTTCATTTAAAAAGCCAGTCAAAAACCTGATTTGGTTTCATTTGAGTATATATATACACATCACTTTTGATATATATGTATTTGTATACATATATTATTCTACTTTGTCTATGTTGCAAAATATAAGTAATACCAAGTACCTACTGCATAGGACAAAGGTTACAAAGCCAGGGTCAAAGGTACCAAAAATGACCCTCCATTAAAAGCCTGAAAAGAACTTAATTCTTGTCACAGATGCAATACTTTATTCTTGGAAGATATGGATATTCTATTGGTAAGTCTCCGTTTTTCATGTACACAAATATCTGCAAGTTAATACACATTGGGGTTCATATCCTGTTCTGGGGTCCTTGGGTTTACCTCAGTGGCTGAGGTGCTTTGCCCCCCGCCCTGACCCCATGACCCATGTTCAAAGCCCCTTGAGTGTGTGCCTCCTCCTCCTTATCGCTGTAACTCAAAATTATATCCCGTTCTGGGCACTCTGTAGCATATCATGTATTCAAAAAGGAAAAACGAAGCTTTATATTAACTGTAAGGTTTTGAGGTTCTATTATGCTTCCTGAATCAATAAGTTGGAAATATTGAATTCTTAGGATTTTTTTGTTTAGCTGATCTAATCTCGGACAGATCCACAATGCAACATTGACGTCATAGATGTCATATCTGTTCTGAAATGCGTTGCTGCGTTCCTTTCATAATTCTTCTCTCCCTTATTGATTTATCTTCTACTTTCTCTGTCTTTTTTTCCCCTTTGGGGGGGTGATGACGGTTGGATCCAGGATTACTTTGATGTCATAGATACACCAATGGATTTTGGAACAATATGCAACCATCTTGAAAATGGTACTAAGTACACGAACTCGGAGGATGTATTCAAGGACGTCCAATACATTTGGAAGAACTGCTACAACTATTACAATGAGGGTAACTTTGTTTTGGACCTTATGAAAAGGGTGGAGGCAAAGTTTACGACGTATTGGACAACTGCTGGTCTGTCCAGTAAAGAACCAGGGACAAGTAGCAGTAAGGGTTTCACATTACTTCTGTTTTGTTACTTTATTTTGATAGGTGATTTAAATAAACTTGTTATTCTTGGTGATAAATTTTCACTTGGGAGCCAGTTATATCAAGATTTTGACCGCCAATATAGATATCGAGGGTGAAACTGTCTTTCCTATTCCCCGATATTTTGCCTATATCCCCGATATTTCGCCGCTAATCAGCGACAATTAGCTGAAACTGAATGGAAGAAGAACAGATGAATTTCCACTCTATTCTGTGTTAAAATCATTTCCATCTTATACAAAAGTAACCTCGATCACAATATATGTAGTTAGAGTTTTACTTTCATATACATATCATATACTTATCTCAGGTGCAGTATACTATGAAATTTATTTGTTTATTGCATGCATTAGTATATGATGGACAAAGTATATTATGAAATTTATTTGTTTAGTACTTGCATAACGCATTTATGATTGATTTAACATTTGTTAATGTTTCATTAAAATTTTCCATGTTTTAAAGCCGATATCTGTCGTTTTCATTGACAGTCCCTAATATTGGAAACTATACGTAATATCGGTCGATATATCTGTATGTTTGAGTACGATATTGTTTGCATGGTTGATTATTTCATCCTTGGTTGCCCTTGTATGTGGTTTGCCTTCTCAAATTTCATTTTGTCTTTGTTACTGTGCATTTCAGCATGGCCTCTTTTGATTCTGTTATCACCATCAAGAGTGAGGTTTTGCTCTTATTAACCAAAGAAAAGAATTCAAGAGTAGGTTACATATCAATTGGTAAAGTTCCCAAGATCCCAGTATGGTTGGGTTTGTTGTACAGGTACTGGGAGACAGCATGCTCCTATGCCAGTATGCAGTGCTTTTAGAGTATGCTTATTTGTTTGTTAATTGGGTTATAATTTTCAGAGGATTACTTGGGTTTCTATGCACAGTATGAAAGAAAATCCATACCTGCATGCATAAGCACTTACAAACAAATAGATTAAATTTAAAGATTACAGAATATGTGAATCAGCACATATTTCATCTTGACTTCTCGAGGTCTAAAATTGTTGGCAATTTTTCTTTAGTTTTAATCTTTTATTTTAGTTTTCTATCTCATATATCTTAGATTTTTATCCTTTCTTTATTTGTTGACTTAGAAAATCTTCCTATAATAATAATAATTAAGAATATTCAACTGCTGAGTATTAGACAACGGATTGGAAAGACTTGTGATCTCGGGCTCATCAATAAACTATGCATTTCATACATACATTGACTTCAGTGAGTTTGAGCTCTGATAAGCATATCAATGAAATTGGAGGTGATGGAGCAGCTTTACAGTTGCATCAAGCACTTATCAAGGAAGACTATATGTATTGAATTGTTCTATAAAGTCCTCATAGGTCTCATGCTAGAATGATACCTGTGTTGTATTTAGTTGAACTCTTTAGTCATTGTGTGTTTCATGGTTGTGGTTTAGATCAAATATGTATTGGCTTTAATCAATTCTTCAACCTATGTGCATAGAGATATATCATTTCCTTTTGGTTGTAAAAGAAGCCAATAGAGAAACCATATTGTCTTTGATTAATTCTTTTTTCCACTGCCTTTAAGATCGCAGTATCTTCATAAATCTTTTGAACTTCTGTATGTTCTATGTACCATTCTTCAAAGTTTTCATAATGTTGTTCTATAAAGATGATATTGTTTACTGCCAAATAAATTCTATATGTGAGTTTAGTTTATTAAATAAATTGAATTTGAATCTGTTTAGGAAATTAGATTTTTTCTTCTTCTTGTAATTATTAACTAATTCATATATGCTTATATGTGTATTTCTCACTTATTTTCAGGACAAAGTAGAGGAGTTTCCATTGTACTGATGTATGAATGTTGAATATATATACTTCGAAACTCAAATTGACAGCAAATCTTTTAATTTTCCAGTACTTTAGTTCCTTAAGATGAGGCCTCCATATTATATTTTTCATCATTAATGTAGGTTACTTCTGGTTTCAATTTCGTTAAGTTTTGATTCAATTTTTTATATTTTTATAGTTTTAAGAAGCTCAAATGTGGGGAAAAGGAGGACACGAGGGCCCACCCGTAACCTTAAACTAGCTCAAATTCCGATTGGGGAAAGATTTGAAATCAGCTGGAGAAACCGGAGAGCTGTAGGTGATAGCTCCACAATTTTCAAATCAGAGTGTACAGCCCTGGTTAGGCAAACCCGGGAGCTACCCCTGCAGGTCAAGTCGTGGAAGAAAATCCCATTTGAGATTAAAAAGAAGGCATTTGAACATATGTTGGTTAGTACAACAAAAGATTTTGAAGGAAGTAGTTCACATTATACCTTTTAATTTTCCTTTAAATCCTCAGTTTTGCATGTTTATTTTGTCATATTTCCTCATGCATGTTCTCAGAAGCGTTTCAAAGTTGAAGATCACATGACATGGGTATTGGATCAGATTCATAGATCCTACCACAATTATCGGCATTACCTCAAGAAGATATGGTATGAAACATGTGAGACAACTGAGGAAGCACGGAAAAAAATACCACCAAATGTTGCGGAGGATGATTGGCAGTATCTTATAAACATGTGGAGCTCACCTGAATGGGAGGTACCAAAAAAATGTTGCATATAAAAAGAAAATATTGAGGGGAAAAAATATCAAGAAACTTTACATTTTTTCCTATTTTCCTTTCAGTTATCTGTTTCGCCTTGGATTTTTTTTTTAATACATTCATAGTCTTCCTTGAATGCAGTCAATTAGTAAGAAAAATGTGGAGAATCGTTCCAAAAATAACATAATCCACACATCTGGTTCCAAGAGTTTCTCACAAATCCGTGAGGAAGAGGTCTGACCTGAGCTATTCACTTCTTGAGTAATATTTTACTGTATTCGTCATCATTCTTAGTTTTTTTGTTCGTGCAATTGCAGAGAAAGAAGACTGGAAATGACCCTGGACGTACATTTCTATGGGAACTTACCCACGTGCGGCCTGATGGACTAGCTGCAAATCCAGCTTCACAGGAGGCATTGGTATATATTGATCCCGAAATTAAATTGGATATGCAAGCTTACCTAATTCTCAGTTAGATAGTTTTGGTTTTCTCTCTCTTTTTTAATTTTTTCATTGTACCTTGTGGGTTCATTTTCTGAATGCAGTCAAAGCTCAAGAAACTTTATACTCAAATGTCTGTGGAGAACTCACAGATGACTGAAGACGAGATTTTTGTAAAGGTTTTTGGACCTGAGCGTTCGAGTCGGGTGCGTGGTTATGGAAATGGTGTAACCCCAAAAGAGTTATGGGGCCCATCATCTTCATCATCATCTACTGTTAGTGAGCTCAGAAGGCAACTTGAGGAATCAAAGCAGCGACAAGAGGAATCTGAACAAAGAAGTGCTGCTGAGGTACAGGGCTTGAAAGAGCAACTTGGTCGGGTTGAGGGTTTGCTATCAGTTCAAATGAATCGGTTTGAAGGTTTACTAGTGCAGTTGACGAGTCATATGCACTCCCCGGCCCAAATTGAGAGACGTACTGAAAATCCACCCTCCCGAAATGGTATGCATCTTTGAATACTTACTTTATACAGAATTATCATATAGGGGTTGTGGAAAAATGGAATTACAATCTTTGAACAATTTATATTGAAGTACGACTCATTTGAATTGAGAATTCTGCATTTGTCTTGTTTGGTGAAAGACTGATAGGGAAAAATATGGGAAAGGCACCACAATATATCACTGTTTCATAATTCTTCATTGAGAAAGAAGTATACCAAATGCTGGTGCCTCAATCAAGGTTGAGTTTATGTGTGTTTTTTTATTTTCAATGACCTCTTGTGATAAAAAAAAGCCTTTCAAGTTTAGTATTGTGGTTATGGTACTCTGTTTATGTGTGGATAGGGACCTAAAATTCTGGCTTCAGATTTTTTATTTTATTTTATAATTTAACAACCATCATAACTTTTAACAACCATCATAGCTTTTGTACTAATAGCTATGGGTCCATGGATAACTCATGCTCCTAGTTTGTGGAATCAGTGAGGGGTGGTAGGTGTAATTTTTATCATTTTCCACTGTTTGCTTCCTCTTGTGTAATTAAAAATGGAAAAATTTCAGTTTCTGATTTGGTTTAACAAATACCAAAGTTTGCGTCAGCATGTGATGTTACTGCCCGTTGTTTGTGATATCCCAAATACATTGTGCTACATCTCCCTAGAGATTTTATGCGTTGTGTTTACTCTTTGTTGTCTTTAGCACTGTGCTGTGTCTAAACTGTATGAAGGTTTGTCCCTATTGTCCCCGTGAAGTCAAATGGAAGCAAGAATGCCACTTGTTTCTTCTGTATGCACCCTCGAGTTAGTTCCATGTTATTTCACTTGATCAGCGTTAAAAAGATATGGTCATTTTCATAGAAATTGTCTGTTTCCTTGCTAATGTCCTACTCGTTTGTTTGGAGGTGTGTGAATTTTCACTATAGGTATTATTTGATCATGTGGGTATTTCAAATTACTGCTGATTTCCGGTAAAGTCATTTGATTAGCTGTGAAAAATGAATATCAATGTTATTGCTTCTTTTGTCCAATTCGTTTAATGTTGAACTCTGGCATTGCTCTTAGCTGAACTCTGGCATTGCTCTTAGTTGAACGTCCTTTGGTCCAATTTTGGTGTTGGATGTTGTAACTATTCTGTTTGTTCTCTTTCAGGTCGCCCTCGAATGACCCGACCTAAAAGATGAAGTTCATATCAGCTATGTTTATGTTTTGTCTTCCTTCAAAAAGTTGATAGTAATATATTTGGTTGGTACTGTATTATGTTACATTTGATGCATCAAATGTGCTTTGTGAACTACATGGACGTATGTTCAACTAGGAACTGATAAACTGAAGGGATAACACGTTCAACTCGTAACTGATAAACTGTGATCGTTCCAGTGATTTATTTATTTATTTATTTTTTTTCTCAAGTTGTACTATTTTATTCTATAACACATTTTTTAAAATTAAAAAAATAAATAATGTAGTGTGCATGTCAAGTGACACAGAGGGGTGGCAATTTCCGATACGACTCGTTACACGATTCGAAATCCGCACAATAAAAATTTTGGTCATTTTCGAGTCAACTTGTTATGACCCGTATAATAAACAAGTCATGTCAACCTGTGTATTACTTGCCAACCTGCTAAAAAATGAAAGGAAATCTAGACTAAAGAGCACACACAAAGGATTTTAAACCTCTGCCACTTTCATTCCTTTTCAACACTTTATCCACTATGCTACAAACAATTTTGAGATTATATCTGACACCATTTGAAATTTATAATGTTAAGTTGTTCTTCAAATAAGTAGAATTTTTTTTTTTTTTTTTTTTTGTGGGTTTAGACAAAGAAGTAGAATTTCACATGTATATAATTTGATATTTATATTTACAATAATTATATGCATAATTATTTTAGTTATTTCACATGTTTCTTTGCGCATCACGATCAATTCTCACATTATTGTGATCATGGGGAAAATTCTTTGACAAAATAAAAAAAATGCTCATGTCTAATTTTTTTTTTCTCTTAAGTTCTCATATCAACATCATCAATCCCACTCTCTCTCTTTGGTTTCTAGTACTAAAAAAACAATTGACGGAGTTGTTCAAAACCGAATTCCACTTGTTACAGTTGCTACCACTTATTATTAAACAGATTATTAACCAGGTAACTTGTTTAAGATGACCCGAATTCTACCCGACACGTTTATTAAATGGGTCTAGTTCGAGTTGAGCATTCTTGATACGTTTATTATCCTGATATGACACTAACCTGACACGACATGACCCATTACTAACTCTAGCCACGATGATTGGGAACCAAAAACTACAGACAAAAACTTGGTCTATTATGCATTTTCCCTTTTTTGGATGTAAATTATTGACTACAAGCAATAGTTCCAAACACAGTTTTTTCCTATTCACGATTGGCTGTCCTTGTCATCATCAGACCCTAATCAGACCCCCAAAAAAAACAAAAGTCATCATCAGATTCTTATTTGTCTATAAGAATCTCATCGTTGGAGGGTGCACTGTCGAGGCGGGTAACCCCATCAGGTGGCCACATGAAAGCTTGGTGGACGAACTTAATGAAATGTCCCAATCAAGTTGCTCAACAGCTTCATCATGAGCTTCATTGTTATTAGGGTTAATTTCAATTTAGTACTCTGAATTTTTATTATTGAGGTATGTTTATCCCTACACTCTCAATTTTAACAATTACATACCCTAAGTTTTTCAATGTTTTACAGTTTAGTTCCAGCGTTAGCCTTATTGTTAGAATTTCCGTTAATTATTGAGATAGCATACGTGGGATCCAACTTCTTAAACTTAAATTGCTTAAAATATAAATAAAACATTAAAATTTCTTAAACTTAAATTAAAATTAACCTTTGTTTTTAATGACCTGGTCAAAATGATGCTGTTTTGAGCTAGGTCTTTATTTTTAAAATAAAAAAAGATCTTTTTTTTTACTCATCCGTCACGCCAGCACCAGCCAGCCAGAGATTCCCCCTAAAAATCCCTTGAATCTAGAAAGAATCCATAATGCTATCAGGACTGAATCTGAAATGAAAAAGACTTTCTTGTTTTTTGGTGCAGGAATGAAAAAGACTTAACTTTAAAGAATTCACACCCTTATTCGTTCTTTAAGGTGCCAATAAATTAACCTAACATATCCAAAGCCTCAAAGAATTCCACGAAGAAAACCAACCTTCAGACTCAGAAACCCAATACCAAAGCTATCAAACTAACCTATAGCTGAATTTGTACCAAAATCAGAATATTCGATCCAAGAAATGAATAAAATTTAAGAGAAAAAACATATAAGAAAAATAACCACACCAAAAAAAAAAAAACTTACATAATATTGTGGTTGTGCGTGGGGATATGGTTTCTCACTGTGGTTCTGTTTTGGTCAATTCTGTCTAATCGAAGTGACAGTCCCCAACAAACCTGTGATGATGGAGTGGCTAGTGGAGTGGAGTGTGTTCGATTTGGTTCAAATGGACGGTTTGATTTGATCTGTTTTGCGATATTTTCTTTTGTTCATTTAATTATTGTCCCAATTAGTGTTCCAGTTTTTCAAATTTCCATTTACGTATACGCTTTGAATTCTAATTCATGAACGTTCAAAATCACTTGAAGAAGACATGATGGCGATGTGCAGCAGGATTGTTGCTTCACACTCCTTCCAAGCTCATAGGGAGGAAGTTTTTACCCCCAATCTTAAACTTCGTTATCGTATTTGATAATGAAAAAGTCATGATGATATCATTTTTTTTCTCATCACTTTAACCCAATGTGCACTCTCACCATCATTCTCAATATTTGACATATGTTTATTGATATAATCATTGTTCCATAAGTACTTACGCACTCCCTCTATATAAACCCAAGCAATATGTAGCAGGGAGAGAGCCACCAAAAACCCTCCAAGCTTTTCTTTCTTTTTCATAGTCACTTATGGCAGTGCATTTAGGCTCTTTGGTCTTATCTCTGGTGCTACTCGTTGGCTTTGCATTTACAAATAACAAAGCTGCTAATACAGATGATCTACCCATTCATTGCGACTCTCTCAATAGGAGCAGTTTCGATGCTCTCCAACCAGGGTTCATATTTGGCACAACCTCGGCAGCTTATCAGGTCAGTTCCTTCTTGGGCCTTATTAATAATTACCCTTTAATTGGTGTTTTATATATAACTACTTGGGTTTAATTTCAGTTTAATGTCAGATCAATTAGCTTCCAGGGCTATTCATTTTATTAGTCCCTGAAGTTGAAGGACGACATGAATGATTTAGGAAATTGAGGGACTCAAATGCGAATCGGATCTAAGTTCAAGGACTAATAAAACGAATAACCCTAGCTTCCACATGCATGCATGAATATTTACATCTTAATTGTATTTACTATGCATGTCCATTTCAGTACGAAGGTGCCGTAAAAGAAGGCGGTAGAGGACCAAGTATATGGGATACCTACACCCACAACCATTCAGGTCTGTCTAATTAAACAAAGAATTAGTCAAAATAAGATGACTTCAAAAAGTCTTGGTGCATTGAGTTCAATATATCGTGTACGTAATTGAGTCATGAATTGGAAAAATACTTTATCGTATATACATACATCGTAGTTTGCATGAAATAATTTTTTGGATCTCTATGATTTAAATAATTAATTTTCAATGTACAAATACAGAAAGGATCGTGGATGGCAGTAATGGAGATGTCACTGTTGATCAATATCACCGCTATAAGGTTATAATTTTATCTCTAGACCTTCTTTACTTGAAGTGGAAGGGCACATTGTGTACATACTCAGTTTTGGATCCTTAAGAAAACACATGACATTGAAGATGAGATCTTTAACTTGTAGCTTATTTCTTATATAGGAAGATGTGGTGATTATGAAGAATACGGGATTGGATGCTTATAGGTTTTCTATCTCATGGTCCAATTTATTACCAAGTAGGTTGATTCATCCTCAATATTATACATAACAATTCTTTTTTTTTTTGCTACAACAGTTGCTCCCTTTATTTTGTTCTCAATTAAAATAATTGATCACTGAAACTGAACCGAATTAAATTAGCTATAGTAAGGCCATGAATATACAGTCTAACAATTTTACTGTTTGTAGATTGGGTTTCCTTATTTGTTGTATTTTTGTTTTTATTATTAGATGGAAAGCTAAGTGGGGGCGTGAATGAGGATGGAATCAAATATTACAACAATCTCATCGATGAACTCCTACTTAAAGGCGAGTCATCTCACCTTACATGATTAATGATTGATACTTCAACCCCTTAAAACATCATTTAGTCAAAGTTTTAATTGGCTTTTATTCATGATATATATGTATATATATATATATATAGGTCTAAAACCATTTGTGACAATCTTTCATTGGGATCTTCCACAAGCTTTAGAGGACGAATATGGTGGTTTCTTAAGCCCTAATATTGTGTGAGTGAACAAATTCTATCCTCAGTATATAATATTGATTATTTAATTAAATACATATTACAATAACATCTACATACCATATACAGCGATCATTTTAGAGACTATGCAGAACTTTGTTTTAAGGAATTTGGCGATCGAGTAAAACATTGGATCACGATGAATGAGCCATATACCGTTAGTCACCATGGTTATGCAATCGGGTGCCACGCACCAGGACGATGCTCTACTTGGCAAAACCTAAACTGCCGGTGGAAATTCGGCTACTGAACCATATTTGGTGACACACCATCAACTCCTTGCTCATGCAGCCGTTGTAAGATTGTATAAAGATGAATATCAGGTCCAATTAAATCTTTTATTTATTTATGAATATTGCGGTCCTAATTGAAAATATTTCTCACTCTAAATCATTTAAAAAATTATTGAATTTTCTTGCATAGGCAGTTCAAAATGGCTCGATAGGAATAACATTGGCTTCACACTGGTTTGAGCCTGCTTCAGAGGCAACAAAAGATATAAATGCTGCATTTCGATCTTTGGATTTTATGTTTGGATGGCAAGTATAATGTTAATTTATATATCTACTAAATTAAATGTTTTATTTATGAATTTATGTATTGTGTAGGTGTATGGACCCATTGTCCACTGGTGACTATCCGCACAGCATGCGGTCACTTGTTGGAGAACGATTACCAAAATTCACAGAAGAACAATCCAAGTTGCTAAATGGGTCATTTGATTTTATTGGAATAAATTACTACACTGCTAGATATTCAAGTGATGCATCTGATATTATTTATGTACATACAAGCTACTTAACAGATCCTCACGTTAATGTTACAAGTGAGTTCAAATTGAATACTTACCTTGAGCAATGAATTAAATTCTTAGAATAATTAGATTCTAATATTCATATGCATATGTGTTTTGACAGCTGAGCTTAATGGGGTTCCTATTGGTCCAAAGGTGCACATCAAATTATTAGCTTAAACTATTAGTATTTGGAGGATTAGTATATTTTTTTTCACATACAAATTACTCCTAAAATGTCAATTATCTTCAAATTGGATTGCAGGTTTCAGATTGGTTATATGTTTATCCAAAAGGAATTCACGATCTTATACTCTACATAAAAGAGAAGTATAATGATCCAATCGTTTACATTACTGAGAATGGTAATTAATAATTTTAAGTCATTATTAATTGCATCATTAATGTTTCACATTTATATGATGGTGTGAAATAAAGTGAAGTGTTATAACATCTAAATTTAAAATTCAATGCATATGATAATGCATTATATTGTAGGAGTTGACGAGTTCAATGATCCCAAAGTATCACTTCAAGAAGCTCTTAATGATACCAATAGAATTGACTACTACTATCGTCACCTTTGTTACCTACAAGCATCCATTAAGTAAGTGCCTCTATAAGAAATTTTTCAAGGCCATTTGAGGTATAGTCGTCTTAGATTTTCGTTATTTAAACATTACATTGACATCAATACATTTGATTTTTTGTTTGTATATGCAGAAATGGTGCTAAAGTGAAAGGATATTTTGCATGGTCATTATTGGATAACTTTGAATGGAATTATGGATACACTGTTCGGTTTGGTATCATCTATGTGGATTTTAAAAATAATCTAAAAAGATATTCAAAACTCTCGGCGTATTGGTTCAAAAGATTCCTCAAGAAGCAAGAAAAAAGTATGAAAGAGATACAAATATTTGTGGACGATAATGGTGGGACCTCAAATGTTTGAATTCCAAATGATGAATAAAGTATGACAACTCCCCCAAGTCGTAGTGCGCAAGTTGTCTTTTAAGTTTTCAGCTTTTTTTAGATCAATTCTTGTGCGAGTTAGTTCCCTCTCTTTGTGAGAGTTTAGGGGGTGTATTGAATTAGGATTATATACGATTTTGAAAGATTTTTTTTAAGTGATTGAATTCCTAGAATTGTATAATTCCTATAGGTTTTATCCATATTTTTAATAAACTTGTATAGACTTTTATTATAGCTTCCATACTTTTGTATGAATTTTTGTTATAGATTCATATATATTTGCATAGACTTTAGTCACTCTTTCTTCCCAACATTATTTTCTTTTATTTTGCCAACGATGGAAGAATTTCCATCTTTCCTTACATCCTTGTCTTCTGGAATAACTAATAATATATATATATATATGTGTGTGTGTGGGGGCGGATCCGTGACACTATATTTTTGACACAAGTTTTGACACAAGTTTTAAACCCTTGGATTAAGCCCACTATCAATGGATGTGATTAAACAAATTAATTATTTTATTCTTTAAATAAGCAATTATAGAAAATAAATTTTAATTGACTTTTTTATTTCCTCACTCTTCATTTAATTAAGTTTTGATGGCTTATGGACACAAGGCACTTCTTCTTCTTCTCTTTTTTGTGCCTTCTCTTTAACGCCACCTCCCTTCTTCTTCTTGCTTTTTTCAGTAACCCTGAAATCACAAACTAGCCATCCAATTTCAGCAAATCATTCCATCTAAATCACAAACTAGCAATTAATCCTTAGAGTTAAGATTTATAATGATAAATCATTGTTTTAATAATCTATACAACAAGTTGCACAATAGATCACATTAATCTAGCCAATTTGTGGGCGTTGGAGAGAAACTGGGTTTTTGTTTTTGTTCAATCAAAATTACTTCAAAGTTAGGGAAGTAACGCGCCATAGTTTTCATTCTCTTTATTTCCTATTTTGCTTTTGCCCTTCGTCCCTCTGCATCTCTGTGTCTCTCTCTTCTTCTCCATTCATTCATCTCCCCTCTACATCTTACACTTTCCCACCAATAATTATTAGAAAAAACACACACATAGAGAGAGAGAGAGAGAGAGAGAGAGAGAGAGAGAGAGAGAGAAATACAGAGTTAGACCAACCAAATTGTAGAGAAGAAATATTGCAACAAATCTGGCTTTTCTTTTAAATATTAAAATCCTATCTTCTCTTCAATATTGGTAGCTTGAGACAGATTTTCTATGTCATGGGAGAATACTCGGTTGGTGCTGATGAAAATGGTAAGGGGAAGGTAATGGTGAGGTTTCGCAGGATATTAATTGAGAAGAGAGAAAATGATAAGAAAACAAAAGGGGGAAAGATAATAAGTGATTTTCGGGATTATCATAACTAATAAATAAAAATGAAATTTACTTGGCATTAGAGATTTAATTAATTTAAGTAATTAATGAAACATAATCTCAACCATTCAATCCTTTCTAATATAATGGTTGAAAATTTGTGTCAAAATTTGTGTAAAAAATGTAGTGCCACGGATCCACCCCCTATATATATATACAGGGCGTTTCAGTTGAGGGATCCTTCAAATAAGCTTATTTGAAGGACACTCTTGTAGGGCCCACTCCGTATTGTATTTCACTAATCCAAACAATCTATTTTGTAGATACTCATTCAAAGATCATCTCTGTAAAAAATCACTTAAATTCGATATCATTTGACCACTCAATTGAATTATTGAAATTTTAGTACTTTCTTGAAGCATCGTGTTCATTGATTTTGTTGGACACAATTGGTTATCGAAACGGTTTCCGATTTGTCTAATTTTTTGCAAGGATAATCTATGAATGAAGACATCAAAAATAGATGGTTTGGATCGTTGAAAAAAAAATCGTAGGATACCTTAAAGGGTGTCCCTCAATAGAAGGGGATATATTTGTTTTTCAATGGAGATATAAACGAGTATCCCTCTAGATGGAAGAAGATTTTCTTTGATGAATAACATATATGACAAAGAAAGAAATTATTTTGCTTTCAAAGACACCCACACAAATTCACGAAAGCAAAAATTATAAGAAATTCATAGTAATTGATGTTCACGAAAGTGTAATGACAAATGTATAACAAGTTTGAAAGCAATGTTGAACGGAAAATATGCAACATTCATTCATTATCCTTAATTCTCATTGTTTTCATTGTGGCCAACATTTGTGGCCAACATCTCTCAAGATATTCAAAGCTATACCAACTCTCTATACATTAGCATGTGCTCGTTGTTGTTCTTGTGTTTAGAAAACTAGTTCATGATTTCCTTCATTAATTGGTAATGATGAAGATGAAGAAGATTCGTTCTCCAATTCAATAGGAAAGTCAATCTCTTGCCTTTCAATTTGTTCCTTCTCCATTATATAAATTGATATTCGACCACCTGAAAAAATTATATGAAATCCAATCTTATAATTCTGAATTTCTTTTGGGTTCATGCCCAACTCAAGACATGGACTCAAAAGACCAAGAGCAGCGAACAAGACCCAATTCTCTTAGTTCTAATTTCCTTTTATGTTGTTGTTGCTTGGTTTATATAGTCTGTTGACTTGATGAGGAAAAGGTATTTTGGCCTTTTGTGGCTTTTTTTTTTTTTGGTCAGGAAGATCAAATCTTCATAGAAACAGAACCTCCCAAGTAAACACAGGGAAGGCAAAGAGATACAAAAGCCACGCAACCAAGTAAGGAAGCTCACAAGAACAAACTAATCTAATCTGTAATATCTCATGAACAAGAACAACAAGATTGTCCCAGATTGAGCTATCGACAGAAAAGCAAAGGAAAAAATCACAAACTAAGGCAAAGAAACACCTTACAATAACAAAAAGAAAACCAAAACAAAAAGCAGATAAAACATAACTACACCACAGATCTACCACAAAGCCAGTAACACTCAGAGCAGTCCAAAGGCACGAGAATAGGAAACAAGGAGCAGGAAGGAGGTGGTGCAGGCACCCGAGCCGAAGCGTTGTTGCGGCTCTACACACCTTCCAAAGGGTACGCGAAAGATCGCGTTTTGGGTTGGCCGTTGTATCCAGGAGGTGAAGCCAGATTGAAAGGGAAGTGGGGGGATCTGGGTGTTGACCAACAACAACCCGAGAACTCCCATCTTCTCCAGATTCGTAGACACCAACACACCAAGAGGAGACAGGCAATAGAATCGACGACGGCCATAGGACAACTCTGAGAAGAATGGAATAGTGGAGATGTGAGGGATCTAACCAGACAGGAGGCATGAAGCCTAGGAGAAAAAAACACCCACAGAGGGTGGTGATAAGAGACAACAATAGACGAAAAACGTCCAGAAATGAGCATAAAGCCCAAGCAAAATCACCACAGAGGGTGAGGCAAATCACCACAGAGGGTGAGGAGGAAATCAGTAAAAGCAAAGGGGCAAAACCAAACCAAGGAGAGGAGGGGAGGAGGGGCAGACCACCTCCCCCCCAGGATGCGGCGCTGAAAGGTTGGGAGCGTTTAGGCCTTTTGTGGCTTTGTCTGCATGTTGATGTACCTCACTTTCAGGCACGGACTCAGCCCTGTCTAGGTAGGGCTGGAGCTTGACCCAATTTTTTTGAAAGTTTCCCCTACCTATATATCCCAGCTAGCCCAGTCTTAAATTTTTTTTTTTTAGTTGCAGAGGCAACTGCAGGAAGATGATGCGAAGAAGATGAGTTCAGCAAACAAGAAACGGTAAACATTAACACAGGTCCCACTAAATAGGGATAATTCTTTGGTCAAATCAGGGGAGCCCCACACATTTTCTTTCACGCATTAATTTTTATTTTTTATTGTTCTGTGGGAATCTATCTATCTATCGTATCAACCCGATCTTGTAACCTGACCTTTAGTACTTCTATTTTCTTCAATTTATCTTTGTGTTGGGGGAAAACAAAGAGAATTGAGAGATTTCAGGATTTAACTAGTATCCAGTCCATATGATATATTTAAGGACTAACGACAGTTTACCACTTCGAGGTTTAATTTTATCAATTCATACCCAACATTTTTAAATTTCACCAAATTACGCCATTCGTTAACTTCATTGTTAGATTTGATGCTGATGTATGAAAAAAATAATGAAAAATATTATAAAATTTATTTTATTTAAAAAATCCCCACTCTCTCTTCCCCCCCCCCAACCCAAAAAATAGACCCGCCCCATCCTCCAACCATCTTCTCAGATACAAAATAACCCCAAACAGCCAATTGGTCTCGTCTACGACATATGCCTAACCACCACCTCACGCAAAATGAGTATAGCCGCCTGGCTTTACTCGGGTCTTTTTTTAATTTTATTTTTATTTTTATATAAATAGTATAGCTGCGCGGCTGTACTCTTTTTGACATGTGGCATTGAATCACTAGGCGGGGTGCAAGTCGCTAGCCTGGTCCTCTTATTTATTTATTTATTTTGAACATAATGCAGCCGCACGGATATACTCAGGATTTTTTATTAAAAAAAATTAGTATAGCCGTGCGGCGTTACTGGGGTCTATTTTTTCATTTTTTATTTTATAAATAGTATAGCCGAGCGGCTATACACTTTACATAGACACTGTGTTTTTTTTTTTTGGGTTAAATTGTTTTTCCTCGATTTTTGTTTATGGATTAGAGTAGTTTAAGCATTATCCACTACTATTAGGCCATTACGAGAGTCTCTAGTGTCCCCTTTTGAGTTTTTTACTTTTCTAGAGTTATTATCAGTATAAATAAATTGGCGTTTTCACATTTAATACTCGTATTGTACACGTATGTACATATTTTTCATATTTAATACACTTGTTTTTTACAAAAATTTTAATAATACATACAAAATTTACGTATTATATACATAATTTTTGCATATTATTGAATAAAAAAAATATATATTAAAAAAAGTAAATAAATCATATTAAAATATTATCCAGATGCTTTGAATGCTTGTCCCATAAGTTCTGTCTTTTAAAAGTTTAATTTCAGGCTGACAGGGCTCTTGTTGTGAGAAGGGAGAAGGAGTTAAATGTCAATGTAGAGTCAGCATATGCAATTAGGAATTCGATTGACAATACTGATTCTAGGATTGAAGAACTAGAACTTCAGCTGCAGAAGTGTATAATTGAAAAAAATGACTTTGAGATAAACATGGAAGAAGCAGTACAGGATTCAGGTGAAAATTACATCAGTTTGATGTTTATTGATATTTTAAAAACCCCGAGTAGAGCTGCGCGGCTATACAATCTAAATCTGTGCAAAATACAAGATACATGACAGCCCTGCACATATGCTCAAAATTACATCAGAATTCTGGTATGACCTTGTATTTCTCAGTGTGTTTTCTTTTCTCATTTTTAAGTCCAAAAAAAACACATATGCTCGCTTGCACTTGCACATAAAAATTAGGAAAGAAGAGAAGTAGGAGGGAGGAATGTCCACCAGAATAGCTGCGATGAAAAATTATAATCCCAATACCTGATGATACATAAATTCTTTGTGAAGAAAAAGCATCTCATCATAATTTCTTCTTTTGAGAATGGAACGGGGCAAAATTCACCTTCATTTCCTTTCCAGACGACACCCCTCTGCCATACAAAGATAAATCCAGGTCATCCTACTGGCACAAGGAGTTTCAGTTTAAACAAAGGCATGGTTCCAATCAAATAAGTTACAAAGATTTGTTTCTGGAGTTTCAAAGCCAAACCAAGACCAAGCAACGTTCTACTTTGATTTCTAAGTTGAATGCAATCTGTCTCTTTCCTCAAAGGACTGAATCACATAGAAGGTTTCAGAAGAGAAAAATATAAATAAAAGAAACTAACACCACTTCAAAACAGAGTCGTTGTCGAGACTAACAACATAACTATAAAAACCCTATCAAACAAGTTAAAAACGTTAACAGCCTCCAAAATCCAACAGTAGCTTCAATACCATGCCGAACAGACAAAATCCAAGTCAAGGAACCCTTACCATGCAATTTAATATAATAGTGATTAGTGGTACTTGTATAACGAAAAGTGATGCTTGACTCAGACCTTTGTTAGTTTGTTGCATAGATTTAGCCACCAACTCTGCACATTAATATAATAAAATGAGCAGCCTTTCTGATTACTTGTTACGTAAATAACGCCTCTGTGTATCAATCTATGCATGCAAAAGTTTTAGAAAGCATGCAAAAGTTTCAACACACTCAAACACAACATACAGCCATACACGAACACTTGGCTACTCTTTGTTCACAGCCAGCCTTAACATAAATACGTAAGAGACTCAGAGAAGAGAGAAGAACAGAATGCCTAGCGCAGGAGTTGCTGGGATGATGTTTCAGTGTGTGTTTGAAGGAAGCCTGTCAATGCAGGACTCTGAAATTGAGCGAAGGCCTTACCATAAGAACTGCAGTTGCGCTCTCCACAGGTCCGAGGGGGATGTTTGCTCCAATGCTTGTCAAAGGAACATTTCCTTTCCCAAGAAACAGTCATGGAGTGACGGTTCCTTGTGCATGCAGGCAGCGGCTCCTTCCAGATTCTCTTCTCCTCTCATAGACGACATGTCCACGTCCACAGGAAACAGAGGAAGTGTGAATGGGGTTCATAATTCTGCCTTGTCAGTGACAGAGGTTTTCAGTACGGTGATTACCGTTAAATGTCATATGAATCATCGGATTTTTGACTGGCATTTTACTCAACAATCATTTGATATTAATTTGTCTCCTCCATAATAAGAGTAGAACGGAATTGTTTCTGTTCTTAATATGGAGGAGACAAAAAGCCGGCAGAACTAAGCTGGTGGGTGTTGAGTTTTCTGCATATTTCTAACATAAAGCCAACTCACAAAAACTAACAATTGCAAGAGTAAATCAGAACAATACAATTGGATCACTCTCAACAAGTCAACCATTGTCATAGCATCCACTGTCCACAGAGAGAGAGAGAGAGTGGTAACACTCTCTTATATACATCTGAATCTGATGTACTATGTATGAGCCCTAATCATACCAAGAGTGTTATATTGAATCTAGAAAGAATGGCTTCAAAGGAAAAACACATCAGTTGGCCAGACTTCCAGTAAAAAGGGAGTGAAGTGAAGACAAGTGAAAGAGAATGGGGCATCAAGCTAACAACACCCTTCTTGATATGGAGTCTCTCATCTTGCATTGCATGAGAGAGAAAATTATAGACAGAGAGCACATAGATGCAATGCAGCCACACCATGCACCTTGCAAAAAGAAGTGTTGAAGTTAAGATACCTGCTCATTGGTTTCTGGCTACAAAAAAAGTGTTGAAGTTTTTTTTGCTGGAAAAAGAAGTGTTGAAGTTAAGATACTCCTTTTGTAGTAACTAGCAATATCTTAGTGTTCATTTTATACTTCATATAGATTAGATTGACCAGTGTGCTTTTCAGGTTCAGTTCCATCATGTTCTGCGGAGGAGATGTTTCTTTGTAGACTCCTACAAAGAGATTCTATAGAAGCTAATGGCAATGATGAAATTGCTAAATATGTTGAAGAAGCTCCCATTTTGCGTCATACGTCTATTAGGGAGTTGTTAAAACTCTTGGAACATACCATTTATTCTCATGGGGAAAAAACAGAGAGCATAGTCCACACTTTGGATGGAAAGATATCTTCTGAAGGTCAGAGGTTCAATTGTAAATTCATTGTTGTACAAACTAATTTCATACAATAACTTTTTCATTTTTTAACACTTATTTTTGAAGGATTAAGTGCATGAGTTATAGGTTGTTTGGTTTTCTTGTGATTCTCAGATGCTATCATCCAGTTACCTAAGATTGATGATATGATGGAGAGGGAGGTTAAAAATCTGCAGGAAGCGATTGATATTCTTCACGTGAAGCAGAAAGAGTACGCTGATGTAATTCGGACTTACCTTAGCAGCCAGTCAACAGATCAGTCTGAAATTAGGCGCATTACAGGTTTCTGAGATGGCTATGGTCACAAGGCTTGGTTTTTTATTTGCATATTTAGTAGGAATGTTTAATCCTACACTTGATTACTGGCGGCACATATGTAGTTTTTGTTTTTGTTTTTCATTTTTTCCCATTACAAGAAAATTTGAACCTAGGATCTACACTTCAGCTCATCCAACCCATGTCACTTGAGCTAAGGCTCGTGGCAGTACATGTAAAGATTCAGCATCATATTTAAAACCTATAAATTTAGGAACTTTGCTCAATTTCTGACAGAGAGTAAGTCTCAAGTTTACCACTGTTTGGTGATGCCACCTTTTGATTGTTTGTTGAATATGTAAAGTTTCTGTTATGGATGACAGCATGACTGAACTAGAGGAGAGTAGGAGAACTAGTGAATCTGAAAATGCAAAAGGATGTCGCATCTGGGATGCATAACCTTACTTCTGGTGCAGTGAATGGAACCCTATCACCTGAAAAATCAACAGAAAGGACAATAAGCTTGCGGGAACTTAGAAATTCAATCGAGGAAACAAAGGTATAGATATGTTGCCAAATCTCCTTTGTACCAGCTCCCATTCTCACTCTTTCTCTGACGTGTTTGAGCATGTTTTGCAGATACTAGCAGCTGACCGCCTTTCTGAGTATCAAGAGGCGCATGACGAAAATTTAACGCTGTCGAAACAATTGCAAGAATTTCAGGTTTCTAATTTTGAATTTTCTAATGGTTTGATAGTTGACATACATAGTTCAAAATGATTTCAGTGTGTGTTTACTTCTTTGATAAACAATCTATGCTTCTCACAGAATGAATTGAAGGATGACAAATTTGTACATTCATCGAAATTGTACACTATGCGAAATGATCAGCTCCAACATTGGAATGTTGAAGTGGACTGATACAAAGCATTGTCTGATTCTTTGCATGTTAAATTGCTTTGTTTTTGTGTTTCCAGATGCTTTGAATGCTTGTCAGATAAGTTCTGTCTTTTATAAGTTTAATTTCAGGCTGCTAGGCTCTTGTTGTGAGAAGGGAGAAGAACCTAAATGTCAAAGTAGAGTCAGCAGATGCAATTAGGAATTCGATTGACAATACTGATTCTAGGATTGAAGAACTAGAACTTCAGCTGCAGAAGTGTATAATTGAAAAAAATGACTTCGAGATAAACATGGAAGAAGCAGTACAGGATTCAGGTGAAAATTACATCAGTTTGATGTTTATGGATATTAATTGTGAGTTTACCCAAGCTTCTGGTAATTAAGATGTTCTGTGCTGCAGGAAGAAAGGACATTATAGCCGAGTTTCGTGTGATGGCCTCCTCTTTGTCAAAAGAAATGGGAATGATGGAAGCTCAGTTGAAGTGGTGGAAGGAAACAGCTAATGAAACACTTTCTTTCCTCGTATAGCCGGGCGGCTATACTAGGATTTTTTAATTATTTAAAAATAGTATAGCCGTGCGGCTATAATAGGATTTTTTAATTATTTAAAAATAGTATAGCCGCGCGGCTATATTACATTTTAATTATAAAAAATAGTATAGCCGTGCGGCTATATTACGTTTTTCATTATATGCGGCTATACTATTTTTTACACGTGGCGAAGCGAGCGCTAGGCGCAGGAGGTTCCTTTTAAATAAAAATAAAAATAAAAGGCGTATAGCCGCCCGGCTATACTACGGTTTTATTATTTAAGAATTGTATAGCCGGTTTGACACGTGGCACGGAATCGCTTTAATGAAAGGAGTATAGCCGCCCGGCTTTACTAGGGTCCCTTTTTTAATATTTTTTATCAATAGTATAGCCGCGCGGCTATACGACACGGTCATTTTTTATAAATAAATATAAATAGTATAGCCGCACGGCTATACGGGGAATTTTTTATATATAAAAAAGCAGTATAGCCACTCGGCTTTACAGGGGTCTTTTTTTAAAAAAAAAATTTTTATTTTATAATTGTATATATAGTTTTAAAATTTATAAATAGAGTATAAAAAAAATTAACATCTACAAAAATATCAAAGGAGCCTTTTCTGTTCTATTTCTGATTTTCTAAAAAAACAACTGTGGCATTCCAAACCATCTTTCTTTTTCTTTAGCTTCCTCTTAAAATTAAAATTTACGCCTAATAAGGATATATAGCAAATTCCCCCAAATTCTGAGCACGTTCGAAGATATACTTTGCTAACACAACTCCATTCAAGTCATAATTGTAACACTCTATGGTAAGCTTCTTAAGCTGATAAAAATCAAGGTTTTGCATCTTCCAATATTCCATGTCAAACACAGATGTCTGCAAAGGAAAGAAGACAAGCAACAAATCAGGTGGGGTTTTCCCAAATTTAAAAAAAAAACCCAAAACCAAAACCAAATATAAAGAACTGCATTATTGGAACAGCATGATGAAAATGCTCATGATTCTAGAAAAGATTATACATACATACATTCAGGGTCCAGGAAAATTATGATGAATATGATCAGGAAGAAAGTAATAACACAGACATTAACTTACATTAAGATTCAGGGTCATTCAGAGGTAGTTTAGTCTTAATGTATAAAGCACACAGATTGGGCATTCCTCTAAAACGACAGACCATAGCTAGGACTAACTCATCATTAAAACTTTCAATCTTCAAACCTAGATAATGAACATTCTCCAATGGTGCTGGCATGGCTCCTTCCCGAAACAGAGCCTGCAGTGTTACAAATCATGTATCGTCAACAGAACATAGCATAAATATCATTCTTGTTAGTGTGACCTTATTAATGCAAATGCAACGCCATAACTCAAGCTTACAACAATACTGCTACATGAGAAAAACATTAGCTAACCCAATCATCTCATACCATGGAGAAACAAGAAAAATTAATTCAAGTAGCAAAAGATCCATAAGAAAAACACAAAATTAATACTATCTTTACCTTAATGGTCGCTTCATTTAGAAAAAGATCTTCAACCATGGATAAACGGGAAAGCACCTCAAATACGCTGCCAAAGATGTCTGCTTTAGGCTCCAGATGAATTATAGCTCCTTTTAAGGATTCTAATTTTCCCAGATGGGCCAGTTGGCTTTGACCCATCAAAACATGATTTTGGGTCAGGCCATGTACCATGGGCTGGTACCTGGTAGTGAGCCAGTCAGTCAATCAGTTTCTTTTGAAAATTTAATTATAATAATGTTTGTTTTATTCATGTTTTAACTTAAAAATCATGGTCCATCAGGTGACACATTTAATCTTTATTCTACCATTTGATTGATCTAATACATCATCTAATTAATCTCTGTTACACCATTTCATTGAAGTAAACCATAGAAAAATTGTTACTAATTAGTCCACTCTCAAGATTAGTATGTGCCTATTTAGTCCAATCTCGATTAGTATGTGTCTAATGATGTCACGTGATTTCTTGCTTAATTATTTGAGTGAGAACTGTATCCTCACATTGAAACTTCTAGAGTTGGACAAAGTAAATTTATTATTATTATTATTTTTAATTTGGTTGAAATGGGCGAGGACAGACATCATGCAAGTTGTACCTACGCAAAATCAAAGTTCTTGAAATGCAAATCTGAATTTTGCGCAATCTTGGTAGATGAAATTTGAGTTTTGAACTTGTGCAAGTCATGATGATGCTAGTGGGATAATCAATTGCAAGAATAAAATTGTGAAGTACAAAACTAAAGATAATAATACAATTGGATGACAGATTAAGTATAATGGGACTCGACCTCCAGAGAATACAATTAGGCACAACATTGAATGGACTCGAAATTAGATTTCGATTATATAATTTAACTTAATAATCTTGGTTCATCGAGTGGCACATTTAATTTTCATTCTTCCATTTGATTGATCGAATACACCACCTAATTAAATCTTTGTTACCATTTGATTGATGGAATACACCATTTCTGTTATTCTCTGTTTTTTTTCTTCTAGCTATTTGTGCATAGTTCACATTCACAGCAAGCTATGCTTATTGTGTTTTTGTTTAGTTCCCCTGGGTTGATTCTTTGGCTTCCCTGTGGTTAGATGTCCCCGGTTGTCTTCTTGTGTTTGTGAGGCTTTTGCCTTTTTCTATGAAACTAGATCTTCCAGACCCAAAAAAAAAAAAAAAAAAACACCATTTAATCGGTCTTTGTTAGAAAAATTGTAAATTATTTATGTACAAGATTAGTATATGCAATTAATTAGCATGGGAATTTTTGCATCTGTATTCCACGACACTTCTTAAGAGAAGTTCCTGAAATCAGTCGGAATAGGATGAAAGAGACAACAGTGACATTAAAATGGCAGGGGATGCTGCACAACAGATACTGCAATATCATATTGAAAAGTCAAAACTTTTATGAAATTAAATAGTTCATATTAAAAAGAAATGCTAAAACATTGAAGACCAATTTCATGCTCTTTACCGCTATGGACACTTGGCCTAAGAATTTTGACACTCTGAACACGAGAGAGTAACTGATGAAACGAGCTGTCGAAGTCATGTATTCCGTGAGGCCTGAGAGAAATACCAACTTCTTCCAAACAATTCAATTCCGCCAGCTTCGGATGATTCATCACAAGCCCAACCCATTTGAGATACTTAAGATTTGGAGCAGAAATTTCCAACCCAGTGCTATCAGGTATCTGATATCTTCTTAAGTCCCAATCTATATCTTTTTTTTTTTAAAAAATCGGGAAAAGAGCTTCTCATTACAGTGACGTGAGAAACCACGCAAACAGATACAATCCATACCAAACTCACATCAATACATAGGTAAAAAAACCTCAAGAAAGCATTGCAGCTTCCCAGGGAATAATAATGCAAGCATAAAATCCTACAAGCGATTACGGTGGCACGGGGAGACCATCCCTTGACAAAATGCACACCAGCGAGGGACGGGGTCGACAGACCCAAACTTGATGGCTCACCCTCGGGTTGGCTAAATTAGCAGCAACATGTGCTGGTCCCAATCTATATCTGTATCTTCAAGTTTCTCACCAGAGATTTTAACAGTAACTCCGAAGCCTACATGATTCCAAAGACGAGCTCTGAATGTTGATATTTTTTAAGCCCCTCACACATTCAAGCCTCAATTCCTTAATGAATCTGCAGTAGAACGAGATCCACCTGCAAAAGCCCTCCTCATCTTCAACAGTAACATTTCTCAACCTCAAAAACACAAGATTAGAGATAGAACAGGTAGAAAAGATGAGAGCTTTAAGAGTTGCACTGCTCACGGTTGCAGATGGAGACCTCAGAGACCCACAAACAAACACACAAGCAGGAAACTCTACATTGCACTTGCACTGATTTGGAAAGGAAACATCGAGCCTTTCAACATTATAATTCACTGCTTTCTCAGACCAAGCCATAACTAGAGATTTCTCAACACAGCCGCGACTTTCTGTTTCAGAATCCCCTGAATGGCACTTACAATACCAACTAAGAGAAAAGCTTTGTACTTTGTTTTGGCCACGACGAGTGAAGAACCGGTCCAAGGATAAATTTCGTCCATAAATTTACTAACACTTAATCTACTCTCCATAAAATAAATTTCGTCCTCGAAATTTACTAACACTAAATCAAGAAAATCTACTCTAAAAAGTTATGCCCCTAACTCATTCTATCAATTCAAACTTATTTTGTACTAATACTAGACCACAGTTCCAATGGGTGTCTAATCCCTATTAGTGAGATTTATAATGTATAATTTACGGGAATTGATTTAATATTGTGAAACCCCATATTTTTAAATATGTATATTAATATTTTATAAAATTAAATATTTATAGTTATTAGTTTGCAAACTATATAATTGATAATATATATATATATATATATTTGTTGTATGGCAAGCCACGTGACTCTAGCTATTAACTAGTATAGCCTACCTCATCAAATCTTATTGCATGGCTTTCACTATATTAATTCATTTCAGCCTTATTTAATATTTATTATATATTTAAAAACTTTACAAAAGCATTAGAAAGGCCCTTATGCTTACTAAACATTATGTACAAAATTGACATGTTGCAAGCATATAGTTCTCAAATCTTGTTAAAGCATGAGGTGTAAGTATTGTATGTGTTCTTATTTATAGCCTTAATTTAAGAGTGCTCACTAAGCACCCTACAAAGCCAATTTATGGGGCTATTCAGGGTGGCGACATACTACTTTCAAGCCACCCAAGTACTCTAGTAAAACATAGACTATAGTTGTGTGGCTCAATTTTAGCTTCCATCTATATGGACTTTGCTGACTTTGAGTCCCTATAAATAGCATTCCTTTGTATTTATTGTATCATAGTAGTTCGTTTAATTGCTTTTGTTTACAAAATTTCATAAAGAAAGGAAAAGTGAGAAAAAGAAAGTGTTGGTAGACTTTGGTGGAACTCAAGGTGTTTGGGCTAGCTTGTGACTCAGAATTATATGATAGCTTTGGAATTGAGGTAGGGGGTTTCTTGGAGAACCTTTATAGAGATTGGTTTAATTAAATTTCGTGAACACTATATTATGCATGATAATATTATTTGATTATTATTGTTATTGGGTGTTTAAGTGTTGTTAATTATCATTATATATTATTTTATTAATATTGACATGATCATATGTTATCGGTGATGGCTAGAATTCTTGGGTTGATAAAGAAAGTATGGAAAAGAGGGTGCTAGGAAGGATCTTTTATGTAGTTGAGTCTGACCATTGTAGAGACTAAGTTCAGGCGAGCCCGTGTGCACAGTAGAATAGGATATAGGCGGTATAATTGTCGATTGGGTGATTTGGGCTTGAAGATCAATGGTTTAGACAAGATGACTAGCAAAAGGGGAATTATGGGATGATTGAGATGGGTGTTAGTTTATATACTGGGGCATTCGCAATCACAGTGGTAAAATGCATGGTATGGGACATGCAGATTTACTTGCCCAGTTATATAGATTAACGAGTTGGGTAGAATCGAAGCTCGTTCATGCATTATTATTTGTTATATGTTATATAATTGCATGTCACTTAATTCAGTTATATCAATTTATTGTGGTAAGATCTCATGTCCCTACTGAGCGGTGGTTGCTCATTCCTCACTCTGTTTAATTTTTCAGATGAATTAGTAGCAAGACAAGGACTAGACTAATTGAGGCTGAATTAGATGAGAGTGATAGAGCTTTATTTATTAATTATAAAGTTGTAAGATTTTGGAGCTATTTTTATAAGAGAAGCTTATTTTAAACCCTGTTTCGGCTTTTTTAAATTTTAAATCTTTTTTTCACATACCTTACGTAGGATTTCCATCGACCCCTAAATCTGAAGCATGACATGCCAGGACCCAGCACTCATCGCCCGCTTATGTTCCTTCCACTTTAGTTGGTCCTGGTTTTTTTGTTTTTTGTTTTTAAACGAAGCGATATTGTTGAAACAAAAACTCATTGCAATAAATCTTCCACCAAAGCATCCATACATCTTCCACAATGCATTTTAGGATAATTGAAGACTGCAATTCGCCCCTCCTCTAATGGCCAACAAAGTGGCCCAATTAAATTATAGACTGGCACAATTGTCTGTCTGAAGCATCCAATTGGTTGCAGATTTCACCATCTTCAGAAAGGGGATTGGCTAGTGTGATCCAGTAAATACTAGCAGATATTGAAAAGAAAGCATGGAGTGCCGCACCAAGTAAGAAAAGAAGAAGTGGGGACGACATTTAAAAATAAAACAAAAGAAAGAGGAGCCGCCAGACCAAAGAAGAAATAGCAGCTGGAATCAAGGTGGCATTGAGTAAAACATGGAAAGTTTGCAAATAAAAAAAGAAGGCTAAACTATACTGGCGTTACATTTTCGTTCTGGAACTCCAAAAATAGTTGTTGTCGTCCTTAAATTAGGTCATGTGTTGCATTATTGGCCATTTTCATCAATTCCGTCAACTTTTCCATTAATTTCATAAATAAATTCAGAAATTCACTCCAAATGTTTAGGAAAAAAATAAACTAATGAAAATTATTAAAAATAATAATTAAATATTAAAAAAGACCACCGATTGATTGGCTCTTCTCCCTGCACCAACCCAGCCCTTGCATGCTAACCCACAATTCTAATCCATGGGGGAGGACGACTGAGGTGTAGGGAAGATGCGGAATTGTTGATATTATGACTCAGGAGAGAGAGAGAGAGAGAGAGAGAGAGAGAGAGAGAGGCAGTGGTGGTGGTCGATGGTCGTTTGGCAATGGCCATGACACAGCGACTGGTACTTGTTATTTGGCAGTGTTACGAGATAGCAATTGGGGAAGATGGTGTTGATTCAAAAAGTCATATTTGCCCTTAAGAATTATGGCATGTGTCATGTACATGATCAATTTTGACAGAAAACTAGACGGATTTGAGGGAATAGACGAACGGTGCAACGTTTGACTTAATTTGAATTTTTAGATAAACTTCCCATGTCTAATCCCACGAGATGAGAATGAAGGATGTCATTTCCTTTACTTAAAACTTGTTAAAATTTCTACATTTTCATAATTGTTCTCTAAAAAACATAATGTGTTGTTTATTTCCACTCACTGCGGATTCGGCAGTCAACATATGAGTTATACTGCTTCATAAACCTGCACTTGACTTTGAGCAAGCATATACAAACAATCCTTTTCAAGGTTCAAAATAAATTGAGGAAATAAAACATAAAAAATTGAAGACATAGTCCGCTCACCATGACCATTAAAGCTAAACCATGATTGTTTTTTCTCTCTCCCTCCAAGCTCTCTAATATTTGTTTGTGTTATATTCAAGTAGATTTAGAAGCAGTAGCTTCTTTCACCCACACTGGAAATTTAAGTGTCGGATGTGCACGTTGCCAGTACCGTGGTGGAGACTCATCTATGGTAGAATAGAAGGGATCAGGGTAGAGAAGGATTCTTGGATTGATTTTGTGACTTGTTGGCTTTTGGTTAACCCCTTCATTATCTTAATTTAATTTCTTAATAAGTTAATGATTTTTGACATGCTCGAAATTTGGTAATGAAAGTCATGATGATGTGTTTTAGGACTTAATTTTGGTGCACAATTAGTGTTCCAACCATTACTCGGTGATACAACCAGTTTCAAAGCCCACTTGCGTTTATCCCAAAAAAAAAAAAAAAAAAAAAAACACGTACGTACTCTCTCTATATAAATCCAATGCAATTGCAATATGGCAAGAAGAACCAGAACACCAAAAACCCTCGTCCAGTCAATTATGGCAACGATGCGATTAGGCTCTTTTCTCTTTTGTGTGATGCTACTCTTTGGCTCTGCATTCACAAATAGCAAAGCTGCTGTTAATACAGATCCGCAACTACGCCCCATTTGTGAGCGCCTCGACAATAGGAAAAGTTTCGATGTTCTCGAACGAGGGTTCATATTTGGGACAGCCTCAGCAACTTACCAGGTCGTTAATTTGTGTTTTGTTTGATGTAACTATATACTTAGGCTTAATTAAATTTCAATATGTCACGAATGATCAATTCGCTTCCACATGCATGAATATTGAAATCTTCAGTCTCTATGTACATTTCAGTGCGCTGGTGCTGTACAAACCGATGGTAGAGGACCAAGTATATGGGATAACTACACCCACAGCTATCCAGGTCTGTGTAATAAGATAACTTCAAAATTATTACCAAAGGGGAGCTATAATTTTGATTTGGGGTTCTTTGTGCTTAATGAGATTCCTATATAGCTAGGTTGAAGCTGCCTTTGATGATGATTTGTTCAGTGTTCCATTGTCTTTGTCATTTAGTTTTTGTGTGTTTAAGGGTTAATCCTCCATTTCAACCCCAAAATAAATAAATAAATAAATAAATAAATATTCAAAATTTATTTATTTATCTTTTTAACTGTACTCAACTTAACCTAGATTTAAATATTTAGGAGATCCAGCTCTAATACTGTCAATGATATGATTTTTGGGATCTTTATGCTCGAAATAATTTAAAAAATTTATGTATATTTGCAGAAAGAATCAAGGATCACAGTAATGGAGATATCGCTGTTGATCAATATCACCGATACAAGGTTCTAAAACCATAGAATTTTATTCTCTGGACCTTCTTTACTTGAAGTTGCAGGGCAAAACATACTAAATTTTGAAGACGAGATATCCTTAATTTTTAGCTTAGTTGTTATAATTATTTATATATACATATTTATAGGGTGATGTGGCGATAATGAAAAATATATCGGTGGATGCTTATAGATTGTCTATATCATGGTCAAGACTGTTGCCAAGTAAGTTGATTTACTCTCAATATTGTACATAACAATTCTTTTATGTTTTGAGTTGTGATAATAACTCTCGGTTGTCTTTTGTCTAATAACCAGTGTTTTGTTCCCAATTAATGCTTAAATAAAAGAACTGTATCAAATTAAATTAGTCGAATTTTAAGGCCAATAATATATAGCTTAAATTTTTTGTTTATTTTAATTTATGTTTGTAGATCGAGTTATTTCCTATTTGTTGTATTTTATTTTAATTATTAGATGGAACGCTAAGTGGGGGCGTGAATATGGATGGGATCAACTATTACAACAGTTTTATCAATGAACTCATAAATAGCAGTGAGTAGTACTCATCTCATTTTACATGACCGATACTTAAAGCTCTTCTCATTTAATCAAAGATTTAATTTTCTTTTACTCATCATATATATATTATATATACACACTCACATATATACAGGTATAACACCATTTGTGACAATCTTCCATTGGGATCTTCCCCAAGCTCTAAGTGACTCATATGGTGGTTTCTTAAGCCCTAAAGTTGTGTAAGTGAACAAAGTCTATCCTCAGTACATGGTAATGATCATTTAATAATGAAACACATATTACAGTAACATCTACATCTTGAATTGTGCATACTATACACAGCGATGATTATTTAGCATTTGCAAAACTTTGTTTTGAGAACTTTGGCGATCGAGTAAAACACTGGATCACGTTGAATGAGCCATATACCGTTAGTCACCATGGCTATGCAGTCGGGTGCCACGCACCGGGGCGATGTTCTGCTTGGCAAAAATTAAACTGCACCGGTGGAGATTCGGGCACTGAACCATATTTAGTGACACACCACCAACTCCTTGCACATGCAGCCGCTGTAAAATTGTATAAAGATGAATATCAGGTCTAATTAATTACTTTTTTGTCTTATTTGCAGTCCCAACTAAGAATCCTATCTAAGTCACTATTAGAAGACATAAACGATTTGTATATTAAATTCTCCTCACTCTACATTAACAAAAATTCTTGAATTTTCTTACGTAGGCATATCAAAATGGCTCGATAGGAATAACATTGGTGTCGCATTGGTTTGAGCCCGCTTCAAATTCAACAAAAGATAAAAGTGCTGCAAATCGATCTCTGGATTTTATGTTCGGATGGCAAGTATATTGTTAATTTATTTATCTACATACTCAGTTACATGTTTTATTTATGAATTTATGTACTTTGTAGGTTTATGGACCCCTTAACATACGGTGACTATCCGCATAGCATGCGGTCAATTGTTAAAGAACGATTACCAACATTCACAGATGAAGAATCCAAGTTACTAAAAGGGTCATATGATTTTATTGGAATAAATTACTATTCTGCTAGATATGCAAGTAATGGACATGAATTTATTTCTCTACATCCTGATAGCTACTTAACAGATCCTCACGTTAATGTTACAAGTGAGTTCAAAGTGCAAGATTTACTTCGAGCAATGAATTAAGTTATTAGAAAAGTTATATTCTAATATTCACATACGTATATGTTTTGGCAGCTGAGCTTAATGGAGTCCCTATTGGTCCACAGGTGCACTTCAAATTATTAGCATTTTTTTTTCCTACTTATACTATTAGCATTTGGAGGATTAATATTGTTCTCCACATCCAAATTAATCCTAAAATCCCAATTATCTTTAAATTGGATTGCAGGCTGCTTCAGATTGGTTATATGTTTATCCAAAAGGAATTTACGATCTTCTGAAGTACACGAAAAATAAGTATAATGATCCAATCATTTACATTACCGAGAATGGTAATTAATAGTTTCAAATTATCATTAATTTTATCACTAATGTTTCGCATATATATAATGATATGAAATAATGTTAAGTGTTATAACGTCCAAATTTAAAACTAAATGCATATGGTAATGCACTATATTGTAGGTGTTGATGAGTTCAATGATCCCAACATACCACTTGAGCAAGCCCTTAATGATACCAATAGAACTGACTTTTACTACCATCACCTTTGTTACCTTCACAAAGCCATGAGGTAAGTGCTTATATAAGAAATTAATTAAGGCAATCTAAGGTATAGTCATCTAGATTTTGGTTATTTAAACACTACATTGACATCAATACATTGAATCCTTCCCATTTTTTGGTGCAGTGAAGGTGCTAAGGTGAAAGGATATTTCGCATGGTCATTGGTAGACAACTTTGAATGGAATGATGGATACACGGTTCGTTTTGGTATCATCTATGTGGATTACAAGAATGGTACTGCTAATTATCTACGAAGGTATCTAAAAAGCTCAGCAGTGTGGTTCCAAAATTTCCTCCAGAAACGTCTTTATTGAAAAAAGTACGAAAATGATGAATATGTAGACAATAATGATGGGATACCAAAAGTTTGAATTCCATATGTTGAATAAAGTACACCAGCTCCCCTAGAGTCGTATAATAAGTTGTAGCAACTCATTACGAGTTGGTGGTGAGGGCAATACCCTCTTCCTGTATTGTATTGGCCATAGTGGTCATTTGTATCTAAATAATAAATGCAATTCCTCTTGGTAATCTATATATATAAAGCAAAAGGCAGAGAATGGTGAAACATTCAAAATACCAGAAAATGCCCTTTGCTAATCCAAACATTAAGAATTAAAATTATTAATTAAATGAGGATAATATGGTAAATTCACACTTTTTTATATTATAAAAAATTAAAATTAAAAGAAAAATCAGATAATGAATCCTATTTTTATGGAACACAACCACCAATTATCTTTTTTAATTCTAAAATAAATTTAATTTTTTTTTTAAAAAAATGCCTCTCGCAAGCGCGGAAGCGTGTGCGAAGAGGCTAGTGATGAATAAAATGCAAACTAAACAATGAAAAAGAGTTATTTACATTAACACCCCTGAGGTTTCTTGTATTTTCACAAAACTCCTTCAAGTCTCAAAAATTACACGAACATCACTTGAGGTTTCAATTTGTTTCCATAAAACCTCTTTTCGTTGATTGTTTGTCTAAAAATTGATAATTTCATTCAAAAAAACTTATGCAAATGACAAAATTAACCTTAATAAAGTATATGCAATCTGATCTCAAAGGCCAACTTTGTCATTTGGAGAATTTTTTTGTGTGTATAAAGTCACCAATCTTTAGATGAAAAATTAATGAAAAGGAGTTTTGTGAAAACAATTTAAAACGTCAGGGAGTGTTCTTATTATTTCTAAAACCTCAAGGAATTTTGTGAAAAAACCAAAAACCTCAGGGTGTGTTAGTGTAAAAAACTCATGAAAAATTCTGTTATATTATACCCATTTGTAAATTGACTAAATACAAGTAAAAAATGGTTACAGAGAAAGAGAGTAAAAATTTTGAATATAGCTTTTTTGTAATTTTGATTTACATTAAGATCAAAGTTGAAAAAACTATATCGTTTGAGCAAGAAATTCCAAAATAGATTCATCGGAAGGTGAGTGTGACATCGGAAATTGTGGCATCGGAAATTATCTTACTCTCGTTTAGCTTCTGTATAACATCAGATTGCCGGGGTGAATAAATGAAGTTCATTTTCTCCAGGGCCTCGGCATGCTCGAGTATGTACCTTGCAAACTCAGTCAATCCCATCGGACCCTTTGGTAAGCTTTATGGTAACCTCCCCCAACTGATAAATAAATCCAGGTTTTGCAGCTTCCAGTATTCCATATCAAACCCAGATGCCTGGACCTGGACATGGAGAAGCAAGAAGAAAACAAGCAACTCAATTTAAAATTTCCAAAACCCAAAACAAAGTACACAGAAAGGGAATCTACATTACTTTTCTAGCATGATAATTATGCTCCTGATTCTTGAAACGATGAATATATATATATATATATTATAGATAGAGAAAGACTTTGACTTACGTCATCGCATTTACGACTGTAAATAAGTGAATCATTCTTTGTGTGTAAAGTACACAAATTAGGCATTCCTCTTAAAAGAGAGACCATTGATGGACCAAATCGCCACTAATGCTCCGAGTATTCACAGTCAAACACCACATATCATCGGATTGAACTGGCATGGATCCTTCCCCGTACGGAGCCTGCAATGTTATAATGGTAAAACCTGTATCATGTTTCTCAAATTACTTCTCATTCTTTTAATAAAACTTTAAGGCATAAATATTATTTTTTTATTCAAAGCAATGCCATCATGCAAAGTTTCAAACAATTCTGAAATGTAAGAAACAAATATTTGCTACTCCTACTATCCCAAAACAAGGAAAGAGTTACAAATTAGTTCAAATTGCTCTAGTTTTTGCAACAAAATAGAAATTGAGTCTAGCGGGATAGAGGGAACTGATTCTCTTTACCTTAACGGTTGATTCATTTAGACCAAGAACTCCAACCCTACGTACACTGCAAAGAGGCTCAAATACGTTTTCAAAGTCATCTACTTTAGGATCCAGAAAAATATATGCTTCTTCCAAACATTCTAATTCTTCAAGGTTTGGGTGATTCATGACATTCCCAACCCAACGCAAAAAATTTAGATTTGGAGCAAAAATATTTAATGAGTGGTCACCGGATAAAAAAAATCCCCAATCGATCCTTATGCTTTCAAGTTTCTCACCTGAGATTTTAAGATGGCAGATTTGAGACCCATAGGGATCATAAAAATTAAATCTTTCCAAAGACGGGCTTTCAATGGCGATACTTGTTATATTTCAAACTCTGGCAACAGTTAATTGCTTGATGCATTTGCAGGAACATGAGATCCATTTGAAAAACGCCTCATCTTCTGTGTCAAGCTCTCCCAACTCCGAGCAACTGAGATTATAGGAAAAGGCAAAGGGGGGCGTTTTAATAATGATGCCCTTCATTTGCGCCACATTTAGAGACCTCAACGATGTGGAAAGAAAGATGCAAGATGGAAATGCTAACCCTTCCTCCTCAAAATCAAATAACAAAATGTCAAGACAAAGCACTTCAACATTACACCTCACTGCATTGTGGATCCATGTGGTGATTCGAAAATTCTCATTACTACATTTGTAATTGCCCTCCTCTATGTAGTGAACATCCCAAAAAAGGTAAAACGACTGTATCTTATTATCCCGACGAAGAAACAAGAACCTATCCAATGTGTTCAACAACTTCACCCTAAGCTCACATGTGGACGTATCCACCGATGAAAAACAAAAATTCAATGAGGAAGCTGACAGAGAAAGTTCCCTGCATCCTTTGGACCCACAACTGAAACGAGTGAGCTCTTCTATATCAAGGAACGAAAAAATGTGATGGGCAACTTCCAGTGGAAGATTACTGAATCTGTCCACCAAGCTCTCAGTATGAACTCTTCCACCTTCACAACTTGCAGTAGCCCTTAACTTATTCTTGTGTTCCATGAAGCTAAACTAACTTGTGGCTTTTGGGTTTTGCAAGACAAGTTGGGTTTTCAATTTATACTACAAGTCAAGGGCAATTGAACACTAATACATTCAATAACTTGTGATGTTTAGATACTGAACCAAAATGAAGAAAAGTAGTAACGAGTATGCTTAGTACGTACCAGTCTGGTACCCAACAGAATTGGAGCTTACTGTTACGGTAGCTTGTAGGAGCATTTTCGAGCCAACATGGTTCCTCCAGATTCTTGACTTTGATGGATTGGGATTGGCAGAGGGAAACCTAATTATTTTAATTTGGGGGTTTTGTATCAGTTATACCAGTATGAGGGAGGGAGTGGATGTTAGGTTGGGCTTCGATCTATAATTCAAAGAGAAGATCCAAGCCCAACCTTTTTATCAGGAAAGTTTACAGCTTTAAATGTGAGTAAATAAATAATTGGGAGATTTACTATTATACCTAATATGACCTGTTTGTACCATATCTGACCACCCACTCGCGTCCTGACACGTGGAATGCACTCAGGCCACGCAGACCAGCCCAACTGGTCATACTGAAACACCGCTCGGCATGATGCACCGATTCTTGGACCAAGTGCGCACCGATGCTCGTTACGCGGCGCACAACCAGTATCTTCGCTGACCTTCGACATGACCTGCCGAAAGCCTACACATCACTTCACACCGATTCTGACAGACCACTTCAGAATCCCTGCCAGAACCTGTCAGAACGACGTGTCCAACCTCCGAGAGCACTCCCACGAGTCCCACATCGAAACTAAGTACTAAGAGCCTCCCAATTGCTTCCTATAAATAGAACCCCTTGGCCCAGCCAAGTGGTAAGACTTTCTAACTTGACTAAGTGCTTACACTGTCAATAGAACTGCTCTTAAGTACTAACTTTGGCATCGGAGTGCCTTCGGCAGGTACCACACCGGTATCCTCTCCTCAGCTCGGATTCGGCCCCCGCTCGAACCTTCGGCGATCACGGAAGAAGGCCACTCCGGTACTTTGTCTTCAACACCTGTAAGTTAGCCTAAACTCTTTATCTGTTCAGATTTAGTGCGAACATGACCCAAAGCCAAAGTCAATGCCCATTTAGAACATAACAAATAGGCTTCGACCTTCCTATAAATTACAATACTACTAATACTATCAATGACACTCAATAGGGCATCAAAGTAACCTTACACGATCATCTCCTCTGTATTCATGCTATAACAGATCTCAAGCTCCTTTTGCAATCACTTCATTAGAAATTCTAGGAAAGAGCTCATCCGAAACAGCTCATTGGATAAGGTCCAGTGCTTTTGCATCTTGCTTCCAAAGCTCAGACAATGTCGACTTGTCTGATGTCTCCGTCTCCTTCATCTTGGCTTTTGGATCTGGAGTTTGTACACCTTCTTCAACTAGCTTCCAGATCCCATACGATATGAGGATTGTCGTCATTCTAATCCTCCAGAGCTCATAGTTTTCACCATTGAAAATTGGAGTTCGTGACTCCCTTCCAACCGAACTAGCCATATGAGACTAAATCGATTTGGGTACGAAGTTGACACCCAGATTGAAATCTTCGAATACTCACAACGAAATTGACACCCAGATTCAAGATCGAACCTGGCTCGATGATACCATGTTGGAATATTAGGTACTTATTTGGATTTTATGGAGAAAGGGAAGGAGATGAAAGAAGAAGTTGGAAAAATTGTTTTTGCAAAACCGTATAAGCTGTTATGCTAATAGCTCAGCTATTTCACTTCTTTTATCAAACGATTTACATCAGGAAAGGTACAAAAAGATCTGCCTATGTGTGTATGATACTTGGCTCATTCCTATCGGTATTTCAGCCACAAAATCTCAACCATTCAAGTGATCTAAGCTATAACTTAGTCACCACCAGCTATAATAGTAATAGTAAATCAGTAACAAACAATTTACATCAACAATAAATGCAAAATAATCTTCCAAGCAACCATATTTTCCTCTATTATATAGACTTTTTCTATGTTAAAGATATTTTGTCTTAATTGATATCTTTTTTTTTCTACTTTATAAGTAGTATTTGGAGAATCCTACGCTTCGTCATACTCTTAACTTTTCAGCCTGAAAAAATGTTTCAAACACCTGAAACCATACTCGGATTCCTTATACTTTACGCAATTGATGAAGACTTCTTGTTCTTCATACCCCTTAAGAAGTGATAACTGGCGCAGCAGATCCACTCAACAACGTTTGGATCATCATGATTACAGCTTTCAAGCAATCATTGCCCCACCAAGCCCTTTCAAAAATAGACAATAATGCAACCCGTGAAAACATACTTGATTTCCTCATACTTTAGCTAATACCTGTCAGTTCCTCGTTTTTTATACCCATTGTAAAGGTGAAAACTGGCCCAACAGATATTCTCAGGAACATTTGGATCATGATGATAACAACCTTCAAACAATATATCCACCACATCTTCAAGGTAATAAGAAGAAAGCACAGATAATCAGTAATAAACAATTTACACATCAACAATAAACGCAAAACAATCTCTCAAGCACCCATATTTTTCTCTATTATATAGAATTTTTATATTTTAAAGATATTTTATCTTAATTGATATCCTTTTTTTTCTACTTTATAGGTAGTATTTGGAGCATCCTCGACTTCCTCATACTCTGTACTTTTTCAACCTAAGACAATGCTTCAAATGCCCGAAAACAAACTTGGATTCCTCATACTCTAGGCAATTGAAGAGGACTTCTTGTTCTTCATACCCTTTGATAAGGTGATAACTGGCGCAACAGATCCACTTAGCAACATTTGGATCATCATGATTATAGCCTTCAAGCAATCATTGCTCCACCGAGCCCTTTCAAAAGGAGACAGTAATGCAACTCCATAAAAACCAACTTGGATTCCTCATACTCCGAGTAATACCTATCGGCTCCTCTTTCTTTATACCCTTTGTAGAGGTGAAAACTGGCCTAATAAACAAATATTCCCAACAACATTTGGATCATGATAATAACTGCCGTCAAGCAATATTTCCGCCACATCATAAAGGTAATAAGAAGAAAGCACAGATAATCAGTAATAAACAATTTACACATCAACAATAAACACAAAATAATCTTCCAAGCAACCATATTTTCCTCTATTATATAGACTTTTTCTATGTTAAACATATTTTGTTTGAATTGATATCTTTTTTTTTTTTACTTTGTAAGTAGTATTTCGAGCATCATGGGCTTCCTCATACTATGTACCTTTTCAACCTGAGACAGTGCTTCAAATACCCAAAAACATACATGGATTCCCCATATTCTAGGCAATTAATGAAGATTTCTTGTTCTTCATACCCCTTAAGAAGGTGATAACTGAGGCAACATATACACCTAACAACATTTGGATCATCATGATTACAGCCTTCAAGCAATCATTGCTCCACCGAGCACTTTCAAAAGGAGACAATAATGCAACCCCATGAAAGCCCACTTGGATTCCGCATACTTCGGGCAATACCTATCGACTCTTCTTTTTTTATACCCTTTGTAAATGAGGAAACTAGCCCAATAGATATTCTTAGCAATATTTGGATCATGATGATAATGGCCTTTAAGCAATATATCTGCCACATCTTCAAAGTAATAAGAAGAAAGCACAGATAATCAACAACAAACAATTTATACATCAACAATAAAAGCAAAATAATCTTCCAAACAACCATATTTTCCTCTATTATATAGACTTTTTCTATGTTAAAGGTATTTTGTTTTACTTGATATCTTCTTTTTTATACTTTATAGGTAGTATTTGGAGCATCATGGGCTTTCTCATACTCTGTCCCTTTTCAACTTGAGACAGTGCTTCAAATGCCTGAAAACATACTTGAATTCCCCATACTCCAAGTAATTGATGAGGACTTCTTGTTCTTTATACCTCTTGAGAAGGTGATAACTGGCACAACAGATCCACTCAGCAACATTTGGATCATCATGATTGTAGCCTTCAAGCAATCATTGCTCCACCGAGCCCTTTTAAAAGGAGACAGTAATGCAATCCCGTGAAAGCTCACTTGGATTCCTTATACTTCGGGCAATACTTGTCGACAACTCCTTCTTTATACCCTTTGTAAAGGAGGAAACTAGCCTAACAGATATTCTTAGCAACATTTGGATCATAATGATAATAGCCTTCAAGCAATATATTTGTCACATCTTCAAAATAATAAGAAGAAAACACAGATAATCAGTAACAAACAATTTACACATCAACAATAAACGCAAAATAATCTTCCAAGCAACCATATTTTCCTCTATTATGTAGATTTTTTCTATTTTAATGATATTTTGTCTTAATTAATATCTTCTTTTTTCTACTTTATAGGTAGTATTTGGAACATCTTAGACTTACTCATACTTTGTACTTTTTCAACCTAAGACAGTGCTTCAAATGCCCGAATACAAACTTGGATTCCTCATACTCTAGGCAATATATGAGGACTTCTTATTCTTCATATTCCTTGAGAAGGTGATAACTAGCGCAACAGATCCATTCGGCAACATTGGATCATCATGATTATAGCTTTCAAGCAATCATTGCTCCACCGAGCCCTTTCAAAAGGAGACAGTAATGCAACCACATGAAAACAAACTTGGATTCCTCACACTTCGGGTAATACCTGTCGGCTCCTCTTTCTTTATACCCTTTGTAAAGGTGAAAACTGGCCTAACAAATATTCTCAACAACATTTGGATCATGATGATAACTGCCGTCATGCAATATATCCGCCACAAAATAGTCTTCCAAGCAACCATATTTTCCTCTATTATATAGATTTTTTCTATGTTAAACATATTTTGTTTTAATTGATATTTTTTTTTTAACTTTATAAGTAGTATTTCGAGTATCCTGGGCTTCCACATACTATGTACCTTTTCAACCTGAGACAGTGCTTCAAATGCCCGAAAACACACTCGGATTCCCCATACTCCAAGCAGGTGATGAGGACTTCTTGTTCTTCATACCCCTTGAGAAAGTGATAATGGGCCAACATATCCACCCAGCAACATTTGGATCATCATGATTACAGCCTTTAAGCAATCATTGCTCCACCAAGCCCTTTCAAAAGGAGACATTAATGCAACCCCGTGAAAGCCCACTTGGATTCCTCATACTTCGGGCAATACATGTCGACTTATCTTTATTTATACCCTTTGTAAAGGAGAAAACTGACCCAATAGATATTGCAACATTTGGATTATGATGATAATAGCCTTCAAGCAATGTATCTCCCACGTCTTCACGGTAATAAGAAAAATGCACAAATAATCAGCATCAAACAATTTACATATCAACAATAAACGCAAAATAATCTTGCGAGCAACCATATTTTCCTCTATTATATCGACTTTTTCTATGTTAATGATCTTTTGTCTTCATTGATATCTTTTTTTTGAAAAAAAAAAAAACTTTATAGGTAGTATTTGGAGCATCCTGGGCTTCTTCATACTCTGTACTTTTTCAACTTGAGACAGTGCTTCAAATGCTTGAAAACATACTTGGATTCCCCATACTCCAAGCAATTGATGAGGACTTCTTGTTCTTTATACCTCTTGAGAAGGTGATAACTGGCACAACAGATCCACTCAGCAACATTTGGATCATCATGATTGTAGCCTTCAAGCAATCATTGCTCCACCGAGCCCTTTCAAAAGAAGACAGTAATGCAACCCCGTGAAAACTCACTTGCATTCCTCATTCTTTGGGTAATACCTGTCAACTCCTCTTTCTTTATACCCTTTGTAAAGTTGAAAACTGGCCCAACAGATATTCTTAGCAACATTTGGATCATTATGATAATAGCCTTCAAGCATTATATCCGCTACATCTTCAAGGTAATAAAAAGAAAGCACAGATAATCAGAAACAAACAATTTACACATTAACAATAAACACAAAATAATCTTCAAAGCACCCATATTTTCCTCTATTATATAAACTTTTTCTATGTTAAACATATTTTATCTTAATTTGTGTCTTTTTTTTTTCTTTCTACTTTATAGGTAGTATTTGAAGCATCTTGAGCTTCCTCATACTCTGTACTATTTCAACCTAAGACAATGCTTCAAATGCCGGAAAACATATATGGATTCCCCGTACTCCATGCAAGTGATGAGGACTTCTTGTTCTTCATACCCCTTGAGAATGTGATAATTGGGCAGCATATCCACTCAGCAGCATTTGGATCATCATGATTACAGCCTTCAAGCAATCATTCCTCCACCAAGCCATTTCAAAAGGAAACATTAATACAACCCCGTGAAAGCCCACTTGGATTCCTCATACTTCAGGCAATACCTATCGACTCTTATTTATTTATACCCTTTGTAAAGGAGAAAACTGGCCCAATAGGTATTCTCAGAAACATTTGGATAATAACAGCCTTCAAGCAATATATCTGCCACATCTTCAAGGTAATAAGAAAAAAGCACAGATAATCAGTAATAAACAATTTACATATTAATAATAAACACAAAATAATATTCTAAGCACCCATATTTTCCTCTATTATATAGACTTTTTCTATGTTAAAGATATTTTGTCTTAATTAGTGTCTTCTTTTTTCTAATTTATAGGTAGTATTTGGAGCATCCTGGGCTTCCTCATACTCTGTACTTTTTCAACTTGAGACAATGCTTCAAATGCCTGAAAACATACTTGGAGTCCCCATGCTCCAGGCAATTGATGATGACTTCTTGTTCTTCATACCCCTTGAGAATGTGATAACTGGCGCAACAGATCCACTTAGCAATATTTGTATCATCATGATTATAGCCTTCAAGCAATCATTGCTCCACCGAGCCCTTTCAAAAGAAAACAATAATGCAACTTCGTTAAAACTCACTTGGATTCCTTATACTTCGGGTAATACATGTCGGCTCCTCTTTCTTTATACCTTTTGTAAAGTTGAAAACTGGCCCAATGGATATTATCAGCAACATTTGGATCATGATGATAATAGCCTTCAAGTAATATATCTGCCACATCTTCAAGGTAATAAGAAGAAAGCACAGATAATCAGTAACAAGCAATTTACACATTAACAATAAACAAAAAATAATCTTCCAATGACTTATATTTACACATTCCTTTGACTATAGCAGCAAGAACATGATTCCCCTCATCTTGCCCAAGATCTTGATGGGATATCTCCTCACATGCATAACCAAGTGTTTCCATGGTTGATTGTTTCAAACCAGCATGGGTATTTGGCTAAGTCATATTGTTAAGCAAAGATCGAATTAGGTCAGTCTACTGCTTCCTGGGAGTATCAATAGAAGCAATTTTCGCAATAACTTGGGCAGAGGTTCAATGGGAGAAAGATGTTGTTTTGTAACAAATCTTTTTCATGTAATGAGTTCTTAAGCACAATACTAGCCAACTTACGGGATTCAGTGGGTTCAGTGGGAGAAATACTTTTTTGCTTCCACATCGTTCAGCGATCTATTAATGGTGGTGTTTCTAATTTTTCCCTCTTCATCATTGTTTGCTATTGGTTCTGCTATGATTTTGGAATTTGTGTGGCGCGCAGTCGTTCTCTGTTTTTCTTGAGCACACCGTTCTTAGATATAGTCTGATTTGTTGGCACAAAGCCTTGATTTGTTGATTTTTGTTGGCACGAAGCCTTGGCTTGTTGAGTTTGGGGAATTCTAAGGTACGAAGCCTGTTATAGTTGAGTTTGGTGAACTCTTAGGCACAAAGCCTGCTATTGTTGATTTTTGTGGAATTTGGCTAATTCTTCAGCATGAAGCCTTGTTTTTGCTTTTGTTCGCAACACGTATCTTTGTCTGTGGTACCCTAGGCACAAAGCCTTAGATTCTGGTTTTCTCACTCATCAAGCTAGTGTTTAATTGTTGCTTCTTGATCCTATGTGCAATTGCTTGCTTCAAAATGCCTTTCACTATGCCTAAGATTAAAGGATTGCTATGAATTATTACTATTCGTCTATCTGAGGATAATTTTATGAAATGGAGCTATCAGTTTCAATCAGTTCTTCAAGGCTACAATTTATATGGACATTTTGATGGCTCCAATGTCAGTCCTTCTAAGTGTGTGGTATCTGAGACTAAAGGAGTCATGGGTGAATATGCTGAGGAATATAAACAATGGCTTCAAGTGAATAAAGCCTTGTTAAGTTTGTTGATTGCCACTTTATCAAATGATACCATAGAGTATGCGGTCGAATGTAAGTCTGCATGTGAGGCATGGTTGAACTTGTCTAATCGTTATGCTTCTGTTTCTAGAGCTAGAGTTACTTAATTGAAAACTGGAATGCATACCATTACCAAAGGGGCTAAATTTGTGGAAAAGTTTTTACTTAGACTCAAACATCTTTGAGATCAACACTCTGCTGCTGGGGTGAAATTGACTGATGATAACATTATTATAGCTGCACTTAATGGCTTACTTGTTGATTATGATATGATTAAAACAGTGATCTATGCTCGTGACACACCTCTTACTCTAAAGGATTTTCATGCTCAACTTCTTTTTGCTGAACATCACATTGAGTCTCGCATATTAGCCTTATCTCATCAAATGAATGGTCTTATGGCTGCTTCTTCATATGAACATGGCTCTAGTTCTTATTCTGGATATTCTGTTGATCGTGTCTCTGCCTCCACTGTTGGTGGTATTACTACTCCAACTACTCCCTTATTTCATGGTTTTAATGTGGTTAAACAGTCTGGTGCTCATGACAGTTCTTCATTTGGAATTATCGTCCCCGTTTTCAGAATCCTTCTCATGGTCCATCCCAAATATCTCATGCTCCTAGTAGAGGTTTTGGTCCAAGAGTTACCAATGGTCGAGGGTACTCACCTCGATTTTCTTCTCATTCCTCATGTTCTAAGTCTCATGTAATTCCCGAGTGTCAGATATGTAACAAAAATGGACATACTGCTTCTACATGCTATCATCGTATTCCGAAGTCTAGATCTTCTGTTCCTTCCATCATTGAATGTCAAATATGTGGCAAGAAAGGCCGTTCTGCCTTGGACTGCTATCATCGTACCAACTTTGCATACCAAGGATTAGCTCCACTATCTAATCTTCATGCCATGAATGCTCAAGCTACTTCTTTTTCTTCAGATGACTTATGGATTGCTAATAGTGGTGCCTCACACCATATGATGAACACTGTGTCTAACATGACTAATATTGCTCCTTATACCTCTTGTGACAGTTAAAATTGGTAATGGAGAGGGTTTGTCTATCTCCCATATTGGCAAAGCTTCTTTGTCTGGACTACATCTCAATACTGTCTATCATGTTCCACAGTTGGCCAGTTTATTATCAGTCTATCAATTATGCAAAGACAATAATTATTGGGTGATTTTTGATGCATCTAATGTCTATGTGCAGGACAAGGCCACAAAAACTCTACTTTTCCAGGGAAAGAGTCATAAGGGATTTTATCCAATTCCTCAACCTATATCTTCATCCATTGCTATTCCAAAACAACTTTCCTTTGTAATTTCCAAGCAAGATTTTCTTGGGCAGCAAGTTCATTCCACCTTGTGGCATCAATGGTTTTGTCATGTTTCCAACGACATTCTTCATCATATGCTCAAACAATCACAACTTTCTGTTCACCCTAATGCAACACCAAGTATATGTAGTTTTTGTTTGAATGATAAAATGCATCGTTTTACCATTTTCCCTTTCTCAATCTGTATCTCTTCTTCCTTTTCAAAAATTGCACACATATGTATGGGGTCTAGCTCCTTGTGTTGCTTATGGAGGATACAGTTACTATGTTTCTATCATAGATGACTGTACAAGATATGTTTGGATTTTCCCACTCTTCAATAAATCAGATGTTTACTCAGTGTTTGTTAAATTTCATGCCTTTATTAGAAACCATTTTCATGCCTCTATTCAATGTCTGCAATCGGATGGTGGTGGTGAGTATACTAGCACAGTTTTTAAAGCTTTCCTTGCAGACAAGGGTATTGTACATCAGCTTTCGTGTCCCTATATGCCTCAGCAAAATGGGATTGTTGAAAGAAAGAACCGTCACATAATGGAAACAACAATTACCCTCCTTGCTAATTCTGGTTTGTGTGATAAATTTTGGTATTATGCAGCTGCTCATGCTATTTTTCTCATTATTAGGATGCCATTTTCAGTGTTAAAGATGGATTCCTCATATGTTCGTTTATATGGTAATGTTCCTGATCTTAAATCTCTCAAGATGTTTGGTTCGGCAGTATATCCTCTCCTAAGGCCCTATAATCATCATAAGCTTGAAGCACGTTCTACACAATGTGTGTTCCTTGGTTACTCCCTTAGTTATAAAGGGGTCCTGTCTTTTCATCCACATAATCAAAAGGTAGTGCTTTCTCGGCATGTCATACATGATGAGTTGGTATTTCCTATGAAGAATGCCAGGGCTTTCTCTTCTACACTTATTGGTTCTCCGACTCCAGCTATTGTTGTTTCCATGCCTTCTTCTCCAAGATCACCATCTACATCAACTATTTCCTCTTTAGATGCATCTAATCATGAAACTATTATTACTTCATCACAGCCAGATTCTACAGCAGATTCATCCCAACACCCATATATGCATCCCATTCTCGATCCTAATCAACTCCAAGTATTGCTTCCTCTTTCACCGCAGTGTTCTTCTACTTCTAACTCTTTACAGGTTTCCAATACTCATCCTATGCAAACTCAATCTAAGACTGGTCATTTACCTCGAAAAGACTTTGGTAATTTTCAATGGTTTGCTACCACTTTGACAAATATTACAAAAGCTGAGGAACCTCCTTTCTTTAAGGAAACTAATAGTAAACCTGAATGGCAACAAGCGATGGTTGAAGAGATTTGAGGCATTAACTGGTCAAGGCACTTGGATTCTTATTCCTCGTCCCTCTGGCAATAATGTCTTCGAGTGTAAATGGATTTATAAGCTCAAACATAATGCAAATGGCAGTATTGCTCGTCATAAGGCAAGGCTCATTACTTAGGGATTTAGCCAAGAACCTGATATCGATTTTGATGAGATCTTCAGCCTTATGATTCGTCATACCACTGTACTTATTATTCTTAGTTTGGTTGCTTCCAACAAATGGCCTTTACGTCAATTAGACGTTAAGAATGCCTTTTTGCACAGTGAGTTACAAAAGGAGGTATATATGTGTCAACCTCTTGGTTTTGAAGATGTTGAACATCCAGACTTTGTGTGTTGTCTTCGGAAATCTTTTTATGGATTAAACCAGGCTCCACGTGCGTGGAATGCCAAGTTCACTAGCTACTTACCAGCCTTGGAGTTTTGTTCCTCTCATTCTGAACCAAGCTTATTTGTTAAGAAAGATGGTGCTAATGTTGTGATTTTGTTATTATATGTTGATGATATCATCATCACAGGTTCGAGTCCTTCCTTAATTCAGTTGGTTATAGATGATTTGAGCACTGTGTTTGATATGAAAGATATGGGCACTCTTACTTACTTCTTGGGATTACAGATTACCTATGGTTCTAATGGGGATTTATTTGTTCATCAAACAAAGTATTGCAAGGATCTGCTTAAGAGGCTGTGATGGAGGCTTGTAAACCTTCAGTGACTCCATGTAAACCTCATTCGCCTATTTTAAAGAATGAAGGCTCCTTGCTAACATATCCTACTCAGTTTTGCAGCATAGTTGGAACTCTACAATATCTGACTTTTACGCGTCCAGATATTGCATTTGCAGTAAATAGTGTGTGTCAATTCATGCAAGCTCCAACTGATGTTCATATGGGATTGGTAAAACATATTCTTCGATATTTACATGGCACTCTTGAGTATGGTTTGACTTTTACCACAGGATCTACTTCTTTAACTGGCTACTGTGATGCAGATTGGGCAGGAGACCCTAATTCTCGTCATTCTACTACAGGATATGTGGTGTTTCCTGAATATAATCATATTTCTTGGTCTTCTCGCAAGCAATCATCAGTTTCTCAAAGTTCCACTGAAGCAGAATACCGTGCATTAGCTAATTGTGGAGCTGATATTGCTTGGACTTGCCATATTCTTCAAGACTTGCATGTCTTTATCCTGAGGCCCCTACACTCTATAGTGAAAACCTATATGCTCTTGCATTGAGTAGTAATCCTATTTTCCATTCACGAATCAATCGTTTAGAGCTTGATTTTCACTTTATCACAGAGCAAGTTCAACACAGAGATCTTGTAGTTCAATATATTCAGACTAAAGAACAAATCACAGACATTCGTACCAAAGGTCTTCACAGTCCCTTGTTTATAAAACACTGTCACAGTCTCAGCCTTGGCTTAAGCCTAGTTGCGATTGAGGGGGCCTAATAGCTGAGGTGTCATGATGAGCTGGCATTAGTTGAGTTCATGTAAAGCATCTGTTTCAGTTGTAATTAGTGTCTTAGTAAGCAAACTATAATCACAGTATATAAAGGCTCAACAAAGCTGATGTAATTCATTTCAGTGAAAAATCATAAAGAAATCTAGAATATTCTCAAAACATTCTCTCTGTCCTTTTGCTTCTAAATCTTTGTTAACATCTCATTGTTTGCAAGCTCAACCGACAAAGACAAAAGAAAAGAAGGAACGTTTTGCTCTTGAAATTGCCTAAGAATAGCCTCTGCTTAAGTGCAAAGGAAACGGAGTAATCTCCATAGCCATTTCTTTCCTACTACAAAGGAAACCACCAAAAAAAAAAAATTTATATATATATATATATACAAGAATATATAAAGAGATAATAATGATTGAGTTGAAAGCAATGATTTCTTGAGGCTATACAGTATGTCATTGACTAAAGATTACAAAAAAAAAAAACTAAATAAATTAATAAATCAATAGAGCACATACACATTGCTAGTAGGAACAGTGAAAAGAACGAAAGAAAGATCAAACATGAAAGCAGCAACTGTAGAGAGAAACAGAAACCTCCAAATACAACTAACTAACATGACAACCAAAACCATAAAACTTGTACTAAAATTATAATAATATTGCAACTCAGATGACCCAAGCGTCCTCTTCTTTTCCAGAGAAACTCAGATCCTGAATACTGAAACCCTAGGGAACCACATTAGACCAACTAAAACCCAAATCGCATTTCACAGAGCAAATACTAGAGCGGAGCACAAAATCTAGGGGACCAAAAACAAGTAGAAACATACAAAAGCAGTAGATCGATTCTCAGACAGCATAGATTGAGATTAGTAAGAGCGAAATACCCCAAGTAGAAGCCGATGAAGCGGCGTGAGTAAGGCTCTAAAACCCTATTCGAACAAGTAGAACAGCAAGTGAGCACTTCACCTCCCCTCTGTACGTTGCGTAGAGAAAAAGCAGAGCACAGAGAAAACGAGAAGGAGAGGGAGAGAGCTTATGAATGAAAATGAATTTATCGGCGATTTATATGGTGCTTCATATTTCGAGTGGCTCGTTTTTTTATTTCATTCTAGTACCATTTCTGTTGAAAATTATATGTTTAAAGATGATTTCTTTCTAGAAGAAATACCTCCACAAGTTCACACGCTTCCATGATGGAAATGAAGTCTGAATTGCTTCTCTGAAGACGAATAATGTGAGGGGGAGTACTTGCAAAAGACACTTCGACACTCAAGTCAGTGTTTGTGTAATGAACCCTCAATATTCAGTAGAATTTCTCGTACTTGAGATGCCATTGGATTTGTATAGCACTTCAAGCCAGGAGTGGCTCTAGGATTTTAGGGACCCTGTGTCAAACCAAACAATTAGGCCTCCTAAAAAGAATCCTTCATACATACATGTTGATACTTGGCATATTACACCCCCAATGGAAATTGTTATGGCTTTCTTCATGCAAATTCGTTCTTTTGTTGATGCTTAATCGTTTCAAAGTAGGCCTTAGCCCCCACAATTCAATTGGCATATTCTTTCACATATGAAGTTAACTTCATCCAAATGGATTTGGATTCCGTTGCCACAATAAGAGTCACATATTTGTAGAAATGTCAAATGTAGGTCTGACTAATTAAGAAACAACCCATTAATTTGTTGCGCTTTAAAAACATTTCAGAAAAAATTTCAACTATTTTTCTATACGTAATCCAATATGCCATTTGCATATTTCTGTCAACCCAAAGACTCATATATTGGTCCACAGGTGCACTTCAAATTATAGCTTTTTATTATTTGCTAATTAAATAGCTTATACTATTAGCATTTGGAGGATTAATATTGTAGTCCTCATCCAAATTAATCCTAAAATCTCAATTATCTTTAAATTGGATTGCAGGCTGCTCCAAAATTGGTTATATGTTTATCCAAAAGGAATTTACGATCTTGTACTCTACACTAAAACAAAGTATAATGAGAATGGTAATTAATAGTTTTAAATTGTCATTAATTGTGTCATTAATGTTTCAAATATATAATGATATCATATAATGTTAAGTGTTATAACATCTAAATTTAAAACTAAATGCATATATATGGTAATGCATTATATTGTAGGCGTTGGTGAGTTCAATGATCCCAAATTACCACTTGAGCAAGCCCTTAATGATATCGATAGAATTGACTCACTACTATAAAACTGGGCTAAAAGCACAAATTCCATTTGTGCTTTTTTATGTCAAATAGCACGGGTAATTGTGCTCTATGAGGAAGGCCACGATGCAGCCACTTTTAAGTTGACGGTTTCCTATATAAGGGTTTCCATTGCTATAGGACACTAATTTGTCATTTGTGTCAGACACTATAGAGCACGAAAAGAGGCATTTGTGCTTGTATTCTGACAAGCCAGAACTCAGCAACTTTATCACTTGATTAGACATATATATGGAGGCACAACTATAGAATCGTGCTCAATACTGAATATTTTATTTTTAAAAAAAATTTGAAACCCAAGCGCCCGCGCCTTGGGCTGGATTCCACCCATTCAGAAGTTACACCCAAATGCAAATATGAAACAAATTACAAATAAATCAACATAAAATCGGATTACAAATTTAGAAAATTAGCATATTAGGTGCTCCAAATAGCTTACAAATGCAATGACCCAATTGTTTACAAGAATCAAACAATTATTCTATGAAATACAACAACAAACACTTAATTATACCCAAATCTATGAAATGCAACAAAAAAACAAAAAAAAAACTCAACAAATGGCAACAACTGCCACAGATTCGAGAAGAAGACAGCAACACCAAGAGAAACTGCATAAAAAACTATCCGAGTATGAAAAAATACAGAACCACCAAATCATTTATTGCATAAAAAATATGTGCTGGTAATTCACATCATGGACAGAAATTGACAATGGATAACTGAGTTGGGAATACAAATTCTTACTGGAATTCTATACTGGTATTTCTCTCGGATCCTAGCAGCCTTTGCTCGTCCATCATCACCCAGAAAAACCCAGAAAATTTCACCAAACAAACGATTAAAATGCAAATATAAGTCGCAGTAGAAAAATAAATAAAAAATAAAAAATAAAAACAATAAATCCATGAATGAGAGGGAGGGATTTTGTACCTTTGGCCTTCACTATAAGCTTGAGCGAGAGTATAGGTTGAGAGGGAAACCTGCGAGATGGTCTAGAAAAGGCTTCGACAGAGTCACAGTAGATGAAGGAAACTCAACCATTGGTCAAATTGAAAGGGCAGGAAGAAGAAATTGCCTGGTGGCGTTCTAGACACAGAAAAAGACCTCGAAGCACTGAGCTGGCTTTGGCATCTAGCAAGGCGATGAACTACTGACGAAGACAACTGAGACAGAGACGAAGAGGTTGGATCTGATGGAGGTAGAGCTTCATCAGATCTGAAAGGACCTCCATAAAATCAGAATCGATCAAAGGAAATCCACTCCAAATCTAACAAAAACTCAATGTCTCTGCCAAGGAAGACCTCCAAAAGTAGAAGCTTCCATTTTTTTCTCCGATGAAGGAGTTGGTTTCGAATAGTATGAAAAAAAAAAAAAAAAAAAGAGAGAGAGAAATAGGGTGGTTTCGAGAGAGAAGAAAAAAGAAGAAGTGTTTTTTAATGGAAAAAGGGCGACGTAGGAATCTTGGGAAGAGAAAAAGCCTAGGAAAAAAATGAAAGAGACTTATTTTTTAAACTTTGCCATCAAAATAAAAAATAAATCAGACTTGTTTTTTTTTTTTGTCCTTTTAACTTAGAAAAGTATACTATATATAAATTACTGGGCACAAATATAGTTTTCGTGTGTAGTATTGTCACATGTGTCAGATAATGACACAATTAATTATGCCTACACAAGAAAAATTATTACTTTTCTCATAGAACATGTCATATGGTACTTATTACCTACATTAAATTGACATTTGGCATTATTTTTTGTGTCCAGTAAAAAAATGTGCTCTTTGCAAATCGATTTAACACAATTATTTGTGTTTTATATAAAAAAGGCACAAATAAATTTTGTTTGTGCAGTATGTTAGAAGGGAGAGCACAATACATGTATTCATGCTCTTAGGTTGGTGGTCTTTGACCAATTTTGTAGTAGTGACTATTACTACGTCACCTTTGTTACCTTCACTCAGCCATGAGGGAAGTGCTTGTTTAAGAAATTAATTAAAGCAATCTAAGGTATAGTCATCTTAGATTTTGGTTATTTAAACACTACATTGACATCAATACATTGAATTCTTCCCTTTTTTTAGTGCGGAAAAGGTGCTAAGATGAAAGGATATTTCACATGATCATTGTTAGACAACTTTGAATGGAGTGATGAATATACGGTTCATTTTCGTTTTAGTATCATCTATGTGGATTACAATGATAGTCTAAAAAGGCATCTAAACCGCTCAACGGAGTGGTTCCAAAAATTTCCTCAAGAAATATCTTTGAAAGAAAGTAGGAAAGAGATAAGAATATTTGTAGACAACAATGATGGGATACGAAAAGTTTGAATACTACTACAAAAAGGGAAAAAGACGACCTGAAAAAGACGACGGCAAAACAAATTACAAAACTACCATAAAGCTTCAAACTTCCTATAAATTACAAAACTGTCCTCAATTTCTTAAAATAAGCTCATAAAAAAAAAAACCCAAGACACTCAATAGGGCATCAAAGTAATTTAATAATCAAAATTAAATTCAATAGGGACAACTGTCATTTTTTGAAATTTTTTTGGGTTTGTTTATAGAAATTAAATGGTGTAGGGTTTATTTATATCACTAATGCTAAGAATGAGTATATAACTAATATCTTTAAATAATTTAGGGGAAAGCTTTTTTCGTAACTTATTTGTATAAACAAAATTTTTAATGTAGATTTCTTCTTTCATTACTTGTTTGTATTCTATTAATTTTCGTTTCTCAAATTATTAATTTTTGTTCCTTGCAAGACAATTTAGATTTGAGACTGAAGTAAATTGCAAGGAGATATTATCTCAGAAATATCCTTTCAAGGTACACATACAGTCTTGTAAAAATATCAAAGATTATTCTCTCCTCCGAATGATAATTGTGGCGGTAGAAATCATCTTGATCCTACTCACCATCTCTGCAGCTTTTGATTGCTCATCTCCGCAGCCAAGAAAAATGAAACTTTTCTTCAAATTTTGAGCATTCTCGAGGATATACGTTGAAAACTCGATTTCATTAGACCCGTCGTCGGAATACTGTATGGTTACTTCTTTAAGCTGATGCAAGAAAGCAAGGTTTTGCAGTTTCCAATATTCCGTACCGAAGCCACTTGACTGAAAATATACAAAAGGCAACAAACATACAAGCAAATTAATTAATAAATAACTTGCCAAATTTATCACAAGACTATGTGTGAGCGTGAGAGGGAGATGAATAGGCAACATATACTTCACTTACTGGTTTGGCATTCAAAGGCCCTTTCACAGTCCTTATGGACAAACTATTCAAATTAGGCATTCCTCTAAGAAGAGAGACAACTGCCGGAACAAGGTCATCTTCCAAGGTCGTACAATGTATCCTCAAGTTACAAATATTGTCTAATATTGGTGCTGCCATGGAACCTTCCTTGAAAAGGGCCTGCATGTTTGTCAAGAAAAAATCTTAGACAGAGAGAGGAAAAGAACCTACGTTTTTTTTCTTCTTTCAAATGATTCAAAAAATATCTTGTTTTTACCAAGATTCTGAAAGGTAGAGTTTTACCTTAATGGTGTCCTCGCTTATAATAAGAACTCTGGCCCAGCGTATACTACAAAGAGCTTCAAATACATTGTCAATTTCATTTGGCCGAGGCTTTAGAAAAAGCACAACTTTTTCCAAACTCATTAGTTTTCCCAGATTTCGGCTACTCCACGGACTGCCTATCCATTGCAATTTTTTAAGATTGGGAGCAAAAATCTTCAGTGAATTGCTGCTTGTTGCTCGATGGCGTTCGGGCCCTAGATTTATTTTTATAGTTTCAAGCTTCTCACAAGAGATATTAAGATGCAGGTCACGAAAAATCAAAACATGTAGGTGTTCTAAAGACGAACTTTCAATGGTGATATTCTGTGTCCCTCTAATAAAATGAAGATTTAACTTCTTAATGCATTTGCAAGAACATGAGATCCATTGAAAAAACCTCTCGTCTAGGTTAACATGAGCCAGTTTCAACTCATGGATATTAGAGGGAAAAGGTAGGGAAGGCACTTCCAAAATCTGCCTAGCCAAATCCACTGACAAAGAGCGCAAATATGGAGAAAGGAAGACGCAAGATGGCAACGAAAATCCATCGGCCGGGTAGATAAGAAGGTCAAGCTCTTCAACATGACATCTTACTGCATTCCTAATCCACGTATTTAATCGAAAATGGTAATTAGAAAGCTCCTCTATTGTTTTGTTCGGATATAAATTCCAATTCATGCAGAAGCGCTGTATCCTATGATCACCACGAGAGAACAAGTATCTATCCAAAGAACTCATCAGCATCTCTATATCCTGGTCGATTTCTGGTTTTTCCCAACAGAAAATAAAATTCAACACCGGAACTGATGGATATAATTGTGTGCATCTTTTCGAGACGGCACTCATTCGAGTGAGGTCTTTGAAAGGGAGGAAGGAAAGGATGAGATGAGCAACTTCATCTGGAAGATCACTAAATCTGTCAGTTATACTTTCAGAAGTAGTTGCTTGACAACTTGTGGATGCCGATAACTTTCCCATGATAAATAGAGTCTGTTGAAGGCAGTGTCGGAGCTACAAGAGATGTATCCTTCTGCAACTAACAATTTTGCAACAACTTATCATAACCAACTAGCTGACTACATACACACAGGAGAAATACCCAATTAAACTCTCACATAGGTACTTTCCAGGCACTACCACAAATAATTAACTAATTTTTGAAAACCCTAAGAGAAATCAACAACAATGATAAGTTTTTCGAAAATAAAATTGTACAATTAGACATCAATCTAACTTGAAATCAGAGCTTTTGAAAAATCGTATGTTCTGCAAACAAATCACTTACAGGTGGTGGCCGCAATTTTCCTTCGGCAGAAATTGGTTCTTTTCTATAGAGAGCAATTTTCAGTAGTTAAAAATTGGTCTTTAGAAAGAGTTGTGTAGGTATTATTGTTGATGCGCTTAAGTTTCTTTATATAATGGCCTTGACCTAGCTTGGCCTATAAATGAAGAAGCTTCACTTTCGGGCCAATATAAGGACCCAAAAATTAAAAGGGCCGCTTAGGCGCTAGGCGCTAGGGGGGTCCCTTTTTTTTTTTGGGTGTAATAAACAGGAAGCCGAGCGGCTATACTGGGGTTATTCTCTTTCAATGTATAAATAGAAAGACAAGAAGAACATACACCCTATAATAAAAAAGACCAATATCTCAGAATCTACATCATTATATTAACTAAATTATCAGATTTTTTAACTTTAGAACACTTTCCGAGAAATAAAATATGGACATGGTGAACTTGCAGGCTTGCAGCATAATTATGTGAAGTACATAGTTCACCTTTTAAACAATTCAAATTGCAAAATACATCGTTTTTACCAAAACGTGTTGAGAATAGTGTCAATTTTACCTTCACGGTTTTCTCGTTTATGATAAGAACTTTTGCCCAGGATTCAAGAAAATCTCAACTTCTTCCAAACTCATTAATTTCCCCAGATTCGGACTATTCCTCAAACTGCCTTCCCATTGCAAATTTTTAAGATTTGGAGCAAAAATCTTCAACGATATTCTGTTTACTGATGAATAGGTGTTCTCGTTCCAGTGTATATCTATACTTTCAAGTTTCTTTCCAGAGATGTTGAGCTGAACAGGGTTATAATCATCAACCCAACCAACAAAGGATTCTAAAGAAGAACTTTCAACTGTGATGTTTTGTACTCCTCGAATCCAAATAAGCTGTAATTCCTTAAGGAATTTGCAGCACCGTGAGATCCATTTGAAAAACCTCTTATCAACTATTTTAACTTGTGACAGTTTCAAGCAATGGAGATTAGTTGAAGAGTATACAGACGGGGCTTCAAGAATAACCCCATTCAATCGCACTGACAAAGAGCGCAAAGACTGAGAAAGAAAGACACAGGATGGCAATGCAAGGGTCACACCATCGGAGAAATGAAGATCAAGCTCTTCAACATTACACTTTACTGCATTAAGAATCCAGCCGATCACCCAAAAATGCTCATCAGAAAACTTTCTTACAGCTTCGGCTGTAAAGAAGCTCCATTTAATGCTGAAAACTTGCATCCCATGATCACCACGATAAAACAAGTACCTATCCAAAGAGCTCATCAATCTCGCTTGCTTCTGGTTGGTTGTTCTATATGGCAGGAAACTTAAATCGAAACTCACAGAAGGAACAGATAGATGAAATAGCCTGCATCTTTTCGACACGGTGAGCAACTTCATCTGGAAGATTGCTAAATCTGTCTATGCATTTTGCGTGGTGGAGCCTTGAGCTTCACAACTTACAGATACCTCTAACTTACGCTTACGCCCCATGATTGATAGGGACTGTTGAAGGCAGTGGTGGAGCTACAAGAGACATCCTTCCCCTGCAACCAACTTTTGCAACCACTTCTCACTATAACCAGCTAATTTTATATACACACACACACACACACACATATACATACATACTCAAGAAATTAGAACGCCCAATTAGACTTTGCAGCCAAGCAAGATTCCAAATACCCAAATTAAAATCTTACACTATCTCAATCAACTTAACTCATATTCAAAAATGAATGTGTACAATTTGACAGCTATCGAACTTGAAATGAGAGATTCTGCAAAAAATAGTATGTTAAGTAAACAATCACTTACAGGTGGTGGTGGTGGTGGCCAAAACAGTTTCTTCTTCAGCAATGGCGTCTCGCTTTTAAAGCTCGAAATTACCTCTGTTCGCCAACAGAAGAAATCCATCTAAGGGTAATCAAGCCATATTTTTGTATATAATATATAGTTGTCCAGGTGTTTGTACTAATTTACTAAAAATTTAAAACAAAAGGGAAATAAACTTGACCATCTGAAAATTATAAGGACTTGGAAATTTTCAATAAGTCGATTCTTTCTTGAATTGTCAGTTGATTAGTGTTCATGAAAGATTTCTTATTCCGACCAAAAACAAAAAAAAAAACAAAAAATTCTCAATTCTATATATAAATGTTCAGCACAAACAAAAAAAGGAAAAACACAAAACAAGAAGTCCGATTGAACAGAAATCTCAATACTATATATAACTGTTAAGCACAAACAAAAAAAGGAAAAATACAAAACAAGAAGTCGGATTGAACAGAAATCTCAATACCAAATCCACTTGATTATTACAATATTTGACACATGAGCAAATTGAGTGACCAATTGCAAACTCATAGCTTTATGGTGAGGTTGGTGGCCTCAATGTTACTGCTCCAGAAACTATTGAAAATCAAATCTATAAACTAAAATGAAGTCAACTGAACACCACAGAATAGCAGTAAACTAAACACAAGAGTTCAATGTAATCTAAATAGAAATGCCAACATGTATCAAACAATCCCACAAAGTTGTTACAGACTAAACAAAATCAGACCAACTTTTCTTCTCTGGCTTTCTGACTTGAGAGACAACTGTGGCATTAGAAATGACGTTGTCTTTTAACTCCCATACATCATCAGAGTACTTTTGTAAATGAAATATGACCATTTTCTCCAAATTTGGGGCATGCTTGAGGATATACCTAGCAAACTCAATTCCATTGAACCCATTGGAAAGCTCCAGGGTTGCCTCTTTGAGATGATAAATGAAAGCAAGGCCTTGTAGTTTCCAATATTCCATATCGATCCCGGAACACTGAAAAGGCAACAAGGCAACAGGAAACAAGCAAATCATTTGGAAATTTCCCAAACAAATAGGAAGAAATTATCAAGAGGGGCAATTTGCAAGGGCTGTCAATGCATAAGTGTGTAAAAGTGGGAGATCCAGAGGCAACACAGTGAGATCGCTTACTAAATAATTAGCCACTCCTGAGCTGAAGGTGCACTTTATGTGCAAAGTATTCAAATTCGGCATTCCTCCAAGAAGAAATACCACTGCTGGAATTAGGTCATCATTCAAGTTCCTAATATGCAGACTCAAGTTACAAATATCAACCAATGGTGCTGCTGGCATGTAACCTCCCCTCACCAAAGCCTGCATCCAATTTTTAAAAGGAAAAATATAAAATACGAGAAGGACAAGAACCCGTACACTAGAAGGGAAAAACTTGCAGGATACCTCATATATCTCAGTTTACTTTATTCGTCAAGTCTAGCACTACATTTGCAACTAAATTATGTAATTCTCAACTTATTGATAGACAACAAGCAGGATTCCAACAAAACTTGCAGGATAGATATGAACCTTCATTCCTTTTATTGTCAAAATTATCATAACACCATTATCATCACCATTTCTGAGAGTGAGAACTCTCGACAAACAAGAAATGCACTGTTTAACATCCTTATAAAAGATTCTAGGAAATATATAATCTAAATAATATTGATTTGCAAAATGGCTCCTTAACTGAAAGAGAATTTGCTAAAGGGATAAGTATCTTTACCTTCACAGTCCACTGGTTTAGACTAACTTTACCCCTGCACATACTGCAAATAACTTTAAATATATTATCACAGTCATTTAGCTCAGACTCCATAAAGATCCCTGCTTTTTCCAAACTTGTTAATTTTCCCAGATGTTGACTGCTCATAAAGTTGCCTTCCCACTTCAAACTTCTGAGATTTGGAGCAAACATATTAAAAGATTTTGTGTTTGATGACGAAGAAGCTTTTTTCCAAACTATATGGATATCTTTAAGTTTCTCACCAAAGATGTTGAGATGGAAGAGGTTGCTACTCCAAACCTTAAATGATTCCAACGACGCACTTTCAATGGTGATATTTGGCATGCCTCTAGTCCTAATAAGTTGTAATTCCTTAATGCATTTGCAGGAAAATGAAATCCATTTGAAAAACCTCTCATCTTCTATTTTAACTTCCTTCAACTTCAAGTAATGAAGATTACAAGAAAAAGATAAGGAAGGCACTTGAAAAATAATCTCAGAGTGCACAGAGAGAGACCTCAGAGATTGAGAAAGAAAGATGCAAGATGGCAACTCAAACACCGTGTTAGTTCTTACGGAGAGAGCAAGGTGAAGCACTTCAACATTGCACCTTACTGCATTATGAATCCATGTGATTATTTTAATATTCTCATCAGCAATCACCCAACATAAACTCCAATTGATGCAAAAGCGCTGCATCCTATTATCACCACGGCTAAATAAGTACCTATCCAAAGAATTCAACAACTCTATTTGCTGCTCCTTATTTTCCACAAAGTAAGTTTCACCAAAAACCACCGATGGCATTGATAGATAAAATCGTCTGCATGTCTTGGACACAGTGCCCACTCTAGTAAGATTTGTAAAAGTGAGAAAGGAAAAGATATGATGAGCAATTTCGTTTGGAAGATTACTAAATCTGTCTATTAGATGAGCTTGATGACTTGGAGCTGCTCGGAATTTATACTTTTTCCCCATGAGAATGTGCTCCTATTTTGTTAATGTAATAGTACCTATAGAATTGTTGGAAGCGGCAGTGGAGCTACAAGCATTATCGTTCTCCTGCAACATTGAAAGAACCAATATATTTCACCATCTTTACCATACTATCACAATGAGAGTTCTAAAACTGCCCAAATTAAATAGTAATATCTCATTTATACTAATTTAGATAAAGAAAAGGAAAGGGTTCTGCATCTGAGTCTAAGACTGAAAGGACGAATAAAAAATTTACCAGAGCCTCCAGAGGTTGGGAAAGTTTGTGTCACTATATCAAGAGAAAGGCATCACTAAACTAACTAAAATCATTGAATTAATCGCAGTTGTAGAACAAACATGATAAAGAACTTTTCATAAAGTTGCCTTCCAACATTGAACTTCAGCAATTTGAAAATAAAACAACACATATGAACAGAACTAAACACCAAATTCATATCCAATGAAAAACAAACAACCAAATAAACAAATTGACAAACTTCAATCCCCTATTCCTTTTGCAAGATTGTTTTATCCTGCTTTTACTCTGTACATGTTTTATGCTTGATATTTTGTGCCTGAATACTTGAACACTCATACTGAAGTTTGCAACAAAAATTTGTTGCCACATGGACAGCAACTAAATTAAAAAAACCAAAGCCTCTTGGTTACTTGGTTACCAAACAGAGAAGAAACCCAGAAAACGCCATCGACGGTCTCATTAAAGACTTAAATGAATTCACATTATGTAAATGGGATTTTTGCTTTAATTTCATGGGTTTTTTTTTTCTCTTCAAAGATTTCAACTTTCCACGACAACAAGACAGAAAATAGGGGTAACAAATCAAATATTGCAAGGAAAAATAGAAAAGAAAGGAAGTTAGAGCGAAAAAATAAAAAACCAACCTGGTGAACTCTGAAATGGTGCTTCGGTGCTCAAATTTTTTATTTTTATCCTTCATTTTCTAAAATTTTCTCGTCTACGTATAAGCCCAAGAACGATGAAGAAGCTTCGAATAGGAGAGGAAGTGCACCCTATGACCACTGAGCTCCGCCCTGAAATTTTAGCGCGAAAACCAAGCACTACCCTTTTAACTTCCTATGTCCTCCGATCCATTTGCTCTTGTTAGGTTGGGCTCCCCTTTGGGCCCTTGTATTTGGGCTTTATGGAAGAAAGAAAAAAAGGAAAATAATATTAGCAAACCATTGAATTCGACCCTCGTGTGTTTTATTTTGTTTTTAAATTCAACCCTCGTGTGTTTTAATGTTGTGATTGAAGATTTATAATCGTATTATATGGGTGGACCTAAGATTACAAACCATTGAACAGTTCCAAAGACACATAAGAAACCAATCTTCCCATATGTTCGAGGATAGTTTGGATCTAAATTACTTTTTTTATTTATAGAAATTTTGTGATTGCATTTGTAATTCAGTCAAAAAAACCACCACTCACAAAGGGCAATACAAACTAGTTACAAACGATCATTACAATAACGGATAAATCTAACATCAAAATTAAAACAATCTGGTGGGCCTCCACTAACGATGACTCAAGTCTACATTTAAATAGTCCCAAAGTTTTTATGCTATATATATGAGTGTGATGATTCAAAAACTGATTGCAAAATAACATTAAGACCAAATCACGTTACATTAATCACCTTCAACCATTTTCTTTTATTCAACCTGTAAGACTGAAGAATGCTACGTAATTAAATTACTTGTAAGACCGAGACTTTTTTCTTTCTTCAACAAATGCAAGAGAAATTTTGAAAAATATCGCTTCACAATTGAAAAATACTTGGTTTTTTCGCCCCCTAAATTTCTCGAAATTTATTGATAAGATGAAACTGAAAGATAAATGGTAATTTCAACTTAGTGATGAATAAAACATTAACTAAAATTGAGTTCTTTAAATTTAAATTTAAGAAATTGCAAATTCTCAGTCCTAGATTACTGGGGGAGAAGGTGGGGTAAATTGACTTTTTTTAAATATTAAAAGAAAAACTTTTAGTTAACACATTTATGAATAGTTAGTAAATGTTATAGGACTCGAACCTAAGATCTAGGAAGAGCAATTGCTCCAACCACTACACTGTTATTTTTGAACTTGTTATTATTCCTTATTTTGGTTGGATATAGAAATAATGAGATGGGTTTCCCATAATTTTCCTTCAATTGAAGACAAAGACTTAAGTATGTTGCCATCATATTGAAGGTTTAAACTGAATCAGCAACGAAGTTGCTCAGGTGAAGCCTCCCTTTACTTCTTTAAACAAATTATTGAATTTATTAAATTATCTCAAACTTCCAAGTATTGTACTATATATGACAAATCTTAAAGATTAAAACCTTTTCACATTGATATTTAATCCCTATTTTCTATCTATAAGGACAAATACCATCCGTTTTCCAAATGCCATGTTAGGTTTGCCTTGTAGTGATTGGGGGTGACCTGTCGGACTGCTTCCCATCAATTTCCTTCCTTTCAAGACAAAGACTATATGAGTATGTTGAATACCATCACGTTGAACATTTAAATTGAATTCAGCAACGAAGTTGCGATGACTTTGCATTGATGGTGAAGCCTCACCTCATCTGTTTCCTAACAAATTATTAAATTATCTCAAATTGATATTCAATCCTTATTTTCTTTCTATTACCAAATTGGACACTTTTACATCTTCTCTCTCACTAAGAATATAGTAATGAAAAGCTCTTATATTTCAAAATGGGGCCTGCTAAAATAAAGATGCCTGACCTAAAAAAATACAGATGAGTTTCCATAACTTTTCTTCATCGTTGACTTGAATCTGTCGCTAGGAGTTTGCATATTACCCCCCCAAAACCCAAAACGGGATTTTATCTCATTGCTCCAAAATCAAGCATACTTTTCAACGCGCTAGAGTGATTGAATCTTACAATTGTAGTACGTAAGCATTGCCTTAGACTTTCATTTTTCTTCCATATATTATTTTTCTTGCACATCTGTTTTCTGCACTTATTTAATTTCCTTATAGATCTTTTAACATTCTTCTTCAAGCTCTTGAGCCGAGAAAATTAACAATGGCAGAAGATAGAAATGCAATTGGGATCGATCTGGGGACAACTCATTCGTGTGTAGCGGTATGGCAGGCTGATCATGTAGAAATCCTGGTGAACGGTCAGGGTAACAGGACAACTCGATCTTATGTTACATTCACGGATACTAACAGGTTGGTAGGTGATGAAGCCTTTAACCAAGCCGTCAGATTCCCCGCCAACTCAGTCTTTGGTACGAATAAAATGATCACTCAATCTTTGAATTCTTTTTTTTTTTTTTTTTGGTCTCGTCTCAACACAACTATATATTTGGTTCAAATTTTTCTTAGAGTAATTCGGTATAAATTTAAAAATTAAGACATTTAGGATATATATCTAAACTGGGAATAATTTACAGATGCAAAGCGGTTAATTGGTAGGAGATTCAGTGAGGAGTCTGTTCGAAGTGATATCAAGTGCTGGCCATTCAAGGTCATTGAAGGTCCGGAGGACAAGCCCATGATTGTGATTAGACACAGGGGCGAAGAGAAGCGGTTTGCTGCTGAAGATATCTCATCCATGGTTCTGGCAAAGATGCGGGAGATTGCTGAGAACTTCCTGTGCTCAAATATTAGTGTGATAAATGCAGTTATCACGGTCCCCTCTTACTTCAACGACGCTCAGCGCCAGGCTACAATAAAGGCCGGTGAATTAGCGGGCTTGAATGTGCTGCGCATTCTCAACGAACCGACAGCTGCAGCTATTGCTTACGGCATTGACAAGAAGGCTGGTCGGCATAAGCGAAATGTGATGATATTCGATTGGGGTGGTGGAACTTTAGATGTGTCACTGCTTACCATAGGTCATGGTGTGTTTGAAGTGAAGGCCACTGCTGGAGACACTCACCTTGGCGGTGAAGACTTGGATAACAGATTGGTGAATTACTGTGTCCAAGAATTCAAGAAAAAGTATCGAGTGGACATTGGTGGAAACTCGAAAGCTCTTCGGAGGGCCAAAACCGAGTGTGAGAATGCAAAGAAGGCTCTTTCACATTCGTTTGAAAGCAGCATTGTAATTGACTGTTGGTACCAGGGTGAAGATTTCTATACAACCTTTACCCGGGACGAATTTGAACAAATGAACATGGATATCTTCCACAAGTGCATGGAGCCTGTGAAAAAGTGTTTGGAGGATGCCAAAATGGACATAAGCGATGTCGACGACGTTGTTCTTGTTGGTGGCTCTTCAAGAATTCCAAAGGTGCAAGAGCTATTACAGGAGGTTTTCAAGGGTAAGGAGTTGTGCAGGAACATTAATCCTGATGAGGCGGTGGCGTATGGAGCCGCTGTTCAAGCTGCAGTCTTGACCGGCAATGTAACAGGGAAGCTTGAAGACTTCACTCTCTTGGATGTCACGCCTCTATCACTTGGGTTGGAGACCATGGAACATAATAGTTCCAAATTTTACATGAATGTTGTGATTCCAAGAAACTCAAGAATTCCCGTCAGGTTGAAAACAAACGTAACTACTGTTTATGACAACCAAGATGCTGTTGAGTTCCCCATTTATGAGGGTGAAAGTAAAATAGCCAAAAACAATCACTTTTTGGGTAAATTTTCCCTCGAAGGCATTCCTCCGGCTCCCAAGGGTGTTCCGAGTTTCTCTGTTTACTTTGATATTGATGCGAATGGAGTTTTGAGTGTCTCTGCTGAGGATAGGTCCACCCGCCAGAAGGAAGGGATCACAATCACCAGTGACACACGAAAGAAGTTTTGAGGGAATTGAGGATTAAGATAAGGCAGGGAACTGAGTGTTCTCTGCCGAAGATTTTATTTCATATATGTTTAAGTACTATATCTTTGAATTGTTTTACTAAGGCCAGGTTATGTTGTTTTGTGATGATAATAAAAAATTTGGTTGATCAATAAGGAAGTGGATGGGTTGCTGGCTCTGGCTGCTTGTGCCACTTAAATTACAAACCTTTTTTAGATTTAAGTTTTACTAATAGTTGAAAAGTCAAAGAAATTATTACATAATGTAAATGGTGTTAGACCTCAACAATATATCACCTTCAGCAACTTGAAAATTAGCCTAGGCTATAATTTTTTTATTTTTTATTTTAAAATTTCTCAAGAGTACGACTAAAAATCTCAATATTTAAATTGAAAAGAAATTTGTATTCTAAGACCAAACGGAATTACCAATATTTTGCCCGGAACTAATACCCCTTATTACCCTTACCTAAAGTCCTGAATTTTTTAGAAGTGTTTGTAAAGAAATAAATAAATGGTGTTGAGTATTGTCCCACATCGGAAAGTTAAGACACCTAACATAGACTTTTAAGGAGTTGTGCTGCTCCTTCATTGCCAATTTATTTTGGGGGTGGAATCTCAACTTCTTTCAATCAAAGGAGCGGAAGAATCATCTTGTAGGGGGTGTGACTACAAGGTAAGTAAAAACTAAATCGCAAGTTTTTTTAATTTTTTTTTTAATACAAGCAATAGTCTAAACTACAAGGGATATGAGGTTTCTCACACACACACATTTAAGATGTCAGATTTGAACCTGAGACCTCTTGTATGCAAGTCAAGGCCCTTTTCCACCATATTGGAAGTATTTTATTTTTGTTTGTAGTGTGTGTCGCTTTTTCTTTTTCCTTTCTTAAATTTAATATTTTCTTTAAAGTAGTTCTATGCGAGGATAAACTTGTTATTCAAGTTGTTTTATATTAAGTGTGACAAAATAAGAAAGGGATGGAATTAGAGCTCTTCTTTTTTTCTTTTTAAAAATTTATTTATTTATACAAGGCTGTATTTTGCAACTTCGTTTTGCTATATTGTTTTTGTTAAGCAAATTTAAAATCGAACTTTAAATGCAACTTGTGTATGATAAGCTTATATATATATATATATATATATATAATTAAGAATCATTAACGCTTTCCGTTGTATATTTTGGTTGGATATGCTGCACGCGGTCATGACTAATGGATGGGTTTCCCACATGAGATGACTTTTGCTTATAGCTAGTGACCAAGACTTCCAGCTGTTTTTGCTTATATAATATATTTGATGACAATCATGTTGATTATTCAAAATGAATTAGCAATCCTACAATGAGGTGAGGTAGGTGCCCAAAAAAAAATGAAAACATTAGTTGAGGTGAGGTAGGTGTTGAAAGCATTGTCCCGCATAGAAGTAATTTGCAATCCTCACATTATAAGAGTAGATGTAATTGCCTCCTGAAATTCATTTTGTTTTCCTTCAACCTCTTAAATTTTATCAATCATCGTATTTCCATGCACGGCAAGCGGACATAAGAATTTCTCCGTGATGAGGCTATAACTTGTGCTAAACGATAATGGTTTATGAGAAAAATTAAATTCAAATATATATCTTACAAATATATTGTGTATTGACTTAGACTTTTCATTTGTTGACTTGAAAAGTACTTGAAATATATGTATATATTTCACATTAAGATAATCAACTCATCAACTTCAGCTCTCCAACTTCTACTTGTAGACAATCTCCTGGTGCTTCCATGGCCGTAGAGAACATGTCACCATTACTGGTTCCAATCAAACTCACGAGTGATATATATAGCTATCGGCAGTGGAAAACTTTCTCCCTTTCATATTTTCACCATCATCATATTTCTGGAATCATTAATGGAACAGAGCCTCGTCCTGGGCGAGTTCAGTCTGCCCTTACTAATTGGTATGGCAGAGAGCAACAGGCTCTGACATGGCTAAAAGCCACTCTATCTGAAAGTCTCCAACAAATTGTCATGCCCGCTGCAGTTGACTCTTCACGACAGGTCTGGCTCAATCTCGAGGAACACTTCACCCGTCTCGCTCATGCTCGCATCTATCAGCTTAAATCAGATCTACACAACGTGAAGAAAGATCCCGACATGCGGATGACTGCGTATCTAGAAACTATCAAACAGTTGGCGGCTGATCTTGCAGCTGCCGGTGCTCCTGTGGATGATCTCGACCTACTTCATGTACACATCCTGGCGGGATTACCAGAGGAATACAATCCCATTCGTGCAAGGATGAAAGTCTCTGCAGTAAATAGTTGGGATGAGTTGGATGACTTATTGTTGAAAGAGGAAATTCTTCTGGATGAACAGCGAGACCATGCTATCGGGATCGATCTGGGGACAACGTATTCCCGCGTAGCCGTGTGGCAGAAGGATCATGTAGAGGTTATACTGAACGATCACGGGAACAGGAAGACTGCATCTTATGTTGCCTTCACTGAAACTGATGAGACTAATTTGGTAGGTGATGCAGCATTTAACCAAGTCGTCAGAAACACACCCAACTCCATCTTTGGTATGTAGGATTAAATGATCAATTTTTGTTATAACTATTTACTGTCTCCTTTTTAATTCTATTCACTCATATTTCTGCACTTATCACTTAGAAGAACTAATCCTCATAATCTATAGTTATATATATACTTGGTGTATATATAGAGATTGACATAAATTGGAGGCCCTAGCGGCCGCCTTGCCTACTTGTGCTCAGGGCCTCCCATGACTTTCAGCTAAGATCCTTCCAAGGTGAAAAAAGTGTGTAAAGAAGCTATTGTATTAGATACCTACTTAACCATGAAATATTCTATTCCTATGTGATAGAAAGTCTAAATAAATTCAGCATCAATTTGTAGATACAAAGCGGCTAATCGGTAGGAGATTCAATGATGCTTCTATTCAAAGTGATGTGAAGGACTGGCCATTCAAGGTCGTTGAAGGTCCAGCTGACAGGCCCATGATTGTGGTTACCCACAATGGCCAAGATAAACAATTTTCTGCCGAAGAAATCTCAGCCATGGTTCTGGAAAAGATGCGGAAGATTGCCGAGACCTACCTGGGCTCAACTGTGAAAAATGCAGTTATCACTGTCCCTGCTTACTTCAATGACTCGCAACGTCAGGCTACAAAAGAAGCTGGCGTCTCTGCTGGCCTAAATGTGATGCGTATTATGAACGAACCGAGTGCTGCTGCCATTACTTATGGCCTTAGCAAGAAGTCCGGTTGGAGTAGCACGAGAAACGTAATGATATTTGATTTGGGTGGTGGCACTCTAGATGTGTCGTTGCTTACCATGACTAGTTCTGGTGAGTTTCAAGTCAAGGTGACGGCTGGAGACACTCACCTTGGCGGGGAAGACTTCGATAACAGAATGGTGAAGTATTGTGTCGAGGAATTCAAGCGGGAGAAGAACTTCGACGTTAGTGAAGACTTCAGAGCTCTTAGGAGGTTAAAAAACCAATGTAAGAAGGCAAAAGAGAGACTCTCATTTGAGTCTGACTTTGACATTGAAATTGATTGTTTGTGTGAGGGTACTGATTTCACTATAACTTTCACCCGTCACAAATTTGAACAACTGAATGAGGATTTGTTCATCAAGTGTATGGAGCCTGTGAAGAAGTGTTTGACGGATGCAAACATAGATACAAGCAGTGTCCATGATATCGTTCTCTCCGGTGGCTCTTCTAGAATTCCAAAGGTGCAAGAGCTATTAAAGGAGGTTTTCAAGGGGAAGGAGCTTTGCAAGGGCATTAATCCGGATGAGGCAGTGGCATGTGGTGCCGCGATTCAAGCTGCAGTCCTAAGTGGTGGGAATGTAAATGGGAAGTTTATTCAAGACTTCACCCTCTCGGATGTCACTCCTCTGCCACTTGTTCTGGAAATTACCGATTATGATAGATTCAAGGGACTTGGGAAGTTAATTCCAAGAAACATTGGAATTCCTATGATGGTGCGTTTTCCTGTTCAGGACAATCAACCTTCAATCAACTTCTGCATATATGAAGGTGAGAGTAGCGTACCTGAGAGTATGAACTTTTTGGGTGAATATAGCCTCCAAGAAATTCCTGCAGCGCCTAAGAATCTTCCTGAATTTGAGGTTTGCTTTGCTATTGATGCCGATGGCATCTTGAGTGTCTATACTGAGGATAAGTACACTGGCCAGAAGAAAGCGATCTCATTTAACCGTGACAAACCGAAGAAGGTTGAGGGATTTGAGAATCAAGATGAAGTAAGAAATGATAATCTATAGTACTATAGTAACGTTGAAATAAGATTATTTATAAAATCAATTTGATATATATACAAAATCACACTTAAGTTATAACTGGTTAGTAAGTTAATACAACACTAACCACTCCTTTGGATCCACTCCACAACGTCATCTCATGATATGAACTGTTCATTGCTTAGGTCGTCTCATCGTTCAAAGATCACCCTTGTAAAAAATTAGTCTATGCACTTCAGCTATATCTTTTAATTGTAATACTTGTACAAGGTTATATGTTGTTTTAAGATAAATCCAAAACTCCCACTCACCATCTCGGCTCAGATTATCAACGCAATCACTCTAATCTCTTCTATTTTGTGGGTCACTTGGATTAAATTGCATTCATCCATACCTAACCACGCTTCTCTGATGGAAACAAGTTCGTGAATACACATATAATAAGAAGACGGTGATTAAGAAAGTGTGTACATCGGATGAGAGAGAGGAATATGTTAGGTATTTAACCATTCCAAATATATTAGATATAGTTTATTTCAATTATATTCAATATAATGTTTTCTAGTTTTTTTTTAAAATAACAAATTTAGTCTTGTCTTGTATTTTTGTAATGGGTCGAGACGAGATGGGAACTTGTCCCCAACGAAGGCAGGGACCCGATTTGAGTATTATGGGAATAATTGAGGGGGGAATGGGAAAGGGGGGTGCACAACCATGATTCGACCCATTTTCATTCCTACTTTGAATATATATATTACTAGTGGTTTTTTTATTCCAAGTACTACTAGTCGTTGTTATTGTTACGGATCAAGAGATTGGGTCCAACACGTTTGCGCCATTATAGGAGTAAACCAACCAGAAATTAAATTAATACAAGGAGTTGAATATGATACATCGAAATTCAGAACAACTTTCCGCTTATTTTCCATCTATCAAAGACGAAGACTTCTTCCGGCTGATTTGGATATGTTATATTCATGGTCGCCATCATGTTTTTTTATTCAAACGGAATAAGCAACGAAGTTGCTGTGACTTTGCTTGATGCTGAAGCCTCCCTTTATTTCCATCCTTCCTTCCTAACAAATCATTGAATTTATTAAATTGCTTCGAAACTTCTACGATCTATTCAACTTGCTCTACATGACAAGTTTTAAAGTTTAAATTATATTCATTAATATATTAACAAAGCATTTCAAATCAAAGTATCTTACAAGTATCCATCAATCCGCATACTTTTTTTTTGGGTTAATTTTTTCCCTTCCGGTGTGCTAAATTATATGATCGGATAGGATTCATAACCTAGTCAAATAAATATTTGATGACTTAAACATTATTGGGTTTTCTGCACATATGTCCAACTGTGATGACCAAGCACATGTAAACCTTTTAAAGCAATGAATTCAAAGACAAGTGTGAAAAAGAAGACACAAAATTAGTGGATTTGGCAAATTTTGAAATCTTCATATTTATCATTTTTTGGCTTTTTTTGGCCGAATATATAAGTTTGTAAAGATATGAACTCATTATTGGAACTATGCGCATCACCGTTCATCTCCTTTAATTTTGTGTTCACCGCGTGCCACCTTATACATTTTAACTTTCTTCTCTTTGATCTTATGCTCACCTAATGTGAAAATAAATAAATATAAATAAAAGTTCTCTCACATATCATTACTTTTTTTTTTTTCAATCAAAATTTCAATTGAGTTTTGCATTTGCTACCCACCCGCTTCGGTTGCGTTTGAGTCACATATTATTACTTAATTTTGTTGCTCAACATTTGAAGTATACTTTTGAACGCGTATTGACTTAGACTTCTCATTTCTTCCATATATACAAACTTCATTTCAATATCCGTTAATTTCTACGATCATTTTACTTCTTGCTCACAATCAGCTTCTTCAACAGTTAGCTGAGAAATTACTAATGGAAACAGAGAGTCCTGCAATCGGGATCGATCTGGGCACAACATATTCGTGTGTAGCGGTGTGGCAGAAGGATCATGCAGAAATCATAGCAAATGATCAGGGTAAAAGGACAACTCGATCTTATGTTACATTCACTGAAAGTAATAGGTTGGTAGGCGATGAAGCATTTAACCAAATCCTGAGAAATCCGGCCAACTCAATCTTCGGTAAGAATATCAATAAATTGTTTTCTCTTTTACTTCATAGGTCAACGAGTTTTTAACTTTCCAGATAATAACCATTTTACCCTTGATAGTTAACACAGTGGTGTAATATTTTATGCAACTTTTCATATTTTCGGGTGTTTTAATTTGTTAGTTCAAGTTTGATCTGACACTAAATATGGAGATTTAAATAGTTAAATTGTTTCATGCTAGAAATATTTTAAACTAAAATTAACTTGAAGTCAACTTGCAGATGCAAAGCGGTTAATTGGTAGGAGATTCAGTGACGCCTCTGTTCAAAGTGATGTGAAGCTCTGGCCATTCAAGGTGATTGAAGATCCTAGTGGCAAGCCCAAGATTGTGGTAATGCACAAGGGTGAAGAGAAAAAATTTGCTGCTGAACAAATATCATCCTTGGTTCTCAGGAAGATGAAGGAGATTGCGGAAACCTACCTCTGCTCAAATGTGAAAAATGCAGTTATTACTGTGCCCTCGTACTTCAACGACTCGCAACGTCAGGCTACAATGAATGCCGGTGCCTTGGCCGGCTTAAATGTGCTGGGTATCATCAACGAACCAACGGCTGCAGCCATTGCTTATGGCATTGACAAGAAGGTTGGTTGGTATAAGAAGAAACATGTGATGATATTTGATTGGGGCGGTGGCACTTTAGATGTGTCTCTGCTTATCATTGGACAACATGGTGCGTTTGAAGTGGTGGCCACTGCTGGAGACACACACCTTGGCGGTGAAGACTTGGATAACAGAATGGTGAGTTACTGTGTCCAAGAATTCAAGAGAAAGCATCAATTGGACATTAGTGGAAACTCCAGAGCTCTTAGGAGGGCCAAAACTGAGTGTGAGAAGGCAAAGAAGGCACTGTCATATTCGTTTGAAACCGATATTGAAATTGACTGTTGGTACCAGGGTAAAGATTTTTATGCAAATTTTTCCCGGAAGAAATTTGAGCAAATGAACATGGATATCTTCCACAAGTGCATGGAGCCTGTGAAGAAGTGTTTGAAGGATGCCAAAATGGACATAAGCAATGTCAATGATGTTGTTCTTGTTGGTGGCTCTTCAAGAATTCCAAAGGTGCAAGAGCTATTGAAGGAGGTTTTCAACGGTAAGGAGTTGTGCAGGAACATTAATCCGGATGAGGCTGTGGCATATGGAGCGGCTGTTCAAGCTGCAGTCTTGACTGGCAATGTAACAGGGAAGCTTCAAGACTTCAGTCTCTTGGATGTCATCCCTATGTCACTTGGGGTGCGGGTTACGATTGTAAGCACAGGCGAAAAAAATGCCATGCAATTTGTGATCCGAAGAAACACGAGAGTTCCCGTGGTGAAGGAGACGACTCTAGTTACTGTCTATGACAACCAACGTAGTATCAGATTCGCCATTTATGAGGGTGAGAGTACATCAACGGTAAATAATAACTATTTGGGTCAATTTAGCCTTGATGACATTCCTCCCGCTCCCAAAGGTGTTCCTGAGTTTAATGTTTGCTTTGATATTGACTCAAATGGAATCTTGAGAGTCTCCGCTGAGGATATGCTGACTGGCCAGAAGAAAGGGATCACAATCAATCGTGATACACCGAAGAACGCTTGAGGGATTTGAGAATTAAAGATGAGAGGTAAGAAATGATAATTTTTAGTGTCCAAGTACTATATGTATCTGTTTGTACCTAGATTTTTACACCCACTGCCTTTGAATGCTTATGCCAGGTTATGTTGTTTCAGGTTGAATCAAAATTTTGGTGGAGAAGGCAGTGGACGGGAGCTCCTTTTGCTGCCTGGTTGTCCGTTTTGTGATAGCTGGTGTTTTTATATGGTTTTTCTTCTTTTTACAAAGGACATGTTTTCTTTTTCTTTCTTTGTAAAATATTTGACGAATATTTCACCCAAAACAAAAAAAATTGTTTGGCGTATATATATAGACCATGGTGTTATGGTAATGCTTGAATCAGTAGAAGATTATAGTAGATTGGATTGGAACTCAAACTCCAAGCTGTTTGTTTGGTGACAAATGAGGACGGATTCACTGTTTGGCAAAAACAAATTGTTTGATACATCTAGCTAATCTGAAACCCTACAAATTAAAGCTAACGGAAACCAATGCAGCAAAAACATAAACGTGAATTGCATTAAGTCGATGCGATTTGTGGAGTATCATAATATTATTGGCGCTAGGTAAGTCACTAATAGTCTCCGTTCTAGTGACAGTAAATTCAGTTGATCACCAAAAAGAATTTGTGACAAGCTTATATATTGACCACGCAGTAACTAACATTATTTGGTCACTACATTAGAATTACGTACTTTTAGTGACCATTCTGTTGGTCACTAATGTCATTTTTTTTTCTTGTACTGCAGATATGTAATTTAATACGGCACAAACCACCATTTTAGGTATAATATTTAATATGTGGTACTTATTTGTTAGAAACATAAATTTCTTTACGGATTAAATAATAACAAATTGTAACTTTGGTATACAATTGAAACACACGGCAAAACCGAGCATAAAAGTTTTAAGGATGAATCATAATGACCACTAGCTACCGAAGCTACAGCACTTGCAAAGGCCCAACAGCTATTGAAATCCTCTATTGCTTTCATTACAACCTCCTGAAATAATAACAACTACCCCATCAGAATGCTGTAGAATATAAACATAGAGAATATGTAATATTGGAGTACATTATATATATATATATATATACAGTCTCCTTCTATTGAGGGATCCCTCAAATAATTTTATTCGAGGGACACCCTTCAGGGTACTCTACAATTTTTTTTTTCAATGATCCAAACCATATTTTTTAGGTCTTCATTTATGGATCATCCTTACCAAAAATTAGACAAATTGAATGACAGGACCTGCCCCGAATTCCTCGGAACCGGCGACAAATCCTGTGGAATTCCCGACATCACCCCGATGTCGGGCCCACTTCTGAAACTATATCCTCTTTTCCCAAAAAGGAATAAGGGCACGAGACTTTCTGCCGAAGTTTCGGCATAGTCTCCCTTGTAATTTGAACTTTTCCCAAAATTTCAACCTACATAAAACACATTAATATTAATATCACCAACCAGCAGCATGTACAAGATAATTTCATGCAATTCACAAACTCGTCTCTGGCCTTCAAATAATCCGAAACCAAACTACCAACAAAACTCTTAAGTGAAAAATAGTACCTTAACCAAAGCAAATAATAAACTCAAACATCATTATTAATGCCAAAAGCAATTTTCCTCATCTAACTTCCCAAATATCCAACATACGAGGCTTTAACCTCCTAACATGACTGCATCTCACTTTCACCCTAATTTCAGGACCAACGACAAGGTTCGAACCAATCTCAATAAAACAACATAAATAGAGTTTCGTTCGCGACTGCACTTGTGTGGGACCTCAGGCTGCCTACGTACCCTTACTAAGGGATCAAGCCACACGTAGTTCTTCCCACAAGCATCCCAATCCCAATAACATACAATCAATTCCAGCAATACGAAATGATAGACTCTAGAATTTATCCCTTTCCCTTTTTTTATAAATCACAACTCATATAATCTCCCCATACGCCGGAAAATCCAACGCCACGTATGGGGTCTGTCAACACGCCGGAAAATCCTACGTCACGTGCGACTTAACAATCACATCACACAATCTCCCCCATATGCCAGAAAATCCAACGCCACGTATGGGGTCTGCCCTCACGTCGAAAAATCCTACGCCACGTGGGACCTAACAATCATATCACATCTCATATAATCTCCCCATACGCCGGAAAATCCAACGCCACGTATGGGGTCTGTCAACACGCCGAAAAATCCTATGTCATGTGCGACCTAACAATCACATCACATAATCTCCCCAATACGCCTGAAAATCCAACGGCACGTATGGGGTCTGTCCTCACGTCGGAAAATCCTACGCCACGTGGGACCTAACAATCATATCACATCATCTCCCTATACGCCGAAAAATCCAACGCCACGTATGAGGTCTGTCAACACGCCGGAAAATCCTACGCCACGTGTGACCTCTCATCTCATATTACATAATCTCCTCATATGCCGGAAAATCTAACACCACATATGGGGTCTGTCCTCACGCGGAAAATCCTACGCCACGTGGGACCTAACAATCACATAATCTCCCTATACAATGGAACATCCAACGCCACGTATGGGGTCTGTCAACACGCCAGAAAATCCTACGCTACGTGTGACCTTTCATCTTATATTACATAATCTCCTCATACGCCGGAAAATCCAACGCCACATCTAGGGTCTGTCCTTACCCCGGAAAATCCTACACCACGTGGGACCTAACAATCACATAATCTCCCCATACGCCGGAACATCCAACGCCACGTATGGGGTCTGTCAACACGCCGGAAAATCCTATGCCACATGTGACCTCTCATCTCATAATCTCCCCATACGCCGGAACATCCAATGCCACGTATGGGGTCTGTCTCAACGTCGAAAAATCCTACGCCACGTGAGACCTAATAATCACAGGATGGTACTTACATAGTGTAATCAAACATCTTTATATCTTTATAATATATTAATATATTAATTTCCACTATTTCATACACTTCAACCATAATATAGCATCCAATAATCCCCCAATTAAAAACAATAAATTAATATCCTAATCCCACATAATCAACATAACTCAACAACGCTCAAGACCAGTCACTCGGGTCATTATAATCCTCCTAGGAAGGTAAAACTACCTCGGAAAACTCACGGTCAACTAAGGGTCAAACTACCCAAACTGGGCCAAACTACCCAAACTTGGTCAAACGGGCCCACGGGGCCCACAACCTCCGTTCTCCGATCCGAAAGTTCCTATAGGTTCTACAAGGTTTAGGATACACGTCTTACAAGTTTGGTCCGGATCGGACGGTCGGATCGCTCGCGATCGCACGATCGGACGGTTATTATAACCACAAACTTTAAGTTATTAAATCAGAACATCCGAGGCTCCGATCTACGACTCGTGAATTCCAACATGATCCTAGAAATGCCTAGATTATCATATATTGAAGTGGACTCGATCCAACGGTCCGAACATGTCAAACCCGGATAACGTCTAATATGCGATATCTGATCAACGATCAAACGACATTCAAATGGAAATCCAAGAACGCCTACGCACTCGTGGGGACCAGGATATCATTTTAGGACCTAAAACCAGTCCATGACCTGGACCACGTGCCGCCACAAGCGCCGGCAGAGCGTGGATGCCTTGAGTAATTTCTGGCGGCCGGAAAAACTCCAAATCGCCGACTAAGCTTCCTATCCTAAGTGTAAAACCCCATTTGGAGTCACTTTTGTTCTTGGACATACCCTGAAAAATGGCCATAAATGGTCGGAATCGCGATCCCAAAACCGGTTGAACCCTAAATCGAAAATTGAACCTCCTAGGCTAGAAATTGACCAAATCCTACCCAACCATCAGCTAAAGCTAAAAAAATAGGTGACAAAGCATACCTAACTTACCGGAAACGATGGCCGGACGACGGAGAACGAAGCCGGCGAAAAACTGTCAAAAATCGCTTGGATTTCTACAATTTTCGGCCAGCACCGGTGGTTCCAGCGGCTGAGGTTGGTCTGGATGGAAAGAGGAAGGTGGCCTGGTTCTTTTGGGACCGGTGCCACCCAAACCGGTGGCGTGTGGCGGTAGTGGCGACGGAAAAACCGTCGCTGCTGTTTCAAAAAAGGGGGAGGCGCGATCGGGAGAAGAGAGAGAGAAATGAGGGTTTTCTGATTTTATAAAAATCCCATTTCGAAATAATTCCGATTGTGCCACTAAGTTTTTTTTAATCATAAATTCTTCATTACAACTCCAAATCGAGCCCACTATGTGTCTACGAACTCATCTCGCCGTGCTTTACGCAATGGTGCAATCCAAATTCCCAAATTCCTTCCCGGTCAAAAAGTCAACTAAACATAATAAATATTCTAGGGGCAAAATGGTCTTTTATCATGTTTAATTAATAATTAAACATTTACTTAGGACCGGGTCGTTACATTGAAATCCGTTTTGACATCCAAGATTAATTAAGTTTGGAAAAGATTAGATCCAGCTTGACTTACTTGATTGGACTCGGAAGATTCTAGCTACATGCATCAACAAATAGCTTCAACCATTTTATTTCTTTTTTGGGAAATAGCTCAAAATGCCACCCATTTTACAATTTTTTCTGAAAATACCACACATTCCTTAAAATTTTAAAACTACCACCTATAAATACATCTTTATTGTACCATATCACTTTTTCAGAAATTGGGTTCTCTCTGAACTCTCTTAGCTGTGTCTCTCTCTTCGGCCCGTCTCTCTCTATCACTCAGCTCTCTTGCGCAGCTCTCTCCCTCGTGTAACTCTCTCTCTCCGACGCAGTCGTCTTCCTCCCTCAGTGGTGTCTGTTCATCCAAGCTTAACTCCACGGTTCACATTCATGAGGTACTGTTCATCTTCCTTTTCTTAGAAATTTGGGTTTTTTGTGAATTTGGTTTATGGTGTATGGATTTGTATGAAATTGGTTTAGGGGTTTCTTCGAAATTGGTTTAGGGGTTGCTCTGAAATTGGTTAAAGGTTTATGGGTTTCTATGAAATTGGTTTAGGGGTTTCTTCGAAATTGGTTTAGGGTTTAGGGGTTCCTTGGTACACCACATCTTTCTTACCCTTTAATTCTACTGAGCATTGGTTTTTAGATGCTTGTATTAACTACAAACTTGCATTCTCTTTCGTTAAGTGGAATGAATTTGAGACGTGTGCTATATTTTAACCCAAACAATGACATTCTCAGCCTGTATAACTATGTAATAATATCTCTTATATTATAGCATGGGTTTGTCCGAGTGCTTAACGGTGTTTATCATGTTTACAGTCAACTGGGTAATAACTCACACCCACTCTCACTCGCTCGCAGCCACTCTTCACAAAAATCAAACTCTTCATTTTGTCACAGAACGTTTGGGCTTCATTCACCTCTGTCTGGGAAAGTCCCAACTATCTTTATTTTTTGATGAGATTTTAAGCTCTAAGCTTTGTGATTTCTACAAGAATTAATTCCACAATATTCTGATTTTACTTGTTCAAATCAAAGCAAAGGAAGGGACGTTGTTTTTGGATGGGTAATTGTCAAAAACGACTTGTGGAATCTGCATGCTTATAATCAAATTTTGCAGATTGTCAATGGTCCACATTCCACATTTGACATCGAGAACGCCTTAGTCACTACTGCCACCACTCTCCATCTCTCAGTAGCTTGTTTCTTCATAAGACAAATCATTATCTCAAGCTCTTTTCAGAATTTTATCATCTGGTGAGTTAATTCAGTTCTCTTTTGAAAATTTATTTGAAGTCTTAGACATAGTTTTTGCTCTAATTTTTGCTTTGAATTATTGGTTAAAGTTTATTTATTTATTTATTTATAATTTTGGAATTGATGAGATATCTGATCTGGGCTTCAGATTACCCTAATTTCTTTTTCTTTATTGTGATTGTGATTTTAGCTAAGGATTGGGTAATGGGTTTTTGTTTTGGATCATCTGATATGGTTTTGAGATTGGTATCATATCTATGATTTTGATTAGTGTTAAAGTAAATAAAAGGGTATTTCGTTCCTGCGGTTTTTGTGGAGGTACATCATTGTATCATGCTTATTTTCTCTTATGATGATATGGTTGTATAATCTATTTGTTTGGTCAAGCTGGTTTGATGAGTGCATGACCTGTGCTGAAAAATGGCAAAAAACTTCAAATGCAGAGCAATAGGCTCCTTAATAAATACACAACTTTGCATAGCAAAATGTTCTTTTAGATATAAAAAATGCTCGTTTGAATACAATAGTGGGGTAATAGGCTCTTTGAATACAATGATATAATAATAGGCTCTTGATAAGTGATGAGTTTGTTTTGTTTTGTTTTTTTTTAATAAGTGAGCTTAATTATGAATTTCAATGCAATATTTTTGAACAATTGATTTATAATAGAAAAACGACATGCATACATTCTCAACAGCTACTCTTTGATCATAAGATATTGGTATTGCTAGCAGCTAGTTATTAGTATTTGTGTCCAAGAAGACCCCATTCTGAGCACAAATTTGATAGAGTGGTTATTAAAAAAAGAGGTGCTAAGAAATTATATATTCTGATTTATTCAATTACATTGCACCTATCGTATTATAGTTACAGCTAACCTCAACTGGCTTATTGAATAGTTCTAATTGATATAATAGTTCTAACTTGCTTGGGTTTCTGTTAAATTGGTTTTGGCTGTAATTGCTTTGGGTTAGGTTTTTTGAATCTTCATGCTCATCCATTTGGGGTTTTACCAATTACATTTAGATTTCTCTGGATATGTGAATCTTGAAACTTTGGATTTTCCATTTGATGTAGTCACTGTTGTGTTAGTGTTGTATTGCTATTGTGTTCCTGTTATTTTGCTGTGGTATTGCGGTTATATTGTTGTTATATTAATGTTATATTGCTGTTATATTGTCATTGTATTGCCTAGTTATTATGGTTGTATTGTGTTAATGAAATAATTTTTTTCATGGTCAGAAATGGAGACATTGTTATTCTGGTTTGCTACAATGGAAAATGGGTAACCTCAAAGAAGATGTGCAAATACGAAGGGGGTGACTCAAAAGGCTTAAGGTGGTGTAGTTTGCAAGCCAATCAATTTAATGCACCAACTAAATACCCAATATACTTCAGACAAGTTCCTATACATATAACTGAAGCTTCCTACCATTTCTGTAGCAGAGGCACATTCTTAACGGGAAAGGTAATTATTCTTGATGTTATTGTTGTTTACAAGTGTTCATAACGTCAAACTGGAGACTGATTGTACCTTTATTTGTTTTTATGCAGCCTGCAGCTGTGAATTGTGCCCCCCGATACTTAAAGATGTCGGATGTACGCTCTCCAAACGAGCATGTCAGTTACCCGGGAGACCAGCCGTGGCATGTGCCATTCCCATCTCCACCTCTGACCCCTAATCACGATCCCACTTCATATGGAAGTGAGGTTGAGAGTAATGATCCACTTGACAAAATCTCTACCGTCAAGCACGACCTCCAATATTTGTCTAAGGCAACAAATTGGTCGGAGAGCAAATGTGATATTCACGGCCAAGTTATGGGAAACTTGGCCAACAAGTTGAACAAAGCATATGCTAGAGAAGTGAAGCAAACTCTAAAAGGAAAAAGTTGGAGCAAAGAGTTAAGAGTCGCTCAAGTTAAAATTGGAAGAGACAAAGAAATATGTTGAAAAATTCACAAAATCTAAAGAATATAACCATGACATGGTTGAATGTTTCAACAACGGCTTCAAAATGTTCCGAGATTATGCTTCGGTCATCTCACCAGACTAAAATTGGAGTGAAATTGATGTAGCTGGTGTCTAGAGGTGCTAAATATGGGTGGAGAGGGAATGGCTCATCATAGCCTCGTGCATGCAGCGAGGAGGAAGGCCAAAGACATGGATCTTTTGATGGACCTCTAGTAAGGGTGAGTGCTGGCTCGGTTCATGCGGTGCTAGGTGATGCGATGTCAAAGTGTTTTCCCTTCGCGGGATAGTATTGTTAGGGTTCAGTGGCGATTTATTTTGCATGTCTAAATTGTAGTCTGTAATGGATGTGTGTGTATTGTATGTAGATTGACTTAATATTGTTGTCCTATTGTATGTGTATTGACTAATATTGCCTGTGTATTGAATAGATATTGTATGCATATTGCCACCCTATTGTATGTATATTGTGAAACTATTGATGTCGTGTTGCAGTTATATTGCCCTAATATTGCCTCTCTAATGTATGTATATTGGACTAATATTGCTATTATATTGTATGTATATTGACTACGGCTCATCAACGGGTTTACGGTTTAGGCCCTACTTCATTCAAAATGAAGACGACGACGAGAAAGAAGCAACGTGCCTTTCAAAAACAGGTAGTCAGGTGCATCATAATTGCACCGTAAGACATTGTAAGAAATTAGTTTAAAAAATAATAACTAAAAAATAATTTACAAAAAAAGGAAGGTATGAATAAATATGTAAATGCTTCGTGATGGGTTGAAAAAAAGGATGATTACATTTGGTGGTTTGATTATGTTTGGTGATACGATATGTTGTTCGTCTTAATCTTCATATATGTAATTGTTGTATTAATAATTGACACAAATTCATCTCGTAATCATCCAATTATTAAAGCTAAGTAAATGAAATTAAACAAAATAAAATAAAAACAGCAATTCCTAGCACCCTTTTATCACTTATGTATCGCTATTGTATCACCAACGTATCACCAGTTTATTGCGTTTTAGGCAGAAACGAATTATGCCTTCCTCTGTTTTTCATTTTTGACATATGTCCATTGTTTGACCTCCATTTTCCTATAAGGAAAACAAAAAACACATGAATTAATTTGGAATGGATAGAGAGCTTTCCATTAAACCTTTTGACAAAAAAAAGTAAACAGCAGAGCTTCTCCAAGCAAGCAAAGGCAGGATTGAGTTGATGACCATTAGTTCAAACATTATGTGATCTAATAGGGATAACTAATTTTTGGAACAACTAATGAATCTTCAAAAAGATAAAGAAAAACTAGTAAACTAATTTATGCAGTTTAACTTTGCACGGGTCACAGTGGTCAAAATGATATTTGGTAACCATCTCTATACTTAGCGTATATTGAAGGCTTCTATGCATTCCAAACCTTTATTCTTCTGTGATAAAACTGTTAAATTACCATGATTTCTAACACATGGAAGTAAACAAACGAATCTGCACATTTATTTGTACATGCACACTGCGCATCTATTAATCACCACACCAATGTTTCAAAGATTGAGTCAGAGGGCAAAATGATCGATTACATATTTCAAATTAGTCATCTGCTCATACAAACTTGGCCCTAAAACTGTACTAATGGTAAATATACTGACAGAATAGCTATTAATGAAAAATTCTGAACAAACGCGGGACTTATTTTTCTAATATTATGGTGGAAGCGAGTTAAGTGATTTTCCACATTTCTTCATGGGGGTAAAGTATATCTTACCCCTTTCTAAATAAAGAACTTCTCCCTTCTTCAAATGCGCAGAAGTATAATTAAAGAGTTTTCTTCAAACCCTTGTCAGCAACAATGCTTATACTGTACTTAATCCTGAAGAAATTAGAAAGAATGAACTTAGGAATGTGCAATAATCATTGATGGATAGGAAAACAAGAAGAAAGAAAAAATGAGCAGCAAAACACATGAGATGAAGTCAAAAGAAGCAATATTTCTGTCAAAGTTTAAATTTTGAGAAGACTACAATAACAAAATTCCAAATCAGGTAACTTCATAAGCTTCGTCCTATTGGATTAGAGTGTTTGGTCCAGCTCTTTCTTGTTGTAATTTGGCTGTGGCTTTCTCATGAGCGTATTGTGCATAGTCTTTAATAATCTTTTCTAAAAAAAAAAAAAAAAAATAGTTCCCATGCTGCACACAATATGTTTGAGTGAAGCAATTAACATGCATTCCTAGGTTGAGGTGTTACAGACAGCACAAGATGCAATTTTGAAAAGATAAGAAGTTTTTCCTACAATAGCACTAACACTGTGATTCAAGGATTATTCATTATATGCCTTGAATGTCTGTAACCCTGAAAATCAAGAGTTTTTTTTATTTTTAAAAAAGAAAAGAAAAGAAAACTTATATCAGATCCAAATAGAAAAGAGGTTCATTGAGGTTCATATTTAGTGGAGAGAAACCACGTTTAACATATATGGGGGATAGAGTTCAAGAAAAACCAAAAGAATGTCTCCACAAACGAACAAATGAGAATCAACCTAGTGTAATATAATTAACCAAAAAAAACTATTATGAATACATAAAACATAAGCCTGTATTGTAAAATGAACATATAACAAGGTGAGTCTTCAACAAATTATAAGTGGTTTTCAAACAATCTGACAACTACCTGAGAGAACTGAGGGAGTTAAGGCATGAGATGTAAACATGATAAACACCGTTAAGCACTCGGACAAACCTATGCTATAATATAATAGATATTATTAGATAGTTATACATGCTAAGAATGTCATTGCTTGGGTTAAAATATAGCACATGTCTCAAATTCATTCCACTTAACGAAAGAGAATGCAAGTTTATAGTTAATACAAGCATCTAAAAACCAATGCTTAGCAGAATTAAAGGGTAAGAAAGATGTGGCGACAGAGAGAGATGGAGCCAAGTGAAAATGGTACTTAGGTGACAAGGGGTAAATTTAATCACTCAAACAAGACACAACAACACAGCAATCTTCACACACTTTGAACCTTGACCAAATACACATATGACTAGTCAACTGCTAGTCATGAACAATCACAATCAAGAGAACACACAGAGCATGCCACAATGTACCTGCAACCTTAGAAGATTACTAGTGACAACCTAGGCACTCAGAAGGACCCGTCAATCTAGGCATCCCCTGTGCTAGCAACAACTATGGTGAAAGTGTGTGAAATCATCATTATCATGTAAACAACACTCAGCAGATAAAGATGACTAGTCAACCACCAAGAACACAAACCCAGAAAAATTACAGATTTGCAAAACAGATTTTGTTCACCCAGAAACCCACCATTGGGAAAAACTGGGAGTCGTCAACCGACCAGGCACTCCACTAAGTATAAGAAGATTCTTACAAAGGAAACACAACCAAACTCAAGAAGCACCTAGGTCTATTTAGGAAAATGAGCAATACCTCCTTTGTGCAATCTTCTTCTCCAACTTAGCAAAACTTGAAGCTCAGTTCTTCATGGCAATGGCAGCTTCTTCTCCAGCTCGTTCATCCCATGACACTAGCTTGCAAGCTCCAACACAGACCGAAACCAATATTTGGATTCAAAGGAGAATGACCAATTTCTTCAAGAAACCATACTCTTGAACTCTTGAAGAAATCAGTCTTGAATCTGACCTAGATATAAATGAGAGATGATTTAAATAGCTAGATGCATATTCGGGTTTCAAAAAGTAGTTTTTCAAAAAGAAATCAATTGGAAAAATTCTCTCTTGAGGAAGAAGAAGAGAAAGAAGGCAAGGCAATCTTTCCAAAACTTCCACGCAAAAGAGACAGCCGCCAAATGACCAAAAACGTAGCCTTTACAGCCAAAAAATTCCTTAGGTCAGAAAACACAGATGGCAGCTCAGAGAGAGAAAGAGGAATAGGACAAAACAGTTTGTTATCCAGCTGGAAATCCTACAGAGCAAGGATGACTAGTCATCTGAGAAACGGATGACTATCTAGTCATCATTTTTATGAAGACTGTTTTATGAAATGATATGCAATGCACAATACCTTTGTCAACTTGCTTGAACCTCCATACAGCATAAGTTAGAGAAGAGCACCAAGAAATGTTTTCCTTAATCTAAACTTGAGCTTGATAAATAACAACACACTTCCTATTACAAAGTTGTCAAGGGAAGCCAAAAGAAAATAGTAAAAACCATACATTAACACCAAGAGAGTTGAGAGAGAACACAATTTCTGAAAAAGTGGTATGGGTGCAATCAGTCAACAATAAAGATGTATTTATAGGTGGTACGTAGTTTTAAAATTTTAAGGGAGGGGTGGTATTTTCAGAAAAAAATTATAAAATGGGTGGCATTTTAAGCTATTTCCTTTCTTTTTTTATACAAGGCTGTATTTTGCAACTTCGTTTTGCTATATTGTTTTTGCAACTTCGTTTTACATATATAATTAAGAATCATTAACGCTTTCCTTTCTATATTTTGATTGGATATGCTGCACGCGGTCATGACTAATGAATGGGTTTCCCACACTTGAGATGACCTTTGCTTATAGCTAGTGACCAAGACTTCCAGCTGCTTTTGCTTATATAATATATTTGGTGACAATCATGTTGATTATTCAAAACGAATTAGCAATCCTACAATGAGGTGAGGTAGGTGCCCAAAAAAAAAAATGAAAACATTAGTTGAGGTGAGGTAGGTGTTGAAAGCATTGTCCCGCATAGAAGTAATTTGCAATCCTCACATTATAAGAGTAGATGTAATTGCCCCCTGAAATTCATTTTGTTTTCATTCAACCTCATATATGAAGGTGAGAGTAGCGTACCTGAGAGTATGAACTTTTTGGATGAATATAGCCTCCATGAAATTCCTGCAGCGCCTAAGAATCTTCCTGAATTTGAGGTTTGCTTTGCTATTGATGCCGATGGCATCTTGAGTGTCTATACTGAGGATAAGTACACTGGCCAGAAGAAAACGATCTCATTTAACCGTGACAAACCGAAGAAGGTTGAGGGATTTGAGAATCAAGATGAAGTAAGAAATGATAATCTATATAGCACTATGGTAACGTTGAAATAAGATATATTTATAAAATCAATTTGATATATATACAAAATCACACTTAAGTTATAACTGGTTAGTAAGTTAATACAACACTAACCACTCATTTGGGTCCACTCCACAACGTCATCTCATGATATGAATTGTTCATTGCTTAGGTCGTCTCGTCATTCAAAGATCACCCTTGTAAAAAAATTAGTCTATGCACTTCAGCTATATCTTTTAATTGTTTTACTTGTACCAGGTTATATGTTGTTTTAAGATAAATCCAAAACTCACACTCACCATCTCGGCTCAGATTATCAACGCAATCACTCTAATCTCTTCTATTTTGTGGGTCACTTGGATTAAATTGCATTCATCCATACCTAACCATGCTTCTCTGATGGAAACAAGTTCGTGAATACACAATCAGTAAACTAAGAGAGGATTACTTGTAAAAATAATAGTGTAATATTAGATGGCTTGGGGATTTGGTTTTCCACTTGGGAGCTTGGTGCACAGACATTGACCCGTGAGATGCTCCTACATCACCAACCGATCGGTGATGCATCTATATATAAAGCAAAAGGCAGAGAATGGTGAAACATTCAAAATACCATAAAATACCCTTGGTTAATTCAAACATTAAGAATTGAAATTATTAATTAAATGAGGATAATATGATAAACTCACATTTTTTTTCATATTTAAAAAATTAAAAATTAAAACAAAATCAGATAATAGGTCCTATTTTTATGGAACATAACTACCCATATTATATTTTCTTAATTTTAAAAATAAAATAAAATAAAACCAATTGGCACATGCGTTAGCATGTGCCAAGGGGCTAGTAGGTTAGAAAGGAAGTAGGTATATTAGATGAGCATGAGGGCATTATTTAAAAATAGAGTGGATGTATTATTTTAAAATAAATAAATAAATAACAAGGTGACATATCACGTTATCTCCCGACTCAAGTAAATAATCATTAACTAAGTGAGGATACATGCCGTTAGGAGTGGTTGTGGTTCGGTAACCGCGAATTTTTGCCCAAATCACAAACCGACCGACTATTTGCGGTATGGTGATTTTTGAAACCGCAAACCAACAAATTAGCGGTTTAAAATTGCAAGTTCTTTTTGTGTCATAAAAATCAAATCTTCCACATTTTAGGCCTAATTTTGAAGCTTCTTTTGAAGCCTTTTGACTTCAAACATACTTTAACCCAAAAATATAAATTCACAACCTAAATAAATAAATTCACAACATCAACTTCTCAAGCATATATAAATTCACAACCTCCTCAACTTTTTAAGCATTCACAACCTAAAGAAAATTAAAGTTACAATTCCAAGCATTCCAATTAAAGTTAAACTTCTCAAGCATTCACAACCTCAACTTCTCAAGCATTCCAATTCCAAATCCTTTAAAGTTACAAACCAAAAGGAAAATGCAATGCAAAATGAATTAAAGTTACAACCCAAAGGAAAAATCAAATTCAAAGTTAATTAAAGTTACAAACTAAAAGGAAAATCCAATGCACCAATGTTACAAACTCAAGTGTTGGTGGTGGTGAGTGGATTTGAAGGACTCCGTTGTGTTGTTTGAGCACTAATGCTATCTACAAAATGCAATTTTTTTATAATTAAAATATAGTTGCGGTTTGTAGTTACCGCAAGTTTTGAAAATCAAATACCTTAACTGCAAGCGCAAATGTGGTTCGGTTCTTCATACTGCAAATGCGGTTCAGTTTCCCGCGATTGTGGTTCCATTGCGGTAAATTGTCGGTTGGTTTTTGCGGTTTTTCGATTTTTCGATCTAAAATGCCACCCCTACATGCCGTTACTTGCAAAAATTATGGACAGCTTGGGGGTTGGTTTCATATACATTGACCCGTGAAATGCTCACGCATCACAAGCGAAGCTCCATGATTGAGCATCATGATTTTCCATACTTGGCTTGGAACTCTTACGCCCATATAATAAGAAGACGGTGATTAAGAAAGTGTGTACATGGGATGAGAGAGAGGAATATATTAGGTATTTACCCATTCCAAATATATTAGATATAGTTATTTCAATTATATTCAATATAATGTGTTATCCAAATTTGTTACAACTTTCTTATCTCATTGTTAAAAAATTAAATAAGAAAAAACATTAGTGTTTTTTTTCCTTTCTAGAAAGACTCCAACAAATAAGACTTACGTAATTAATGGTTTAGAAAAAAAAAATCAATAATCAGACTTACCGAATTAATGTTTTGAAAATGCAATCAATGAATTTCCTTTTAAAACAAACCTCTTTAGAAGGACGTCTTTTGTCGGTATAAAAAAATGATATATCTTTTGTGAATTTTTTAAAGGTCATTATTGTGTTTTTTTTAACAAAATTACAAAACATTTTTCCTGTAAAAAAAATTGGATAAATTAAAGGACAATACATTTAATAAGGGTAAACTTGAAAAACAAAAGGTGGTTTGTTTGATGTATTAATGTCATTATTTTAAGTATATGTGAAGTGACACATGTCATGAGAAAAAGTAAAAAAGTTCAAAAGAGAAGGTTGGAGAGAAAGTCAATTGTCACCTTTTTCACCAACTTGGAATTTTTTTCCGTCTTTCCTATAAAAAACATAGAATTCCAGCTCATAATGTCGTATCATATGCTAAAGCCAACCTGCCAAGGAGCCGCAGACAAACATAATGTGGTACTTTAACTTTGTTCAACATGATATTATTGATCAAATGAGAGTAATATAAGTTAACAATAATTAAAATAATTAAAATAATTAAATAAAATGAGAACATGGCACACAATTAAATTCATTTTTTGTTTCTTAATTATAAAATGAAAAAACGAAGTCAAATGCGTGGTGTTTTGACACAAAAGACCTCAGTGCAATTGACCACTTATATTTATGGCAAATGTGCTCCTGCTCAGGAAGTTTCAATCGGGATTTTCAAAAGAACTGGGCCTCCTGAAGATAGTCCTTCGTAAACGCCCGAACTGGGTATCTTCGCCCGTGGTGGTTCTCGTCTCGTCACCATTCATCATTCATGGCGTCTCCTCCTCCCTTAGCAAGCGTGGCGAACCCAATTCGCCACCATATTTGAATAAGGTTGGTTAAAGTTCAAATACAAATCAAACGCAAGTTTCCTAATTTTGGCCGTTGGGTGTTTCTCGTAATTATGGCTCTAGAATTTATCGGCGGGCAACTGCTTACGCTGCTCTACGATGGCGTTAAGCAAGCGATGAGCAAGAGTGGCACCTTTAAGTCCCTTCTCGGAGAGCTCAAATCCACGCTGGACTCTTTGGTACCAAGAGACATCCAACAAATTCGGGAGCATAACGTCGAATTGGGTCTCCCAAACGAGGAAATCGAAAGTCTTAAAGAGCTAATGGAGGAAGGTGTAAAGCTCGTTGACGAGTTCTCAAAATTTCGCATGTGGAACTACTGCTGCATAGATGATTACACTGAACAAATTGTTGAATTGGATAGGGCTCTTAAAAGCTTGTTAAGAAAACTGATAATTCAAGAACAAAGGGATGTGAAGGAGCTCTTGGTTTTGGCTAGGGAAAACCGAGGCAACCTCGATGAACTGAAGAGAATGGTGTTGGGTATGCTGAATTTAATGCAGGAGAGTGCAGGGGATGTCCTGGAGAACTTTGCATCAGGAAGTAATATGAAGACGGTGACGGAGCAAATTCAAGGGAATGGTGTGGAACAAGGTGACTTCATTGTTTCTTGAGTTTTGTGTTTTGTGTTGCTCAGCACCTTTGATATCCATTTTAGTTTTTAATTTTCAGTTTTATGTCAAATTGAAAACATGTTGGTAATTGAAAGGGCTTCTTAGATGTAGGTCCAAAACGATGGGCTTTCAAAATTATGGAAGTTAGAGTTTGCGCGTGACTTTTCCCATTTGTATTTTCTTTTCTTTAATGATCACCAAAAATGTAAGAAAAAGTTGAGTACTTTTGTATTGCTTGGTTTGACTTGATTCTGTTCTTGGGTTCGAAATTTGTATTAGGTGTCTCTAACTTTTTTGTTTCTTCACATTTTCTTAAGATTGAGACAATTACGAGTTTTCTGATTTCGGTGGTGTTGTAATTATGCAGTGACATCGTTCAACGGAGGGACTTCTCTAAAAGCAGACTTTGTTGCGTTGTTTGAGGTCGTTATAGAAGTGAAGGACAAAACTAGGATATTTAAACCCCTCCTCGGAGGTCTTGAATCCACGCTAGAGTTCTTAAAACCACTGATCGAAGAGATTGCAGAACATAACAAGGTATTAGATCGCCCAAAGGAGGAACTCGAAAATCTTAGAACACAAATGGGGAAGGGTGTAGAGCTCATCCGTAAGTGCTCCAAGGTTTATTTGTGGACTAGCTACAAACAATGTGAATACACTGACAGACTTCTGGTATTGGATGAATGTCTCCAAAGAGAGCTAAATATATTGAAAGGGCAGGTAGCAAGAGATGTGAAGGAGACCTTGGTTTCAATAAAAAATATAGAGGCAGTGATCAAGAAATTTGAAGGAAGTGGTGTGGTGCAAGCTCACATTCAAACTAAAGGTTGGGGTGCATCACCTGAACCTTTATCACCAGCAGTTGGATTAGATATAGTGAACGTGCAGGCACCAAGGGATGCGAAGGAGGCATTGGTTTCGGTCAGGAATACAAAGGCAGTTGTTGAGCAAATTGAAGGGAGTGGCGTGGTACAAAATCAAAGTAAGTTTGCAGTACTTGAACGTCCATTGCTTATAATTAGATGGTTCTTTCTATTACCAAATTGGACACTTTTACATCTTCTCTCTCACTAAGAATATTTCAAAATGGGGCCTGATAAAATAAAGATGCCTGACCTATAAAAAAAATACAGATGAGTTTCCGTAACTTTTCTTCATCGTTGACTTGAATCTGTCGCTAGGAGTTTGCATATTACCCCCCAAAACCCAAAACAGGATTTTATCTCATTGCTCCAAAATCAAGCATACTTTTCAACGCGCTAGAGTGATTGTATCTTACAATTATAGTACGTAAGCATTGCCTTAGACTTTCAATTTTCTTCCATATATTATTTTTCTTGCACATCTGTTTTCTGCACTTATTTAATTTCCTTGTTGATCTTTTAACATTCTTCTTCAAGCTCTTGAGCCGAGCAAATTAACAATGGCAGAAGATCGAAATGCAATCGGGATCGATCTGGGCACAACATATTCGTGTGTAGCGGTGTGGCAGAAGGATCATGCAGAAATCATACCAAATGATCAGGGTAACAGGACAACTCGATCTTATGTTACATTCACTGAAAGTAATAGGTTGGTAGGCGATGAAGCATTCAACCAAATCCTGAGAAATCCGGCCAACTCAATCTTCGGTAAGAATATCAATAAATTGTTTTCTCTTAAAGTAATTGGATTAAAAGACAAGTCATATCAACTTATTGATTTTCTTACACCATTGTTTTTAACTTTCCAGATAATAACCATTTTACCCTTGATAGTTAACACAGTGGTGTTATATTTTATGCAACTTTTCATATTTTCCGGCGTTTTAATTTGTTAGTTCAAGCTTGATCTGACACTAAATTGCAATATATATTATTTGATTGATTCCTAATATGGAGATTTAAATAGTTAAATTGTTTCATGCTAGAAATATTTTAAACTAAAATTAACTTGAAGTCAACTTGCAGATGCAAAGCGGTTAATTGGTAGGAGATTCAGTGACGTCTCTGTTCAAAGTGATGTGAAGCTCTGGCCATTCAAGGTGATTGAAGATCCTAGTGGCAAGCCCAAGATTGTGGTAATGCGCAAAGGTGAAGAGAAAAAATTTACTGCTGAACAAATATCATCCTTGGTTCTCAGGAAGATGAAGGAGATTGCGGAAACATACCTCTGCTCAAATGTGAAAAATGCAGTTATTACTGTGCCGTCGTACTTCAACGACTCGCAACGTCAGGCTACAATGAATGCCGGTGCCTTGGCCGGCTTAAATGTGCTGGGTATTATCAACGAAGCAACGGCTGCAGCCATTGCTTATGGCATTGACAAGAAGGTTGGTTGGTATAAGAAGAAGCATGTGATGATATTTGATTGGGGCGGTGGCACTTTAGATGTGTCTCTGCTTATCATTGGACAACATGGTGTGTTTGAAGTGATGGCCACTGCTGGAGACGCACACCTTGGCGGTGAAGACTTGGATAACAGAATGGTGAGTTACTGTGTCCAAGAATTCAAGAGAAAGCATCAATTGGACATTAGTGGAAACTCCAGAGCTCTTAGGAGGGCCAAAACTGAGTGTGAGAAGGCAAAGAAGGCACTGTCATATTCGTTTGAAACCGATATTTTAATTGACTGTTGGTACCAGGGTGAAGATTTTTATGCAAATTTTTCCAGGAAGAAATTTGAGCAAATGAACATGGATATCTTCAACAAGTGCATGGAGCCAGTGAAAAAGTGTTTGAAGGATGCCAAAATGGACATAAGCAATGTCGACGATGTTGTTCTTGTTGGTGGCTCTTCAAGAATTCCAAAGGTGCAAGAGCTATTGAAGGAGGTTTTCAACGGTAAGGAGTTGTGCAGGAACATTAATCCGGATGAGGCTGTGGCATATGGAGCGGCTGTTCAAGCTGGAGTCTTGACTGGCAATGTAACAAGGAAGCTTCGAGACTTCAGTCTCTTGGATGTCATTCCTATGTCACTTGGGGTGCAGAAGATTGAAAGCACGGGTGATAAAAATGCCATGCAATTTGTGATCCGAAGAAACACGAGAGTTCCCGTGGTGAAGAAGACGACTCTAGTTACTGTCTATGACAACCAACGTAGTATCAGATTCGCCATTTATGAGGGTGAGAGTACATCAACGGTAAATAATAACTATTTGGGTGAATTTAGCCTTGATGACATTCCTCCCGCTCCCAAAGGTGTTCCTGAGTTTAATGTTTGCTTTGATATTGACTCAAATGGAATCTTGAGAGTCTCCGCTGAGGATATGCTGACTGGCCAGAAGAAAGGGATCACAATCAATCGTACCGAAGAACGCTTGAGGGATTTGAGAATTAAAGATGAGAGAGGTAAGAAATGATAATTTTTAGTGTCCAAGTACTATATGTATCTGTTTGTACCTGGATTTTTACACCCACGGCCTTTGAATCAAAATTTTGGTGGAGAAGGCAGCGGACGGGAGCTCCTTTTGCTGGCTGGTTGTCCGTTTTGTGATAGCTGGTGTTTTTATATGATTTTTCTTCTTTTTACAAAGGACATGTTTTCTTTTTCTTTCTTTGTAAAATATTTGACGAATATTTCACCCAAAACAAAAAAAATTGTTTGACGTATATATATAGACCATGGTGTTATGGTAATGCTTGAATCAGTAGAATATTATAGTAGATTGGATTGGAACTCAAACTCCAAGCTGTTTGTTTGGTGACAAATGAGGACGGATTCACTGTTGGGCAAAAACAAATTGTTTGATAAATCTAGCTAATCTGAAACCCTACAAATTAAAGCTAACGGAAACTAATACAGCAAAAACATAAACGTGAATTGCATTAAGTCGATGCGATTTGTGGAGTATCATATAATATTATTGGCGCTAGGTAAGTCACTAAATAGTCACCGTTCTAGCGACAGTAATTTCAGTTGATCACCAAAAAGAATTTGTGACAAGTTTATATATTGACCACTCAATAACTAACATTATTTGGTCACTACATTAGTTTTACGTACTTTTAGTGACCATTCTGTTGGTCACTAATGTCAATTTTTTTTCTTGTACTGCAGATTTGTAATTTAATAGGGCACAAACCACCATTTTAGGTCTAATGTATTTTCGGAGATGAACTTCCTATTTTCGGGGCCCCGGTAAAAATCGATCAAACGTAAATGAATAATCATCTAAGTCGTTTTTCTAGAACAAATAGACGGGCACAATGAATTGGATGAGAACACTATGAAGATTATTATGATAATCAAATAGCTAGTTGACCTCTAATTTGATGAGCAAAGATCCTACGAAACAAAAGCCTAATTAATATATAGAAATATTAATTATTTAAATGGTCCATATAAAAACCAACTCCAACTATACTTTTCATTCTACGAAAGTTTAATATGTGGTACTTATTTGTTAGAAACAGAAATTTCTTTACGGATTAAATTATAACAAATTGTATCTTTGGTATACAATTGAAACACACGGCAAAACCAAGCATAAAAGTTTATAGGATGAATCATAATAACAACTACCCCATCAGCCATTGAAGAGACCACTAGCTACCGAAGCTACAGCACTTGCAAAGGCCCAACAGCTATTGAAATCCTCTATTGCTTTCATTACAACCTCCTGAAATAATAACAACTACCCCATCAGAATGCTGTAGAATTTAAACATATAGAATATGTAACATTGGAGTACATTATATATATATACATATACATAGCTAAGTGAACTCACACTAGATCGGCTAACTTGATACCAGACACCCAATCCCAGCACAAGACATGTTAGTAGGACGAATCGGCTGTCTTTGAGGTAGGTGAAGGCCAATTTTGCCTCTGATAAGCCGAATGTCCTTGTATTGGACTGACAAGAGTTTGGCTGCACCAACAAAACGCTTCAACTGTAATGATAAGTTATGGAACCAAATATATTTTACAGGCCAAGATTAATTAAGTTTGGAAAAGATTAGATCCAGCTTGACTTACTTGATTGGACTCGGAAGATTCTGGCTTCATGCATCAACAAATAGCTTCAGCCATTTTGATTTCTTATATATATGCTATTTAACCAAATTGAGAGAGAGAGAGAGAGAGAGAGTAAATGAATCGATGATAAGTTAAATGTTACCTGATCTTGTGTGAGCAACAAATAGAAAAGAGTTTTAAATTCCTGAAAATTCAACTTGCCATCTCTGTTAGAGTCGAGCTGCTGGAAGGGGATCCTGTAAGAGCTGCCATAATAAAACTGCCGGTATTCGATGAGGGTTATCGTCCCATCACCATCTAAATCCATTGCTTCAAAATCTTCCCATGCCTTATCCTTTTGCTCCTCTGACAAATTATCAAAACAAGCTAAAGCAGCCTCCCGTGTTTCTCTCATCTCTCTCTCTCTCTCTCTCTCTCTCTCTCGGTAGCAGAAGCTATTAGATTTATGTTAATTTTAATTTTATGTGAGTGGGGGAAAATCAAGTATACTTTTCAACACGTTTAGGGTGCCCCTCTACATTTCATATAATTAAAAAATACCTTCACCATTATTGTACTTGGACTTTGCACACCGATATATTGGTGGTGTCTAGGGTTGGTGCGATCCAAATTTGATCGGTTTCATCTTAAAATTGCAGTCGAATTAATTATAATATAGTAATTTAGTTTATTTTGGTTTTAAAAAAAGTCATGAAGAAAATCAAATCAAATCGAACCAATTTAAAATAGTTTGATTCGGTCAGTTTGGGCCAAAGCTCAATTATCTTTCCTTTTATATTTTTGCAACATTGTTAATTAAGTCCAATTACAACCAATAAATTCACAATTTGCTCCATACTTAAATCATTTTCTAGAGTATGAAACCATCTAAAGCTCAACATATCATAAAACTTTAAATTTCAATAACTATTCATATATAGTTATTACCTAATTAGAGTATTACACATGTATAATAAATAAATATACGCATAAACGGTCCGATTTGATTTAGGCCGATTTACAAAAGCTCAAAACCAAACTAAATCAAACTAATTTTTAAACCATTTGACTTTTTCTTGATCAAAACCAAACAAAATTGATAATTACAATTTAAACCAATGTCCACCCCTAGTGGTGACCAAGCCGTCGGCCTCTTAATTATTTTCTTTACATCAAGACAAAAGACCCAGCTGCAAATTGTATTTACTATTTATTTATATGGTCACGATCATATTTGATTATTTTTTTCAAAAGGAATCAGAAACGAAGTTGCTGAGACTTTGCATTACTTTTTGAAAAACCCTGGCAAAGAAAAAGCTAGAAAGGGAGATGAAACGAAGTGCGGGCCAAGAAATTTCCTGTAGCTTGAGCTATTGTCCAATCTAGTTATAAGAGTCCAGACATTTTTAGGGTCTAACTTTAAATAGCCTAAAGTTACCGGTATGATATTAAATAAGATATGGAATATGACAAACAAGAATACGAAGTAGCCATGGTAACTGGGTAGAGTTTTCAAAAATGTTTCATGAACAAACACAAACCCCGAAACATCTTGTTGAGGCCCAAAAAATTGAAGGCTGGGCCCAAATCTATTTCTAGCCCAATACGACACATAACTTAGGAAGAAACCAGATTTGGACACGCAAGAGTTAGTCATATGCGCTTGCACACGTGCCACGCCAAGTAAATAAACAACACGCCACGCTACAAGCTTAAGTGGACCCAAGCAACGCGAATGCCTAGGGCTTGTTGAGTGGGTTGTGGTATGAATGGTTATGAGTATTCACGAGGCCCATTGATGGTCCAATGAGTGGAAGTTTTGGGCTATTTGGGAGCACCAAAACTCAAGCCCATTTCTTGAGCCCAAACATATGGATAAGCATGAGAGAAAACCCAATAGCCCATCACCTCAAAAAAAGGCCCAAACATCTGAAAATATCCAATAGTCATAGCCCACAACACTTGGAAATATCCCACATCAGTCAAAATATCCAGCACCTTGTCAAAACCAAGGCAAACCCACGTGAACACAAGCTGCTTCCAGCACCTTGTCAAAACCAAAGCAAACCCATATGCACAAGTTGCTGGAAGTAAATCACCTTTTGACTAGCACCTTTACCCATTCTTTTCTCTGCAAGCTTTGGTGAGAAAACAATAAGAAAAAGTGAGTGGCGCCTCACCCACATGGAGAAGTCCAGCTGCGTAAAGGTCTTGGAACCTCAAAAAGCTCTGCTCCTATGTGCTAGGGTTGGGGAGATTTCACCAAAGAGGATTGAATGGAAGAAAGTGAGGGAAAATGAAAAAGAAGACTTGATAAAATTGGAGCCTTCTAGTGCCTATAAAAAGGGGCATTTCCTACCCAGCAGATCATGACATCCGGGGAGATCCAGGGAGAGCAAGCAAACTCTCTCACTACTGGAACCCTCCAATTTCCAACTATATTCTTCCATCTCTTTCCTTTTTCTCCTCTGGCAAACTCTGCCAGAGCAAGCAACATCCTTACTCATTGTTGGAAGGTCCAATTTCATGCTATGTTCTTCCACTTCTTCCTCACTTTCCCATAAACACATCTAGAGAGAGCAAGCATCACCTCTCACCTCTGGAACCCTTCAATTTCAAGCCTTGTTCTTCCATTAGTCCCTTTTTCTCTTCTGTCAAACCACTCAAGAGCTTGACGGAACTTTCGTCAAGCTGCTGGAAACTTGCTCAAGTCACTCATTCCTCTTCCCTCATCTCTTCCTCTCTCCCCTCAACAAATTCTCCCAAAAACTCTCTTCCCCTTACTCTGAACCTCTGTTTCTCATAGGAAACCCAAGCCTTCTCTCTCTCATGCTAAACTCATGAATACTCAGCTCCCATGCCACAAGCTTCTCATGCCAAGCCATAATATTTATCTATAAGCAACTATTGGTTTTGTTGGTGAAGAAAGCCAAGGTGTTTCCAAAGGCTCCATGAACCTTTCGAAGCACTCTTGGGTCTGATTCTTGAACTCAGACACAAGAGGCAATTCCAGCCATTTGCTCTTTATAGCAGCCCAGGCCCATCTTTAGCTGCTGGAACGAAAAAGCCCCCACACATCTTTAACCTTCAACCGTCTAATGCCATCAATCCAAAATCACCAGAACCCAATTAAGCCTCTTTCTAACAAAAGACTCCACATCAAGTTTAAGAGTTCTCCCTTAATCACTAAAGTTTTGATATTATTACATCAACAAAATCTTTGGAAAAGTACAGAACCTACTCTGTACTTCATGATTTATCTCAGTTGTTTTTATGTGAAAGACAATTGTGGCAGTGAAAGCCATTGTTTTGTTTTACCTTTTTTATAACATATGATTGGTGAGGTAAATAAAATATGACCATTCTCCAAATTCTCTGCTTGCTCAAGAATATACCTTGCTAACTCCATTCCATTGAACACATTGGAAAGCACTATTGTTACCTCCTTAAGCAGATCGGTAAAATTCAGGTTTTGGGATTTCCAGTACTTCCTATTACATCCGCGTGCCTCAAAAGGCAATATGCAAATCAACAAAAAAAATTCAAAAGTACCAAAACAAGGATTTCTCTGAAAATAAAGAAGGGAAGATGTTATTCCCGAACTATAACACGACCTGCCTACAGTTGATGATGTGCACATGAGGGTCATACAATGCTTTAGAAACAATACTTTGAGCCATAAAATATCTTTCTTGCCAGACAACTACTTCAATATGCTCCTCATTTGTGAAACGGTAAAATGTGTTGTGCATTTTTTTGAGAGAGGGAGAGAGAGAGAGAGAGAGAGAGAGAGCAACCTAGATGTAACTTACTTTAGGTTTATGGAAGAGTGAGGAAATGTCAGAGTCTATGGGCAAAGTATTCAAAGTAGGCATTCCTCTCAGAAGAGAGACCATAGCTGGGACTAGGTCGTCACTCAAGCTCCCAATATGCATACCCAAGTAAGAAATATTATCGAATTGTGCAGGCATGGAGCCTTCCTTGAACAGAACCTGCGATAGTATAGAGGCCAACTCTTGAACAGAAAAATTATGACCACTCAAACATCCTATGAGAGAGTAGAGAAACAAAGTTGAGCAAAAAGCAATATATCATCAATTACTCAAATACTCAAGGCCATATCATGCTCCTACATTCATTTGTCAAATCAATTGCTTCTTAAATTTGAGTAAGGTTTATCCTTTGAGATGAGAGAGGTGAGGGAGAGAAGAGAAACAATGAAACAAATTTGATCTACAGAAAATGCATAACGCAAAATGTCTTACTTTTGCCAAAAGAGAATATTTGTCTGCAGGGTAGTGCATTTTACCTTAGTGATGTCGTCACTTAGATAAAGAACTTTAACCCTACATATACTGCAGAGAAACTCAATTGCATGGTCAATGTCATCGGCATCTGCCTTACGCCTCAAAAAAATCTCCGCCTTTTCTAAACACATTAGTTTCCCAAGATTTTGGCGCTTCAATAAATTCCCAACCCATTTGAAATATTTGAGACTTGGAGCATAAATATTCAGTGAACTGCTGCCATGTTAAAGAAATCCCCACTCTATATGTATATCAAGTTTATCACCTGAGATGTTAAGTTGGCAGAGGTCACTGTAATGAGACACAAACCTAAATTATTCCAAAGATGAGTTTTCAATGGAGATATTTTCTGTCTTAACATTATTAAGCTGCAATTGCTTAATGCATTTGCAGAAACTTGAGATCAATTTGGAGAACCCCTCATCTATTCTAACACTAATCAAGCTTAAGTGTTGGAGATTAGTGGAACCGGAAAAGGAGGGCACTTTAAGAACCGTATACAAGTCCACCAATAGAGACCTCAAAGATCCACAAAGAAAGATGCAAGATGGCAATTCCATCATAGGCATATCTGTTTTCGTTATTTCTAACTAAAGATCAAGCACTACAACATTACACCTTTCTGCAGTGTGGATCCATGTGATCACTCGGAAAATCTCATCACACAAGGTTGAACATAGATTCAAACATATGCGAAAGTGCTGTATCTTGTTATCCCCGCGATGAATCAAGAACCTTTCAAAAGAATTCAGCATGTTTAACTGCTCCTGCTTGTTTGAATACCATGACCAAAAATCTAATGACAGGGATGAGAGATAAAGCCCTCTGAACCTTTTGGACACACTGCCTACTCGAATGAGTTGTTTAAAATTGAAAAAAGAAAGAATTTGATGAGCAACTTCATCTGGAAGATTACTGAACCTGTCTATTATACTGTCAGAACAAGGTACTTGAGCTTGGGAAATTGCAGTAGCCAATAACTTATGCTTGTGTTCCATGACACTAACTTATACTTACCCAAAATAGATTCAGCGAAAAGAAAGAAAAAAATATTAATTCCACCTCGTGAACTCTGAAATTTTACTTCGATGATCAAAATATTTATTTTTATTCCTTACTTTCCAACATATTCTCAGCAACGTGTGAGCCCAAGAAAGATCAAGAGGAAGTGAAGTGAGAGATATGTGGAATAGGAGAGGATGTAGTCCGCACTGAAATTTTGGGCGCGAAAATCAAACCGTATACCAGAAGCATGACTCTGTTAACTTCCTGGGTCAGACCCCGAAAACCCACTAAGTTCTCTAATCCATTTGGTCTTCTTTCATGTTTAGGTTGGGCTCCCTTTGGGCCTTTACATTTGGGTTTTTTTTAATGAAAAATTACTTGGAGACCTTTTTTTGGGGATCTAATTTACCAAAATAATCAATCCACAATTCATAATCTGGAATAAGAGCATAATCTTAGTTAAAAGATTCACAGCCTGAATACAATCACGCGATACAAAAAGAGGAAAATTATAGAAACAGATGCAGTAGCAACCCTGCTCCTTAGCAACAACGACGTGGATTTGAGACCCAAAAAAACAAAATAAATGTAAGTGCATAAAAAAGAGAAAAAACAAAGGACATTTGGGCTAAGCCAATATTAAGGCCCATTACGAAATAAACCAAATTAAGGTAGACGAGTGAAAAACTACTCTTGGGCCTAACCACAATCAGACCATGTCATATCTGAGATTCGTAAAATTCGACAACAAAATCGACGATTGATGAAGGCCACCGATAAGAAAATGACAAAAGCCACCGACAACGAGAGATAAAAATAAAAACATAGAGAGAGGAACAAACAAACTGAAAAAGAGAGAAACGGAGAAAGTGGAAAAAGATAGGAGAGAAAAGAAAAGAGAGAAAGAAGAAGAAGAAAGGAGAGGAAAAAAGAGAAGGAAAGAAAAAAAAAACTTGGACACCTTACGTTTTGTTTTCTGTGTTTTTTTTTTAAATTATGACAAACATTTGGAACTACAATATAGATGATTATTATGTGGGTTTTTTTTTTTCCCGTCAAATATAAATGTTGAACCCTATAATCCTTGAGCATCACTCACGGGCCCAAAACTTGCCTTGTACAAATATAAAACAGTATTAAAAGAACTTAATACAAGGAATCTTTTATTCATATTCCTTAATTGTGATTCGATATAGAGACATGATGAATTGGGTTTCGTGCTCTTTTTCTTTTTAGTGCTAGTCATTGTGAGTTCACATCTGTAGTGGGTGACCTGTCGGCTTCTCATCACTACAAAGACTTTCAGCTGACTTGGATGCAGCTGCATATGTTTTTTTTTCCTTGGGTCGTAAGCTACATATGTTACATTCATGGTCACCGTCAACGTCATGTTGCGTTGATGGTGAAGTTTCCAATAATTCTCTCATTCCTAGTTAGTAGTGTTGCTTTTTAGAGATGAGCACGGTACGATTCGGCTGCTTTATTAAGGGGAAGGGGCCCTCCTAGTTAGGGTAATATTTCTTTTGTTTTGGTGGGAGACGAACTTTCCATGTTTTATCACATGTTTTGGGACATGTGTCACTTGATCGGGTTTTCATGGTACACTTTTGTGGGTCTGCTCTTTTTTGTTGGCTCTTGAGGAGGAATTTGGGGAGCTGCACTGCATGGTTTCTTCCCTCGTAAGGCTGTTGGATGGCAACTTCCCTTTTGCCGAAGCAGCAAATAATGGAGAAGTAATAATTAAGCAGAAAATAAAAAGTAGCTTCATTTGCTTTTCTGGTGACCTAGAAAAAGACTTTAAAGCAACAAAAGTAGGATAAGGATCCTAGGAAGGAATCATATCAATTTGAAATCTAAGAAAGTAGATTGAAGATAAAAAGTAACTTATATGGTCCAAATGAAAGATATCCCTTCCAACTGCATGCATTATATGGTCAAAATCAAAGATTAATGGACAATAATTCAGCAACGACCTTGAACAGTAAGTCAATAAGATAAAGAAAACACAACAGAAAAGAATCGTCCTAAAAATCAACAGACGACTACTAAACATCGATCATCAGTATTCACTCCAATTCATGCTCATTCCAATTCAAGTTAGTAAACGTGTCATAAGTAAAATACACAATAATGAGAAGACACATACACTCTAAATTATCTCTCATATGAATCATCGATAGACTTTCAATAGGCTTCGAATTTTCTTTGTTTATTTTATTTTTTTTTCTCAATATACTTTTGGTGCCTGAACTTTGGCTATTTTTGAATCTAGCATCTAAATTATAATTTGTCACAATTTTTCTTTTGGAATACGATATGCTAAATTACTCTAATGTATATGGAGGAGGTCTAACTAAGGTGCAAAAGGGCAAACACGTTGTCTTGATCAATTGCCGTAACCCACATATGCTAATTTGTCACAATTTAGTTTATAGCTTCAATCGGAATGTTTGATATCTCATATTAATTTTGCCTGTGTCTCCCTTCCTTATTATCATAGAGGACAATTATAATGAATTAAATGCAAGTACGTACGAAAATTTATGGAGTCAGACCTTTGAATTAATCCAATAACACATATAATTAACTATTTAAACCCTCACTCATACTCCTTTTTATGCCACATTGAAGTAACCCCAAGGTTTTTATGCCATGTGTGATTCAAAAACTAATTGCAAAACGAACTCATGGCAACATTTTTAAAACTCTGTGTCTTCCCAATTTCTCCGTATGGGATTTAAATTTATACTCTCAGTATTGGCATCACCACAAGAAGAAATTTTTTTAAGAAAATACTTGTCATCTATTTTCCATTGGCTCTAAACAACCAATACTTCAAGTCTTTGTTCAACTATGACAATCATTAATTAGAAACTACACCATAGATGATTATGATGTGTTTTTTTTTTCATCAAATAGAAATGTTGAACTCATACTTTTTCCTCTCTTTTTCTTTTTCCTCTTTATTTGGAAGGGACGGTCTTATGCCATGGACAATCAGAATCAGGGCTATAGCCCAAGTGAGATTCCCAACCCCCCTCCCTTTTTTTTTATTTTTTATTTATCTATAGTATTAGTTAGTATATATGTTTAAAGTTTAGCCTAGTTCAAAATCTAACAACTCACCTTAAGGTTAATCTAGCTCATCCCATTTTGAAATTTTGGGTTGTCTCGGCTATTTAATTTTTTTGGATGAAGGGTCTGTTCCTGCTTGGAAGACAACAATGGCAACTAGAAATCATCTTACCTTTACTTGTAAGACTCGAGAGTTCTAATGAACTTCGTAAGACCCGGTTCCTTTTGAAAACTTGCCCTTTCACACATGTGATAAAAAAATAAATAAATAAAAACAGAACCATCTCTAAACTCTTGAGCAACTCAAGGGCCCCAAAACTTGGCCTTTTCCACTCTTTTTCCTAGAGAGAGAGAGAGAGAGAGAGAGAGAGAGAGAGAGAATTTCTCAAAATTTATTGATAAGAAGAAACTAAAAGAGAAGTGGTAATTTGAATACAAGGAATCTTGATTCTTATTCCTTATTGTGATTGGATATAGGGACATAATGAAGCGGGTTTCGTGCTTTTTCTCTTTTTCTTTTTAGTGCTAGGCGGTGTGAGTTCATATCTGTGGTGACCCGTCTCATCATTACAATGACTTTCAGCTGACTTGCATGCAGCTGCATATATATTTTTTTCGGCCGTAAGCTACATACGTTATATTCATGGTCACCGTCAACGTCATGTTGAGTTGATGGTGAAGCCTCCAATAATTATCTCCTTCCTAACTAGTAGTGGTTCTTTGAAAAATCAAAATAACTGTGACTTAATAATACAAGGAATCTTGATTCCTATTCCCTTAATATATATATATATATATATATATATATATATGTATATGTGTAGAGAGAGAGAGAGAGAGATAATGAAGTGGGTTTCGTGCATGCCTGACTTTGAATAGTACTAGTCGTTTTATGATGACCCATCAAAGACTTCCAGCTGACCCGTATTATCTCACTGTCATGTTGATTGTTCATCATAGGGAATCAGCAAGTGATCGACTTTTGTGATGATGCGTTCGGCTGCTTTAGTTAGGTTAGGTGGAAGGCAATATTTCTTTGTCTAGAACTTTGTTTTTATTTTTTGGGCTATTTGTCGTCTTGCGGGGGAATTTGGGGAGCTAAGGACAGCTAGCATGGTTCTACAAGGTCCTCTTTCAATAGGCTAAATTCCTTTAACAAAAGCAAAATCAGAACCCTAAACCCTAATGTACTAGGAGCACTAGCTGACCAAAGAATTTTGTAGCAGAAGTGCAATTTTGAAAGGCTAAAAGATTTATTAAAAAAATAATAAAAAAACAGACATATTATGAATAAGTTTGAATTGGATTTGAACTTACTTTGGAAGCTTGATCCATACAATATTTTCTTTCTTGGCATAACACTTGATCAATGAATTAGTTTTTATAAAAGACTAGAGTTCTCTAAAATAAAAATAAAAATAAACCAAAAAAATTAACAGACTTGGTGGTGGAGACGTAAATTTTTTATTTATGAATTTGATGATTTTATATACTTGGATTGGTGAGAATCTCTCAAAAAGGAACTTTCTTTTTTCAAAAGCAAAATCTTTTATTTTTTTGAAAAAGCAAAATCTCCTTAATATAGAAGGAGTTTCCTCCTTTTCCGTCTATAGTACGAATCCTTTTTCTTTCTTTTTTTTCTCTGGTCCAAAACGATGTCATTTTGGCCATGGATTTTTAAAAATCAACTAGACTGAGTGGAGGTACAAGGTACAACTTTCTGCACCTGCAACGCTTTCTCCGGCGAGGGGAGGTGCAACTGCACCTCCTTGCGCCTTGATCGGTGCATAATTACATATCTTTTTGTACCCTTCTAACTTATGATTTTGTTATGTTTTTGAGTTAAACTTGTGTTTTTAATAAGTTTTGTGTTTGTTTCAGTGTAATAAGCTTGAGACTCATTAAATGCATTTTGGAGACAAATTAGCCCAAAACGGTGTCTGCAGATCATTCAATTTCACGGATTAACCTGTACTTGCTCAAGAAGAACCAGATAATGAGCCATACATCATTGAAAAGATACGGAAGTCTAGTTTCCGTACCATTTTACGGTTCATGATTCTGAGTCTTCTAGAGGAAGTTATACATGATCTAGTAGCTCAAGGTCAAAATTCGGCAGCATCTGCGTTATTGGGCCACAAATGACATTTGAAGGTCTTCCCAATTTTTCCTTGAGTTAGGCTGCATATGCTTGGAAAGATAAGACAAAGGGCCTGAAGATCCATATTTTTCCAGAATTTTATGAATGTATTAACAAGCCCAAAACGAACCCAAAAGAATGAGTTTCTAATTACAAGCACTATCTAGTGGGAATTGTTGGTGAAGTGCACTAGCCAAAAGAATGAGTTTCTAATTACAAGTGCTATCTAGTGGGAGTTGTTGGTGAAGTGCACTAGCCAAAAGAATGAGTTTCTAATTACAAGTGCTATCTAGTGGGAGTTGTTGGTGAAGTGAACTAGCCAAAAGATAAGTTTTTAATTACAAGTGCTATTGGCATAAACCATATTCAATTCAAATATTCCCCTTCCATTCTCCCTATAAATAGCACTCCAATTCTAAACACAACATTCATTCACAATTCATCTCATTCACTTCATCCTTCCACAAACACTCCATTCATCCCCAAAACACCAAAATAGCTCCAACAAGCCTCCATTCCAATTCCCTACGAATTTCCTCTTTCTTTTCCATCACCACTCACCCACACTCATCCCAAATCACCTCTTTAGTTGCCATACTCTAGATGTGAGGAAGCTCTTGGGGCAGCATTAGACGTGGAGAAGCACTTGGAGAAGCCTTGGACACCACAAACAACTTCAGAAACGGGTTTTTCTACTCTTGTTGCATTCATTATGTTTTCTTATTTCTGTTTAAGTTTCATTTCCATTATGAGTAGCTAAATTCATAACTAGGGCTTCGATGTAACCTAACATGAATATTCTGGGTTTATAAGTTGAAGTTTTGAGTTTCAAGTTTGATTCATGATTCATGTTCTTATTCATTATGCTTATCAGTTAATATGCTTGTTTGGATGATTAATCACCATTAGAACTTGTTTATTAGCTATCTTGGTTTAAATCAAAAGTAGACACCATGCTTTGATTCGAATTGAACTATGAATAAGAAAAGTATGTATGGACATTCGACAACAGGGATTAGATACATGCTTGGTTGTTTAAATTGTTCTTCTATGCTTAATGGGTTCCTAATGCTTAATTTAGGTTAGACAACAAATGATCAAGTTAGGGAATTAGGAACACAAGGTTAGGACCAGACACCATGGCCTAATCATACTTTAACTAGAATCAATCTTTGAATCCGAATTAGACTTGTCACTTAACTAATTTATAACCCAGAATTGAATTGTTATGGTGAGCAGAATTGTGGTTGAAGACCAAGGAGAAGCTGTATTACCATTGAATGAGACTTTTCCAGATGAACAACTATATGTTGTCCAAGTCAAAGAGCCATGGTATGCTGATTTTGTTAATTATCTTGCTTGTGGTGTTCTTAGAAATGATCTAACTTATCAGGACAAGAAGAAGTTCTTTTCCGTGGTGAAACATTATGTCTGGGATGAACCTTTCTTATTCAAGCATTGCCCAGATCAACTCATTAGAAGATGTGTTCCAGAAGAAGAACAAGAAAGCATCCTTAGGCACAGCCACGAATTGTCTTGTGGAGGCCACTTTGGAGCTAAGAAAAAGCACTTAAAATTTTGTAATCAGGTTTCTTTTGGCCTACTCTATTCAAAGATGCATTTAATTTTTGTGTTAAGTGTGATAGGTGTCAAAGGATGGGAAACATAAGCCGCAGGAACGAAATGCCATTGAAGAACATACTCTTTGTGGAACTATTCGATGTATGGGGTATTGATTTCATGAGACCATTCCCATCTTCCTTTGGTTATACCTACATACTTGTTGCTGTTGATTATGTGTCTAAGTGGGTGGAAGCCATAGCCACCAAAACCAATGATCATAAGGTGGTGCTGAAGTTCTTGAGGGACAATATTTTCACAAGGTTTGGTACTCCAAGGGCTGTCATTAGTGATGGAGGCAGCCACTTCTGCAACAAGCCATTTGAAGCACTCATGAAGAAGTACAACATCACCCACCGTGTCTCTACACCATATCATCCTCAAACTTCTGGTCAAGTTGAAATAAGCAACAGAGAAATTAAGCAGATCCTAGAGAAGGTGGTGAATAGTACAAGGAAATATTGGGCTGCCAAGCTCAATGATGCATTATGGGCTTATAGGACTGCATATAAGACTCCCATCGGAATGAGCCCTTATCGTCTTGTATTTGGGAAAGCCTGTCACTTGCCAATGGAGCTTGAACACAATGCTTTTTGGGCCATCAAGAAGTTGAATTTTGATCTAGACAAGGCCGGCCATGTTAGAAAGTTTCAGCTCAATGAATTGGAAGAAATTAGACATGAGTCCTATGAGAATGCAAAGCTTTACAAAGAACGTACCAAGAGTTACCATGACAGGAACATTCAACGGAAAGAGTTCAGCAAAGGTATGTCAGTTCTTTTGTTTAACTCACGTTTGCGTCTCTTTTCAGGAAAATTGAAGTCTAGGTGGCTTGGCCCATTCACTGTGGTTAATGTTTCTCCCTATGGAGCTGTGGAGATTCAAAACCCTAAAGATGGCTCGACTTTCAAAGTAAACGGACAACGTTTAAAGCCATTCTATGAGGGAGTGTCAGTTGGAACTCAAACTGGTCATGTGGTGGATCATCTTCCCTTCGTACAATCAAGTTAGCTAATGGTATAATGTCTTGCCAAGACATTAACTAAGGCGCTTCTTGGGAGGCAACCCATGTGTTGAAGAATAAGGTGCTTGGTAGCGGTCGACCTAATTGCATCAAGAGGGAGTTTCTCTAATCCTTTATCTTAAATTTTTCCCCTTATTATTTACATGTTCTCACTCATCTTTGTTATGCTTTAACATTGAGGACAATGTTCAATTTAAGTTTGGGGGTAGGGATTGACAATTTTGTGGTGGAGTTAAGTTGTGTGAGCCTTGTTTTGCTTAGTATAATTTTGTTCAATGTCTTGCAAGCCTATTAAAAATATATATATATATATATATAATAATAATAAAAAAATTATAAATAAATAAAAAAGAAAAGATTTTTCATATGAGTTGACTTATGGTAACTCCAATGAGCACCTCTATTAATACAGTGTCTAGGAGTTCTTTAGGCGACACCTTCGGTGTCTAAGAAGTTTGGTTTTTAAGAAGGACCATTGTGACCTCTCCAAACTTCCCGGATCCCCTGGCTGTGTTTTCTGAGGTTCTTAATTGGTAATCCGTGAGTCACTTGTATATTCGTATGTTTTTAAAATAAATTTTTCTCTTTCTTTTTCTTATTTTTGAAGTTTATGTTTCTTTTATATGTGAATGTTTATTAGTGGCTGGATATTAAGTTATTGTGGACTGCCAAACACTGAAACACTACCCACATTAACCCTAAAATTAACTCTCCATCTTTTAGTTTATCTAGCCGCCCTCTAACCCCTGAACATCTAAACTTTCTCTTCCTCCCGAATCAAACTTTCTCCAAATTGTTGCTTATTGTAGATCTTGTCAATGGAGAAACTCCAGGAGGCCGTCAGTGGAAAGCTCAAGGAGAAGGAGTCCGAATTGAGCATGGTGAAGGTGCCTAGCCCAATGGTTTTGTTGAGCTCACTGCCAGCTATCCCACCAGAAGATCGTAAGGGAAAGGATACCATTGTGCAACGGGTGTTTGAGGTGATTGAGGTGCTCGTGGTTGTGTTTGCCATGGATCCCTCAAAAGTTACCATAGATGCCTTTCTGTTTCATAGAGGTAGGGTGATAGAGGAAATTGAAGACATGATTCCAAATTGGGATCTGGATTGTGGATTAGAAGAGATGCAACTTGCGGCGCTGGCACATTGTCTAGATACTTAGAGGGTATATCTGCTAGATAGGAGGTTTGTGGCAAGAACTGTTGTGTTGAGCAGTCATATGTATTGTACAGGTAACATCCGAGTTGAGTTTGATATTTACTTAAGTGTGCTTAACGAGTTTGACTTCCAGTTAGGGTATATGACCACAAGGCTCAGAGACTTCATGGAGCAGGTGATAGATGGAGCCCAATCTGATTCTTCTGATTCGGACCCTTCGGAAAGTGAGTCAGAAGAAGAGCCATGGGTGAGCTCAGCCATCGATAGCATTTTGAGAAATGCTATGTTTGAAGGATGAACCGTGCAGTGCCAGGTTACCCTTAATCCCTGTTTTCTGTTTTCTTATATGCTTTCACATTGGGGACAATGTCCAATTCAGGTCTGGGGGTATTAATGGAGGTTTTCAATTTTTTGTTCATTTGTGTTTTCAATTTTCAATTTTTGTTCATTTGATTTGTGTTTTCAATTTTTGTTCACTTGTATTTCAATTTTTTTTTTCCATTTGTGTTTTCAATTTTTGGTCATTTGTGTTTCCAATTTTCGTTCACTTGTTACTAATTTTTTTTTTAGAATGTCATACAACCAATGCTATGGAGCTGCCATTGAGATTTTCATATCAAACATTTTACACTTCACAAAGCTTTTGCTCTTAGAATTCTGGTAGCTAAAGTACCATGCTCAGATTCTTGAAGGAGAATAGTGGAGACTACCCTAGTGAGCTATTTCGAGCCTAATTGCCTTCTTGAGAGGGTTTAAAGTGTTTCTATTCCTCATCTCTACTTATTTTCTTCAATTCACTCTAAATGATCTCATTATTCCATTTTGATTGAATACTAAGGATGATTCTCTTTGCAGATATCAGGTGCATGCTTTCACTCATGAATGAACTCATTGAAGTGATGCTAGGCTATGTGTGTATAACCATTCTTTGTGCTTTCTTTTCACCCTACCCATTTGTGTGTTCCATCAGCTCTGTTGCAGCCAAACACTTCAAGCCATTTTCTTCTATCACCCTTATAATTCCCCTAACTTTATATCTCAATCTGAGATATTTAAACCTATTATAGCCATACCCTATAGCTTAGAAATATACCAAGGTATGCCAAGATAAAGTTTGAGCAAGGAAGGTGCTGCCCCATGCCTAAATGTAAATTGTTGTGAATCTGTGCAATACAGTTAAAGAAGAAGTAGATCAAGTCAAAAAAAAAAAAAAAAAAAAAAAAAAAAAAAAAAAAAAAAGAGAAAGTGTTTCGATTTGATCTAACTGTGAAATATAAGGTCTATGCCAGATGATGCTATGAAGTTGCAGCCATACCATTCTAAATCAATGATACCTTGCAGATCAACGAAGAATGCAACCTTGGTATGTTCTTAAGTTAATCGTGTTCCTTCCAATTCTTCCATTTCCCCTAACCTTAGCCTTTCATTACAACCTTGTGAAAGACCTAGCTGATCTTTGAGGATATATTCATGGGTGCTGGTATGTATGAGTGTATCTGTATTCTTAGTATTTGATTCCCTTCTTGAGATCTAACCAAATATTGTGCTTCTATTTCATATACTCATTATGCTTGTTTGAGAGAATAAAGCCGTAGGTTCTGAGTGATTGAGTGCTATATGTGAGAATTAGAGTTGAAGCATGTTCTTCCTTCAAGATTTGAGTATGTGTACTTTGAAGCCGTGTGCCTTTGAGCTATAGCTTCCACTTTACACACTTATTGATCATCTATCTTGGCAATTCTATGGTGTTGGAGGTATGATTAAAATTTTCTTTCATTAGTTGTTTTCAAAGTTAATTTTCTAACCTTTTGTTTTGTAGAGTTAGTAAAGCGTTTGTGGGTATCGTTTCTGTTAAACCCTCAGGAGACACAACTCCTCCTACTAGGGATGCTTAGAGGTTTCAAGGCTTGTTGCATGCGCTTAATGCAATCGAGTTACCTACGAAAGTGGTCTAATAAATTTCTCGTTATGTTTTCATCTTTGTTTTCCTTTTGTTTTACTCGAGGACTAGTAAAATCTAGGTTTGGGAGTATTTGATCGGTGCATAATTACATATCTTTTTGTACCCTTCTAACTTATGATTTGGTTATGTTTTTGAGTTAAACTTGTGCTTTTAATAAGTTTTGTGTTTGTTTCAGTGTAATAAGCTTGAGACTCATTAAATGCATTTTGGAGACAAATTAGCCCAAAACGGTGTCTGCAGATCATTCAATTTCACAGATTAACCTGTACTTGCTCAAGAAGAACCAGATAATGAGCCATACATCATTGGAAAGATACGGAAGTCTAGTTTTCGTACCATTTTACGGTTCATGATTCTGAGTCTTCTAGAGGAAGTTATACATGATCTAGTAGCTCAAGGTCAAAATTCGGCATCATCTGCGTTACTGGGCCACAAATGACATTTGAAGGTCTTCCCAATTTTTCCTTGAGTTGGGCTGCATATGCTTGGAAAGATAAGACAAAGGGCTTGAAGATCCATATTTTTCCAGAATTTTATGAATGTATTAACAAGCCCAAAACGAACCCAAAAGAATGAGTTTCTAATTACAAGCACTATCTAGTGGGAGTTGTTGGTGAAGTGCACTAGCCAAAAGAATGAATTTCTAATTACAAGTGCTATCTAGTGGGAGTTGTTGGTGAAGTGCACTAGCCAAAAGATAAGTTTTTAATTACAAGTGCTATTGGCATAAACCATATTCAATTCAAATATTCCCATTCCATTCTCCCTATAAATAGCACTCCAATTCTAAACACAACATTCATTCACAATTCATCTCATTCACTTCATCCTTCCACAAACACTCCATTCATTCCCAAAACACCAAAATAGCTCCAACAAGCCTCCATTCCAATTCCCTACGAATTTCCTCTTTCTTTTCTATCACCACTCACCCACACTCATCCCAAATCACCTCTTTAGTTGCCATACTCTAGATGTGAGGAAGCTCTTGGAGCAGCATTAGATGTGGAGAAGCACTTGGAGAAGCCTTGGACACCACAAACAACTTCAGAAATGGGTTTTTCTACTCTTGTTGCATTCATTATGTTTTCTCATTTCTGTTTAAGTTTCATTTCCTTTATGAGTAGCTAAATTCATAACTAGGGCTTCGATGTAACCTAACATGAATATTTTGGGTTTATAAGTTGAAGTTTTGAGTTTCAAGTTTGATTCATGATTCATGTTCTTATTCATTATGCTTATCAGTTAATATGCTTGTTTGGATGATTAATCACCATTAGAACTTGTTTATTAGCTATCTTGGTTTAAATCAAAAGTAGACACCATGCTTTGATTCGAATTGAACTATGAATAAGAAAAGTATGTATGGACATTCGACAACAGGGATTAGATACATGCTTGGTTGTTTAAATTGTTCTTCTATGCTTAATGGGTTCCTAATGCTTAATTTAGGTTAGACAACAAATGATCAAGTTAGGGAATTAGGAACACAAGGTTAGGACCAGACACCATGGCCTAATCATACTTTAACTAGAATCAATCTTTGAATCCGAATTAGACTTGTCACTTAACTAATTTATAACCCAGAATTGAATTGTTATGGTGAATCGAATGCCCTAGTCTCCCAATCTATTTTCCAACCTACAAACATACTCTTTACTACATTTGCTCACTTTGCTTTTGTTTGAAACTTCGTTTTTCCTCATTTGTTCAACAATTACAATCACTCTTGCTTTAAATTCTGTTTTAGACTTAACCTCCTACTTTCTTGAATTTGGTAATCTAAGTACATAACTAATTTTAACTTCTCAGTCCTCGTGGGTACGACCTCGTACTTGTCTTGCTATACTACTAATTGGCCCGTACAATTGCGAGTTAACATTTTTAACAAACACGCCTCTATAGACCCGCCAATGACTAGGAGGGGAATCAAACTCAGCGGTAAAGGGGCGAGCACATTGCTGGACTAACTCCTTAAAACTGAGGATCCTCCTCAAAACAAATCGAGTTTTGAGACTTGGGGAAAACTCACACACAGGTACCGTGGGGGTTTGAACCCAAGACCAATTGGGAGCACATCAAAGGCACGAGCCAATCCAACTAACACTTCATTGGTTCCTTTTGAATTCTTTTGACCCTTTTTTCTTTTGGAATTTGGCAAGTGTAAGAGTCTCATTTGTTGTGAGGAGGAGCTCCTCCTTAGTTTTAAGGAGCCAAGGTGCACTCTTTAATTTATGAGCATGGCTTGGCTCCTTAAAATTATGGAAAAACTCCTCCTTAAAATCAATGGGGTTTTGACACTTGTCAAATTTCATTAACAATGACAAAGTTTCAACAAAAAAGAATATTCAAATAATTTGATACGTATCAAAACCACATTGGTTGTAAGGAGGGTTCAATTAAGTGGAGGGACACATGTCAAAATTTTGGATAGGTGACAAAAAGGGTACAAAGAATTTGGGTACAGCAGATCTGAAGTCTCTCTTACAATTGTAGTGCGTAAGCTTTGATTTATTAGACTTTTCACTTCCTCCGTGTATAAATTTTCTTCCACATCTATTTTCTGCACTTATTTAAATTCCTTGTTAATCTATTACAGTCTTCTTCAAGATTTTCAGCCGAGAAAATTAATAATGACAGAAGATAACCATGCAATTGGGATCGATCTGGGGACAACTTATTCGTGCGTGGCAGCGTGGCAGGCTGATCATGTAGAAATCCTGGTGAACGATCATGGTAACAGAACAACTCGATCTTATGTTACATTCACTGATAGTAAGAGGTTGGTAGGAGATGAAGCATTTAACCAAGTGGGGAGGTTCCCCGCCAACTCAATCTTCGGTAAGATTAAAATGATATGATCAGTTATACTTAATCGTTTATTTGTTTCCTTCCTCACATAATAATCTAAAAATGATTTTACAGATGCAAAGCGGTTAATTGGTAGGAGATTTAGTGAAGAAACTGTTCAAAATGATATCAAGTGCTGGCCATTCAAGGTCATTGAAGGTCCTGCTGACAAGCCCTTGATTGTGGTTAACCACAAGGGTGAAGAGAAAAAATTTGCTGCTGAAGACATCTCTTCCATGGTTTTGGCAAAGATGCGGGAGATTGCCGAGTCCTACCTTTGCTCAAAGATTTCAGCAAAAAATGCAGTTATCACTGTCCCCTCTTACTTCAACGACTCGCAGCGCCAGGCTACAATAGAGGCTGGCAAACTAGCGGGATTAAATGTGCTGCGTATTATCAACGAACCAACTGCTGCAGCCATCGCTTATGGAATCGACAAGAAGGCCGGTTGGTTTAACAAAAGAAATGTGATGATATTTGATTGGGGTGGTGGTACGTTGGATGTGTCACTACTTACCATAGGCCATGGCGTCTTTCACGTGAAGGCCACTGCCGGAGATACTCACCTTGGCGGTGAAGACTTGGATAACAGAATGGTGAACTACTGCGTCGAAGAATTCAAGACAAAACAGAACGTGGACATTGGTGGAGATGCCAAAGCTCTTCGGAAGGCCAAAACTGCGTGTGAGAAAGCCAAGAAGGCACTTTCGTTTTCCTTTGACACTGATATTGACATTGACTCTTGGTATAAGGGTGAAGATTTTCATACAACTTTTACCCGCGACAAATTCGAAGAACTGAACAAGGACATCTTCAACAAGTGCATGGAGCCTGTGAACAAGAGTTTGGAGGATGCCAAAATGGACATAAGCGAGGTCGATGACGTTGTTCTTGTTGGTGGGTCTTCTAGAATCCCCAAGGTTCAAGAGCTATTGCAGGAGGTTTTCAAGGGTAAGGAGTTGTGCAAGAGCATTAATCCTGATGAGGCCGTGGCGTATGGAGCCGCTGTTCAAGCTGCAGCCTTGAGTGGGAATGTAACCGGGAAGCTTCAAGACTTCACTCTCTTAGATGTCACCCCTCTATCACTTGGGTTGGAGACTAAGGAACGTGATAGTTCCAGGTTATACATGAATGTTGTGATTCCAAGAAACTCAAGAATTCCGGTGAGGAAGACAACACGTGTAACTACTGTTGAGGACTACCAAGAGTCTGTTACCTTCCCGATTTATGAGGGTGAAAGTAAAGTAGCCAAAAATAATAATTTTTTAGGTGAATTCACCCTCCATGGCATTCCTCCGGCTCCCAAGCGTGTTCCCAAGTTCACTGTTTATTTTGATATGGACGCCAATGGAGTTTTGAGTGTCTCTGCTGAGGATATGTCCACTGGCCAGAAGAAAGGGATCAAAATCAAGCGTGACAGAACAAAGTAATTCTTTAAGGGAATATTAAGGATTAAGATAGCATCTACTATGAAGTAATTATTTTCTTTGATTTCATGTTTAAGTACAATATCGTTAAGGGAAGTCAATGTGAACTTCTTTTGCTTGTGCATTCCGTGATTTGCTGGTTTTTTTTCTTGTTTTTATTTTTTATTTTTATAAATTCTCTGGGTTGGGGTGTGGGGGAGTGTGCTTGTATAATACTTGCCTGATTTATACCGCACACATCTTATAATTAAAAACATATTTCTTCCCACAAACATTCAAGAGAGCTTCAGTTTTTATTTTTGATTAAATTTGTGTGTCTTGCTCCTTATAATCATCAAGGAGATTTGTTATAACGGTGTACAAAATTTTAATTTGGTACATATTACAGACACAAGAAAATAATTTATAGATTAAATTAGGGTAATTTATCTTTTTTTTTTTTTTTTTTTACAAACGATAGAAACATATTTACAGGGTAATTTTATAACAGGTCAACAGATTCACACAACTGTCCAATACACCCACAATAAATCACAACTAGATATCAAACTCATCATCACAAATATATATCAACCTCACCTCATCCACAGTTTATGTGAGTTGAACCTAAGATCTCTTCCAATCAACTGAAGATAAATACCAGTAAATTTTAAAAGCCAGTTAGATTAAGGCAAACTATTATTATTATAGTCCATGAACACCATCAATTCGCTTTTACACAGCTAAATGGAAATAATATATCCACTTACTCAATTATTAAAATCCATTCTCTCTCACTAAGAATATGGAATCGCAGCATGATTGGATGAGGAGATATGAGTGGCACAACCTTTCTTCCTACTCTGAATGGAGTATTTCAATGAAGTTCTTTACTTGACCCCAAAAGAGAAAAGAAAAATTCTTCCTCGCAACACACACAGATAAGTGACCATGCAGCTCCAAAAAAATTTATTTTATTTTATCTCTTTGTTGGAAAATATTTTATTCATATTCATTCCCTTGGAAGTTGGAAGTAGTCGACTTATTTACCAGTTATGTCTTGACACATGTGCAGAAATTGTTCCTTATGTGTTTTCAGTGAGTCATTTTTTTATATATGTCAAACTAAGGTTTTGGGAAATTGTTCCTCTTTGTTTATGCGTTCACCCAACAATACCTTAATATTGTAAAAAGACAATCATATTTCTTTTGTTTCGCCTACTAAATTTTTCAAGCATTTAAATCTGTTCTTTCATTATTATTTTTATTTATTCAAGAGTACTACTAAAAATCTTTGTAGTTAAATTGAAAATAAATTTGCATTTTAAGGCCAAAACCAAATTACTTAATTTTTTGCCCCAAACTAATACCATTTATCTAAATTATACGGAAAAGTTTAGTTGTGCTAGTAAAGAAATAAATAAATCGTGGAGAGTAGGTACCATAGTGGCCTCCCCTTTCCCCTCTGCTTGAAACCCAGGTTCGAAACTCCAAGAGTTTTCTTTCCTCCCAATGTGACCCAAAAATAATTAAATAAATAAATCGTGTCTGAGTGGCAGAAATCATTGCCACTCAATTGCCTCATGGGAAGGGAGACTTGGGAATGGGAAATCAATTGCTCTCCCATGTTTGGTAAGTCTATGTATGAGAAATCATTGCCTGGCTCATGGGAAAGTAGGGGGAAAAGTGAAGTCATCCTCCCAATTTTTTTTGTTTTCCCTCTTCATAGGAAAGTTTGGGAAAATGAGTTAACATTAAATACATATTTTTTATGACCATTTTATCTCCATTAACAATTTAGAATTACAATATATCATTAAAAGTGATATTGCTCGGTCACTTTCCTAGCATTACCAAATATGGGAAAGGAATCTTCAGTTCCCATTCCTTGGGGAATGACATGAGAAATGATTTCCCCTCAAATTCATTCCATGAACCAAACGGGGCTTAAGGATAATATGAGTTTAGGTTTTTGACAAATAATTTTTTAAATGAGTATATAACAATTTCACAAATTATTACTGAACATGATTTACTGTTTTTGTTCTGGAAAAATGTTTTCAAATTAAATTAACATATGCATTCTTAGATATAGGAAATACAAATTTGTTTTCCCGTTTTGCTATATTGTATTAGTTTTGTTATGCATACGATTTTATAGTTTTTCTTGTTTTTATCCTTCATAGCCACTGTCATGGGCATTCATCCTAACCTTTTTAGCTTTCTATCACGACCAGGACTTTCCAGCTGCCATTTTTCATTTATCTGTACTAGTCATTGTGACTTTTGCTTTTTGGTTTTTAAATATCGGGAGAGTGACTTTTGCTTATGGTGATCCCCTTTGTCCTCATATTTTTTGCTTTCTAATCTATCACGACCAAGACTTCCAGCTGCTTTTGTTATATATTCCATGTATATGATGACAATCGTGTTGATTATTCAAAATGAATCAACAAGGAAGTTGCGCACACTCAAAGACACAGACAAGCAAGACAATCGTGTTATGTTATTGTGCTAAACAAAAAATCCATGAAAACATTAGCTGAGGTACGTGTTTAAAGTAGTGTGTAAATATCAACAATGAATCAAAGTTTCACAAACCCAAACAAATCATAGGCAAATAGAAAGCAATAAAATATAAGATAAAGATTAACCAATCTTAATTAAGTGAGTCAACTCAATTGAAACATGATAATATATTATATGGAGAGTAAGCGAATAAACAAAAGTCACAAACCTAGTTTCCAATCTAATTATAAGAGTAGGAGAAATGGGTGAACATTATGATCCTTATCCATCGCCACATAGTACGATCCAAACCCTATACTTTTCTCGTCTTCATTCATAGATCATTCTTATAAATAAAAAATTAGACAAATTGAACATCATTAAGACACCAATCAGGTATCAGTTGGATTGGCACAGACCTTTAGTATGCTCCTAAGTGCTCCTGAGTTTAAGTCCCCATGGTACTAGTTAAGAGAAACATCATTAAGGCATATAATTATGACCAACATAATAAACAAACATGTGCTAAAAATATGAATATGGTTTGAATACTTTAGGTTAATTTTATTATTCTCCATAAGGAGGTATATATAGGAGTTTACAAGAGTGCTTTATAAGGAAATAGATATAGTAATCAATTAGGAGAATATCTCCTAATTATACAAGGATATGTCTATAGAAAATAAGGAAGTAAATCACCTAATTAATCAATGAAATAAATCTCCATGATTAATTAAGATAGCTCACGCCAATACTCCTCTTCGAGTTGGTGCATACACATCACTAATGCTCAACTTGGTAAGTGAGTTATAAAACACTCGTCCACATACAACTTTTGTTAAGACATCCGCTAATTGATCTTCTGATTTTACAAAAGGTAGACAGATGATCTTGTTCTCAATTTTTTTCTTTGATGAAATATATATCCACCTCAACATGTTTAGTTCGATCATGTTAAACTGGATTATGAGCAATATTGATAGCTGACTTATTATCACAATGTAACTCCATTAGCTTTTCTAGTTTAAAACCCAATTTTGTCAAGAGTCTTCTGATCCACAATAATTCAGAAACTCCTTGAGCCATTCCTCTATACTCTGCTTTTGCACTAGACCGGGAAACCACATTTTATTTTTTACTTAGCCAGGTGACAAGGTTACCTCCAACGAATGTAAAGTATCATGATGTAGAGCGTTTATCTGTAATGGAACCAGCCCAGTTAGCATCTGCATATCCAACAACTTCAAGATTTCCATTCTTTGAGAACATTAGTCCCTTTCTAGGGGTTGACTTTAAGTATCTAAGATCCGATCAATTGCATTCCTATGAGAAACACTAAGAGTATAGATAAACTGACTAACCACACTTAACTGCGTATGCAATATTTGGTCTTGTGTGTGACAAATATATCAACCTACCACCAAGGCGTTGGTATTACTCCTTATTGGTAGGCACCCGATCCATATCTTCACACAGCTTGTGATTCATCTTAATGGGCATGATAGTAGGCTTACATCCAAGCATTCCTATTTCAGTGAGTAGATCCATTACATATTTCCTGTGAGACACTTCCTTTGAGACACAAATATAACATTTTTTTGACCTTGCTACTTCAATTCCGAGGAAGTATTTTAGAGCACCTAAATCTTTCATCTCAAATTCTCGAGAAAAATACTATTGTAGCTTCTGTTGTTCTGACCATGTCATCCACATACACAATTAATGCAGTGATTTTTCAGCCATCGAGCTTTAAGAACAGGGTATGGTTTGAATTACTTTGAGTGTATCCAAAAAATTTCATGGACTTAGTAAATCTACCAAACCATGCCCTGTGAGACTGTTTTAACCCATATAATGATTTTTTTTGCTTACAAACTTGATTTTTCTTGTTAGAAGATACATTACATCCTGGCTGTAAATCCATGTAGACCTATTCCTCCAAGACTTCATGTAAGAAGGAATTTTTAACATCGAACTGATATAGTGGCCAATCTAGATTTGCTGCTAGAGATAGTAGGACTCTAATAGTGTTGGTCTTGGTTATTGGGGAAAAGTCTTCTGGTAGTCCACCCCATATCTATGTGTGTACCCATTCGCCACTAGGCTAGCTTTGTATCTTTCAATGGATCCATTTGCTTTGAGTTTCACAGTATAGATCTACCTGCATCCTATCGTATTCTTTCCATGAGGTAAAGGCACGAGCTCCCATATGACATGCTTCTGGATCTCTCACATTTCTTCATTCATGGCTTTTTTCTATTTTGAGTTTTCTATTGCTTCAGTCACACTATTGAGGACATATATATCGACCAACTGTTTCACAAAGTGTACATGTGATTCGGACAATCTGCTTAGAGATATATAATTATTGATGGGATATTTCCATTTAGCTTTAAGATTTGCTTCGTACTGTACTCAAGGTTTGTCACATCCCGAGATTGGCTCTGCAATAGCACGATATTGTCTACTTTGGGCCCCATTCTCTACCCTAACGGTTTAGTTTTTGGGAACTCATGAGCAACTTCCCAGTGGGTCACCCATCTTGGGATTGCTCTAGCCCAAACTCGCTTAATTTCGGAGTTTCCATGACTCCGAAGCCAGTGAGCTTCCAAAAGGCCTCGTGTTAGATGGAGGTGGGCATGTACATATAAAGCATATCACCCCCTCTCCATTGGTCGATGTGGGATGTTATAAGGTTTATCACGATTCTTCCTTTCTGGAAGTTGATATATAGGCTATGTGCCTTCTGAAATCAAATCATCATGGTATATTTCATTAGTGTTATCAGATCCAGGAGAAGATCATACCTGAATGACTTCCTCAGCACGGGATTGGTGTGGTACTACAGTTGTATGTAGGTTCGAAGCGAGAAAAATCTCAAAACACATTTCAGTTTTCTTCTTCTGATTTTGGCAGCGTGGAGTCAGCCAATTGTTTTCCATTGGCGACTGGTCGTTTTGACACAGAGTCATAATGAGCGGCAAAGGAGGACAAAGCGACCGATCGGTGGGGCAGAGCGGCTGATCATTTTGACATAGTGGCTCCGCTTGTGAAGAAAGACTGGGGGGCAACCGGTCACTTGGAGGAGTCGACCGGTCTTTTAAAGCAGAAGCTCTGCCTATGAAGGAATAAAAGGGGGTGACAGGTCACTTTGAGGCAGAAACTCTTCCTGCTGAAAAAATTCTAGAATCTTCGGATGGTTTGATTCTAAATTCTCCTCATGTGCTACTGAAAAATATATATTGTGTTCCCGGAACACAACATCCATGGAAGTATATACTTTCTGACTTGGAGGGTGATAACATCGGTATCCTTTCTGATAAGGAGCATAGCCAATGAAAACACATTTTTCTGCTCGGGGATCCAATTTGCTTCGTTGGTGATCATGTAAGTGTACGAATACAACACAGCCGAGAATCTATGGTTCAAGGTTTGGGGTGGGAGGTATTTAGAGATGGTGGTGAAGTGTTTGAAGAAAATTTTGGAAATTCAAGATACTTGAGGGAATCCTATTTATAAGGTAAGTTGCAGAGAGGACGGCCTCGCCCCAAAAAGATTGTGGCAGGTTGGCACCAAATAAAGATACAGGAATGACTTCCAATAAATGTATGTTTTTTGGCTCAGCAACCCCATTTTGTTGGGGAGTATATGGACATGAGCGTTGATGTATGATGCCATGATCCTGTAAGAACTTGTTAAGATCCTAGTGGAGAAATTCTCCGCCATTGTCAGAACAGAAAACTTGGATTCGGGCCTAAAACTATGTTTCCACCATTTTATGGAAGTGTTGAAACTTTAAACTGACTTCCCTTTTAGTTTTGAGAACCATAGTTCTATGTTTCCACTGTGTGCAATCATCTACCAACGTGACAAAACATAGTGCTCTTGCAAGAGTGGCAATTTTAGCAAGTCCACAAACATCAGAATGAACAAGAGAAAATGGAACCAAACTTTTATTTGAACTTAATAGGAACGAGACACGATAACTCTTAGCCAATTCACACGTATCACATTAGAACCTAGAAACATTAAAATTGGAAAATAATGATGGAAACAACTTCTTCAGATAACCAAACAAGGCATGCCCAAGACAATAATGCCATAACCAAAATTTTTTTTTTCTTCTCTCTCTCTCTCTCTCTCTCTCTCTCTCTCTCTCTCTCTCTCCTCTCTCTCTCTCTCTCTCTCTCCCCCTATTAGAACGAGTTCCACTTGTTGTGAAAGCTTGACCAACCTTGGTCTCACTATCCCGAGGATGTATGAAAAGCAGAACCTTTGGTGGTAGCAATAGAAGCACGAGCCCGGGTAGCCGATTCAGCAGGATTGGCCACTTGCTTCTATAAATCTGCAAGGAGGGAGAGAATCATAGGGAGTTCTAACATCACAGTAGAAGTAAGATTTGATATGCGTGTGTATTTGTGGTTAAGAAGTTGATTTGAGGAATTTGATTTGAGGATTTTGATGAATGAATTTGATTTGAGAGGTACGTGTTCAAGGAGTTTGATAAGAGGATTCAATTTGAGAGGTAAGAGATTTGATTTAGGGTTTTGGTTTGAACTTGATGGTAGGATTTGAGGGCTTAGGATCGATGGCTTTGATATCATGCTAAAATATGAATATGGTTTGAATACTTTAGGTTAATTTTATTTTTCTCCATAAGAAGGTGTATATAGGAGTTTATAAGAGTGCTTTACAAGGAAATAAACATACTAATCAATTAGGAGAATATCTCCTAATTATATAAGAATATGTCAACTATATAAAATAAGGAAGTAAATCACCTAATTAGTTAATGAAATAAATCTCCTTGATTAATTAGGATAGCTCACGTCAACAACATGGTGCTTCAAAAAAAAAAAAAATTAATGACAACTATTAGTAGTCAAATTAATGGTTTCGAATTGAAACATTTTTTGCATAAATGATCTTTGAAAGAATAGCTAAAAATTATTGAAATATAATGCAAGTGTCAAATAATTTGAGGGATCATTAAGCTTATACATTATATATATATATATATATATATATATATATATTTCAAATTAAGATAATCAACTCGTTACTCATCAACTTCCCCTCCATACCGACTGCCAAAAAAAAAAACTCATCAACTTCTGCTTCTAGCCAGTCTCCTTGACCTGGTGCTTCCATGGCCGCCGTAGATAACATGCCACCATTTCCGGTTCCAATCAAACTTACGTGTGATATATATAACTATCAACGGTGGAAATACTACTCTCTTTCATATTTTGACCGCTACAATCTTTCTGGAATCATTCAAGGAACAGAGCCTCGTCCTAGCGTACTTGAGTCTACCCTTTTTAATTGGTCAGTCAGAGCTCAAAAGGGTTTGAGTTGGTTCGACAGAGATCAACAGGCTTTGAATTGGATGAGAGCCACTCTATCTGGAAGTCTCCAACAAATAGTCATGGACGGAGCTGACTCTTCACGAAAGGTCTGGCAAAATCTCGAGCAACACTTCGCCCATCTCTCTCATGCTAGCATCTATCAGCTTAAATCCGAACTACACAAAGTGAAGAAAGATCCCACCATTCCGATGGCTGACTATCTGGAAATAATCAAACAGCTGGCGGCCGATCTTGCAGCTGCCGGTGCTCCTCTGGAATTTCCCGACCTAGTTCATGTACACATCCTGGCGGGATTACCAGAGGAGTACAATCCCGTTCGTGCAAGGATAAACCACTCTCCAGTAAGTGGTTGGGATGAGTTGTATGACTTATTGTTGAAAGAGGAAATGCGACTGGATCCACAGCGCACATTAAAACTTAGACATGCTTCTCCTGCCTCTCCTCCTCAAGAAAAAGAAGAGTACGCAATCGGGATCGATCTGGGGACAACGTATTCCCGCGTAGCAGTGTGGCAGAAGGATCATGTAGAGGTTATACTGAACGATCACGGGAACAGGAAGACTGCATCTTATGTTGCCTTCACTGAAACTGATGAGACTAATTTGGTAGGTGATGCAGCATTTAACCAAGTCGTCAGAAACACACCCAACTCCATCTTTGGTACGTATCATATTCATATGTAGGATTAAACTGCGCGTTTACGGTCTCCTTTTCAATTATATTCACTTAGAACTATAATCATAATTATATATATGAAATTGTCACTATCCATTATCCTTTCTTTTACAAATCCAAAGATTGATTTTGATTTTTACTGCCAGAGCCAGCTAATATGTGTTTGCATGAATTGTAGTTTAAGAATTTTTTGAGGAAGTTAAAATTGTCTTAACTCTCAGTAATAAGATCCTATCATGGTGGAAAAAAAAAGTTATGCATTGGTTAATAAGCTATTATATTAAATACCTACTTAAACTCGTGCTATGTGATAGAACTTGGCATCCTTTTGCAGATACAAAGAGGTTAATCGGTAGGAGATTCAGTGACGCCTCTGTTCAAAGTGATGTGAAGCTCTGGCCATTCAAAGTCATTGAAGGTCCAGGTGACAAGCCCTTGATTGTGGTCACCCACAATGGCCAAGAGAAACAATGTTATGCTGAAGATATCTCATCCATGGTTCTGGTAAAGATGAGGAAGATTGCCGAGACCTACTTGGGCTCAACTGTGAAAAATGCAGTTATCACGGTCCCTGCTTACTTCAATGACTCGCAGCGCCGAGCTACAAAAGATGCGGGCATCTCTGCTGGCCTAAACGTGTTGCGAATTATGAACGAACCAAGTGCTGCTGCCATTGATTATGGCCTTAACAAGAAGGCCGGCTGGAGTAGCCCGCGAAACGTGATGATATTTGATTTGGGTGGTGGCACTTTAGATGTGTCATTGCTTACCATGAGCACTTCTGGTGACTTTGAAGTCAAGGCAACGGCTGGAGACACTCACCTTGGCGGCCAAGACTTCGATAACAGATTGGTGAACTACTGTGTTGAGGAATTCAAGAGGGAGCATAAATTGGACATTAGTGGAAACAAGAGAGCTCTTAGGAGGTTAAAAAATGAATGTGAGAAGGCAAAGAAGAGACTCTCATTTGAGTCTGACATTGACGTTGAAATTGACTGTTTGTGTGAGAATACTGATTTCACCATAACTTTTACTCGTGCCATATTTGAACAACTAAACAGGGAATTATTTACTAAGTGTATGGTGCCTGTGAAGAAGTGCTTAAGGGATGCTAACATGGACGTAATCCGTGTCGACGATGTTGTTCTTGTTGGTGGCTCGACTAGAATTCCCATGGTGCAACAACTATTGCAGGAGTTTTTCAAGGGGAAGGAGCTGTGCAAGGGCGTTAATCCGGATGAGGCAGTGGCATATGGCGCCGCGGTTCAAGCTGCAGCCTTGACTGGGAACGGAACGGGGGAGTTTTTTCAGCACTACACTCTCAAGGACGTTACTCCTCTGGCACTTGGTGTTGCAGATAAGAAATTTATAAAGTTGATTCCAAGAAACTCTCTAATTCCCGTGGAGAAGAAAATGGAATTGTGCACTAATATAGATGACCGAATTTTCATGAACATTCCCATATATGAGAGTGACAGTGTCAGTAACATACCAGCAAATCTCAACTTTTTGGGTGAATGCAGCATCCGTGACATTCCTCCAGCTCCCAAACATGTTCATAAATTCGATGTTTTCTTCAAAATTGATCCGGATGGCATCTTGAGTGTCTCTGCTGTCGATAAGTCCACTGGCCAAAACAAAGAGATCATAATCAACCGTGACAAACCGAAGAAGTCTGAGGGAATTCTGAAAACTAAGAGATGAGGTAAGAAATGATAATCTATATGCATTGCTACCGCTGAAATAGCATATATTTTAAACTTCAATCAATTTGATATATCTTTACTTTGTTTACTTGTAGCAGGTTATATTGTTTTAGGTTGAAATCATGGATTTTTTTTTTTTTTTTTTTGTTTTGTTTTGTAATCTACTTCAGCAGCCCCAATATTCCTATGGCCGTCTACGCTACGCCGCATTGCAGAACTCAATGATCCTCTCACCATGTGGTGCCTCACTGTTTTCTTTTTAACGCTTAATTTTTACTATTTATATTTTAGCTATGTATCGTTTAATCTGCGCCAAAATTGAATATTTTGTATCTTTTGAAAAATACGGGACCTACTTTGTATTTCTTCTCAACAGTTTTTTTGTGTGTGAAAGGTGTCAAAATATGAGAACATTAGAGAATATTTGTTTGTGGGAATTTTCTGTGTTTTCTTCTTCTTGTATGAGGTCATATTTATAATACAACGGAGCCTTAGTGACCAAGTAAATAATAAATTATTATTTCTATTTACAGTAGGAAATTGGGAATTAAAGTAAATCAATTACAGTATGTAAGGAAAGTAAGTCAATGGTCCACAAGTTACGCCAACACTCCCCCTTACGTTGGTGCATAGATGTCGTCAATGCCCAACTGATCCAGTGAATTGTGGAACGCTTTACTAGAAATCGTCTTTGTCAAAATATCCGCCAATTGATCCTCAGATTTCACAAAAGGAAATGGAAACAATTTAGCCTCAAGTTTCTGTTTGATGAAGTATCGATCCAACTCAACATGTTTAGTGCGATCTTGTTGAACCAGATTCTGTACAATAGCTATAGCAACCTTGTTGTCACAGAAGAGATTCATTGTGGATGTAGGTTTATACCCAAGTTCAGTAAGCAACTTTCTTAACCAAATGAGCTCACAAATCCCTTTAGTCATGCCTCTGAACTTGGTTTCTCCACTAGATAAAGCTACTACATTCTGTTTCTTGCTCCTCCAGGTCACCAGATTACCTCCCACGAATGTGAAGTAACCCGATGTGGATTTTCTATCTATTACACTACTTGCCCAATTTGCATCTAAATAACCATCAATATTCAGATGACCATGCTTTGAGAACATAAGTCCTTTTCCAGGTGCAAACTTCAAATATCTAAGTATCCGAAGAACTGCATTCATGCGGTCTTCACTTGGAAAGTGCATAAATTGATTGACAACGCTCACTGCATAAACAATGTCTAGTCGAGTATGTGACAAATAGATCAATCTTCCCACTGAACTTTGGTATATTTCTTTGTTAGTTGAAACTTGATCTGGATATTCTACAAGATGATGATTCTGAACAATAGGAGTGTCCGCATGTTTACAATCTAGCATTCATGTGTCTATCAACAGGTTCAAGACATATTTCCTTTGAGAGAGAAATATGCCTTGCTGCGATCGGGCCACCTCAATCCCTAAGAAATACTTGAGTCCACCTAGATCCTTCATCTCAAACTCATTAGCCAAATAGTCTTGTAGCTGTGATATTTCCTGTTTATCATTCCCAGTAATAATCATATCCTCAACATAGATTATTAATGTTTTTACATTCCCTTTCTGATGTTTCAAAAACAGAGTATGATCTAAGTTGCTCTGTTTGAAACCACTGTTCTTCATTGCAATGGTGAACCGTCCAAACCATGCGCATGGTGACTGTTTCAATCCATACAATGTCTTTCGTAACCCACATACTGTTCCAGTCAGAGTAGTATTATATCCAGGAGGAATGTCTACTAACACCTCCTCCATGAGTTCGCCATATAGAAAATGTCACAGCCCAACCTTTTTTTTTTTTTTTTTTTTTGGGAGTGTGAAGTAAAAGAAAAACTAAAACTAAAAATTTAAATATCAAGAAACATGAAGATTGAACATAAACTTCTATTTAAACCAAAGTAACTTACATTGTAATTTTACAAGCAAAATAACAAGAAAGTTACAAACTTTCAATAAAACATTCCAAACTATTCACAACTCCTTCTTCTTGTTTCCTCGTCACAAACTAAACTTCATATTCAAAACCTGCAATAGATTCAATGAGGGGTGAGCACTACATGCTCAATAGGGGTCCTGTGTCTTATGTGATTAGTGAGATTTAAAATGTACAATTTATGCAATGCATGAATGAACTTCAATTTTTCCCAACCCGTTAATCTATATAATAGGGCAAGCAAATTTGCATGTCCCAAACCATGCATTTTACCACTGTGATTCCGAATGCCCCATTATATAAACTAACACCCATCTCAGTTATCCCATAATTCTCCGTTTGCTAGTCGTCTTGTCTACACCATTGATCTCCAAGCCCAAATCACCCAATTGACAATTATACCGCAGATTTCCTAATCCACTGTGCACACGGGCTCATCTAAACTTGGTCCCTACAATGGTTAGACTCAACTACACAAAAGAACCTTCCCATTACCCTCTTTTCCATAATTTTTATCAACCCAAGAATTCCAACCTCCACCGATAACATATGAACATGTCAATATTAATCAAATTATAATGATAATTGACAACATGTAAACACCCAATATCAAGGATAATAATCAAATAATATTACCAAGCATAATATAGTGTCCACAATATTTAATTAAATCAATTTATGTAAAGCTTCCCCAAGAAAAACCTCTACCTCAAATCCAAAGCTATTGTACAACTCCTAGTTGTAAGTCCAAACACTTTGAGCTTTTCCAAAATCTTACCACACTTAGTTTTCACTCTCTTTTTTTTTTTACGAATTTTAGGAAACTAACACAACTTTGAAGAGCCTATGATTCAAGAACTATTAGGTAAGGCTATTTATAGTAAGCTAGAGTTGGCAAAAATATATAGATGAAGCTTAACATTGTGCCACATAACTAGCCTAGGGATTTCTAGACTACATGGGTGCCTTGAAAATAAACTGCCACCCCAATTAACCTTAGGTGTTGGCTCTGGAGAGTGCTTAGTGAGCACTTTCCAATTATGTTTATGTATATAAGAATATAAGAATATCTATTGTTCTTACACCTCATGCTTTAATTGTTTTTTGAAGACTCCATAATGCAACACGTCACTTTTTAAGAGAAAACTTAATAAGCAAGAAACACCTTTCTAGAAGCCTTTGTAAAGTGTGTGTATAGAATAAATATTAAATGAATTGATATAGTTAAAGTTATACAATAAGGTTTGATAGGCTATAGCTAGATTCACGAGGCTTGCCATACAACTAATATATTTATATTATCATTTATATAGTTTTGAAAACAAATAATTATAAATAATTAATTGTATGAAATATTAATATACATATTTAAAAATATGGGGTTTCACAGAAAAGCATTCTTTACATCAAACTAGTGTAGTGGTGACAGGATCCGCCCCAGAATTCCTCGGAATCCGGAATGAATCCCATCGTATTACCAGCATCATCCCGATGCCGGGCCCACTTACTAAAGAATGAGAGTTTATGCTGAAATTTTGGCAAATTCTCCCCTGTAAATTGAATAGAGGCCTTCGGCCTCACAAATCAAACCCTAGCACAGGTGAAAACAGAGCAAATCTAAGAATTTAGTTTACAAACGGAAACAAAGTTCAACGGACAAAAAGAATAAAAGAGTCCTATGAAGGCTCGGGATTTGAAAGCACGTGACCCGGCTATGCTACTCAGTTCAGTCGACTACTGGCTGGGGGCCGCAAAACAGAAAAGTGTGAGTGGACAAAACAAAGTTTTGTTCAATTGAAACCAAAGTAATATAACCCCACCGTTTAGAAAACGATGCAGAAAACCGTATACACTCAAAACCATCCAAACTTTACAAATCAACCCATCCAAACTTTATCTTATAAATCCCAAACTAAACTCTCGAAACGCGTGTGCGTTGGCACTACTAGCGAGGAAGTATCCTCACTGAGAAATAGGAACGAATGAATAGATATATGTGTACTTATGTAAATGTGTATATATAATATATATAAATATGACAACACATAGTTCGTACCGGGAAAACAATCCAACCGGGGATTGTTTGACTAGTCCACATGGAAGAATCCTCAATTAACCATGTGGCTAGGGAACGAGCTGTCCAACCTGGGGACTAACTCTACCAGCACGTACAGCCGAATCCTCAAGACTCGTACGCCTGTGACAAGTCCTACGCGTGCAGACTACCCTACTAAGGGTCCACGAAACACTCCGTCAGGGGTGTCCGAGTTGCAACATATCCAAGTATCTTAGTAATCCAAATCCATTCCATAATTTCTGTAACCGGGGAGGTACATAGGGTAGTGCGTATAGCACTTCAACTGATATACTAATAACTCATTTCTTTCCACAATCTCACATCATTAACCCAAGTACCCCACACATAGCCAAACATAGATAGAAATTCTCAAGATCCATATATATATATAACTCAAGATACTCAAATATGCCAAAACCCAAAATATATTGCAAATGCTTTATAAAAACATAAAGTTCAACAATTGAATATATAATATATTCAATAAACCATTAAAACATTATGCTTAATTTTTCCATCATAAAACCATGCTTATTATTTGAAAACAAAGTCCACTCACAAATAGTCCCACGCTGCCTGACCTTAAGAGGGTCCGCCTCCTGCGTACGCGTGGTCGGAGTACTTATTTCAGAATATGAGTACGAGATTAACACAAAGCACTTCGAACGAGAATTTTAAATTAAAATCCTAGTTTCCCAGGTTTCAAGTAAGTGCACAAGGAACGAGACATTCCTAAAATCCAACTACGTGTTTCAAATGAAGATATAGCCTCGGAAGACACTCGGTCAACCGGGTGATCAAACTTCCCAAATTGGGTCAATCGGGCCCACGGGACCCACGACCTTTGATTTTTGTTCTAGAAGTTCCCATGAGTTCTACAAGGTTTACTAAGCACGTCCTGCAAGTTTGGTCCAGATCGGAAGTTCGGATTGCTCGCGATCGCCCGATCGGACGGTTATCATAAAAGGCAAACTTTAAGTTATTGAATCGGAACATCCGGGGCTTTGATTCACGATCCGCGAATTCCTATACAATCCTAGGAATGCCTATATCAACATATACTAAATTGGAGTCGATCCAACGGCCCGAACATATCAATCTCGGATAATGCCTAATATGCGATATCCGATCGATGATCAAACGATAACCAAATTCATATCGGAGCATACCGTCGTGCTCGGAATGACATGAGGGTTATTTTAGGACTCTAAGATAGGCCACCATGTGGCCAGGCGTCGTCCCACGCGCAGGCAGAGGGTGGGTGTCCAAATCAAATTCCGGAGATCGGAAAAACTCCAAACCGCCAGCCAAGACTTACACTATAGGATCAGCACATTCAATGGAGCAACTTTTGTTCCTGGATCTACCTTGAAAACTGGCCAAACTATTATTGCTTGGAAACGTTTCAAAACTTAGAAATTGATCCTAAATAACACAGCCAGTAGCTAGAGCATATTGAAAGGATAGAAAAGCATACCAAATTTGAAGGAAATGGTGGCTGGAGGCGTCCGAACGAGCTCCAGAAAAATCACATAAAAATTCGGCCGTTTTAGGACATTTTATGGCGATATCAGTGGCGGATCGAGGCGCCATAGGGATGCGGTAGGACGGCGGAGTCTAGCCGATCGTTTTGGGACCGGTCCCAGCTCCGGCGGTTGCTTGTGGCGGCGGCGGCGGCTCAAAGAGCAGTATGACTGTTCAAAAATTTCGAAGAGGAGAAGGCTCTGTGCATGAGAAGAGAGAGAGAGAGAGAGAGAAATGAGGATTTTCATATTTTTATCAATCTCTTTTTGAAATAATTACGATCGTGCCACTCAGTTTCTTTTGATTGTAACTTCTTCGTTACAACTCTGATTCGAGCCCACTATGTGTTTACAAACTCATCTCAGTACGATCTACGTAAAAATACCAAACATTTCCCTGAAATCTTTTTAGATTACAAAGTTACCAAATTACCCCTACCCCAAGGGTAAAAATTGAAATTTCAAATTAAATTAAATTAAATTAAATTAATTCACGAAGGATTATATTTTTGGTCGGGATGTAATCCAAATTAGCTGCAAGGGACAATAAGACTTTGACGGTGTTCAACTTTGCAACTGGTGCAAAGGTTTCGTCATAGTCTATACCATAGGTCTGTGTGTACCCTTTTGCCAAAAGTCTTGTCTTTATCGCTCGATAGATCTATCATCATTGTGTTTTATAATAAACACTCATCTACATCCGATAGTCTTTTTTCCTCATGGTATAGTCTCCAATGCATAAGTCTGATTTTTCTCAAGAGCTTTCATCTCCTATTTTATAGCTTAGACCTACTTAGGATCTTGTTGCCCAGTGAATCAACCTTAGAGGGGAGGGTGAATAAGGTTAATAGCAAATTTAATTTTAAACGCGGATAAGTAAATTTACAAGCACACTAATAAAGAGATAGGGAAAGAGAAATTCAAACTCAGAGATTTATACTGGTTCAGTCCTCCTGACCTACGTCCAGTCCTCAAGCACACCACTTGAGAGTTCGATCCACTATGTTGAAAAACTCCTTGCAGGTGGAGTTGAAACCTTTACAAAGCTAGAGCACACCACTCCTTCGCTCAAGGTGAAAGACACCCTTCTCACCTCACAGGGTCAAACCAACCCTTTTTACAAGTTTGAATGGAAATCAATCTCGGAACAAAAAAATCTCTCCTATTTGAGAGGGATATACAATTGAAGCTCACACAATGGAAACTCTCCTTTCTGAGTAGATAATACAAAGAGAATTCGAACACTAGAACTCTTGTATGAAATTGAACAGGATTGGCTCAAGAGAAAAAGATATTCAGAGTATAATGAATGCTTGTAGACTTGGATGAATATCTTGAGTTGTTTTTACAAGAAATCTGCCTACGTATTTATGAGTGTAGAAATATAGTCGTTGAAAATATAGTCATTATGGTTACAGCTATAATTAAGATGATAGCTGGAAAGTAGGCATTAAAATTATAGCCGTTTGAAAATATGGTCGTTGAAAATATAGCTATAATTAGGATGATAGCTTCCAAGTAGGCTAGGCTAGCAAGCTTTACATTAATTACAACATTAATTGCTAGGCATTAATTGCTAGGCATTAAATGCTAGGCGTTAATTGCTAGGCATTAATTGCTAGGCATTAAATGCTAGGCGTTAATTGCTAGGCATTAAATGCTAGGCGTTAATTGCTAGGCATTAAATGCTAGGATGAGACTTCCATGTAATCAAGTTTTCTTATTTGAAGTATAAGGAATAAAAGCCGCCAAAAATTATTTTGAGAAAAAAGAACATTTGGAAAAACATTTTTCATACTTAGCCAATATTTGATAGAAACAAATATTTCATGTATGATGTGAATGCATGAAGGAACCTAAGGTCGATCTAGGTAAAGAGCCTTTAGATGTTCAATTCATAAAGAGTTTACAGGAATAACCTAACTCTTCTGTATTGAAGAAATATATGCTTGAGTGTCGGCTTCTTGCTCAGTGTTCCAAACGTCTTCCCGTATGTACAGTATTTTTTGATCCATTTGGGATTACCTGCTCCTTACAACTTATCACACTTGAAATACATTAGATAAATAAGGAATAATTTGTTATCATCAAAATATGCACAACAATATTAAAAACCGTAAGGCTAACAGATCTTTTAATGCTTTAGAAACCTTGGTTGGAATATGGATAGCAGACAACTGATGCATAATAGCCTTGAGTGGTTTAGAGAACTTCTTAGTGGATACATATTTTCAATTGGATACTTGAATGTCTTGCCAATATCAGGTGAATAATGGTTTGGTGGCTTCCTACGATTTTGTCGGAAAGGTAATTGATATCCAATAGATTTATCCTCTAAATGCACAAGTCTAGTAAGAGTAGTTACCTCAAAGATATTCTTAGGAGATTGGTCCGTTGGTACTATTGAGTGAAAATGGGGTCTTCATCTTGTTGTTTTGAGTTGTCTGTAGAAGTAGGACTTGAATAGAAAACAGCTTCGTATGGGTTAGGCAATTTATCGTTGTGCATGGGTGATCGATCGCGTTTTGGTAGAAAGCATTCGTGCGTGTCAGACTTGAGATGATAGATCATCAGTCTGAGCGATCGATCATTTCTTGGCCAAGAGCAATCTCGTGCACCAGACCTCGGGGTGATCGATCGTCTTTGTCAAAACGATCGATCACTTTTGTGTAGAGGTGAATATCTTTGTTTTCCAAGCTGCTCCAATTGTGCTCTTCATTCTGTATCTCCCCATGAAGAGTAGAATTGAATGCTGGGTCATGGAAGAACATCTTCGATTCCAGAAATGTGACATAACTATGTCAGGTAGGAGGGTGATAATATCGGTTTCTGATGAGTTGCATAAGAATCAAGTTTGCCTTGTTGATTTTTGTGGAGATGAACGAAGGCCACACATCCAAAAATGATAGGGTTAAGCACCAAAACAGAGGGCAAAGGCCTGTGTTGCACGAGCACTTGTAATGGAGTTTTGAAATTCAAGACCCTAGAAGGCATGCAATTGCTAAGGTGGATGACAGTGATGACAGCATCATCCTAGTGATGAGGAGGAATATGGCCACCAATGAGAATAGGGTAGGCTATTTCAAGGAGATGACGATTCTTCCGTTCGGCAACACCATTTTGTTGTGGTGTCTAGGGACAAGTTGTCTCATGAATAATGTCATGTGTCTGGAAGTAAGTCTGAAAGTCATGATTATCAAATTCTCCACCTTTGTCAGAATGAAGAATCTGTATTCAAGCATTAAACTGTGTTTCCATATGTTTGTGAAAGAATTGGAACATGAAAAACACTTCATTCTTATTTTCATCAAATAAAGCCATGTCATCCTTGTATAATCATCGACGAATGTGACAAACCAACGAATAGAATGAGTAGAAATAGGTGAAGGTCCCTAAATATCATAATGAATCAAAGCAAAAGGAACAATACTTTTATTCATACTTAAAGGACAAAATGCTTGGTGACTCTTGGCTAAAATGCAAGTGACACATTTAAAATTTTAGTCCTTAAATACAGAAAATAACTCGGGTAATAAGTGTCTCATATAACCAAAAGATGGATTACCAGAGCCAAATATGTCGATGCTTGTCATCAGATGGATGCTTCACACTGTTGGCACATCCCATATTAAAGTCATCCACATAGTATAACCCCGTTCTTTTAGTACCACGCCTAGTGATATCCTTGGTGAGAATATCATATAGTAAACAAAAATTTGGATAAATCAGTGCACAACAATTTAGTTGCTTAGTTGTCTGGCTCACAGACATTAATTTATTGGACAAAGATAGAACGAGTAGAGTATTGGAAAGGGACAGAGAAGGTGAAAGGGGGACAATGTCACATCCCGGGATCAACTCTGCCGTAGCACGATATTGTCTGCTTTGGGCCCCTCTCTCTGCCCTCAAGGTTTTGTTTCAGGAAACTCACGAGCAACTTCCCAATGGGTCACCCATCCTAGGATTGCTTTAGCCTCAACTCGCTTAACTTCGGAGTTCCCATGACTCCCAAAAGGCCTCGTGCTAGATGGAGGTGGGCATGTACATATAAGGCACATCATCCCCTCTTCGTTGGTCGATGTGGGATGTTACAACCCTCCTCCTTAGCAACAATGACATAGATTTGAGACGGAAAAGAACAAAATAAATATAAGTGCATAAAAAAGAGGAAAAAATGAAGGACATTTGGGCTAAGTCAATATCAAGGCCCATTACACAATAAACCAAATTAAGGTAGATGAATGAAAAACTTCTCTCGGATCAGTAACCACAATGAGAAAATTGACAATTGGAGATTAGCAAAATTCGCAAAATTCGATAACAAAATTGACAATTGGAAGGCCAAAGCCACCGACAACGAGAGATAAAAATAAAAACATAGAGAGAGAGAGAGGAACAAACATTAGGAACTACAATATAGATGATTATGACATGGGTTTTTTTTTCCCATCAAGTATAAATGTTGAACAATATACTCCTTGAGCACCACTCACGGGCCCAAAACTTGCCTTGTACAAATATAAAACAGTATTTAAAAGAACTTAATCAAGGAATTTTTTATTTTTATTCCTTAATTGTGATTGGATATAGAGACATAATGACTTGGGTTTCATACTCTTTTTCTTTTTTAGTGCTAGTCATTGTGAGTAAACATCTTGTGGTGGGTGTCCTGTCGGGTTCTCATCATTACGAAGACTTTCAGCTGACTTGCAATGCAGCTGCATATGTTTTTTTTTCCTTGGGTCTTACATTCATGGTCACCGTCAATGTCATGCTGCGTTGATGGTGAAGTTTCCAATAATTCTCTCATTCCTAGCTAGTAGTGTTGCTTTTTAGGGGTGGAAACCGTACGATTCGACTGCTTTATTAAGGGATAGGGGTCCTCCTAGCTCAGGTAATATTTCTTTTGTTTTGGTGGGAGACAAACTTTCTATATTTTATCACATGTTTTGGGGCATGTGTCACTCGATCGAGTTTTCATGGTACATTTATGTGGGGCTCTTTTTGGTTGGCTCTTGAGGAGGAATTTGGGGAGCTGCACTGCATGGTTTCTTCGCTCATAAGGCTGTTGGATGGCAACTTCCCTTTGGCTGAAGAAGCAAATAATGGAGAACTAATAATTAAGCAGAAAATAAAAAGTAGCTTCATTTGCTTTTCTGGTGACCTAGAAAAAGACTTTAAAGCAACAAAAGTAGGATAAGGATCCTAGGAAGGAATCATATCATTTTGAAATCTAAGAAAGTAGATTGAAGATAAAAAGTAACTTATATGGTCCAAATGAAAGATATCCCTTCCAACTGCATGCATTATATGGTCAAAATCAAAGATTAATGGACAATAATTCAGCAACGACCTTGCACACAGTCAGTCAATAAGATAAAGAAAACACAATAGAAAAGAATCGTCCTAAAAATCAACAGACGACGACTAAACATCGATTCAAGTTAGTAAACGTGTTATAAGTAAAATACACTAATGAGAAGACACATACATTCTAAATTATCTATCATACGAATCATCGATAGACTTTCAATAGGCTCCAAATTTTCTTTGTTTATTTTTTTTCTTCTCAATACACTTTTGGTGCCTAAACTTTGGCTATTTTTGAATTTAGCATCTAAATTATAATTTGTCACAATTTTTCTTTTGGAATACGATATGCTAAATTACTCTAATGTATATGGAGGAGGTCTAACTAGGGTGCAAAAGGGCAAACACGTTGTCTTGATCAACTAGTGTAAACCCCATACATTAATTTGTCACAATTTAGTTCGTAGCTTCAATCGGAATGTTTGATATCTCATATCAATTTTGCGTGTCTCCCTTCCTTATTATCATAGAGGACAATTATACGTACAAAAATTTATGGAGTTAAGACCCTTGAATTAATCTAATAACACATATAATTAGCTATTTAAACCCTGTGAGTATTTTTGCTCACCACTTTAATCCAAGGTGTACCCTCACCACCCTTCTCAACACTTGACACGTGTCTATTGACATAACCATGGTTCCATAAATACAAAGTAAAGAGTTAACTATGGTTATGCCAATGGACACATGTCAAGTGTTGAGAAGGGTGGTGAGGGTACACATTAGGATTAAAGTGGTGAGCAAAAATATTTCCTTTAAACCCTCACTCATACTCCTTTTTATATCACGTTGAAATAGTCCCAAAGTTTTTATGCCATATGTGACTCAAAAACTAATTGCAAAACGAACTCATGGCAACATTTTTAAAACTTTGTGTCTTCCCAATTTCTCCGTGTGGGATTTAAATTTATACTCAGTATTGGCATCACCACAAGAAGAAATTTTTTTAAGAAAATACTTGTCATCTATTTTCCATTGGCTCTAAACAACCAATACTTCAAGTCTTTTTTCAACTATGACAATCATTAATTTGAAATTACACCGCAGATGATTATGATGTGTTTTTTTTTTTTTCATCAAATAGAAATTTTGAACTCATACTTTTTCCTCTCTTTTTTCTTTTTCCTTTTTATTTGGAAGGGACTGGTCTTATGCCATGGACAATCAGAATCAGGGCTATAGCCCAAGTGAGATTTCCCCTTCCCCCACCCCCCAACTCTTTTTTAATCTATAGTATTAGTTAGTATATATGTTTGTTTAAGGTTTAACCTAGTTCAACTCACCTTAAGGTTAATCTAGCTCATCCCATTTTGAAATTTTGGGTCCGTCCCTACTTGGAAGACAACAATGGCAAGTAGAAATCATCTTACCTTTACTTGTAAGACTGGAGAGTTCTATTGAACTAAGTAAGAACCGGTTCCTTTTGAAAACTTGCCCTTTCACATGTGATAAAAAAGAAAATAAAAAAAGAGAACCATCTCTAAACTCCTTGAGCAACTCAAGGGCCCCCAAACTTGGCCTTTTCCACTCTTTTTACCCGGGGGGTGGGTGGGGGGTGGGTCGCGTTGGTGAGAATTTCTCAAAATTTATTGATAAAAAGAAACTAAAAGAGAAGTGGTAATTTGAATACAAGGAATCTTGATTCTTATTCCTTATTGTGATTGGATATAGAGACATAATGAAGTGGGTTTCGTGCTTTTTTTCTTTTTCTTTTTTAGTGCTAGGCGTTGTGAGTTCATATCTGTGGTGACCCGTCTCATCATTACAAAGACTTTCAGCTGACTTGCAAGGAGCTGCATATATATATTTTTGGGTCGTAAGCTACATATGTTAAATTCATGGTCACCGTCAATGTCATGTTGCGTTGATGGTGAAGCCTCCAATAATTATCTCCTTCCTAACTAGTAGTGGTTGTTTGAAAAATCAAAATAACTGTGACTTAATAATACAAGGAATCTTGATTCCTATTCCTTAATATATATGTAGAGAGAGAGAGAGAGAGAGAGAGAGAGAGAGAGAGAGAGAGAGAATGAAGTGGGTTTCGTGAATGCATGACTTTGAATAGTACTAGTCGTTGTATGTTGACCCATCAAAAGCTTCCAGCTGACTCATACTATGTTATATTCATGGACATAGACGTTCCACAAAAGTGTAAACGCTATCCTTTAGCTCGTAATACTCAAATTTACAATGAAAAGGACCTACTACAATCTTAAGGTAAGACTGGACCTTGGATTATCAAAATGGGGTCCTTAACCTTGTAAACACAAGGGTTACAATATATAGGACTTCAATTATACTCTTATGGTCATAAGAGTTCCATACACCTGTAAAAACTATCATTAATCTTGTAGTTTATACCTTTTGGGTTAGTATTTACAAGACATTGCAATGTCATTACAACGTTGAGGTCTACCATAATCCTTAACATTGTAATAACCTAATTTACAAAGATAAGGAACAGTAGTATAATGATAAGGTAAGAAGGGACCTTGGCAGAGTAAAAGTGGGTCCTTATCCTTGTAAACACGGGGGTTTACAATATTTAGGACTCCTGTGATACTATTATGAACAAGGGGTTCCATAACGTTATTGTCACACCCCAATTATTTTTTTATTATTTATTTATTTATTTATTTAATTTTTTTTAAAATTTGGGAATGTGAGGTAAAAGAAAAACTAAAACTAAAAATTTAATTATCAAGAAACATGAAGATTGAACGTAAACTTCCATTTAAGTCAAAATAATTTACATTGTATTATTACAAGCAAAATAACAAGAAAGTAACAAACTTTCAACAAAACACTCAAAACTATCCATAACTCGTCCTTCTTATTTCCTCAGCAAAAACTAAACTTCAGATTCAAAACCTGCAATAGATTCAATAAGGGGTGAGCATTACATGCTCAGTAGGGGTCCTATGTCTTATGTGATTAGTGAGATTTATAATGTACAATTTATACAATGCATGAGTGAACTTCAATTCTACCAAACCCGTTAATTTATATAATAGGGCAAGCAAATCTGCATATCCCATACCATGCATTTTACCACTGTGATTCCGAATGCCCCATTATATAAACTAACACCCATTGCAATCATCCCATAATTCCCCTTTTGCTAGTCATCTTGTCTACACCATTGATCTCCAAGACCAAATTACCCAATCGACAATTATACTGCCGATTTCCTAATCTACTGTGCACACGGGCTCGCCTGAACTTGGTCCCTACAATGGTTAGACTCAACTACACAAAAGATACTTCCCATTATCCTCTTTTCCATCATTTATTTATTAACCCAAAAATTCCAACCACCACCGACAACATATGAATATGTCAAATTTAATTAAATTATAATGATAATTAACAACACGTATACGTTCAATACTAAGGATAACAATCAAATAATATAACCAAGCATAAGATAGGATTTACAATAATAATCAAATAATATGATCAAGCATAATATAGCATTTACAATATTTAATTAAATCTATGTATGCAAAACCTCCCCAAGAAAAACCCCTACCTCAAATCCAACGCTATTGTACAACTCCCAGTTGTAAATCCAAACACTTTGAGCTTCTCCAAAATCTCACCACACTTCACTCTTTCTTTCTTCTGTCTATGATTTTTAGGAGACTAACACACTTGAAGTACCTATGATTGAAGAACTATTGAGTAGACCTATTTATAGTAAGCTAGAGTCGGTTAGACAAAGCTTAATGTTGTGCCACCTAATTAGTCTATAGGTTCCTAGACTCTCAAATAGCCTTTTGTGTTGGCTCTATTAGAGTGCTTAGTGAGCATTCTCCTATCAAGTTTATATATATAGGAATAACTATCATTCTTCCACCTCATGCTTTAATTGATTTTGAAGACACTACATTGCAACACGTCATTCTTCAACAATGCTTAGTAAGCATAAATGTCTTTCTAACAGTTTTTGTAAAGTAAGTATATATGTATATCTATATATAATAATAATAATAAATAATGCTGATATGAATTGAAATAATTAAAGCCATGCAATAACATTTGATAGGCTATACTAGTTAATAGCTAACTTCACGTAACTTGCCATACAATTTATATTTATATATATAGATATATTATTAATTATATAGTTTTGAAGACTAATAATTGTAAATATTTAATTTTATGAAATATTAATATACGTATTTAAAAATATGGGATTTCACAGTTATAAAACCTATCATTAAACTTGTAATACCATAATCTACAAAGAAAATGACCTTTAGTACAATGCTAAGATAAGATTGAACCTTACTTGAGGAGTAAATTGGGTCATTATCCTTGTAAACACAGGGTTACAACATTAAGGTTTTATTAGACTGGGATGGACATATCTGTTCAATTACGTTGAAAACTCATCCTAATCTCGTAATACCGTAATTTACAACGACAAGGAACCCTAGTATAATGATAAGGTAAGAGTGGACCTTGCTAGAATAAAAGTGGGTCCTTATCCTTGTAAACGCAGATATTTACAACATATAGGACTCTGGTTATACTCTTATGGACATAGGGGTTCCATAAAGTTATAAAAGTTATCCTTAAACCTATAATACTGTAATTAATGACAACTATTATTTGAGTAGTCAAATTAATGGTTTCGAATTGAAACTTTTTTTTTTTTTCCCAGATATAATCTTTAAAGGAATAGCTAAAAGTTAGACAATTCGGATTATTGAAATATAATGCAAGTGAGCCTTACGAGGGTGTCTGTCAAGTAATTTGAGGGATCATTAAGCTTATACATACATAAAAACATATATACATATATATATATATACAAAGAGCTTCCATTGAGGGATCCCTCAAATAAGCTTATTTGAGGGACACCCCTTGTAGGGCCCACTCCGGATTGTATTTCACTAATCCAAACCGTCTATTTTGTAGATGCACATTCAAAGATCATCTCTACAAAAAATCACTTGAATCTGATATCATTTGACTAGTCAATTGAGTTATTGAAATTTTAGTACTTTCTGGAAGCACCGTGTTCATTGATTTTGTAGGACACAATTGGATGTCGAAACGGTTTCCGATTTGTCTAATTTTTTGTAAGGATGATCTATGAATGAAGACCTAAAAATTAGATGATTTGGATCATTGAAAAAAAAAATTATATGATACCCTAAAGGGCATCCCTCAAATAAAATTATTTGAGGGATCCCTCAATAGAAGGGGACTGTATATATATATATATATATATATATGTATATATTTTTTACACAAGTTTTGACACAAATTTTTGGCCATTAAATTACTCCACTTTTAATGATTGAGATTAAACTTGACATGGCAAAACAATATTTTTTTTTCTTTAATTAATATTTATACATTGGGATTAAAATTCTGATACCATATTAATTAAGAATTCATTCTGACAGGACCCACCCCGAATTCCTCGGAACCCGAAACGAATCCTGTGGAAAATCCGACATCACACCGATGCCGGGCCCACTCGCTAAAACTATAGCCTCCTTTTCCAAAAAAGAATAAGGGCACGAGACTTTCTACCGAAATTTCGGCAGAGTCTCCCCTGTAAATTGAACATTTCCCATATTTCAACCTGCACAAAATTCACAATTTAATATCCCAACACGCAGCACGCACAATATAATTTCATGCAATTCATATAATCGGCCTCCGACCTTCACACAATCCGAAACAAAATAACCAACAAAACCCTTAAGTGAAATAATGCCTTAAGCAAGACAATTAATAAACTCAAATATAATTATTAAGGCCAAATGCAATTTTCATCATCTAACTTCCCAAATATCCAACATACGAGGTTTTAACCTCCTAACACAATCGCATCTCATTTTCATCCAAATTTCAGGACCAACGACCAGGTCAGAACCAATTTCAATAAAACCACATAGATAGAGTTTAGTCCGCGGCTGCACCTGGGTGGGACCCCAGGCTACCTACGTACCCTTAACAAGAGATCAAGCCACACGTAGTTCTTCCAACAAACATCCTAGTCCCAATAACATTCAATCAATTACAGTAATACGAAATTATATACTCTAGAATTTATCCCTTTCCCTTTTCTTTAAATCACAACTCACCAAACACAATCTTTTTCCAACATCTTTCTTTCCCAACTTAGGATGACAATCCTTAATTCATCTCTCTAATAATCACATAATCTCCCCATACGCCGGAAAATCCAACGCAATGTATGGGGCCTGTCAACACGCCGGAAAATTCTACGCCATGTGCGACCAAACCATCATATCACATAATCTCCCCCATATACCAGAAAATCCAACGCCACGCCATGTATGGAGTCTGTCGACACCCTGGAAAATCCTACGCCACGTGTGACATAACCATCATATCACATAATCTCCCCCATACGCCGGAAAATCCAAAGCCACATATGGGGTCTGTCAACGCGCCGGAAAATCCTACGCCACGTGTGACCTAACAATCATATCACATAATCTTCCCCATACGCCGGAAAATCCAACGCCACGTATGGGGTTTGTCGACACGCCGGAAAATCCTACGCCATGTGCGACCTAACCATTATATCACATAATCTCCCCCATACGCCGGAAAATCCAACACCACGTATGGGGTCTGTCGACATGCCGGAAAATCCTACGCCACGTGCAACCTAACCATCATATCACATAAACTCCCCCATACATCAGAAAATTCAACGCCACGTATGGGGTCTGTCGACACGCCGGAAAATCCTACGTCATGTATGACCTAACAATCATATCACATAATCTCCCCCATACGCCGGGAAATCTAACGCCACATATGGGGTCTATCGGCATGCCGGAAAATCCTACGCCATGTGCGACCTAACCATCATATCACATAATTTATCCCATACGCCGGAAAATCCAACGCCATACCACGTATGGGGTCTGTCGCCACGCCATGTATGGGGTTTGTCGACACGCTGGAAAATCCTACGTCATGTATGACCTAGCCAACGTTTTGTAAATCCTACGCCACGTGCAACCTAACCATCATATCACATAAACTCCCCCATACATCAGAAAATTCAACGCCACGTATGGGGTCTGTCGACACGCCGGAAAATCCTACGTCATGTATGACCTAGCCATCATATCACATAATCTCCTCCATAAGCCGGAAAATCCAACGCCACGTATGGGGTCTGTCAACATGCCGGAAACTCCTACGCCATGTGTGACCTAACCATCATATATCATTTCCCACAATAAATAATAATATTTATTTCCGATTTTCCCTAGTTTAAAACAATAAACTAATATCCTAATCCCACATAATACACATAACTCAACTAATGATCAAGAATCGTCAATAAGGTCATTTTAATCCTCCTAGAAATGTGAAACTATTTCGGAAGACTCACGGTCAACCAAGCGTCAAACTACCCAAACTTGGTCAAACAGGCCCACGGGGCCCACGACCTCCAAATACTGATCCGAAAGTTCCTATGGGTTCTACAAGGTTTAGGATAGACGTCTTGCAAGTTTGGTCCCGATCGAACGGTCGGATCACTCGCGACCGCATGATCGGACGGTTGTTATAAAACACAAACTTCAAGTTATTAAATCAGAACATCCGGGGCTCCGATCCATGATCCGTGAATTCCTACATGATCCTAGGAATGCCTAGATCAACATATATTAAATTAGAGTCAATCCAACAGTCCGAACATATCGAACCTGGATAACGCCCAATATGCGATATCCGTTCTATGATCAAACGATATCCAAATTTATATCCGAGCATACCGTTGTGCTCGGGACGACATGAGGAGTCTTTTAAGGACCTAAGACCAGCCGAAATAGTGGCCCACACGCCGCCACGCGCGATGGCAGTGCGTGGGTGCTCAAAGCTATTCCGGCGATCGGAAAACCTCCAAACCGCCCGGCAAAACTTATACCTACATGATCAGCACCTAGAGTGGAGTAACTTTTGTTTTTGGACCTACCCCAAAAAGTCGATGGAAGTGGCTGGCATCGAAGGCCGAAGCCGGCCAAGACTTCCATTGCTTATTTAACCACCAAAACGCAGAAATTGATCCTAAATAACACAACTAGCAGCTGGAACACATTAAAAGGATGAGAAAGCATACCTAGATCGCATGATTTGGTAGCCGAAATCGCTAGAACGAGCTTCGGAAAATCTGGGTAAAAACTATCACGCCCCAACCCTCGGATTTACAAAACGTTGGGTTAAGTCGTGATTCACACCTTAATTATAGAATTTAATAAAAACTATAACTAAAACATGAAGAAAACATTTAAATAAATAAAATAAATATTTCACATAAAATATTCAGCAGAAACGCGGAAACGATAACATCTGAAACCGTAAAAAATTTACATTATTTTACAAGTTAGAACTACTTGAGAGTTCACTAAAAGAGTAGCTCATTATTCATCCACAAACTATAATACACTCTATAGACATGCCAAAATCATCACAAGCTCTAGATTTCAGGTTCGGTACCTGCAAAATCTATTAGGGGGTGAGCAAAACCACAGCTCAGTAGGGACATAAACCTTTTCACAGTAAATTGATATAATTAAATTAAGTGACAAATAATCAAGCAACCAAATTTCACATTATTAGTAACACTGCATGAATGCTCGTAATCTAAATCCCGTTAATTCATATAACTGGACGTGCACTTTCACAGTAAATTGATATAATTAAATTAAGTGACAAATAATCAAGCAACCAAATTTCACATTATTAGTAACAATGCATGAATGCTCGTAATCTAAATCCCGTTAATTCATATAACTGGACAAGCAGACCTGCACGTCCCATACCATGCTTATACCGCTTGGTCCCGAATGCCCATTTATATGAACTAACACCCATTTCAATCATCCCATAATTCCCCTTTTGCTAGTCATCTTGTCTAACTCCCTTTCGCCAGTCCCGAATCACCCAATAAAAACCATGTGCACTGTGGGATCCCTGAGACCTGGTACCTGCCAAGAGTTAGACTCAACTACACAAAAGACCATTCCCATTACCCTCTTTTTCCAACATTATTTTCTCAACCCAAGAACTCCAAATAATTTCCATGACATTATATAGTTCACATATTTCATAAAAACAATGTAATCATTTAAATATCACCAATGTACATATAATCATGCCCGCATTGTTCAAGCAGTTCAGATTACGTAAACACCTAATACTAGGGCTGTGCGGTTGGACCGCAAATACCGGAAACCAGCGGTTTCCGACCGATATTTCCGGTCGGCAAACCGTTGACTTTTCCGGTCAATGACCGGTTGCGGTTGGACGACCGAGCCGAGATGCTGCGGATGCGGATACGGTTGCAGGAAACCAAAACCGTCGGCAACCGCAACCGACCGATATATATATAATACACATGCAGAAGAAACTAGCCATCTGCTTCCCAGCTTCTCAGACTTGCACTTCATTATCAAACTCTCGACTCAAGTTCTCCTCGCTGCTCTCTCATCGACCTCTCTCTCTCTCTCTCTCTCTCTCTCTCTCTCTCTCTCTCTCCCTATATGGCCTTAAAGGCACTGAAGCCTCCTCCTTCTCCCGCATCTCTGCTCTATCATCGCTGCATGCCGCCACCCATCTCTCTGCTCTCACCTTTACATCTCTGTATTTTGAACTTCCCTCTGTGTTCAAGTCGAAAGAGGCCAAGAGCCTAATTGTAAAACATATTCTTTAAAATAAAAAGATAAAGTAAATAAACTTAAAAATTAATTGGGAAGTGGGAGGAGGAGGCGTGCACGTGAAAGAAAGAGAGGTGAGGTGATGTGTTGGTCGACAACATCATGACACCAACATTAATGTTATTTTTTCAATTTTTTAATTTTGCATTAAATAATAATATTTATTTTTAATCTATTTTTTCTCACTTTAACGTTTCTTCCTTTCTCCCCACATATTTTTGGTAATTGAAAACTCGTCTTCTCCTTCCTTTCGAACCCTCTCTCTTAAACCCAGCAACCATCTTTGTAATTCCAGTACCACAGTGACTCTCTTCTCTCCAGCAAAATCTCCATCAACTAGATCTGGTACGGCAACTCAAACCCTCCTAGCGTGCAATTGTCCCAGATTTCATCACCTCCCTCTTGTCTGTTGCAGGTTTGGTAACCGACCGCTACCGCAACCACCGACGGTAACCGGCACCTTCGATAACCGTCTTTGTGCGGTGCGGTGTTGGTTTGGATTTTAGTTAAACCGCATGTAGTCGGCCGGTAAACGGTTTCTTTGTTTCGGTGCGGTTACCGCACCGAAAACACCCCTACCTAATACAAGGAACGTAAATCAAATAGTACCATGCATAATATAATGCTCACAAAATTTAATTAAATCAATCTCTGAAAAAGGCCCCCCAAGAAACCCCTACCTTATTTCCAAAGCTAACTCCAAGTTAAGAAAACACAAGCTCCGACCTCTAACTCCTCCAAGAATATTATTACCACTCTCTCTCTCTCTCTCTCTCTCTCTCTCTCTCTCTCTCTCTTTCTTTTTCTCTCTACCAATATGGTCTTCTCGTTTCTTAAGCAAGCTATGCATGCCCTTCTCTAGATGTGTAAACCATTTACACATGCAACTCTCTATTTATACTACTACATAGGCCGCAACTAATGGTTTCTAATTGGTGGAAGATGCACTTCAACTGATAACCTTTGCTCCAAGTCTCAATACCACCAGCTCATACTAAAAAGGATTAGTCATCTAGTGGAATGACACTTGTTGAGTAATCAATCTCAAATAGAAAATTTTTAGCACAACTGACTTACACGTCAAGTTCAAAGCAAGGAAAAACTACCACATCCTACTTCCTATATACATAATTAATATAATAAAATATATACTATAACAAGCTATACATGCAGCAAGCTAGGACGTTGTGTCTTCTCTACATATTTAATATAATAATATATATATAATTATTAAAATGGTCAAACAACTATATATATATTATCAAAATTATGAAATTTGCATTAAGTGAAGCAAATAAAACATAGACTTCCATAAAATAATTATAATTATAATTTAATACTTACCAAAATAAAATATTAACACTTTTAAGAATAAGGATTCTCACAAAATCGGCCGTATTTCTGCCATTTCCGGCTATCGTGGTGGCTGTCGGCGTCGGGGATGGAGCGGTGTCGGGGATTGGTGGTATGCGCAACATTAGGGATGTTCCCCTTAAGCCTCTTGCTGATGAGTTTGGAGATCATGATTTACTCCGCGAAGTAGTTCGTGCACGGTCTAGCTCACCCGTTGAGAAGCAAAGAGGTGCAGATGCTCATCTCCGAAGTTCTAGTCGTCTGCATCAGTTGAAGAGTGGAAGTTGATTTGGGCGGTCTGCTCATCCATCCAACCATCATGTTTCAGCTGTTGAGTCACGAGTAGTCAAGCGTGGAGTGGATTCATCGTCGCCAATTCTTTTGGAAGTGAGGTTGGTAGAGGCTAGGAAAGTAAGATAGTCATTTGCCCGGGCGAAGTGCTCTTCTGCAACGTCAGCTACTGATCCCAAGGTGGACAAGTCCACCCCTGCAGGGGATGCAAACATATCTGATCTGCTCAAGATGAACTTTCTGTCAAGTCCATCCACTTGTGCTAAGCTAGTTGATCAAATCCGTCAGGCTAGCAATCTTAGTACTTTCTCAAGTCTTTCCCTGGAAAAACAAAGGGAAGCAACATTTAATCTCCTTAAAAAAAATAGGTGGTGGCAGATGTGGTGGATCAGGCAGGTGGAGCTGCTGAGAGTGTGGCTGATCATGCAAACGATGAGGAGTAGACGAAGACTCCTTTATTTCTTTTCAGCTTCTGTAGTATGCTCTTTGTTTAGAATAATTGGTCTTGCTTGGCCATCTTCTTTTTGTTGAACTTGGCCGGTTGGTCACTTTACTATGGCAATTTCAGTTATTTTTTAAACTTTTATTTGCATATTGTCTTGTGAACTACTTGAGTAACTGTCTAGTGTCTTGGTTGTGCCTTTCCCTTAGGATTTGGGCAAAAGCCAGGGTCCCTCCTTGAAGGACTCCGGGCGTATTTTGCATTTTTCGGAGAACGCTTAGAACGCTGTTGGTTTGCGTCTCCCTTAGGACACTGCTTATGGACAACTGTATGACTATCCTGCCCCCTTTACGAAACAGATAGGAACCTGGATACGTCCCTTAGGAAATTCCTGACGCACCATGCGGCTCTCTTAGGATGCTACTTTGCGGGCTGCATCTCTCGAAGGACGCTTCTGGTCGTCGTCTTGCGTCTCTCTTAGGACGCTGCTTATGGGCAACTGTTTGACTATCCTGCCTTCCTTAGGAAATGGATAGGAACCTGGATATTTTCCACAGGAAGCATGGAGACCTCCCTTTAAGAAATTCCTGATGCACCCTGCGTCTCCCTTAGGATGCTGTTTTGCGAGCTGCGTCTCCCGAAGGAAGTTTTTGGTCGTCGCCCTGCGTCTCCCTTAGGACACTTTTTATGAGCAATTGTAAGACTATCCTGTCCCCTTTGGGAAACGAATAGGAACCTGGATACTTCCCTTAGGAAATTCCTGGCCCACCCTGCGTCTCCCTTAGAACGCTTCTTTGCGGGCTGCGTCTCCTGAAGGACGCTTCTAGTCGTCACGCTACGTCTCCCGAAGGACACTGCTTATAGGCAACCGTATTTTGTTGTGGCATATTCTGGAATTTGCAGTAGTTGCTTCTCTTCTTCAGAAATGTATAGTGCTCAGTCAACTGTTAGGGACTGAGCAGGTAGGGGGAAGCGTCATGGATAATATCTTTGGAGGTGGTAGGCATTCCATTGTCGTGGAATCTCTCTCCCTTCCATGGTGTCAAGCGTATAGCTTCCTCTGCCTCCGAACCGGCTGATGAAGTAAGGGCCTTCCATTGGGTTTCATCTTTTTGTAACCTTATCTTTGTGCAGTGATGAAAGCCTTTCTTAGCACAAGGTCGCCTGGTTGAAACTGTCTGATCTTGGCTCTTTTGTCGTAGTAAGACTTGATAAGGTTATAATTTCACACACTTGCATGCCTTCTTTGCTTAGTAATTCTGTTTAGTTTCTCTTTATTTGAAGTCTCTTACCTATGTTTGTGTGTTTGTAGGTTAAAACAGCAAGGGGATCACATTTGATACAATACATGCATTTTGAAGACAAGTTAGCTCAAAACAGTGTATGCAGATCAGTCACATTCACGGATTAACCTGTACTTGCTCAAGAAGAACCAGATAATGAGCCATATATCATTGGAAAGATACGGAAGTCTAGTTTCCGTAGCATTTTACGGTTCATGATTTGGAGTCTTCTAGAGGAAGTTATACATGATTTAGTAGCTCAACGTCAAAATTCGGCAGCATCTGCGTTACTGGGCCAAAAATGACATTTGAAGGTCTTCCCTATTTTCCATTGAGTTGGGCTACATATGGTTGAAAAGAAGACATTCTGAACTTAAAGTTTGAGGGTTCAAAGTCATCATTTGCTTAAGGGAAGCCCAATTCGTAAGCCCTTGAAGTTTCTGGTCATGCTGACCTAAGCATGAGCTAAGTGTGCTTGGTCATAATGACATGAGGATGAGGTATTATTGATTGTGGGAAGTTAGGTGAAGCAGATGCATTTCTTATATTTGAGTGGAGTTTTACATCAGCTAAAGGGAATCAAACATAATGAAGTGGGAGGTGCAATATAAAGCCTAAAAAGAAAAAGAATTCTTTTCAAATGCAAGTGTGTTAGGTGAAGTTAGGTGTGGTTGGTGAACATAATTGTGTAATCAGATTCCTCTAACCCTTGTGCCTATAAATAGAGTCTCCAAAGAGCTAAGAGTACAGATCATATCAATCCATAACTCACTTCTGATCGGTGCATAATTACATATCTTTTTATACCATTCTAACTTATGATTTGGTTATGTTTTTGAGTTAAACTTGTGCTTTTAATAAAGTTTATGTATGTTTCAGTGTAATAAGGTTGAGACTCATTACATGCATTTTGAAGACAAATTAGCTCAAAACAGTGTCTGCAGATCATTCAATTTCACAGATTAACCTGTACTTGCTCAAGAAGAACCAGATAATGAGCCATACATCATTGGAAAGATACGGAAGTCTAGTTTCCGTAGCATTTTACGGTTCATGATTCTGAGTCTTCTAGAGGAAGTTATACATGATTTAGTAGATCAAGGTCAAAATTCGGCAGCATCTGCGTTACTGGGCCACAAATGACATTTGAAGGTCTTCCCAATTTTTCCTTGAGTTGGGCTGCATATGCTTGGAAAGATAAGACAAAGGGCTTGAAGATCCATATTTTTCCAGAATTTTATGAATGTATTAACAAGCCCAAAACGAACCCAAAAGAAGAGTGCAATGCATTGTCATGCATGACATATGCATGATGAAATGCACTATCTAGTGGGAGTTGTTGGTGAAGTGCACTATCTAGTGGGATTTGTTGGTGAAGAGCATTAGCCAAAAAGATGAGTTTCTAATTACAAGTGCTATCTAGTGGGAGTTGTTGGTGAAGTGCACTAGCCAAAAGGATGAGTTTTTAATTACAAGTGCTATTGGCATAGACCATATTTAATTTAGAATTTCAACTCCCCTAAGCCTATAAATAGTGAGTTCTCCAAGCTTGTAAACACACCCCAAGGGGGGGAGCTCTCAAACATTTCTCTAGAGCTCCCCTCCCTTCTCTCCCTCAAATTCTCTTAGTTTTCCTTTCTAGTTCTCAATTGTTGTAATTAAATCCTTTCTTTGAGTTGTTCTAAGTTCTTCTTAAACTTTCCATTGCTATGTAAATTCTTTTCTTTAAGTATTCAAGTTTGAGTAGTTTCAAAGTTTCAATTATGGTTTTTGTTCTTATTCATTATGCTTATAAGTTAATATGCTAGTTTGAATGATTGATCACCATTAAGGCTTGCATGTTAGCTATCTTGGTTTGAATTAAGAGTAGACACCATGCTTTAATTCGAATTGAACTATGAATAGGAAGAGTATGTATGGACATTCGACAACAGGGATTAGATACATGCTTGGTTGTTTAAAATGTTCTTCTATGCTTAATGGGTTCCTAATGCTTAATTTAGGTTAGACAACAAATGATCAAGTTAGGGAATTAGGAACACAAGGTTAGGACCAGACACCATGGCTTAATCATACTTTAGCTAGAATCAATCCGTTAATCTAAATTGAACTTGGGAACTTATTCGCTTGAGTTAATTTCTTTTCTTTCTTCCTTGTTTGATTTATTTTCTTTCTTTTTTTTCATTTCTATTTTGTACAGGGAATTGAATTAAATCAATCTATCATCAATCCTCGTGGGATCGACCTCGCACTTACATATGCTAAACTACCAACTGCTCGTGCACTTGCGAGTATCACAAGTTGAGGATGCAGCTGAATCTATTTTGGTGCAGCTGAATCGACGCAACAACTTCATCCATTACAAAGAGAGAAGAGAGCTACTAGTTGCAAAAGGAAGCAGAGCTTGGAGCTGTCCTGGGAAGTCCTTGCTGCCATCATCTAGTTCTTTTATTCTCTTTATCCTATCTTATGTATTTCCATTCTATATTGTTTTTCAATTATTAAATATGAGTAACTGAATTTCTTCTTAGTTAGAGGTGAATTCGAAGCCATGGACATATGTTTTATATGAATTGATCACTTCCAGTTATGGTTTCGTAAAGTATGAATGTGATTTACTTTTCTGTTTTATTCAGGACTTATTCTTGCATGTTTATTAAAGATGCATACTTAGTTTGCATGCAGGGATTTGATGCTAGAATATGAGGGAATTTCACCTAATCGTTATGAACTTATATTCACAAGTAGTAAAAGTCACTAGTCATGATTGTGTTAAGTAAATTCCTGGCAGGAGTATCATGCTTTTCATAGTTACAAATGCTTTGTCAAAGCTTATGATTTTCATAGAACTTAATGATCTTTGATATGTATCTCTATCATGTTGTTCATATAGGGAACTTGATAAGAATAATTTGATTGAGTCGCTGAGTCCAATTCAATGAACTTAGGAAAATCTGAGAGTTAATTAGTGCAGTTCACAATTAATTTGGGGCTTTGTCATTCGTACTTTATAGAAAGAGTAACTGGAGATCGATTTGTGTGCATATGTTCCATGTGTGGAGAAGAATCCTCTAGCTATCCCTTAATCCATATTTCATTCACAACTTAGTTATTTGCTGCTGTCAATTTTACTTTGGTCTAAATCATCCAACTCCCCCCCAATCATTGTTCCCTTAACTTAGTTCTACTTTAATAAATTTAATTTGTGTTGATTAGCATCCCTCCTAATCCCCGGAATAGAACGATCCCTACTTACTCGTACTACGATTGAATATAGGGTTTAATTTGTGCGTTAGTTATTTCTCACGCCAAGATTTCAACCACTGTTGATAGGAAGCGACTCGGACAATGGCCTTCTCGCGCTCGCCTTGAAGTAAGTCAAGGTTGAGCCTCATCTGCTCGGAGTTCTGCTTAATACTGCCCACTTCAGTGCCTATAGAGGGGGCAGTGACGTGAGGAGGAATGATCAATTCAGTCCCATAGGCGAGGAAAAATAGGGTTTCACCAGTTGATCTTCGCTTGGTAGTGCAATAAGCCCATAGTACTCCGGGGAGCTCATCAACCCATTTTCCTTCAGCGCCTTCTAACCTCTTCTTTAGGTAGGGCCCACTTATTTTTTCTTTCCTGATTGAGTCAGGAATGGAAATCATTCACTTTCCTCACATACCCATTACTAATACGTAAACATGCCATGAGTGGAGCAACTTTTGTTCTTGGACCTACCTCGAAAATGGCCGAAATTGGCCGAAATTGAGGGCCGAAAATCTGCCAAACTATTATTGCTTGGAAATGTTTCAAAACTTAGAAATTGATCCTAAATAACACAACCAACAGCTAGAGCACATTGAAAGGATAGAAAATCATATCAAATTCGAAGGAAATAGTGGCCGGAGGCCTCGGAACTCCCGAAAAATCACGTAAAAATCCAGCCATTTTTGGACATTTTCCGGCAATATCAGTGGTGGATCAAGGCGGCCGAGGGCTGGGATAGGACGGCGGAGTCTGGCCGGTCGTTTTGGGACCTGTCCTAGCTCTGGTGGTTGCTTGTGGCGGTGGTGATGGCTCAAAGAGCTGTATGGTTGTTCAAAAATTTTGAAGGGGAGGAGGCTTCGCGCGAAAGGAGAGAGAGAAATGAGGATTTTCGTATTTTTATCAAACTCTTTTCAAAATAATTACAATTGTGTCGCTGAGTTTCTTTTGATCGTAACTTCTTCGTTACAACTCCGATTCGAGCCCACCATGTGTCTATGGACTCATCTCGGTACGATCTAGGTAAAAATACCAAACATTTCCCCAAAATCTTTTCGGATTAAAAAGTGACCAAATTACCCCTACCCCGAGGTAAAAATTGAAATTTTAAATTTAATTAAGTTAATTTAATTAATGAAGGATTATATTATGGATCGGGATGTTACAACCTACCCTCCTTATAAAAATTTCATCCACGAAATTTACGTACCTGTCAAACGAAGAGATAAGGGTACTTGGCCCACATATGCTCCTAGGGCTCCCAAGTAGCTTGTCACTACTGGCCTGGTTCTCCGGGCCGAGGGGACGTGCGTTTAACACGGAGTCCTACTTTTGGATGCGGTGCGGTTTGTGCGCGGGCGTGCCAGCACGGTCTACCGTGGGTCGAGTTTGGTGGAGTGTTTGAGTAGTAGATGTCTGGAGTGTTGCGCCTGTTTAGTCGGGACTTCTAATCAAACGATTGTGGCCGAGAAAGGAACTGGTCTCGGCCGTTAGGTTCACGGCCTGAGCTACAAGGCCGTTAGTGGTGGTGTAGGTGGTGGATTTTGGGCGGTGCTCCGGTGCGTTGCTCGAGGAGCGACGGTCGTATGATATATGGGGTGAGTGATGCGATAACAAGGATGATGCTCCGGCGCCTTGACAAATCAAGGGTCGTATGATATATTGATGAATGGATGTGTCTTACAATCTATCACTACTCCTAAGAAAACATGTAAAGATATTGAAAGTACATGACAGAAAAATAAGTTGCTCCGTGGGAGGCTTTTGGTTTTGGTGTTGGACCCTTTGCATGTGGTCTTGAGCTTAGCTTTTATAGTGGGAGCCCTGGAGAGACAATCGAGGCTTGACAAGACCTGCATGGTGGAGTCTAATCAGGGCAAGCATGGCTGGGTCTGATCAGCATTTGGGATTGTGAAGCATGGTGGTGTGACCCCCATAAATCTCGGTAGATCTCGACCATCACCCAGATCGAGGGCTCTGCACCTCTGGCCGTGGGAATGCATTAAATGCTCTGGTTTAGTGGTTGGTGAAGAGACTGCCAATTACAAGAACATTTGATGGAATGTTTGTACCTAACCACCCTGATTACAAAATCTTGACTTCAATCACTTCCCTTCTGCCCTCATGCATTAAATGCTTCATGCCCTAGTGGATTTGCTGTGGTGGACAGATGCATTACTTCATTAAATGAAGCGTGGCACCCTGAGGTCACGTGATGATCTGACCATAATTCCTTTGGCCGTGCCCTGCGTGTTCCTCGGCCTCGGCCCGCGAGGCTATTTGAGAGGCCGAGAAAACCTTGCCTTAGCGTTTTTCCTTCGTTGTAGGGAAACAGGGAACAACGAAACGTTGCCGTTTCTTTGAGTCCATGAGAAAAAGGCCACGGCCAAGAGGAGGATTCTTCGGCCATAAAGGCCGTGATTTATTAGGCACAAACAATATGTCAAATCTTCTCTCAACTCCACGGGTTGATGATTCAGAAAATGAGAAGGATCAGGCATGTACTTCCGTAACATGGACACATGAAACACGTCATGAATTCGAGATAATTCTGAAGGTAAAGCATGTCTATAGGCAACTGGTCCGATACGTTCCATGATCTCAAAAGGTCCGATATAACGAGGGCTTAACATCCCACGTTTTCTGAACCTCATCACACCGTTCCAAGGAGATAGCTTTAAGAACACCCAATCCCCAACTGCAAACTTAAGATCCTTAGACCTGTTGTCCGCATAACTCTTCTGTCGGTCTTGAGTGGTTTTCAACTTCTATCGAATCATCTTCACCTTCTCGGTTGTTGCTTGGATACTTTTTACCTTTTCCACTTTTCTATCACCTACCTCATTCCAACAAATAGGAGTTCTACACTGCCTCCCATACAAAGCCTCATATGGAGCCATCTCAATGCTCGAATGATAACTGTTGTTATATGCAAACTCTACCAAGGCAAGATGAGTATCCCAACCATCCTTAAGTTGCAACACACATAATCTCAACATATCTTCCAAGGTATGAATCGTCCTTTCCGACTATCCATCAGTTTGTGGATGAAAAGCCGTACTAAACCGTAACTTAGTACCCATAGCCTCATGTAAACACTTCCAAAATCGAGACGTGAACCTTGCATTACTATCCGACACAATGGACACGAGTGCTTCATGCAACCTCACTATCTCATCCACAAAGAGCTTAGCCAGTTTCGTCAAAGAAACATTCTTTAGTAGGTAGGAAGTGGCGGATTTGGTGAGTCGGTCAACTATCACCCAAATTTCGTCATGCCCTCTTGAAGTATGTGAAAGTTTGAAAACAAAATCCATTGTAATATGCTCCCACTTCCATTCCAGAATCGGAAGTGGTTGCATAAGTCTAGATGGTTTCTGTTGCTCCATCTTAACTTGTTGACAAATCAAACATCTGCTCACACACCAAGCAATATCACCATTTATATACAGCCACAAATAGTACTCACGTAGAGTCCGATACATCTTAGTACTACCCGGGTGCATAGAATAGGTTGAACAGTGAGCTTCCTCCATGATTTCTCTCTTCAAGTTGTCATTCTTGGGTACACAGAGATGAGTTCCAGTAACCAAGGCTCCATCCTCTCTTATTGCATAATCCGTCCGTGTACCATTCTCTACTTCCAATCTGATCACACAAAGAGTAGGATCTTCCAATTAGGATGCAATCACTCGCTCAACCAGAATATGCCTCACATGCAAACTAGCAAGTATTCCACCCTGTTGACTCATTCCCAATTCTACTCCATCCTTTCGCTGTTCCGCCTATAAGATAGGCCATTCCGAGATGAGCTAAGCTTCCAGTAGTCTTCCTACTCAGCGCATCTGCTACCACATTAGCTCGGCTGGGATGATACTCAGCCAATGCCGTTATCTCATATTCAACTCCTTCTGAGTGATCAGTGAAGATCTGACACGTCTCACCATACAAGTAGTGTCGCCAAATTTTGAGAGCGAACACCACTGCCGCAAATTCCAAGTCATGGGTAGGGTAATTCTGCTCATGCTTCTTGAGTTGCCTGGAGGTATAAGCAATCACTCGATCATTCTACATCAATACACATCCCAAGCCTTGTTAGGATGCATAACTGTAGATCACAAAGTTCCTCGAGTTATCCGGAAGAGCCAAAACAGGTGCGGTGGTTAACCTCTTCTTCAGCTTCTGAAAACTCTGTTCACACTCCTCCGTCCACACAAACTTAACATTCTTCCTCGCTAACCAAGTAAGAGGTGCTGCTATCAAAGAGAACCCTTCCACAAATTAATGATAGTAATTTGCCAACCCCAGGAAACTCCGTACTTCTGTTACACTTGTGGGTTGCACCCAATTCACAATAGCTTCTATTTTACGAGGGAACACATAGATTCCTTCTGCTGATATCACATGTTCGAGAAAGTCCATTCTATCCAACCAAAACTGAGACTTACTGAACTTGGCATAAAGCTGCTTTCTTATCAAAGTCTTCAACACCAACCTCAGATGCTTCTTATGACATTCCAAGGTTCAGGAATACACAAGAATGTCATTTATGAACACAATCACAAAGCGATCCAAGTAAGGTCGGAACACTTTATTCATGAGATCCATAAATGCTACTGAGGCTTTCGTCAATCCGAAAGACATCACCAAAAACTCATAATGGCCGTAATGAGTCTTGAACTTGGCACCCTTCAATTGATCGAACAAGTCATCGATTCGAGGCAAAGGATATCTATTACGCACTGTCACCTTGTTCAACTAATTGATACATAGCCTCATGGTTTCATCCTTCTTTTTTGCAAACAATACCGATGGACCCCAAGGGGAAACACTAGGTCGGATGAACCCAAGATCAATCAATTCCTGCAATTGAGTCTTCAACTGCAACTCTGCTGGCATCATCCTATAAGGAGCTTCATAAATTGAATTCGTGCTTGGAAGGAGTTCAATAGTGAACTCAGTTTCTCCTTGAGGAGGTAATCTAGGGAGATTATCCGGGAAGACATCCGGGAACTCGCAAACAACAGGAACGTCGTCCAAATTCATAGTGACCCCACTAGTATCAATGATGTGGGCTAAGTATCCCACACATCCCTTCTTGAGTAACTTTTTTGCCGTTATGGTGAAGATGAGACAAGATTGGAGAACTCTACACTCTCCACAGAATACGACTTCAAGTTGTCCCGGACTTCTAAGTATGACCTCTTTCCGAAAACAATCTACTGATGCACGATGCTTCTCCAACCAATCCATTCCCAAGATGATATTAAGATCAACTAAGTCCAAGGGAATAAAATCGGCTTCTAACATTGCACCACCCACTTGGACATAACAGTCTTTGAATACCATGTCCGCAAACAGGACATCACCCGTAGGTAAAGAGATACTAAAGCTTCCTGCCATGGGTGTCAGTCTAACACTAACATATGGTACAAAACTACATGCAATGAACAAATGTGTGGCCTCATGATCTATTAGAACACGTGCAAAGTAACCAAAAATAGGGACCATACCAATGATAATGTCAGGTGTAGCACGTGCCTCCTGCTGAGTCATCGAAAACACTCGGGCCTGTGTAGTATAGTGTCCAAACTGGCTTCTCTGGTGCCTACCACCTCTGCCCGAAAAAGTGGATTGCACTCCACTGCTGGATGACAAACCCGCTACAGAAGATGAGGCATCGCTCTGAGTCTGACCTTGTCCTCAACTGCCTTGCCCCTGATTGGCCCTAGTCTTCTGTCTAGTAGTACCATCAACAGTAAGAAGTGGGCACTCACTCTTATAGTGCCTTGCCTGCCCACAGTAGAAACAACACACTCCGCTCATCTGGCTAGGGCAACTAGTCTTGCCCACATTTTGCCCATACCATGGGCAATCCCTTCTGAAATGTCCCGCTTATCCACAGTTATGACAGGTGGAATTCGTCAGTCTCGAAGGATCTCTGGCTGTGCTTGCCATCGATTGCTGACTTCAAACTGGTCGAGAGCCAGACCTCCACTGCCTGAACTGGACCCATGTCCTCTAGACCAACCACTGCTTGCAGAACTAGAACTGGATCTACCCCTCTTTGATGGACCCTAGCTTAGTCCACCAAAACCTGATGTGTCCCTGCGATGCCTACCAATACCAGCACTTATATTGTACTTCTTGGCCACTCTATCAGCTGCTTAGGCCAAAGCCCTCATAGTAGGGTATACGGTGGCAGTGACCACCGCCTGAATATCCAACCACAGACCCTCTTCAAAGCGTCTACACTTGTCTTCCTCAGTGGTTACCAGCTTAGGTGCAAATCTGGATAGTTTATTGAATTTGTGCTCATACTCCAGCACTGACATTGATCCCTGCTTCATATGCAGGAACTTGGACTTCTTCACATTCTTGTAAGAATACGGGTAAAATTGCTCAAAGAATACCTTCTGGAACTCCTCCCATGTAAGGGCAGCAGGGTTAGCATACCCTCTGCAAACCGTCTTCCACCAATGGTAAGCGTTCCTCTTACAAAGGAAGGCGGCCAATCGAACCTTATCTCCATCAGGGCACTGTAGAACCTCAAATACCTGCTCGATGTCCGTAAGCCAAGTCTCGGCTTTAGCAGGGTCTGAACTACCGAAGAACTCTTTTGCCCTCATCTCTTTAACCCTTTTTATGTCAGAGCCCTCAGTATTACATCTCCCTTGCATGGCCGTAGACATAGTTCGGGTGAACTGAGCGAATAAGTGTCGTAAGTCGAGCTCATTCTCTCTAACTTGCTCTCCGACAGGTGTAAATGGTGGAGGTGGAGGTGGTGATGGAGGTGGAGAGGGTAGCGGAGATGGAGGTGAAGGATTTGTCCCTCATCTCGGAAAACGACCTCTTGTTCTAGCACGTCGAGGAGGCATTATTTTATTCAAAGGAAACAATAGAACCATTAGTTTCAACAGTGCAACAAAAGCGCGAAGGTCGAAGGAAAAGGAAACCTAATGCTCTGATACCAAGCTAATTGGACACACCTTGGAATTCCTGGGAACCTGTTGGCGTCGCAAATCTCACGGCCTGGTACTCCAGGCCTGTTTGTGCTTAATAAATTACGGCCTTTGTGACCGAGGAATCCTCCTCTCGGCCGTGGCCTTTCCTCATGAACTCAAAGGAACGGCAACGTTTCGTTGCTCCTTTTTTCTGACAACAAAGGAGAAAGCGCTAAGGCAAGATTTTCTCGGCCTCTCGAATAACCTCGCGGGCCGAGGCCGAGGAACTCGCAGGGCACGGCCAAAGAGGTTATGGTCAGATCACCACGTGACCTCAGGGTCGCACGCTTCATTTAATGAAGTAATGCCTCTGTCCACCACAGCAAATCCACTAGGGCATGAAGCATTTAATGCATGAGGGCAGAAGGGAAGTGATTGAAATCAAGATTTTGTAATGCATCAGACCTCCACTGCCTGAACTGGAACGGCCAAAGAGTGTCCATACACCCGGCCGACGAAAAGCCCTTCGAGACCAACGCCGTCCAGGCACGGATTTATGACGATGACGTCGGATGGATCGTCCTTACCGGCCACGATGCAAGTGGCCGACCAACTAGGACGACGGCCCAGAAAATATTGGAGCTAGGCGCCGAAAATCCTCGGCAGGACTCGGCGCGCGAAGTGCTAATCGACCTTACCAGTCTTTAAATGACGGACACAACCACTGGAGAAGGAGCAGCGGCCGTGTCCGATCTGCTGGAAAGGTTGCTGGAGCATTGGGCGGGCGAATCCCTGCAGCCGAACTCACCGATCAACCTCATCGAATTCCTCCACGAAGCCGGCGGGGCGGACACCCTGACCATCGACGATCTGGAGATAGCACCTACCGAAATGGAAGATGATTACCCCGAGGTTCAGGACCCCTTACTAGAAATAAATGTGGGGACCGAGGCCGAGCCACGGCCTCTTTTTGTAAGCCAGCTTCTAGATCCAGGGTTAGCAGCCGAAATTATCGGCCTGCTCCACGAATATAAAGACTGTTTTGCATGGGACTATCACGAGATGCCTGGGCTACCAAGAAGTTTGGTCGAGCACGAACTGAAAATTAAGGAAGGATTTAAGCCTTTCCAACAACCGCCGAGACGATTCTCGACCGAGGTACAACTAAAAATTAAGGAAGAAATCGAGCGTCTCTTGGAAGCCGGTTTTATTCGAACGGCTCGGTATGTTGAGTGGTTGGCTAACATCGTACCGGTACTAAAAAAGACTGGAGCCCTGAGAATTTGCACCGACTACAGAAATCTGAACCTCGCAACCCCCAAGGATGAGTATCCCATGCCCATGTCAGACCTTTTGGTAGACGGGGCCGCAAAACACGAACTCCTATCATTCATGGACGGCCATGCGGGGTACAACCAGATATTTATCGCCGAGGAAGACATCCACAAAACGGCGTCATTGGGACTTATGAGTGGGTAGTCATGCCGTTCGGCCTAAAGAACGCCGGCGCAACCTATCAATGAGCCATGAACCTTATTTTCCACGACCTGATCGGCCGGACCGTGGAAGTCTACATCGATGACGTTGTGGTAAAATCTCCATCCAGGGCCGACCACCCAGGGCACCTCCGTCAGGCTTTCGCCCGGATGCGGACGCACGGCTTAAAAATGAATCCCAAGAAGTGTGCCTTCGGCGTCACCGCTGGGAATTTCCTTGGTTTCTTGGTCCACCAGCGAGGGATCGAAATAGATAAGAACAAAGCCAGTCCTTCCTTGGTAAGGTCAACTTTTTGAGACGCTTTATCTCTAATTTGGCCGTAAAGATCCGGCCGTTGTCCCCTCTGCTTAGATTGAAGGACACGGAACAATTTTTATGGGGGACAGAGCATCAGCTGGCTTTTGACGATATTAAGAAGTATTTATCCCAACCACCGGTCCTCATGCCGCCAAAGAGGGGGAAGCCCTTGAGGCTTTATATCTCGGCCTCTGAAAGCTCTATCGGGTGTTTATTGGCTCAGAATAACGAATCTGAGCGAGAACAGGCGGTGCACTATATAAGCCGCACCCTTAACATGGCCGAACTCAACTATTCGCCGGTCGAGAAGCTGTGCCTAGCGCTTTACTTCGCAGCCACCAAGCTTCCCTCGGTCGTGCAGATCATCTCCAAGACTGATCTTGTCAAGTACATGCTTACTCGGCCAATCATACGCGACCGAATTGGGAAATGGACGATGGCGCTGTCCGAATTCACCTTTCAATACGTGGCCCAGAGATCGGTCAAAGGTCAGGCGTTGGCCGATTTCTTGGCCCACCACCCAACTCAAGGTCAGGAGGAGGAGACCGAGATCGAAATTGGCATGGCTCGCATGGAAAGGAACTACTGGACCATGTACTTCGATGGGTCCAGTACCGAGGCGAGGGGGCAGGGGTCGTAATCGAATCCCCCCAATGGCAGAGGTGGCAGTTCGCGTTTCAACTTAACTTCAGGTGCACCAACAATCAGGCCGAATACGAGGCACTCATTATCGGCCTTGAGATTCTGCAAGAGATGAAGGCAACCCGCGTCCTGGTCTACGGTGATTCCCAGCTAGTGATCAATCAGCTGACCGGGGATTACCAGTGCACAAGCGAAAACTTGGCCACGTATTATGTAACGGCCCTGAACACGGCCGACCGATTTTCTAGGATCTCCTTCGTCCACGTACCGCGCGCCGAGAACCACGAGGCCAATGAAATGGCCCAGGTAGCATCGGGAGTCAGCATCCCGGCCAACGACCTAGACCGCGTAATAAGAGTCGAGAAGCGCACCCTACCAACTCTTACCGAGCGAGGGATGACATCTCAAATGGCCTCGGTCGACATCTCTGACGAAGTCGAGACGGCTGACGCCGATTGGCGCTACCTCATAGTCAAGTATTTGCGCGACCCTTCAGGCAACCACGAGAGGACTACTCGTTTCCGAGCCCGGTGCTATTTGATTTATCAGAACGAGTTGTATCGAAAAGGATCAGATGGCTTGCTGCTCCTGTGCCCGAGCACCAGGGAAATTAAGGTTATTATGGCAGAATCACACGAGGGAGTTTGCGGGGCTCACCAATCCGGCATCAAGATGCGTTGGTTGATACGAAGACACGGCTATTATTGGCCGAGTATTTTGAAGGACTGCATCGAATATGCCAGGGCATGCATTAAGTGTCAAATCTACGGCCCGATACAAAAGTACCAGCCGAAGCCCTCCACCCGGTCACCAAGCCGTGGCCTTTCAGGGGGTGGGCCGTGGATATCATCGGTAAAATCTACCCAGCCGCGTCCAACCAGCACGCTTGGATTTTGGTGGCAACCGATTACTTCACTAAGTGGGTCGAGGCAGAGTCCTATCGGTCTATTTCCAGTGCACAGGTGGTTAGGTTTTTTGAACATCACATCGTCCACAGATTTGGCATCCCGGAGACTATCACGGCCGATAACGGCCCGGTCTTCGCATCAGCCGAAACTCGGGAATATACCGAGAAGATGGGGATCAAATTGATCCACTCGACGCCCTACTACCCCCAGTCAAACGGGCAAGCCGAGGCAAGCAACAAGGTGATCAAGGGCATCCTCGAGAAAATGATCGAAGAAAAGCCGCGAGCTTGGCATGATCTCCTCCCTGAGGCCCTATGGGCTTACCGAACTACAAAAAGATCGGCCACGGGGACGTCCCCCTATGCCCTAACCTACGGCCATGACGCTATTGTTCCCATGGAGTTAAAGGTTCGGTCCCTTCGCGTGACCGAAAGGCCTCGGCAGGGCAAGGAGAATTATGCGACAGCCATGACCCAGGAGTTGGAAGAATTGGAGCAGTCAAGGGTCGATGCTTATAACTTAATGCAGGCACAGAAGCAGATAGCGGCAAGGGCTTATAATAAAAAAGTGAGACAGAAGACTTTCGCCGAGGGCGATTTGGTATGGCGCGCCGTGCTTCCCATCGGGACAAAGGACCCGCGGTTCGGAAAATTCTCGCCTAATTGGGAGGGGCCGTTCGTTATTGAACAAGTTCTTGGCCGAGGAGCGTTTCAGTTAAAAGATAGCGATGGAGAGTGGCACAACCTGCCCATAAATGGCCAGTATTTGAAAAAATATGTCCCGTCAGTATGGGAAACGGCCAAAATGGGCCAAGACATCCCCGACCAGACAGAAGGTGCGCAAGAAAAATAAACGCGACTCGGCCGAAGTGGCGGTACTTTATATTTATAAAAAGTTGCGATTACAAGGGAACGGCCTATCTTGGCCGAATAAAACATACATAAATAAAGAACAAAGGTGCGTCCTATGCCTACAAGCAGCCACGGCGCAGTCTTCTCGCCGAACATGGAAGGATGAGTTCCCCGAGCCCTGCCCGCGTCTTGATGAAAAGGAGGGGCCACCACTCCGGCCATAGGAAGCCCAAGGGTAGGCACCCAGGCCGCTACCAGAAAGACCGCCACTCTGGCCACAGGAAGCGGCCAAGGTTAGGGCCGTCATTTCGGCCAGGAGAGGGGGCCAAGGCCAAGGACCTAGTTAAGGTCAAAGCCGCCACTCACAACGCCGCCGAGGCCGAGAAGTAAGCCTAATTAAGGTCAAAGCCGCCGCTCACAACGCGAGGGCTGCCTTTCTGGGCACAGGGACGGCTGAAGGAAGCGGGCCGGATGCGGCCAAGGTAAACCATCCTGCCAGGTTCTGTTCCCAACAACCACGACACATCTCCTCCACGGCCTCGCTGCGGAAAGAACCGTCCTCCTCCGCAATCAAAGAAAGACCCCAGCCCCACCATGACAGGCTTGAACTGGGAAGGAGTAACAAGGAAAGAGTTTCCTGACCAAGGGGCGGGGAATTCTTGAGGGTCTGTTTGGGGGCAGGGGATTTTTTCAGAGAAAGCGCGAATTTAAGCGGTTACCATCATGGGGCAGAGAGTGGGGAGGATGAGACCTTTTATAATGGCATCGTTCCTCTCTCTCTCGAAAATGGGCATACCCTATTAAAAACAGGCATAAATTCTGCCTCGTGAATTAACACAACCCCCTCGAGGAACGCAACAATCCGGCGGCGTATTCGAAGGCGCGATGACGTGTCAGAAGCTCAAAAGAGCCATCGCTTCAGTGGACGAGGCGAAGCGACGGCTCGTGCGAACCAAGGCAATAATGGCTCATGCGACGTGCCTGCGCATTAAATGCGCGAACCGACGTGCGCATTTAAGAGGAAGAGACGCCAGCTGTCTGTCACATCGTTTCGAAGGAATGCAAGGGGTCTGTCCCTTGGAATCCATTCGGCCCCAACCCAGACCGCGACCGAAGAATCCAGGGACAGGGGGGCAATGTTTGTGCCTAATAAATTACGGCCTTTGTGACCGAGGAATCCTCCTCTCGGCCGTGGCCTTTCCTCATGAACTCAAAGGAACGGCAACGTTTCGTTGCTCCTTGTTTCTGACAACAAAGGAGAAAGCGCTAAGGCAAGATTTTCTCGGCCGCTCGAATAACCTCGCGGGCCGAGGCCGAGGAACTCGCAGGGCACGGCCAAAGAGGTTATGGTCAGATCACCACGTGACCTCAGGGTCCCACGCTTCATTTAATGAAGTAATGCCTCTGTCCACCACAGCAAATCCACTAGGGCATGAAGCATTTAATGCATGAGGGCAGAAGGGAAGTGATTGAAGTCAAGATTTTGTAATCAGGGTGGTTAGGTACAAACATTCCATCAGATGTTCTTACAATTAGCAGTCTCTTCGCCAACCACTAAACCAGAGCATTTAATGCATTCCCACGGCCAGAGGTGCAGAGCCCTCGATCCGGGTAAAGGCCGAGATCTGCCGAGATTTATGGGGGTCACACCACCATGCTTCACGATCCCAAATGCTGATCAGACCCAGCCATGCTTGCCTTGATTAGACTCCACCATGCAGGTCTTGTCAAGCCTCGATTGTCTCTCCAGGGCTCCCACTATAAAAACCAAACTCAAGACCACATGCAAAGGGTCCAACACCAAAAACCAAAAGCCTCCCACGGAGCAACTTATTTTTCTGTCATGTACTTTCAATATCTTTACATGCTTTCTTAGGAGTAGTGATAGATTGTAAAAGACATCCATTCATCAATATATCATACGACCCTTGATTCCTCAAGGCGCCGGAGCATCATCCTCGTTATCGCCTCACTCACCCCATATATCATACGACCGTCGCTCTCCGAGCAACGCGCCGGAGCACCGCCCAAAATCCACCACCTACACCACCACTAACGGCCTTGTAGCTCAGGCCGTGAACCTGACGGCCGAGACCAGTTCCTTTCTCGGCCACAATCGTTTGGTTAGAAGTCCAAGTTCAAATAGGCGCATTATTTAAACTTTCCATACCCAAAAACCTATCAAACCCTCGACGCACGGTAGACCGTGCTGGCACGCCCTCGCACAAGCCGCACTGCACCCAAAAGTAGGACTCGCGTGTTCGCGCACATCCCCTCGACCTTGTTGGCTGCGCAAATCTCTCGGCCTGACTCTCCGGGCCGAGGGGATGTGCGTTTAACACGGAGTCCTACTTTTGGATGCGGTGCGGTTTGTGCGCGGGTGTGCCAGCACGGTCTACCGTGCGTCGAGTTCGGTGAAGTGTTTGGGTAGAAGGTGTTTGGAGTGTTGCGCCTGTTTGGTCTGGACCTCTTATCAAACGATTGTGGCCGAGAAAGGAACTGGTCTCGGCCGTCAGGTTCACGGCCTGAGCTACAAGGCCGTTTAATGGTGTAGGTGGTGGGTTTTGGGCGGTGCTCCGGCGCGTTGCTCGAAGAGCGACGGTCGTATGATATGTGGGGTGAGTGAGGCGATAACAAGGATGATGCTCCGGGGCCTTGAAAAATCAAGGGTCGTATGATATATTGATGAATGGATTTCTCTTACAATCTACCACTACTCCTAGGAAAGCATGTAAAGATATTGAAAGTGCGTGACAGAAAAATAAGTTGCTCCGTGGGAGGCTTTTGGTTTTGGTGTTGGACCCTTTGCATGTGGTCTTGAGCTTGGTATTTATAGTAGGAGTCCTGGAGGGACAATCGAGGCTTGACAAGACCTGCATGGTGGAGTCTAATCAGAGCAAGCATGGCTGGGTCTGGTCAGCATTTAGGATCGTGAAGCATGGTGGTGTGACCCCCATAAATCTCGGTAAATCTCGGCCACCGCTCTGATCGAGGTTTCTGCACTTCTGGCCGTGGGAACGCATTAAATGTCCTGGTCTAGTGGTTGGTGAAGTGACCGCGAACTGTAAGAACATTTTGTGAGAATGTTTGTTCCTAACCACTCTGATTACCAAATCCTGACTTCAATCACTTCCCTTATGCCCTCGTGCATTAAATGCTTCATGCCCCAGTGGGTTTGCAGTAATGGTCAGAGGCACTACTTCATTAAATGAGGCGTGGGACCCTGAGGCCACGTGATGATCTAACCATAATATCTTCGGCCGTGCTCTGCATGGTCCTCGGCCTCGGCTTGCAATGCTGTGGTTGAGGCCGAGAAGATTTTCCCCTTTGCGTTTTTCCTTCGTTGTAAGGTAAAAGGGACCAACGAAACGTGGCCGTTTTTGAGTCCATGAGCAAATGCCACGACTGAGAGGAGGCTTCCTCGGCCAGAAAGGCCGTGATTTATTAGGCACAAACAGAACCCAGGACGAATCCTGTCGTATTGCCGACATCATCCCGATGCCGGGCCAACTTACTAAAGTATGAGACTTTTTGCCGAAATTTTGGCAGAGTCTCCCTTGTAAATTGAACATTTCCCAAATTTTTCAACCTGTTAAAAACACAAATTATATCCCAACAGGTAACATGCTTCATAAACAGTTTAAAACAAAAGCCTTCGGCCTCACAAATCAAACCTTAGCACTAGCGATAACAGAGCAAATCTAATAATTCATTCTACAAATGGAAACAAAGTTCAACGGACAAAAAGAATAAAAGAGTCCTACGAAGGCTCGGGATTCGGAAGCACGCGACCCAGCTCTGCTGCTCAGTTCAGTCGACTACTGGCTGGGGGCTGCAAAACAGAAAAGTGTTAGTGGACAAAACAAAGTTTAGTTCAATTGAAACCAAAGTAATACAACCCCACCGTTTAGAAAACGATGTAGAAAACCGTATGCACTCAAAACCGTCATAATCATATATATATATATATATATATATATAAAGTTTGATCAACACCATAGGTAAATCCGAAATCCATAATGAAACTTTACAAATCAACCCATCCAAACTTTATCTTATAAATCCCAAACTAAACTCTCGAGCGAGGAAGTATCCTCACTAAGAAACAAGAACGAATGAATAGATATATCTGTATCTATGTAAATGTGAATATATAATATAAGAGATATATAATATATATATATATATATAAATATGACAACACATAGTTCATACCGAGAAAACAATCCAACCGGGGATTGTTTGACTAGTCCACATGGAAGAATTCTCAATTGACCATGTGGTTAGGGAACGAGCTGTCCAACCGGGGGGCTAACTTTACCAGCACATACAGCCGAATCATCAAGACTCGTACGCATGTGACAAGTTCTACGCGTGCAGACTACCCCACTAAGGGTCCACGAAACACCCCGTCAAGGGTGTCCGAGTTCCAACATATCCAAGTATCTTAGTAATCCAAATCCATTCCATAATTTATGTAACCAGGGAGGTACATAGGGTAGTGCGTATAGCACTTCAATTGACATACTAATAACTCATTTCTTTCCACAAAGTCCACTGACAAATAGTGCCACGCTGCCTGACCCTCAGAGGGTCCCGCCTGCTGCGTACGCGTGGTCGGAGTACCTATTTCAAAATACGAGTATGAGATTAACACAAAGCGCTTCGAACGAGAACTTTAAATTAACATCCTAGTTTCCCGAGTTTCAAGTAAGTGCACAAGGAACGAGACGTTCCTAAGGTCAAACTATGTGTTTCATATGAAGATATAGCCTCGGAAGACGCTCGGTCAACTGGGCGACCAAACTTCCCAAATTGAGTCAATCGGGCCCATGGGACCCACGACCTCTGATTTTCGTTCCGGAAGTTCCTATGAGTTCTACAAGGTTTAATAAGCATGTCCTGGAAGTTTGGTCCTGATCGAACGATTATCGTAAAATGAAAATTTTAAGTTATTAAATCAGAACATCCAGGGCTCCGATTCACGATCCGTGAATTCCTACACGATCCTAGAAATGCCTAGATCAACATATATTAAATTGGAGTCGATCCAAAGGCCCAAATATATCGAACCTGGATAACACCTAATATGTAATATCTGATCGATGATCAAATGATAACAAAATTCATATCAGAGCATACCATCGTGCTTGGGATGACATGAGGGTTATTTTAGGACTCTAAGACAGGTCACCACATGGCCTACACGCCGGCAACGCGTGGGTGTCCAACTCAAATTTCGGCGATCGAAAAAACTCCAAACCGCCGGCCAAATTATTATCGCTTGGAAACATTTCAAAACTTAGAATTGATCCTAAATAACATAACCAACAGCTAGAGCACATTGAAAGGATAGAAAAACATACCAAATTCAAAAGAAATGGTGGCCGAAACGTCCGAACGAGCTCCTGAAAAATCACGTAAAAATCCAGCTGTTTTTGGACATTTTCAGGCAATATCAACGGCGGATCGAGGCAGCAGAGGGTTGGGGTAGGACGGCGGAGTCTGGCTGGTCATTTTGGGACCAGTCCCAGCTCCGATGGTCGCTTGTGGCGGCAGCGGCAGCTCAAAGAGCCGTACGGCTGTTCAAAAATTTCGAAGGGGAGGAGGCTCTGTGCGGAGAGAGAGAGAGAGAGAGAGAGAGAGAGAGAGAGAGAGAGAGAGAGATGAGGATTTTCAGATTTTTGTCAAGCTCTTTTTGAAATAATTTCGATCGTGCCACTGAGTTTCTTTTGATCGTAACTTCTTCGTTACAACTCCGATTCGAGCCTACTACGTGTCTACGGACTCATCTCGGTACGATCTACATAAAAATACCAAACATTTCCCCAAAATATTTTGAAATTAAAAAGTGACCAAATTACCCTTACCACGAGGGTAAAAATTGAAATTTCAAATTTAATTTAATTAATTTAATTCACGAAGGATTATATTTTGGGTCGGGATGTTACAAGTGGCCAATCCAAATTAGTTGCAAAGGACAATAAGACTCTGACGATGTTCAACTTTGCAACTAGTGCAAAGGTTTCTTCATAGTGTATACCATAGGTCTATGTGTACCCTTTTGCCACAAGTCTTGCCTTTATCGCTCAATAGATCCATCAACATTGTGTTTTATAATAAATACTCATCTACATCCGACAGTCTTTTTTCCTCATGGTATAGTCTCCAATGTACAAGTCTAATTTTTCTCAAGAGCTTTCATCTCCTATTTTGTAGCTTAGACCTACTTAGGATCTTTTAATGCTTCAGAAACCTTGGTTGGAATATGGATAGCAGACAACTTATGCATAATAGCCTTGAGTGGTTTAGACAGCTTCTCAGTGGATACATATTTGCAATTGGATACTTGAATGTCTTGCCAATATCAGGTGAATAACAGTTTGGTGGCTTCCTATGATTTTGCCGGAAAGGTAATTGATATCCAATAGATTTATCCTCTAAATGCACATGTCTAGTAAGAGTAGTTACCTCAAAGATATTCTCAGGAGATTGGTCCGTTGGTACTGTTGAGTGAGAGGGGGAGTCTTCATCTTGTAATTTTAAGTTGTCTGTAGAAGAAGGACTCGAATAAAAAACAGATTCGCATGGGTTAGGTGATTGATCGTTGTGCATGGGTGATCAATCGCTTTTTGGTAGAAAGCATTCGCGCATGTTAGACTTAAGATGATTGATTGTCAGGTCTGAGCGATCGATCGTTTCTTGGTCGAGGGCAATCTCTTGCTCCAAACCTTAGGAAGATCGATTGTCTTTGTCAAAACGATCAATCGCTTTTGTGTAGAGGTGAATATCTTTGTTTTCCAAGCTGCTCCAATTGTGCTCCACTCTGTATCTCCCCATGAAGAGTAGAATTGGATGCTAGGTCATGGAAGAACATCTTCGATTCCAGAAATGTGACATAACTATGTCGGGTAGGAGGGTGATAATATCGGTAGCCTTTCTGATGAGTGGCATAACTAAAAAAAAAATGCAACGAAGGGCACATGAATCAAGTTTGCCTTGTTGATTTTTGTGAAGATGAACGAAGGCGACACATCCAAAAATGCGAGGGTTAAGCACCAAAACAGAGGGCAGAAGCCCGTCTTGCACGAGCACTTGTAATGGAGTTTTGAAATTCAAGACCTTAGAAGGCATGCAGTTGATAAGGTGGACGACAGTGACGACATTATCATCCCAGTGATGATGAGGAACATGGCCACCAATGAGAAGAGCGCAGGCTATTTCAAGGAGATGGCGATTCTTCCATTTGGCAACACCATTTTGTTGTGGTGTCTAGGGACAAGTTGTCTCATGAATAATGCCATGTGTCTGGAAGTAAATTTGAAAGTCATGATTATCAAATTCTCCACCGTTGTCAGAGTGAAGAATCTATATTCGTGCATTAAACTGTGTTTCCATATGTTTGTGAAAGAATTGGAACATGGAAACCACTTCATTCTTATTTTCATCAAATAAATCCATGTCATCCTTGTCCAATCATCGATGAATGTGACAAACCAACGAATACCAGAATGAGTAGAAATAGGGGAAGGTCCCCAAACATCAGAATGAATCAAAGCAAAAGGAACAATACTTTTATTCATACTTAAAGGATAAGATGCTCGATAACTCTTGGCTAAAATGCAAGTGTCACATTTAAAATTTTAGTCCTTAAATACAGAAAATAACTCAGGTAATAAGTGTCTCATATAACCAAAATATAGATGCCCCAAACATCGGTACCAGAGCCAAATATGTCGGTGCTTGTCATCAGACGGATGCTTCACACTGTTTCCCATATTAAAGTCATCCACATAGTATAACCCCCTTCTTTTAGTACCATGCCTAATGATCTCATTGGTGAGAATATCATATAGTAATCAAAAATTTGGATAAATCAGTGCACAACAATTTAGTTGCTCAGTTGTCTGGCTCACATACATTAATTTATTGGACAAAGATGGAACGAGTAGAGTATTGGAAAGGGACAGAGAAGGTGAAAGGGGGGCAGTGCTAGCCCCTGTCACATGATAGGTAACTCCATTCGCATTGGCAATACTTGTGCGGCGGGGTGTAGTGGTGTGCAAAAAATCATTTAGATCAAAGGTCATATGATCAATGGTGCCAGAATCAATTATCCAACCAATAGTATCTCATAAATCAGAAGTATGAAATTCAAGTAGAAAAAAAGGGCTTCTTGTTATGGGTTATGATGAGAGAGCTTTGAGAGAGTTTTGCAGCAGTTGCACCTTTTGTGTGAGAATATAGATTCAAACGTATGTGAAAGTGTTGTATCTTGTTATCCCTAGGGATGAATCAAGAACGTTTCAAAATAATTCAGGATGTTTAACTGCTCCTGCTTATTTGAATACCATGACCAAAATCCAATGACAGGGATGAGAGATAAAGCCCTCTGAACCTTTTGGACAAGCTGCCTACTCGAATGAGTTGTTCAAAATTGAAAAATGAAAGAATTTGATGAGCAACTTCATCTGGAAGATTACTCAACCCTGAAATTTTAGGCACGAAAACCAAACCGTATCCCAGCAGCATGACTCTGTTAACTTCCTGGGTTAGACCCGAAAACCCACTAAGTTCTCTAATCCATTTGGTATTGTTTCATGTTTAGGTTGGGCTCTCCTTTGGGCCTTTACATTTGGGCTTTTTTTAAATGAAAAATTACTTGTAGACCTCTTTTTTTTTTTTTTTTTTGGATATAATGGATCAAAATAGTCAATCCACAATTCATGATTTGGAATAAGAGTATAATCTTAGTTAAAAGATTCACAGCTTGAATACAATTATGTGATACAAGAAGAGGAAAATTATAGAAACAGATGTAGTAGCAACCTTTGTCACATCTCAGGATCGACTCCGCTGTAGCATGATATTGTCCGCTTTAGGGCCCCCTCTCTGCCTTGACTGTTTTGTTTCTGGGAACTCACGAACAACTTCCCAGTGGGTCACTCATCCTAGATTGCTCTAGCCCCAACTCATTTAACTTCGAAGTTCCCATGACTCCGAAGCTAGTAAGCTCCCAAAAAGCCTCGTGCTAGATGGAGGCGAATATGTACATATAAGGCACATCACCCATTCTCCGTTGGTCGATGTGGTATGTTACAACCTTGCTCTTTAGCAACAATGACATGGATTTGAGACGGAAAAGAACAAAATAAATATAAGGGCATAAAAAAAGAGGAAAAAACGAAGGACATTTGGGCTAAGTCAATATCAAGCCCATTACACAATAAACCAAATTAAGGTAGATGAATGAAAAACTACTCTCGGACCAGTAACCACAATGAGACCATATCATATCCGAGATTTGCAAAATTCGATAACAAAATCGACAATTGATGAAGGCCAAAGCGACCGACAACGAGAGATAAAAATAAAAACATAGAGAGAGAGAGGAACAAACATTAGGAACTACAGCATAGATGGTTATGACATGGGTTTTTTTTCCCCATCAAATATAAAGGTTGAACCCTATACTCCTTGAGCACCAATCACGGGCCCAAAACTTGCCTTGTACAAATATAAAACAGTATTTAAAAGAACTTAATACAAGGAATCTTTTATTCTTATTCCTTAATTGTGATTGGATATAGAGACATAATGACTTGGGTTTCGTACTCTTTTTCTTTTTTAGTGCTAGTCATTGTGAGTTCACATCTTGTGGTGGGTGACCTGTCGGCTTCTCATCATTACAAAGACTTTCAGCTGACTTGCAATGCAGCTGCATATGTTTTTTTTTTCCTTGGGTCGTAAGCTACATATGTTACATTCATGGTCACCGTCAATGTCATATTGCGTTGATGGTGAAGTTTCCAATAATTCTCTCATTCCTAGCTAGTAGTGTTGCTTTTTAGGGGTGGAAACCGTACGATTCGACTGCTTTATTAAGGGGAAGGGGTCCTCCTAGTTGAGGTAATATTTCTTTTGTTTTGGTGGGAGACAAACTTTCCATGTTTTATCACATGTTTTGGGGCATGTGTCACTTGATCGGGTTTTCATGGTACACTTGTGGGGCAGCTCTTTTTTGTTGGCTCTTGAGGAGGAATTTGGGGAGCTGTACTGCATGGTTTCTTCGCTCATAAGGCTGTTGGATGGCAACTTCCCTTTGGCTGAAGCAGCAAATAATGGAGAACTAATAATTGAGCAGAAAATAAAAAGTTGCTTCATTTGCTTTTCTGGTGACCTAGAAAAAGACTTTAAAGCAACAAAAGTAGGATAAGGATCCTAGGAAGGAATCATATCATTTTGAAATCTAAAGATATCCCTTCCAACTGCATGCATTATATGGTCAAAATCAAAGATTAATGGACAATAATTCAGCAACGACCTTGCACACAGTCAGTCAATAAGATAAAGAAAACACAACAGAAAAGAATCGTCCTAAAATTCAACAGACGACGACTAAACATCGGTCATCAGTATTCACTCCAATTCATGCTCATTCTGAGTCAAGTTAGTAAACGTGTCATAAGTAAAATACACAATAATGAGAAGACACATACATTCTAAATTATCTCTCATCCGAATCATCCATAGACTCTCACTAGGCTCCGAATTTTCTTTGTTTAATGTTTTTTTTTCTCAATACACTTTTGGTGCCTGAACTTTGGCTATTTTTGAATCTAGCATCTAAATTATAATTTGTCACAATTTTTCTTTTGGAATACGATATGCTAAATTACTCTAATGTATATGGAGGAGGTCTAACTAGGGTGCAAAAGGGCAAACACGCTGTCTTGATCAACTGACGTGACCCACATATGCTAATTTGTCACAATTTAGTTTATAGCTTCAATCGGAATGTCTGATATCTCGTAGGAATTTTGCGTGTGTCTCCCTTCCTTATTATCATAGAGGACAATTATAATGAACTAAATGCACGTACAAAAATTTATGGAGTTAGACCCTTGAATTAATCTAATAACACATATAATTAGCTATTTAAACCCTCACTCATACTCCTTTTTATATCACATTGAAATAGTCCCAAAGTTTTTATGCCATATGTGATTCAAAAACTAATTGCAAAACGAACTCATGGCAACATTTTTAAAACTTTGTGTCTTCCCAATTTCTCCGTATGGGATTTCAATTTATAATCTCAGTATTGGCATCACCACAAGAAGAAATTTTTTAAAGAAAATATATACTTGTCATCTATTTTCCATTGGCTCTAAACAACCAATACTTCAAGTCTTTGTTCAACTATGACAATCAGTAATTAGAAACTAGACCATAGATGATTATGATTTGTTTTTTTTTTCACCAAATGGAAATGTTGAACTCATACTTTTTCCTCTCTTTTTCTTTTTCCTTGTTATTTGGAAGGGACGGTCTTATACCATGGACAATCAGAATCAGGGCTATAGCCCAAGTGAGATTCCCCCCCCCCCCACCCCACCAAATTTTTTTTTTATCTAGTGTTAGTTAGTATATATGTTTAAGGTTTAGCCTAGTTCAAAATCTAACAACTCACCTCAAGGTTAATCTAGCTTATCCCATTTTGAAATTTTGGGTCCGTCTCGGCTTTTTTATTTTTTTGGACGAAGGGTCCGTCCCTATTTGGAAGACAACAATGGCAACTAGAAATCATCTTACCTTTACTTGTAAGACTCGAGAGTTCTATTGAACTTCGTAAGACCCGGTTCCTTTTGAAAACTTGCCCTTTCACACATGTGAAAAAAAAAAAAAAACCATCTCTAAATTCCTTGAGCAACTCAAGGGCCCCAAAACTTGGCCTTTTCCACTCTTTTTCCGAGAGAGAGAGAGAGAGAGAGAGAGAGAGAGAGAGAGATTCTCAAAATTTATTGATAAGAAGAAACTGAAAGAGAAGTGGTAATTTGAATACAAGGAATCTTGATTCTTATTCCTTATTGTGATTGGATATAGAGACATAATGAAGTGGGTTTCGTGCTTTTTTTTCTTTTTCTTTTTAGTGCTAGGCGTTGTGAGTTCATATCTGTAGTGACCCGTCATCTTCTCATCGTTACAAGGACTTTCAGCTGACTTGCATGCCGCTGCATATATATATTTTTTGGTTTATTAAAACAAAACATCCCTAAGGTTTACGAAACTATCAGATTACATCCTTAATGTTTTTTTGTGTCATTCGCGGTCCTCAAGGTTAGCATGTGTAATCACAAATAGTCCCTGCCTGCCGTTAAGTTCCGTAAAAAACTCCGTTAGTTTGCTAACGTGACATATACGTATATATACATTCCTGAGGTTCACCCACCTATCACAAATGGTCCCTGTGAAATTTTTTAATTTTTTAATATTTAAAATTCATAATAATAATGCCACATCAACAAACTAATGGAGTTTTTAAAAAATAATTTAAAATTCATAAAATTTGAAAATGAAAAAAATTAAGGGTTTAGGGTTCATAAATGGTCTTCAAGATTAAAATCCTTCTATAAATGATTTTTTCATTTATAAATAATTTTAAAAAGAAAACTAAAATTTTATGAATTTTAAATTAAAAAATTAAAAAAATTTGTAAGGACCATTTGTGATAGGTGCATGAACCTCAGGGATATTTTGTGATATATATATGCCACGTCAGCAAACTAACAAAGTTTTTTACGAAACCTAACGGCAGGGACCATTTGTGATCACACATACTAACCTTGAGGATCACAAGTGACACAAAAAAACATTAAGGATGCAATCTGATAGTTTTGTAAACCTTAGGGATGTTTTGTAATAATAAGCAATATTTTTTTTGGGTCGTAAGCTACATATGTTATATTCATGGTCACCGTCAATGTCATGTTGCGTTGATGGTGAAGCCTCCAATAATTATCTCCTTCCTAACTAGTAGTGGTTCTTTGAAAAATCAAAATAACTGTGACTTAATAATACAAGGAATCTTGATTCCTATTCCTTAATATATATATATATATATATATATATATATATATAGATGTGTGTGCGTGTGTGTAGAGAGAGAGAGAGAGAGATAATGAAGTGGGTTTCGTGCATGCATGACTTTGAATAGTACTAGTCGTTGTATGGTGACCCATCAAAGACTTCCAGCTTACTCGTATTATGTTATATTCATGGTCACTGTCATGTTGATTGTTCATCATAGGGAATCAGCAAGTGATCGACTTTGCGTTGATGCTTAGTTAGGTTAGGTGGAAGGCAATATTTCTTTGTCTAAAACTTTGCTTTTATTTTTTGGGCTATTTGTCGTCTGGTGGGGGAATTTGGGGAGCAAAAGACAGCTAGCATGATTCTACAAGGTCCTCTTTTACTGGGCTAGATTCCTTTGACAAAAGTAAAATCTAAATCCTAACCTAAAAAAGAAATCGTATAATTTTGAAATGTAAAAAAGTAGATCGAAGATAAAAAGTAACCTTCTTTTTTTTGGTCGAAATTTGATATCATTAAGCAAACCCCAAGCGAGAAGAAACGATACAAAAGCCTGAGGCTCCAATTAGCAAACAAAAACCGATTAAGAGGCAAATCATGATCATTTCAGTGTTTGCTAACACTTTAGGAATCAAAACAAGAGTGGGGCCCGCATCCATATTCTTGAAAAATGAAGGATCAGAGTCCATGGTGACGGGGTAGTATTATGATTACTAGTAATCATGAATCATCATGCATTCGTTCTGATTCCAAGTTAATAAACATGCTATAAGTTAACAAATAAGCAATAACTACTGAGAAGATACATACACTCTAAATTCTCTCTCATACGAATCATTGATAGACTTTCAATAGGCTTAGAATTTTCTTTGTTTATTATTTTTTTTCTCAATACAATTTTGGTGCATGAACTTTGGCTGTTTCGGAATGCAGCACCTAAATTATAATTTGTCATAATTTTTTAAAAAAAATACATATTGTTGAATTACTCTAATGTACTGGGAGCACTAGCGGACCGAAGAATTTTTTAGCATAAGTGCAATTTTGAAAGGCTAAAAGCTTTATAAAAAAATATAAAAAAAAGACATGTTATTAATCAGTTTGAATTACATTCGAACTTACTTTGAAAGCTTAATCGATATAATATTTTTTTTCTTGGCACAAGACTTGATCGATGAATCAGTTTTTATAAAAGACTAGAGTTCTCTAAATAAAATTAAAAACAAACCAAGAAAATAAACAGACTTGGTGGTGGAGACATAAATTTTTTATGAGAGTTGCTAAACAAACCCTAAAATTAACTAAGTACACCATATGATCTAAGTACACCTTAATATTTTAATCAAAATGTAAGATTAACTAAATACACCCTATTTAACTACCAAAATACCCCTGATACGCCCTATCACACAACACTAGACTTTGGACATCTTTTCCGGCCATTGGACGTCGACCCAGGGTAGGGGGAAGGCTCCGGTCTTTCAGACCATACTTCACCATGGGGGTAGAGGGAAGAATTTTTTTAAATTATGAAGGAGGTTAGGCACGAAAGACAACCCTTAACCAACCAGCGTCAACCATAGCAAAAGTTGTCCACACTGAAACCACCAGAATGAGAGGGCAAGCGTGGGATAAAATTGAGAGAAAGCCATGAGATTTGGGCATGTCATTTAGGGTTATTTTCCTTAGTGTTGATGAGTAAATGATTCATCAAACTGGCAAGAAGTTGGGGTCAACGGAGTAGTTTTCTTCTTCCCTTCATTTCAAATGGGATTGCGCAACTATTTTGTCATCTAATGCTTGTTGTTTGAGTTCTACTAATATTCTATGTAATTGACTCAAACAGAATTTCTAAGGAATTACATAAAATAGGCTTTCCAAACTGACAAAATAACATAGTAAACTCCACCTCCTATAACATGGTATTTTAACCAACCAAATCGTGCAATGATTAAAATTGGGGAGAGATGGCTAATCTATCAACCTACTATAACAAGATTTACATGCGAAGTTCCCACATGACCAAGTTTCCAAAATTTTATATCCAGTCTACCAAAATGAAGGGACACATTTACAAGTGAAGAAAATAGAGAGACAGCTCCAAACCAGTCAGAAAGATCCTGTTTGGTCATTTTATATTAGGGTAAATTAGTAATTCGATAAATAGTTTCGTAGCATGGTGTACTCAGTTAATTTTAGGGTTCGTTTAGCAGCACTCATTTTTTATTTATGAATTTGATGATTTTATTTATAGACTTGGATTGGTGGGAATCTCTCAAAAAGGGACTTTCTTTTTTAAAAAGCAAAATCTCCTTAATAGAAGGAGTTTCCTCCTTTTTCGTCTATAGTACGAATCCCTTTTTGTTTTTGTTCTCTGGTCCAAAACGATGTCATTTTGGCCAGAGATTTTTAAAAATCAACTAGACTGAGTGGAGGTGCAACTTTCCGCACCTGCAACGCTTTCTCCAGCGAGGGGAGGTGCAACCGCACCTCCTTGCGCCTCTGTAGGCCCGCCAATGACTAGGAGGGGGATCAAACTCGGATGTAAAAGGCGACCACATTACTGGACTGGCTCCTTAAAACTAAGGATCCTCCTCAAATCAAATTGGGTTTTGAGACTTGTTAATTTTTTATAATTCTTTTTTTTTTTTTTGCGCCGAAGTTAGGAAGTAGGAGGGAGGGGAAAACTCACACATGGGTATCGTTGGGGTTTGAACCCAAGACCACTTGGGAGCACATGAAAGGCATGAGCCAATCCAACTAACACTTTATTGGTTCCTTTTGAATTTTTTTGACCCTTTTTTCTTTTGGAATTTGGCAAGTGTAAGAGTCTCATTTGTTGTGAAAAAGAGCTCCTCCTTAGTTTTAAGGAGCCAAGGTGTGCTCTTTAATTTATGAGCATGGTTTGGCTCCTTAAAATTATGGAAAAGCTCCTCCTTAAAACCAATGAGGTTTCGACACTTGTCAAATTTCATTAACAATGACAAAGTTTCAATAAAAAAGAATAGAGATTTTCTATTTAAACCCCACATTTCTCTTAATTCACCCCATGTTCTAAGTTCACCCCAACTTTTAATTTAAATTTTCACAATTTCTAAGAAAACCCCACTATCTTCCCAAACTACCCTTAAACCCTAAGCTGAAAAAATAAGAAATAAAAGAGATTTTTTATTTAAACCCCACAATTTTCTTCGTTTACCCCAATACTTAAATCATTAAACAATATTTGTAGTATACATGAGATTTTGTTGTTTTCACAAGCTGTTTTTATCATGTGATTAGATCATGTGGGAAATTGTAGTTTGTTATGGAGGTCTAAACAGAGAAACATATATAAATCAAGTATTGTCGAAGGGAGTGCCAAAAAAAAAAATCAAATAGTAATTGAAAAACCTGCTGAAAAATTTATCTCCATCCTAGATGCCCCAACTTATAAACAGATAAAGGTAATGTGGGGGCAATATCTTGATGAGCGTCAACGAATCTTAGCCATGGGTATTAACAGCTTCCCAGGCCAAGTTCTTTGGGATTGGAAGATCCATGTCCCAAGCCTTCTAGGCAGCAGACCTTAGAAGCCTAATAGTGGTTACATTGGCATCCCAGAAGGACAAACGCTTGTAAGGCAAATTGTGCTTCTTGCATAGGTCATTATAAAACTTAATATGAAGAGTGGTGGGGTGCGTGTATAGATGTACTAGGTAGGGTTAAGTATTAAGTTGGATGACCTTTTTTGTCTTTTCACACAATTATAAAACTTACAACTTAATGATTTAAGTATTGGGGTTAACTAAGAAGTGTGAGGTTTAAATAGAAAAGTCGAAAAGAATATTCAAATAATTTGACACGTGTCAAAACCACATTGGTTGTCTGGAGGGAGGGACAAATGTCAAAATTTTGGATAGGTGACAAAAAGGGTACAGAGGATTTGGGTACAGCAGATCTGAAGTCTCTCTTACAATTGTAGTGCGCAAGCTTTGATTTATTAGACTTTTCACTTCCTCCTTGTATAAATTTTCGTCCACATCTATTTTCTACACTTATGTATATTCCTTGTTAATCTAATATTACAGTCTTCTTCAAGATTTTCAGCCAAGAAAATTAATGATGACAGAAGATAACCAGGCAATTGGGATCGATCTGGGGACAACTTATTCGTGCGTGGCAGCGTGGCAGGCTGATCATGTAGAAATCCTGGTGAACGATCACGGTAACAGAACAACTCGATCTTATGTTACATTCACTGATAGTAAGAGGTTGGTAGGAGATGAAGCATTTAACCAAGTCGGGAGGTTCCCCGCCAACTCAATCTTCGGTAAGATTAAAATGATATGATCAGTTATACTTAATTGTTTATTTGTTTCCTTCCTCACGTAATAATCTACAGATGCAAAGCGGTTAATTGGTAGGAGATTTAGTGACGAAACTGTTCAAAACGATATCAAGTGCTGGCCATTCAAGGTCATTGAAGGTCCTGCTGACAAGCCCTTGATTGTGGTTGACCACAAGGGTGAAGAGAAAAAATTTGCTGCTGAAGACATCTCTTCCATGGTTTTGGCAAAGTTGCGGGAGATTGCCGAGTCCTACCTTTGCTCAAAGATTTCAGTGAAAAATGCAGTTATCACTGTCCCCTCTTACTTCAACGACTCGCAGCGCCAGGCTACATTAGAGGCTGGCAAACTAGCTGGCTTGAATGTGCTGCGTATTATCAACGAACCAACTGCTGCAGCCATCGCTTATGGAATCGACAAGAAGGCCGGTTGGTTTAAAAAGAGAAATGTGATGATATTTGATTGGGGTGGTGGTACGTTGGATGTGTCACTACTTACCATAGGCCATGGTGTGTTTGACGTGAAGGCCACTGCCGGAGATACTCACCTTGGCGGTGAAGACTTGGATAACAGAATGGTGAACTACTGCGTCGAAGAATTCAAGACAAAACAGAACGTGGACATTGGTGGAAACGCCAAAGCTCTTCGGAAGGCCAAAACTGCGTGTGAGAAAGCAAAGAAGGCACTTTCGTTTTCCTTTGACACTGATATTGAAATTGACTCTTGGTATAAGGGTGAAGATTTTCATACAACTTTTACCCGCGACAAATTCGAAGAACTGAACATGGACATCTTCAACAAGTGCATGGAGCCTGTGAACAAGTGTTTGGAGGATGCCAAAATGGACATAAGCGAGGTCGATGACGTTGTTCTTGTTGGTGGGTCTTCTAGAATCCCCAAGGTTCAAGAGCTATTGCAGGAGGTTTTCAAGGGTAAGGAGTTGTGCAAGAGCATTAATCCTGATGAGGCCGTGGCTTATGGAGCCGCTGTTCAAGCTGCAGCCTTGAGTGGGAACGTAACTGGGAAGCTTCAAGACTTCACTCTCTTAGATGTCACCCCTCTATCACTTGGGGTTGAGTGTGGGAAAGATGGTAGTTCCAAGGTTTTCATGGTTGTTGTGATTCCAAGAAACTCAAAAATTCCGGTGGGGAAGACAAAAACGTTAACTACTTCTCATGACAACCAAGAGTCTGCTACCTTCTCCATTTATGAGGGTGAAAATAGAATAGCCAAAGATAATAACTTTTTGGGTGAATTCACCCTCCATGGCATTCCTCCGGCTCCCAGGCATGTTCCAAAGTTCAATGTTTACTTTGATATGGACGCAAATGGAGTTTTGAGCGTCTCTGCAGAAGATATGTCCACTGGCCAGAAGAAAGGGATCAAAATCAACCGTGACAGAACCAAGAACCAACTCTTAAGGGAATATTAAGGATTAAGATAGCATCTATAAAATAATTATTTTCTTTGATTTCCTATATATGTTGAAGTGCAATATCTATGTTTAAGATAGCATGGAATAAGGAAGTCGATATGAACTTCTTTTGCTGGCTGCTTGTGCATTTCGTGATTGGCTGGTTTTTTCTTCTCTTTGTTGGGTGTGGGGAGTGTGCTTTGTAAAAGACTTGCCTGATTTGTAGCGCATACATCTTATAAGTAAAAACATATTTCTTCCCGCAAACATTCAAGAGAGCTTCAGTTTTTATTTTGGATTAAATTTTTGTGTCTTGCTCCTTATAATCATCAAGGAGATTTGTTATAACATTGTACAAAAGTTTAATTTGGTACATATTACAGACACAAGAAGATAATTTATAGATTAAATTAGGGCAATTTATCATTTTTTTTATTTAAATATTTAGAAACGATAGAAACATATTTACAAAACTCATCATCGCAAATATATATCACTCTCACCTCATCAGTCGTCTATGTGAGTAGAACTTGAGATCTCCTCCAACCAACTGAAGATAAATAACACTAAATTAAAAGCTAATTAATTAAGGCAAACTATTATTATTAGTCTATGAACACCATCAATTCGCTTTTATACAGCTAAATGAAAATAATATACCACTTACTCAATTATTAAAATGCATTCTTTCTCACTAAGAATATGGAAACGCAGCATGATTGGATGAGGAGATATGAGTGGCGCAACCTTTCTTCCTACTCTGAAGGGAGTCTTTCAATGAAGTTCTTTACTTGACCCCAAAAGATAAAATAAAAATTATTCCTCGCATGACACAGATAAATGACCATGCAGCTCCAAAAAAAATTATTACTGAACATGAAGGGTAATGTGAGTTTAGGATTCTGGCAAATAATTTTTGAAATGAGTATATAACAATTTCACAAATTATTACTGAACATGATTTTACTGTTTTTGTTCTCGAAAAATGTTTTCAAATTAAATTAACATTTTTGTTTTCCGTTTTGCTATATATTGTGTTAGTTTTGTTATGCATACCTTTTAATATTTTTTTTCTTGTTTTTATCCTTTATGGCCACTGTCATGAGCATTCTTCCGGACCTTTTTAGCTTTCTATCACGACCAAGACTTTCCAGCTGCCCTTTTTCATTTATTTGTACTAGTCAGAGTGACTTTTGCTTATGGTGATCCCTTTCGTCCTCACCTTTTTTGCCTTATAATCTAGCACGACCAAGACCTCCAGCTGCTTTTGTTATATATATATTCCATGTATCACCAAGGAAGTTGCGCACACTCAAAGACACAAGCCGAGACAATCGTGTTATGTTATTGTGCCAAAAAAAAAAAAAAAAAAAATCCATGAAAACATTAGCTGAGGTACGTGTTTTAAAGTAGTGTCTAAATATCAACAATGAATCAAAGTTCCACAAACTCAAACAAATCATAGGCAAATAGAAAATAAATCAAAGTTTCACAAATCCAAACAAATCATAAGCAAATAGAAAACAATAAAATATGTATGGGTAATGCAAATTCTTTTTTCCATTTTTGCAATAGAAAACATTTTAAGAAACGTTACTAGATAAAATAAGGGCAAAATGAGCTCCATCAAACTTAATGAACTTTTAATTTAGAGATGAGGTTACAGAAATAATAAAATATTATAGATTAGACAAAATAAAGAATATTGCTGAAGGAAACACTTTTTAAGTAGTTTGTTATAATAGCTTTCCAATTATTTTAACTATAATTTTACTAAAATTTGAAAACTCTCTTGAATATTCTCTTATATTCGCTATGCAAAATCGAACTGTAAAAGCAATTTTTGTCTTGTTTGTCAGCTGTAGAAAGAGAAAAGGTAGACCTCACATACTCGAGAGAGCTTTAGAGAGAGGGAGACTCCCTCTTCTCTCTAGAACTTCTCTCCTTCCCCACCGCCCTCTTCTGAATAGCTAGTGGCTGTGCCGCCCTTCGAGGGGCACCTCCGCCACCTCACTTTCCTCCAGCTGCTTTTTCTTTGCTAAAGCCCAAACTAACACTACTTTCCAGCTGCTTTAGTTGTATACATATTCCATTTATTACACTCTGGCTTTTTCTCTGCTAGAAAGAGAGGAGTACTAGTCATTGTGACTTTTGCTTTTTATTTTATTTTATAATATATATCGAGAGTTAAAGGTATTGTTGCATTTGTAGTTTTTTTTTTTTTTTTTTTGTCTGAAATTGCATTTGTAGCTGAGTGCTTAGGTGAGTGGTGTTCTTGCCTGTTATGTCTAGGCTCGCGGTATTTTAAACATATTCATTCTGGCCATGTGTGGTTATGTTGGGAGTTACACTATTGATGTCGGTGTACTCCTCTGAATTAATCTTAACAGTTACTATTCCCCCATCCTTATATTAACTCTAAAAATTGAGTACTTGTATCTGTTCTTGTACTTGCCTTTTCTGCGAAAAGCTTTGAGCTTTGATTTATAAATGCAAAGTATGGTTTCCCCTATAAAAAATTATATATATAACGGGAGTGACTTTTGCATTTGTTAGTCTGTTGCCAAATACCTGTAGCGGAGTCAGGATTTCGAACTCACACTACATTCCAAGTAGTCAAAAATCCCAAAAACATCATACATATTACATAAATATAAAAAAATCATTACAATTTTTGTGTGAATGTAATAAGTACCAAATTAAAATTGTGTACAACGTTATAACAAATCTACTTGGTGATTTTAAGGAGCAAGACACAAAAATTTAATCAACAATAAAAACTGAAGCTCTCTTGAATGTTTACGGGAAGAAATATGTTTTTACATATAAGATAATGCACAAAGCAGCCAGCAAAAGAAGTTCACATCGACTACCTTATTCCATGCTTTAAACATAGATATTGTAATTAAACATTTATGAAATCAAAGAAAATAAATTACTTTATAGTAGATGCTATCTTAATCCTCAATATTCCCTTAAGAGTTCTTGGTTCTGTCACGGTTGATTTTGATCCCTTTCTTCTGGCCAGTGGACATATCCTCAGCAGAGACACTCAAAACACCATTTGCGTCCATATCAAAGTAAACACTGAACTTGGGAACTTGGCTGGGAGCCGGAGGAATGCCATGGAGGGTGAATTCACCCAAAAAGTTATTATCTTTGGCTATTCTATTTTCACCCTCGTAAATGGCGAAGACAGCAGACTCTTGATTGTCATAAGCAGTAGTTACATTTGCTGTCATCCTCACCGGAATTCTTGAGTTTCTTGGAATCACAACTTTCATGAAAAGCTCGGAACTACCATCTTTCCCACACTCAATCCCAAGTGATAGAGGGGTGACATCTGAAAGAGTGAAGTCTTGAAGCTTCCCCGTCACGTTCCCACTCAAGGCTGCAGCCTGAACAGCGGCTCCATAAGCCACGGCCTCATCGGGATTAATGCTCTTGCACAACTCCTTACCCTTGAAAACCTCCTGCAACAGCTCTTGCACCTTGGGGATTCTGGAAGACCCACCAACAAGAACAACATCGTCGACATTGCTTATGTCCATATTGGCATCCTCCAAACACTTGTTCACAGGCTCCATGCACTTGTTGAAGATATCCATGTTCAGTTCTTCGAATTTGTCCCGGGTGAAAGTTGTATGAAAATCCTCCCCCTTATACCAAGAGTCGATTTCAATATCAGTGTCAAAGGAAAATGAAAGTGCCTTCTTTGCTTTCTCACACGCAGTTTTGGCCTTCCGAAGAGCTTTGGCGTTTCCACCAATGTCCACGTTATGTTTTGTCTTGAATTCTTCCACGCAGTAATTCACCATTTTGTTATCCAAGTCTTCACCGCCAAGGTGAGTGTCTCCGGCAGTGGCCTTCACGTCAAAGACACCATGGCCTATTGAAAGTAGTGACACATCCAACGTACCACCACCCCAATCAAATATCATCACATTTCTCTTGTTAAACCAACCGGCCTTCTTGTCGATTCCATAAGCGATGGCTGCAGCAGTTGGTTCGTTGATGATACGCAACACCTTTAAGCCGGCTAGTTTGCCAGCCTCTATTGTAGCCTGGCGCTGTGAGTCGTTGAAGTAAGAGGGGACCGTGATAACTGCATTTTTTTCAGAAATCTTTGAGCAAAGGTAGGACTCGGCAATCTCCCGCATCTTTGCCAAAACCATGGAAGAGATGTCTTCAGCAGCAAATTGTTTCTCTTCACCCTTGTGCTTAACCACAATCATGGGCTTGTCAGCAGGACCTTCAATGACCTTGAATGGCCAGCACTTGATATCATTTTGAACAGTTTCGTCACTAAATCTCCTTCCAATTAACCGCTTTGCATCTATAAATCATTCCCAGTTTAGATTATTATGTCAGGAAGGAAACAAATAAACAATTAATTATATAAATGATGATATGATTATATTCTTACCGAAGATTGAGTTGGCGGGGAACCTCCCGACTTGGTTAAATGCTTCATCACCTACCAACCTCTTACTATCAGTGAATGTAACATAAGATCGAGTTGTCCTGTTACCGTGATCGTTCACCAGGATTTCTACATGATCAGCCTGCCACGCTGCCACACACGAATATGTTGTCCCCAGATCGATCCCAATTGCATGGCTAGCTTCTGCCATTACTAATTTTCTCGGCTCAAAAGCTGCAAGAAGAATGTCAAATATTAACAAGGAAGTTAAGTAAGTGCAGAAACCAGATCTGGAAGAAAATTTATACACGGAGAGGAGGTCAAAAGTCTAATAAATCAATTCTTACGGAGGAAGGAACTGAAAAGTCTAATAAATCAATTTCATGATTAATACTATACGAGAATCAAGAAAAGTGATTTAAAATGCTATACAACAATGTATATTTCTCTATCTTAAATAAATCAGTAATTAATAAAAGGAAATATTTTTGCAAGTGCATTTTTACTCACTATTTTAACCCAAGTGTACAATCATCACCTTTATTATGTGTCCTTGAGTATAACCATGATTACACAAATACAAAACAAATAGTTAACTATGGTTATGCCCAAAGACACATATTAAGGGGGTGTATCCAATTCAAACTTTTAATGACTTTTATAGAGTTTAAAAGTCTGAAGGTATTCAATTTAGACTTTTAAAGAGTATATAAAAGTCTAGTGGTATTCAATTGTGACTTTTAAAAAGTATTTAAAAGTTTGGTGGTATTCAGTTATGACTTTTAAAGAGTATTTAAAAGTTTGGTGGTATCCAAAAAGTTAATGACTTTTAAAAAGCTTATTAAATGAATGACTTTTCCATACTTTTAAGGCTAATTGTTAAGAGCAAAAGTCTTGTCAATTTACTAGTGACTTTTATCAACTCTATGAAAGTATTTAAGAATTTGTCATCTCTATGAAAGTCACTCACTTAAAAAAAGTCTTTATAAGTATGAATTGGATACACCCCCTCTAGTGTTGAAAATGATGGTTATAGCACACCTCAGGTTAAAGCGGTGATCATCCTCATTGGAAATATCACTAATTATATTTTTTCCTTTTGGTTTTCTGATCATTCTCTCTCCCCCCATTAATATATACGCCCTTAAATTTTTTCCCATTACCTTCCCCGTGCCATTGTCATCTGTACTAACCGATTCTTCTTCAAGACGAGTATTTAGGGGGGTGTATCCGATTCAAACTTTTAATGACTTTTATAGAGTTTAAAAGTCTGGAGGTATTTAATTTAGACTTTTAAAGAGTATATAAAAGTCTAGTGGTATTCAATTGTGACTTTTAAAAAGTATTTAAAAGTTTGGTAGTATTCAGTTATGACTTTTAAAGAGTATTTAAAAGTTTGGTGGTATCCAAAAAGTTAATGACTTTTAAAAAGCTTATTAAATGAATGACTTTTCCATACTTTTAAGGCTAATTGTTAAGAGCAAAAGTCTTGTAAATTTACTAGTGACTTTTATCAACTCTATGAAAGTATTTAAGAATTTGTCATCTCTAAGAAAGTCACTCATTTAAAAAAAGTCTTTATAAGTATGAATTGGATACACCCCCCTTAGTTTTCTGATCACCCTCTATCTCCTCTCCATTTATTGGCTAAGCAGGAAGAAAAAAGAAGATAAAATTTCTGATTGTATATTTTTTTAAACGTTTGATCTTCGGAAGGAGAGGCGGCTGAAGCTGCTACAATCAACTCATCAACTTCTGCTTCTAGCCAGTCTGCTGGAGCTTCCATGGCCCTAGAGAACATGCCACCATTTCTGGTTCCAATCAAACTTACGAGTGATATATATAACTATCAACAGTGGAAATCTGTCTCTCTTTCATATTTCGAGAACCACAATCTTTCTGGAATCATTCATGGAACAGAGCCTCGTCCTGGAATACTTGAGTCTACCTTTGGTAGTTGGTCCGGCAGAGATCAAAAGGGTTTGAGTTGGTTCGACAAAGACCAACAGGCTTTGAATTGGCTGAAAGCCACTCTATCTGAAAGTCTCCAACAAATAGTTATGCCCGGAGCTGACTCTTCACGAATGGTCTGGCTAAATCTTGAGCAACACTTCACCCATCTCTCTCATGCTCGCATCTATCAGCTTAAATCTTATCTACACAGAGTGAAGAAAGATCCCACCATTCCGATGGCTAACTATCTGGAAAAAATCAAACAGGTGGCGACCGATCTTGCAGCCGCCCGTGCTCCTGTGGAAAATCAAGACCTACTCCATGTACACATCCTCGCGGGATTACCAGAGGAGTACAATCCCGTTCGTGAAAGGATAGAACACTGTCCAGTAAGTGGTTGGGATGCGTTGTACGACTTATTGTTGAAAGAGGAAATGCGTCTGGATCCACAGAGCACATTAAGACTTAGGCATGCTTCTCCTGCCTCTCCTCCTCAAGAAAAAGAAGAGTACGCAATTGGGATCGATCTGGGAACAACCTATTCCCGTGTAGCGGTGTGGCAGAAGGATCATGTAGAGGTTATACTGAACGATCACGGGAACAGGAAGACTGCATCTTATGTTGCCTTCACTGAAACTGATGAGACTAATTTGGTAGGTGATGCAGCATTTAACCAAGTCGTCAGAAACACACCCAACTCCATCTTTGGTACGTATCATATTCATATGTAGGATTAAACTGCATGCTTACGGTCTCCTTTTTAATTTTATTCACTTAGAACTATAATCATAAGTGTATATATGAAATTGTCACTTTTTCTAAGCTATCTAGCAGCTAGATTGTGAATCAAGAAATCTAAAGATTGATTTTGATTTTTACCGCCAGAGCAGCTAATATGTGTTTGCATGAATTGTAGTTTAAGAATTTTTTGAGGAAGTTAAAATTGTCTTAACTCTCAGTAAGATCCTGCCATGGTGGTTAATAAGCTATTATATTAAATACCTACTTAAACTCGTGCTATCTGATAGAACTTGGCATCCATTTGCAGATACAAAGAGGTTGATCGGTAGGAGATTCAGTGACGCCTCTGTTCAAAGTGATGTGAAACTCTGGCCATTCAAGGTCATTGAAGGTCCAGGTGACAAGCCCGTGATTGTGGTCACCCACAATGGCCAAGAGAAACAATGTTCTGCTGAAGATATCACATCCATGGTTCTGGTAAAGATGAGGAAGATTGCCGAGACCTACTTGGGCTCAACTGTGAAAAATGCAGTTATCACGGTCCCTGCTTACTTCAATGACTCGCAGCGCCGAGCTACAAAAGATGCGGGCATCTCTGCTGGCCTAAACGTGTTGCGTATTATGAACGAACCAAGTGCTGCTGCCATTGATTATGGCCTTAACAAGAAGGCTGGTTGGAGTAGCCCGCGAAACGTGATGATATTTGATTTGGGTGGTGGCACTTTAGATGTGTCATTGCTTACCATGAGCAGTTCTGGTGACTTTAAAGTCAAGGCAACGGCTGGAGACACTCACCTTGGCGGCCAAGACTTCGATAACAGATTGGTGAACTACTGTGTTGAGGAATTCAAGAGGGAGCATAAATTGGACGTTAGTGGAAACAAGAGAGCTCTTAGGAGGTTAAAAAATGAATGTGAGAAGGCAAAGAAAAGACTCTCATTTGAGTCTGACATTGATGTTGAAATTGACTGTTTGTGTGAAAATACTGATTTCACCATAACTTTTACTCGTGCCATATTTGAACACCTAAACAGGGAATTATTTACCAAGTGTATGGAGCCTGTGAAGAAGTGCTTAAAGGATGCTAACATGGATGTAAGCCGTGTCGACGATGTTGTTCTTGCTGGTGGCTCTACTAGAATTCCCATGGTGCAACAGCTATTGCAGGAATTTTTCAAGGGGAAGGAGCTGTGCAAGGGCGTTAATCCGGATGAGGCAGTGGCATATGGCGCCGCGGTTCAAGCCGCAGCCTTGACTGGGAATGGAAAGGGGGAGTTTTTTCAGGACTACACTCTCAAGGACGTCACTCCTCTGGCACTTGGTGTGGAGGTTGCAGATATGAAGTTCATAAAGTTGATTCCAAGAAACTCTCTAATTCCCGTGAAGAAGGAACTGGAATTGTGCACTTCTATGAATGACCAACTTATCATGAACTTTCCCATAGATGAGTGTGACAGTAGCATACCAGCAAATCTCAACCGTTTGGCTGAATGCAGCATCCGTGACATTCCTCCAGCTCCCAAACATGTTCATAAATTCGATGTTTTCTTCGAAATTGATCCCAATGGCATCTTGAGTGTCTCTGCTGTCGATAAGTCCACTGGCCAAAACAAAGAGATCATAATCAACCGTGACAAACTGAAGAAGTCTGAGGGAATTCTGAGAACTAAGGGATGAGGTAAGAAATGATAATCTATATGCATTGCTACCGCTGAAACAGAATATATTATAAAATCAAATCAATTTGATATATCTTTACTTTGTTTACTTGTAGCAGGTTATATTGTTTTAGGGTGAAATCATGTTTTTTTTTTTTTTTTTTTGTGATCTACTTCAGCAGCCCCAATATTCCTATGGCCGTCTACGCTGCACCGCATTGCAGAACTCAATGATCCTCACCATGTGGTGCCTCACTGGTTCTTGTTAATGCTTAATTATTACTCTTTATATTTGAACTATGTAAAGTTTAAACTGTGCTATAAATTTGATATTTTGTTATGCAAACTAGTCAACTACAAATTGGGTTCATTCAGCTGGAGCTGGTATTGGGTTTGATTTCTTTTGTTTGGCTCATTCGAGCTTGGTGATAAACAATCCAACTACGACACCAGAAATAAACTGTATTGCAATGGTGAAAAAATAAAAACAAACATAAACACCTAAACATTTTCTCTTCAACCTTCTAATGTCATCAATCCACAAACACCAGAAACAGTTTTGTTAATCCTCTATCTTTCAAAAGACAACAATTCAGGTTCAAGAGTTCTTCCTTACCTGTTGCATTCCTTTTTTCTCTTTAGGTATGTGCATATTTTCCATCACCATCCAGACTATAGTTTTGATATTATTATTACATCAACAAAATCCATGGATTCATCTCAGCTGTTTTTTCGTGAAAGACAATTGTCGCAGTGGAGGGCATCTTGCTTTGTTTGAGTTTTTTTTTATAACGTATGATTGGTGGGGTAAATAAAATATGACCATTTTCTCCAGATTCTCCGCTTGCTCGACAATATACCTTGCTAACTCCATTCCATTGAAGCCATTCAGAGAGTTGGGGGAGAAAGTGGCTTCAACATAAGAGATTGCTAATGATGTAAACGTGAATCTTTGAATCAAATCTAAAATAGTTGTAGGCTGGCGAAGCTTTCTCTCGTCTATGAATTAGTATTACCACGTTACAGTGTTTCATTACTATACAATAATCTCTCCTAAACTCGGTTCATTGGTGGATTGACTCGACCTCCTCCTGACCCGTTGGGAAAATTTTGTCTTGTCAGTTTTGTGGTACGCTTAGCAAACTCACATTATACACATAAACACAATAACATATCTCTAGGCTATTGACAACGCATCTGTCTAACAGCATTAAAAATTACATTACAAGATTAGGGTTCCATAACAGATAAACAAAGCCAAATTGCATCCATTGACATCCAGAATAAGGTTTTGAAGTTATAACCCAAATAAATTCTTCAAAAAAATCCTCAACCTTCCTTTTTCCCCCTTTTCATTTCTTTTGTTTTTCCTGAAAGATAACTCTGGCAACAGAATTCGTCTTACTTTCATTTACCGCCCAAATCAGAGTTCATTGCTGGGGTAAATAAAGTATGACCATTTCCTTCAAGTTCTTTGCATCCTCAAGCATATATCTTGCTAGCTCCAGTTCATTGTTCCCATTAGAAAGCTCTATTGTTGCCACCATAAGCTGATCAATAAAAGCCAAGTTTTGAGATTTCCAGAATTCCTTATTAAATCCACACGCCTGGAAAGGAAACAAGCAAATCAATTTGAAAAACTAGAGACCAAATGTTACTCTCAGAACTGCACTACTACTTAAGATGATTATCCCTATACATCGCTCAGGATACAAACATTTAAGTTCTAAAAATAACATTTCTCAGAGCACAACTATTTTTAGTTTTTTTGACCCAGATCAATACACTCCTCATTTGAGTGTTGTGGACTTGTGTGTGTGTGTGTGTGTGAGAGAGAGACAGAGACAGAGACAGAGACAGAGACAGAGAGGGCAGACCTGAACTCTTACTTCAGGTTTATGGATGAGTAAGGAAGTGTCAGACTTTATGTACAAAGTTTTCAAATTGGGCATTCCTCTCAGAAGAGAGACCATTGCCGGGACTACATCATCATCCAAGCTCTTGATATGCATACCCAGGTAAGAAATATCATCAAACGGTGTAGACACAGGACCTTCCCTCAACAGAGCCTGCAATATTATATAGATGAGAGGCAAACCCTAAAACCCTAAACCAATTTTGTATTTTTGCAGATTGATAAGTTCATGCATTGATTTCAAGTAAAACTTGCAGCACCAATATGAAATATCATCCATGTAATACCATCACTTGGTTTTGAAACAACTTTTAAGTTTACGAAACATAAATTAGCCATCCCTACTATTGCCACGCTCTAGAATCATAGCGAAGATACGTTCCCTGCAATATCCTTCAAAAGATTCCAGAAAATACATAATCTAGCATAAGTTCATATTCCAAGGCATCATGTTTTTGCTACAAGAGAGTTTCTGTCTGAATTTTTACCTTGGTCGTCTCTCCACTTAGAATAAGGACTTTAGCCCTGCATACACTGCAAAGAACCTCAAGTACATTGCTGAAGTCATTGTTATCTACCCCATGCTTCAGAAAAATCTCAGCCTTCTCTAAACACATTAGTTTCCCCAAGATTTTGGTTATTCAACAAATTCCCAATCCATTTCAAATATTTAAGATTTGGAGCAAAAACTTTGAAGGATCTGCTGCTAGTTGAAGCAAATCTCCACTCTATCTGTATGTCTTCAAGTTTCTCACAAGAGATATTAAGATGACAGAGGCCACAATAAGAGGGAAACACAAAACTAAAAGATTCCAACGACGAGCTTTCCATGGTGATATTTTCTACTTCAACATGTTCAAGATGCAATTCCTTAATGCATTTGCAAGAACACGAGATCCATTTGCAAAGCCCCTCATCTACTGTAACATTTGTCAACTTTAAGTACTGGAGATTAGTGGAACTAACCAAGGAGGGCGCTGTAAGAATTTTATTGCAGTGCACTGATAGAGACCTCAAAGATCCACAAAGAAAGATGCAAGATGGCAACTCTAGCGTCGTCGTATCAGGTATCCTCAACTCAAGATCAAGCACTTCAACATTACACCTTACTGCCATATGGATCCACGTGACTACTCGGTAAAGCTCATTATAGAGACTTGCAGCTTTTCCGTAACTGAGACTCCAACAAATACAAAAGCAGTGTATCTTATTCTCCCTACGACGAACCAAGAACCTATCCCAAGAACTCAACAACTTGAATTGCTTAGCATAAGAGGATTTATTCCAGTTGTTAAATTCATCAAAATTCAACGAGGGCGTTGACAGATAAAGTTCTCTGCACTTTTTGGATAAAGTGCCGAAACGAGTGAGATCCAATATAGAAACTGATGAAAGAATTTGAAGAGCAACTTCGTTGGGCAGATCACTAAATCTATCTTTCATATGGTCAGGACAAGCTCCTTGAGCCTGAGAACTTGTAGTTGCCAATAACTTGTGCTTAGGTTCCATGATACTTGTCCTTTAGCACCTTACACCTACTAAGATAAAGGACACGAAAACACTATGTAAATATATGACATCGACAGTACAAAACCCAAGACCGTTAAATCTCTATATGCTTCTAATTTGGAATATAAATTTGCTAAGTTCTACTATCTTTGAGTCATTAATAGAAGATTCAAAACAACAACAAAAAATTGCCAAAAATTAGAAAACAACCTACAGACCATTTGTTAAATTTTATTCAATATCAAAAAGTTAAATCTTTTTGTAAAATTATATAGATATATATATATATATATATATATCTGTTTTATAAAAGACGGCATTATGTGCAACCAACCCTTAAAGCGTCCAGTAGGTTAACGAAACCAGAAAATGCTCTGTGAAAGTTTGCAGTTTTTCCTCTTAATAGAATTCAAAATCTTCCAAAGTTATCAATTACCAACAAAAAAATTGTAGAGTAAGAAAAAGACCTAAGCTAGCAGCAGTAAATGGGCTTTACCTAAAGTTTATTGAAGAAGAAAGCCTCTGTTCCAACCTTGAGACGAAGGCACGAGCAGTACTGAAAGAGCTTCAGATGGTGAAAGCTGAAGAATTTCAAAAAGGAAATGGAGAAATTGGAATCAGCAAGGGCATAGAATTGGGGGGGTTAAACGATCGCAAATTCGAAAATTAACCCATACCTGATAAGGCTACCGATCTGGTAGCTGCGAAACGGAGATTGTGGTCGTCTCTTCAGTGGCCCGGCACTCGGCCGGCAAGTCCCCATTTTCGTCTAATTTTGGTGTTGCTCAAATCAAAAGAACATTTTTTGTTAATATAAAAAATAATTTATTCAAAATACAAATTCATTTCTTATTTTCATTTTGACAAAAACCTTTTATGAAAACTGATTTTTAAAAAGGGACATCTTTGACGTGAGAATCTTTTTTCTTCTTTTTTTTTTTACAATCAATATTGAATTGGATAAGTCACTAAATTCTAGATATATTGAAGGAGAAAATGAAGATAGAGGTGAATGTTTTTCCATTGACGGGATTAGGAGGAATTAGTTATAAATTGTTGTTATCCTACCATTTTGTAGAGATTAGATGGGATAAATTCTTCATGAGTAATCCATCTTTAAATTCATTTTATACCTTCAACTTGGTCCAAAAAAAATTCATTTTTATCTTAAACATAATTTAAATATAGGGAGTTATTCAATCAAATCCAATCAAATCCAATACTAAGTACCACCAAACGAGCCATAGGATTATTGTTTGAGGAAAAAGTTTTATCCTTTAGCTCTTGCAAGTGGCAACTAGTCAATTTGTAGGCATTGCCACCCACAAAATATATGCTCAAAGGTGATTTCTCTCCCTCTACAAATAACTTATCTGTTGTAAATCCAAGATTAATTAAGATGGATGCCCACCATTCCTACCATATCTTCCTCCCTAAATATGCCTACCAAATGTGTATGTAAACCTACCAATGTGATTGAAGCCTACCACTTATGGTAGTAATTTTATGTATTTCCTATGCCTATAAATAGGCCTCTAAGAGCATCTCCAACCGATATGTCAAAAGTGCCACATAGACATTTAACTGTTAGAAATAACATCTCACATCACTCCAACCGAATTGTCAAAGCTAATGTGGAATGAAGGCTGGAGGTTCAGCTGTTATTTTTGACATCCCAAAAGCAAGATGTCAAATGAATATTTTATTATTTTTTAAAGACAGCTGGTTGTAACTGTCATTTATTATTTTCCTTTTTTATTTTTTTTTTCTTTATCTTAAATGATTTGACTATTACAATAATTATTTATTTGACATATCGGGTGGAGTATAAAACTGTGTAAATGTCAAATTGCCACATCAGCCATCAAATTTAAATTTGATGTTTGGTATTTGACATCTCCCTTGGAGATGCTCTAAGATTAGTGAGAAATGTGAACAAGAAGAACAAGCCTAGAGAACATTTCTATGGCTTTCTCTATATCTATGCTCTCTTAAATTCTCTCTCAATTCCCTTAGTTTTATAACATGTTATCAGCACAACTTGCTCACCAACTGAGGTTCTTGGAGAGTTTCAATCTTAGTATATCTCTTCCTTATAATTCTTATTGAATTTCAATTCATATGTTTCACTACATCCATATATGCTATTTTATGAAGTTTATGGCTAATGGTTTCTTTGCACAAGGTTCTTCCAAAAAATGATGACAGGAATACATATGGTTGCTATGAAAGAAATTTTTAGATTCGGGTGTTTTAATCAAATAATTGTTTTCTAACCACTTTTGCAGGATCCTCCATATATATGTTTTTAACATGATTAGTTGATCTTGATTTGATATACATCATAATATAATATATCTAGTGTGTATATATATAACATGATTAGTTGATCTTGATTTGATATACATCATAATATAATATATCTAGTGTGTGTATATATATATACAGTCCCTTTCAGTTGAGGGATCCCTCAAATAGTGTTATTTGAGGGATGGGGCGCTCAACCATTGGATCTGTTTTAATGACCTTGTGTGGCTGAGATTGAATTACATCTTTTAACCCGTTTTCACACTCTTGACCCGCCACAAACTTTGGGAACGACGTACGCTGGAAACCTAACTTCTTTCTTCTTCCTCCAACGCTTGGAGACCTTTCATGCAGACCAAACAACGTGAAGAAAAAGACTCACCATCGTCAGTTGAAGAAGAAGACCCACCATCGTTAGTTAAAGGAGAAGACCCACCATCTATGCGACAGAGTATGCTATCACGTGTATGAAGTACAAAATTTTTTGGATGAGTTCTGATATGGTTTTAATGGGTTTAAAGATCACTCGTGGCATCTATGAGACCTTTCAGATTTTTAATGGTTTTTTTAAATTTTGGAATATCATGTGTATGAAGTACAGAAAAGCATATTCATTTAAACAATAGATGGTTGTTCTAGCTTATCCATCTTATTCTTTCTACAGACTTGGGCTCGATGTATATAATTAAGGTCATTCTTCATTCTCGGCTTTTGGTATGGGTGGCTTGCTGTTCAATAGTTAGAGAAAGCATATTGATTGATTTGATGATTAAATGCTGTCTGATAAATCAATTATACCATTGTTGTTTGATTTGGAGTTTTGTATCTTGAGTTTTGATATGGATTTTAAGAACTCATCAACAATTCTAGTCTAACGGATTAAGGAAAAAAAGAAAGACAAGAAAACAGAATTTCATATAAATATAATATATTTTTTATCTACTCTTAATTGATATTTGAGAAGAAAAACAGAATGTCATATATATATATATATATATATATATGTCTATGTTTTGTGATTAAAGTGTATCTGTGCATGTTCTATGGTTAAACAGATTTGCTCACCTGTTGTTCAACTATGGAAGCTAATAATGGCATATTAGTTCACATGGAAACTGATTCGGAAACAAATCCTTCCGTATCAATTTTCTATCCTCAAGTAATTGGTGAGCTCATCACTCCCTTCCAAGGTCAACAATTTGAAACATTAGAAGAAGTGTATGACTTTTACAATCAGTATGCAAGGGAAGCTGGGTTCAGTGTTCGATCATACTCCAGTAAGAAGAGTAAAGACGGAGAGGTCATTCGAAAAGAGTACGTTTGCAATAAAGAGGGAAGTTGGTCAACTGAAACAAGCAGTGTTGTAAAAAGGCGTCGTGGAGTAGGCAGAGAGTCTTGTAAGGCACGGCTAATAGTTGTTAAATCAAAATATGGTGGATACGTAGTCACCATATTTGAAGAGGCTCATACTCATCCAATGACAACCCCACGAAGACGCAACTTATTAAAGTCTCATCGTCGAATTTCTGGTGTTGATCAACTTGTAGCACAATAACTAATATCCGTAAATGTATCCACACACCAACAATATGACATTCTAGCAACGCAAGCAGGAGGCATTGAAAATGTTGGTTTTACTCAACAAGATATGTAAAGGTCGGCGTTGTAATGGGTGTGGAAAATATGGACAAACACACGACAAAAGGAACTGTCCTATGCTTCAAAAATCGTAAGAATGCAAACTTATTTGTATTTTTCCTTTTTTATTATTCTGTATTAACCTCCTGTGTAACTTTGTGATGTTATCTTTGACCATGATAGATCTTCAAATGTTGACAAAGATGCGTTTAATGGCATGGATAATAGTTCTTCGTCACAGGTAATTATAATTATACACATAACTTATATGGAGAATTTTGTTGATGATATGGATAATAATTCTTCCACCTATATAATTTGCTTGTTATTAAGAACGATAAATTTTTATTTCTTTTTTCATTTACTTTGCCTTGTCAGGATGATGAGTTTTTTAGATGATGTTTCGAAGTCCAGTGATTCCACATATTTCTGGGGTTGTAGAGTTGCACTGACATACTTGAAGAAAAGACTATGTTTCCCAATCAAGCTTCCTGCAGCTAGCCTCCTAATGGAAAGATTGTGTTTGTACTTTTTGTTTTCATTAGAATGCCTTTTGATGCGCAGTGTACTGAACAAAGAATACCATTCAGAAATCATTTCAATTAAAAGGAAACAAATTTGTTTTGCTGCTAGTCTCTAATATCATAGTTAAGTTTTGGTGTTATATGAATAAATGTCTTGGATGAGTTTGCTATTACTGAAAAAGTGAAACACTGAAGTTCAGAAAAAGTGAAAGTGAAAACATGGGAAAATTGCCAGACTATGAACTGAATAAAGTTTTCATTACTAAGATAAAATAAACTTAATAACATCGAGTATTCATTACATAAGGGAAAAACAATTACGTACAACATCCATTACAGAAAAGAGCTACAAAATCTTTATTGAGTTTAAACAAACACCAGCAAAGATTAGATGCAGAGTACATCAAATGTTGGACTTCAAGAGTGAACGAACAAGATTACTCCACTACAAACCTGCAATGCAAGAAAAAAAAATTAAAGTAAGACCACACTACAGTTATTAAAAATAATATTGAGTTTGGGACAAAGAGGTTAGCCTTGTATTCACAAAGCCCTTCAACAATAGAATTACTTGAAAGCAAAGTGGTCCTTAAATTGATTATTAACTTCAATAAATTTCACAAGTTGGCATCCAGCAAGTATTCATCTAAACAGAAAGTAGTACAATCATTATCACTTTGAATGTTTCACATTGATAGAAAGCCGGTAATATTATTATTGGGTAGCACATTAGCAAAATGCTGTTCTTTTTTTCTTTTTTCTTTTTTTCTCCTGAAAGCAGCAAAATGTCTGATATAGTTCTATACATATCAAAACTATCTGTCAAGGAAGGCAAGATGCTTGACAAAACGCGGCCGTTTCGGTTCATGAACAGGTGCCACGGCCGAGAAGAGGTCCCTTCTGACGACCGTGATTTATTAGGTACAAACACAAGAAGTTAAACAAATGTCAAGGAAAGCTAAAAATTAAAACCTTACATATATATTCCATTTAGGGGTTTAAAAAAAATGGGACAAATAGGAAGGCAAAATTTTAAAATAGTTCAACCTATCTAAAATTGGACAATCTAATCCAGTCACTGTCCGATAGTGACATGAAATTACTCTTATGTCACTGTCTGACAGTAACATTGAAATTACTATTCGATAGTGACATAAGAGTTATTTCATGTCACTGTCAGACAATAACTAGACTGATTTATCCAATTTTGGAGAGACCGGACTATTTTAACAAATTGTCTTGCAAGAAGGATTTTTGTTGACATTTGATGTTCCATTTATTTGTACTAGTCAGTGTAACTTTTGCTCTTTTTTTTTAATATATCGGGAGTGACTTTTGCTTATGGTAACCCCCTTCATCCTCACCTTTTTTGCTTTCTATTACGACCAAGACGTCAAGCTTCTTTCGTTATAATTATTGTTTTTTTAAGGGTTATAATTATTGTTATATGATGACAATATTGCTAATTATTCAAAATGGATCACCAAGGAAGTTGCTCACACTCAATGATAAAGCTAAGACAACAGAGAAAAACATTCCAAGCTTTACTTAACTTTATTACATATTCATGTCTGATCTCAATTTTCCATGTGTTTGTTTTTTAAAATTTATTGAATTGATATGGTAACCAAAACATATTCTGGTATGAAGGGATTCTTAACTGATAAGAAAATTAGTTAAAGGTGGGGTAAATTGGTTTCAAGATACAAAAGATAAATTATAGCTAGGTAAACACGGAGGAAATAAGGGAATAAAGATAAATTACAGCAACAAATAAAGCATTCAAGGCTTTCCTATTACAGTTGGCAAGGGTCTGTTCTTCAACAGTCCAATCATTCTCCTCTTTTAATTCACGTTCCTAAAGGGATTAATGATGGTTGGAGGATTCCCGCCATCTACAGTCATTTTCCAAGCCTTAGAATCTAAGGCAAGTAAGAAAGCACACATCTTCTCTTTCCAAGCAAAGTAGTATTCACCATTAAAAACTGGTGGGTGAGCCACAGAGCCATGAGCTCTATCTCGTTCCATAGAGATGACTTAGAGTCCGATCTACACTAATTAAAATGCAGTGCCGGCTCTGATACCAATTGTAAAGCCAGTCAAAATCAATGTGAATGTACTTGGAGGAATTTTATATGTATGCAAATCATACTCATACTCTCCACTGATCAACAATGGTGAAGCAGTAAAAATAGTTTTTTGAATGCTCAAGAGCAAATTACAAATATTTCAAAAACTAAAACTAGGTCTGAATCAGATTTGGTAAATATGGAGTTTCTGTTTTTTTTTTTTATAATAAAAAATGGCTGAGGTCTAAGAGGAGAGCAAGTTAGTATACATAGGAATTTTGAAAACTAGTTTCAAAATAAGAGTTTGAAATAATACCAAGAAGATCTGAACAAGAATGAGTGGTTTTGAGATAAAGTAGAAAGAGTTGTTGGGATTAACAGCCACAGAAACTTAAAAGTCAAGATCTGTAAGAAGACAACTTTTGAGAAATGTCAGATGATGATACAGATTGATACCAACAAACATAGATCAATAAAAAACGAGATGGACAACTCAAAAGATGATGTGAATAGTTCCGTGGGAACCAAGAGAAATGTTGCAGCAAATGCAAAATTAAAAGATGGATCAGTACTAGTGAGAATGGAATGTTGAGAGTTAAGCTGCATACTAGTCTTGAATCAAGCTGCAGATGTTAATCCTGCAGATTGACAGTGAAGAGGATGAAGAATCGAAGGAGCTGAAGAACTTTCCTCTTATAGTAATAGCTGTTACAGGATATGTCCAACGGCTAGTTTTCTTACTATTTTAAGAAATTCTACAGCTGTCATTCTTAGCTGTCTTAGTATTTTCTGCTGTAACGATTTCTAGCCTAGGTGTAAGAATCGTAGCCTCCAATGACCTTGAATGGCTGGAGATGAGTCCTTGTGTCCTAGTTTTTAGGATCTGTTTTTTTGGCAGCTTGTGTCATGCATATAGTGTGTTTTTGGCTCTGATGCAATACAGGAAAAATAGACTGAATCATTCTCATTCTCTCTGAGTTTTTCTCTCCTCTGCATACGTTGCTTACAAAAGGTTTTATTTTGTTCTGTAAATCAGTCACTAAAACCAGCAAGCTAAATACCAAATTCTAAGATGGAACTCAAATCATCTCCAACGAACAACCCCAATTTTTTATTTTTTATTTTTTGGGCCAAACGAAGAACCCCAACCATCTCTAGCCCAAACCATGTCATGTTTGATCTCAATTTTCCATGTGTTTATTTTTTAAAATTTTATTGAATTCATATGGTAACCAAAACATATTCTGGTATGAAGGTTCTTAATAGATAAGCAAATTAGTTAAAGGTGGAGGTGAATTGGTTTCAAGATACAAGGATCTGGAAAAATCATTTCTACAGGTAAACGCGGAGGAAATGAGGAAATAAAGAAAGAAGAAGAAAACTAGCAGAGGAAAAGAAAAAGAAAAACATAAAGAAAGAGGAGAGATGCAGAAGGGATAAATGTGAAGAAGAAAAAAAGGAAACGTAGAGAGAAGGAGAAGAAAGAAAAAGGACAGAGAGAAGGAAAAGAAAGAAAAAAGAGAGAGAAGGTATAATGCAGAAAAACAAATAAAGAGGAAGAAGAAAGCCAGTGGGGGAAATAAGAATACAAAAAAAGAAAAAGAGAGAGAGAATAGATAAATGTAGAAAGAAAAAAAACAGAAAGAGGAGAGAAGGAAATGAGATGTGGTGTGGTGGTAGCTCACCTCATCCCTTAACCATGAGGTTGGGAGTTCGATCCCCGCCCATGGGAATGGAGCACATTTCGTGGCCAGCTGTTTACCTCCTTTGTGAGAGCTCCCGCAGTGAAAGGGATTAGTCACTACTATCGGCGGTGGACACCCTTGGGTCTAACCGAAAAAAAAAAAGAAGAATAAAAAAAGGAGAGAGAGAAGGGATAAAAGCATAAAATATTAAATAGAGAGAGGAGATAAGGAAATAAAGCGGAAGAAGAAAACTGGCGGAGCAAAAGAAGATTAAAAAAAGGGAAAAGGAGATAGAGAGAAGTGAGAAGGAAAAGAAAGAAAAAATGAAGAATAAAAAAGAAAAATGAGAGAGAGAGATAAGAGAGAAGGAACAAAAAGAAGAAGGAAGAATAAAGGAGAAAGAGAGGAGTGAACTATACACAAAAGGGCAAAAATAGTCAATAATACTACTCTCTGAAACTTAATTCGGTTCATAAAAAAAGGGTTTTATCAAAAAAGGACAAATAGGAAGGCAAAATCCTGACTCCTCTTTCATGTTGACAGTGACATGAAAGAGGAGTCAGGATTTCAAACTAAAAAAATACATTTGAAAGTAATCAAAAGTGTATATATATATATAAAGAGCCATTAAACTTAAAAGAGAATAAACTCATCAACTTCTGCTTCCAGCCAGTCTCCTGCAGGTGCCATGGCCGTAGAGAACATGCCACCACTTCCAGTTCCAATCAAACTTACGAGTGATATATATAACTATCAACAATGGAAATATTTTTCTCTTTCATATTTTGACAACCACAATCTTTCTCGAATCATTCATGGAACAGAGCCTCGTCCTCCGCTACTTCAGTCTACCTTTAGTAATTGGTCCGGTAGACATCAAAAGGGTTTGAGTTGGTTCAACAGAGAGCAAAAGGCTTTGAATTGGCTGAAAGCCACTCTATCTGAAAGTCTTCAAGAAATTGTCATGGCCGGAGCTGACTCTTCACGAAAGGTCTGGCTAAATCTCGAGGAACACTTCGCCCATCTCTCTCATGCTCGCATCTATCAGCTTAAATCTGATCTACACAAAGTCAAGAAAGATCCCACTATTCCGATGGCTGAGTATCTGGAAAAAATCAAACAGCTGGCGACCGATCTTGCAGCTGCCGGTGCTCCTGTGGAAAGTCAAGACCTACTCCATGTACACATCTTGGCGGGATTACCAGAGCAGTACAATCCCGTTGGTACATGGATAAAACACAATCCAGTAAGTGGTTGGGATGACTTGTGCGAGTTATTGTTGAAAGAGGAAATGCGTCTGGATCCACAGCGCACATTACGACTTGGACATACTTCTCCTCCCTCACCTCCTCAAGAAGAAGAGTACGCGATCGGGATCGATCTGGGAACGACCTATTCCCGCGTAGCCGTGTGGCAGAAGGATCATGTAGAAATCATCCACAATGATCACGGGAACAGGAAGACTGCATCTTATGTTGCCTTCACTGAAACTGATGAGACTCATTTGGTAGGTGATGCAGCATTTAACCAAGTCGTCAGAAACACACCCAACTCCATCTTTGGTACGTATCATATGTAGGATTAAAATACTTTGCTTGAACAAATCCAAAGATTGATTTTGATTTTTCATGCCAGCTAATATATGTGTTTGCATGAATTGTAATTTAAGATTTTATTGAGAGAGTTAAAATTGTCTAAACTCTCAGTATAAGATCCTTCCGAGGTTAAAAAAAAGTTATGTATTGGTTAAGTAGCTATTATATTTCTATTAAATACCTACTTAACTCATGCTATCTGATAGAACTTGGCATCCACTTGCAGATACAAAGAGGTTAATCGGTAGGAGATTCAGTGAAGCCTCTGTTCAAAGTGATGTGAAGCTCTGGCCATTCAAGGTCATTGAAGGTCCAGGTGACAAGCCCATGATTGTGGTTACCCACAATGGCCAAGAGAAACAATGTTCTGCGGAAGATATCACATCCATGGTTCTGGAAAAGATGAGGAAGATTTCCGAGACCTACTTGGGCTCAACTGTGAAAAATGCAGTCATCACTGTCCCTGCTTACTTCAATGACTCGCAGCGCCGAGCTACAAAAGATTCGGGCATCTCTGCTGGCCTAAATGTGCTGCGTATTATGAACGAACCAAGTGCTGCTGCCATTGATTATGGCCTTAACAAGAAGGCCGGTTGGAGTAGCCCAAGAAACGTGATGATATTTGATTTGGGTGGTGGTACTTTAGATGTGACATTGCTTACCATTAGCACTTCTGGTGACTTTCAAGTAAAGGCAACGGCTGGAGACACTCACCTTGGTGGCCAAGACTTCGATAGCAGATTGGTGAACTACTGTGTTGAGGAATTCAAGAGGAAGCATAAATTGGATGTTAGTGGAAATAAAAGAGCTCTTAGGAGGTTAAAAAATGAATGTGAGAAGGCAAAGAATAGACTCTCATTTGAGTCTGACTTCGAGGTTGAAATTGACTGTTTGTGTGAGAATACTGATTTCACCATAACTTTTACTCGTGCCATATTTGAACAACTAAACGGGGATTTATTTATCAAGTGTATGGAGCCTGTGAAGAAGTGCATAACGGATGCTAACATGGACATACGCAGTGTCGACGATGTTGTTCTTGCCGGTGGCTCTACTAGAATTCCCATGGTGCAACAGCTATTACAGGAGTTTTTCAAGGGGAAGGAGCTGTACAAGGGCGTTAATCTGGATGAGGCAGTGGCATATGGTGCCGCGGTTCAAGCCGCAACCTTGACTAGGAATGGCAAAGGGCAGTTTATTCAGGACTACACTCTCAAGGACGTCACTCCTCTTACAATTGGTTTGGAGTTTGCAGATAATAAGAAGTTCGTAAAGCTGATTCCAAGAAACTCACTAATTCCCGTCAAGAAGAAAATAAAATGTCCTATCAAGGATAACCAAGTTTCGGTCGACTTCCGCATGTATGAGGGTGAGAGTAGCATGCCAGCCAATCTCAACTTTTTGGGTGAATGTAGCCTCCGTTACATTCCTCCAGCTCCCAAACTTGTTCATAATTTCGATGTTTTCTTTGAAATTGATCCCGATGGCATCTTGAGTGTCTTCACTGAAGATAAGTCCTCAGGCCAGAAGAATGAGATCATAATCAACCGTGACGGACCAAAGAACTTCGAAGGAATTGAGAGAGAGGTTAGAAATTATAATCAAACTCTGAAATAGTATATATTATAAAATCAAGCTCTTTGATATATCTTTATTTGTACCAGGTTATGTTGTTTTAAGGTGAAATCTTGCGTTTGTGATCTACTTCATCCACGGGATACTTGCAGCCCCAATATTCCTTATCCAACTATGGCCGTCTACACTACGCCTCATCGCAGCATTTTGAACTGTTGCATCTGTACTTGTCAACTCAATGATCCTCACCATGCGCTGCCTCAATGTTTTCTTATCAATGCTTGATTATTACTCTCTATATTTCGTTTAAACTCTGTTAAAGTTGAATATTTTGTAATACAAACTGGTTAAACTACAAATTGGGCTCATTCAGCTGGAGCTGGAATCGCGCTTGATTTCTTTGATGGGCTCATTCGAGCTTGGTTTACTTGTAGAATAAACAATTCAAGCTGATTGGGAATGGGTTGAAGAAAATGGACCTTCAACAATCCAACTACGACACTAGAAAGAAACTGTTTTGCAATGTTGAAAAAATAAACATAAACATCTTTTCCTTTCGACCTTCTAATGTCATCAATACACAAACACTAGAACCCTACTACTTGTACCAAATACAGCAATATAGCTCTAAGCTGTTCCTTACATTAAAAGCAAAAGTTACAAGATTAGGGTTCTGTAAATAAAGTTCCACTCCACATCCATCACCATCCAGCCTAAAGTCTTGATATTATTACATCAACAAAATCTTTTGAAAAATACAGGACCTACCCTGTATATCTTCTCAACTGTTTTTGTGTGAAAGACAATTGTGGCAGTGGAGGCCATCTTGCTTTGTTTTACCTTTTTTATTACATATGATGCGTGGGGTAAATAAAATATGACCATTTTCTCAAAATTCAGAGCTTGCTCGAGAATATACCTTGCTAACTCCATTCCATTGAACCCATTCGAAAGATCTATTATTACCTCCTTAAGCTGATCAGTAAAATTCAGGTTTTGGATTTCCAGTATTTCCTATTACATCCGCGTGCCTGAGAAGGCAATAAGCAAATCAACAAAAATAACTCAAAAATGCCAACAAAAGGACTTCTCTGAAAATAAAGAAAGTAAGTGCTATTCCCTGAACTATACTACCTGCCTACAATTGATGATATGCACATGAGGGTCATACAATGCTTTAGAAACAATAATTTGAGCCACAAAAAGCTTTATCGCCAAAGAACTACTTCAATATGCTCCTCATTCAAGAAAAGTGACGCAACGATAACCTTCTAAGTAACAATGTCGGAATCCACCAACAAACTGGAATCCACTAGAGAAATTGAGTAAACCTCAAATATATTGATTGAAAATAAGACGAATAAACTGAAAAATACAACGCCATGAGTTGGCTTAATAGAAAACAAAGAAACCCTAAAACCATAGGAAACCCTAGGTTCTAGAATATTCCTAAACTTGGCTAATAAGAAAATAATAAAAAACATATTAGGAAAATAATATCCTAATAGAAAACTTATTCTTCAAAATGTAAAATAAAACATTAAATTAAATACAAATCTTGACAGAATCATAATTGCTTCAAACTTCCTCAATCAATCAGAAAATCCCAACAATACGCCTTCCTTCTTTTCCTAGTGCTATAATTGACATTTAATTGAAATTTTCATCTCTTACACAATTTCCTTCCAACTTTGAGCCACTTTATTTTAATTAATTGTTCATACCATAATTGACCCATACTTCGTGGTACATCAGACCACTTCAATTGTAAAGAACTCGACCTTGAGTTCTCATTAAAATGAACCTGAGTCGGCATAGAACTTGATGTGTAGATAAACTCTCAATTTGTAGAATTTGGACTTGCTCATATTTGGATGGAATAATCATATAATTAATTCTATAAACAATATTAGAATATGCTAGTTGAGAGTCAAACTCCTTGTATGAATTATTTTATTCTCCAAATACATATTTATCCATGCCTTGCATTTCAGAGGAATCTAATTGTTGTTCTTCATCTTTTGAAATATATGTTTCAATAACAATAGGAGTTTCAATAGGCGCAATATCTTGTTTTTCTTGAATCTCTTCCTTCATCTTATGGATTATTGGATCTTCAATTAATTCAACATCCATCAAAGTTTCTTCCTTTTCGAGATCTTCCTCCATCTTTTCTTGACTCACCATGATATTGGGTTGAGCAATCTTGTAACCATTCCTTAATAAATATATATATATATCATATTCAAAAGGAAATAATTTTTTCACAAGAAGTACTCTCTTCATCCAACGCCAAGAACTGATAGGATTTTTACCTTGTTGCTTCCTAGATTTCGCAACTGATCCCACCAAGAAGCAACATCGTCTTCTAAACGGGACGCAACAATTTTCACCATCCTCTCCTTTGGGATCGCTATTGAATCACCTATTGGAGAAAGACTTCGATGCAGTCACTCCCCATGACTGCAACATCAAATTCTCTAAGAGTGATTGGTTCCCCGTCTCCACGGATCCTATCTTCTTTATTGTCTGGACGAGCCATTGGAGGCACCCCGAGTCAAGCAAAACTAGGCTGTGATACCAACTGATGCAGCGAGATATAAGGGATAGGGAGATCAAATGATAACCCTATAAGTAACAATGTCGGAATCCACCAACAAACTGGAATCCACCAGAGAAATTGAGTAAACCTCAAATATATTGATTGAAAATAAGATGAATAAACTGACAAATACAACGCCATAAGTTGGCTTAAATAGAAAACAAAGAAACCCTAAAACCGCAGGAAACCCTCTAGGTTCTAGAATATTCCTAAACTTAGCTAACAAGAAAATAATAAAAAACATATTAGGAAAATAATATCCTAATAGAAAACTTATTCTTCAAAATGTAAAATAGAACATTAAATTAAATACAAATCTTGACAGAATCATAATTGTTTCAAACTTCCTCAATCAATTAGAAAATCCCAATAATACGCCCTCCTTCTTTGCCTAACGCTATAATTGACATTTAATTGAAATTTTCCTCTCTTGCACGATTTCCTTCCAACTTTGAGCCACTTTATTTTAATTAATTTTTCATACCATAATTGACCCATATTTCGTCCACATCAAAAAGCCACAAGGTAAAATGAGTTGTGCTTTTGTGTGTTGAGAGAGAGAGAGAGAGAGAGAGAGAGAGAGAGAGAGAGAGAGAGAGAGAGAGAGTAACTTACTTTAGGTTTCTAGCAGAGAAAGGAAGTGTCAGAGTCTATGTGCAAAGTATTCAAATTAGGCATTCCTCTCAGAAGAGAGACTGCTGGGACTAGGTCGTCACTCAAGCTCTCAATATGCATACCCAATTAAGAAATATTATTGAATTGTGCAGGTATGGAACCTTCCTTGAATAGAACCTGCAATGGTATAGGGGCCAACTCTTCAACAGAAAAATTATGACCACTCAAACACCCAATGAGAGAATAGAGAAACAAAGTTGAGCTAATAGCAACATACTTCAAGAAACTTGCATAATTATCAATTACTCAAATATTCAAGGCCATATCATGCTCCTACATTCATTTGTCAAATCAATTGCTTCTTAAATTTGAGTAAGGTTTATACTTTGAGATGAGAGAGGTGAGGGAGACAAAAGAAACAATAAAACAAATTTGATCTACAGAAATGCATAATGCAAAATGTCTTGGTTTTGCCAAAAGAGAATATTTGTCTGCAGGGTAGTGCAATTTTACCTTAGTGAAAGAACTTTAGCCCTACATATACTGCAAAGAAACTCAATTGCATTGTCAATGTCATTAGCTCCAAAACCCATTAGTTTCCCAAGATTTTGGTGCTTCAATAAATTCCCAATCCATTTCAAATAGATTTGGGGCAAAATATTCAATGATGTGCAGCCACGTTCAAAAAATCCCCACTCTATATGTATACCTTCAAGTTTCTCACCTGAGATGTTAAGAAAGCGGAGGTGACTGTAATAAGACACAAACCTAAATTATTCCAAAGATGAGCTTTCAACAGTGATATTTTCTGTTCTAACATCAAGAAGCTGCAATTGTTTAATGCATTTGCAAGAACTTGAGATCCATTTGGAAAACCCCTCATCTAATCTAACACTAAGCTTAAGTGTTAAAGATTAGTGGAACCAGAAAAGGAGCGCACTTGAAGTCTTGTACACGTTCACCAATAGAGTCCTCAAAGATCCACAAAGAAAGATGCAAGATGGCAATTTCATCATATCCATATCTGTTTTAAGTATAAGTAACTGAAGATCAATCCCTTAAACATTACACCTTGCTGCAATGCGGATCCATGTGATCACCCAGAACATCTCATCACGGAAGCTTGAACATAGATCCAAATGTATATGAAAGTTTCGTATCTTACTATCCCCACGATGAACTAAGAACCTATCGAAAGAATTCAGCATGTTTAATTGCTCCTGCTTGTCTGAATACGATGACCAAAAATCCATTTACGGGGATGAGAGATAAAGCCCTCTGAATCTTTTGAACACGCTGCCTACTTGAATGAGTTTTTTAAAATTGAAAAATGAAAGAATGTGATGAGCAACTTCATCTGGAAGATTACTAAACCTGTCTATTATACCCTCAGGACAAGGTACTTGAGCTTGAGAACTTGCAGTAGCCAATAACTTACGCTTGTGTTCCATGACACTAAGATTTCTTTTTGTTTTGGTCAGAGCACCTTCCACCTGCAAAGATGAAGGACGTGAAAACAAAATTATTTAAATAATATGAGTATGACACTAACATAACCAACACTATGAGTCTACTACCATTTCACCACTTTAAATCTCTAATCTGGATATAATTGTGTTTATGTTTTAGTAGATTTTTGGATTTTTGTTGCTCGATTTTAAGGAGACAAACGTGCCAAACTTTTTTTTGGGTTTCAATATTAAAGACTTAAGAACCTTGTAAGAATCATAAACATAAAGAAAAGGCTCTATTTCTGCCACTAACCCTTATGTCTGTCCTATTGGTTGACAGAACCAGAATATATATGGCGATTACAGAAAACAAAAGTCTGAAAGTTTCAGCTTTCTCATTACTCAATGGAATTCCAAATCCTCCATTGTTGCCAATTTTTATTTTTATTTTTTATCAAAGGAAAAATCTTTATTACTTTCAGTAACAGTCAATATGACATACAAAAGGACACCAGAAAAACTGGAGAAAGGAGGTGCACCTAGGGTGGCCTCATTAGAACCTTGCCATGAAAACCCCCAGTGGAGGAATCCTCCATTGTTGCCAATTAATTACAGAAAACAAAACCAAAGGTAAGAAGCAGAGATAATGGGCTTACCCAAAACAGATTCACCGCGAAGCACCTCTGTTTGAAACCTGAGGTGGCAGCCTCACGCAGAAGAAATACTCCTTGACAATTTCTCGTAAAGCCTGTATATATATATATTCCATTTTGGGGGTTTTAATAAAAATAGACAAATAGGAAGGCAAAATGTTAAAATAGTTCAGCCCCTCTAAAATTGGATAATCTGATCCAGTCACTGTCCGACAATGACATGAAATTACTCTTATGTCACAATCCGATAGTAACATTGAAATTACTATTCGATAGTGACATAAGAGTAATTTCATGTCACTGTCGAACAGTGAGTAGACCGGTTTGTCCAATTTTTGAGGGGCTGGATTATTTTAACAATTTGTCTTGCAGGAAGGATTTTTTGAACATTTGATGTTCCATTTATTTGTAGTAGTCACTGTAACTTTTGCTTTCTTTTTAAAAAAAATATATATATCGGGAGTGACTTTTGCTTATGGTAACCTCCTTCATCCTCACCTTGTTTGCTTTCTATTACGACCAAGACTTCAAGCTTCTTTCGTTATAATTATTGTTTTCTTAAGAGTTGTAATTATTGTTATATGATGACAATCGTGTTAATTATTCAAAATGGATCACCAAGGAACTTGCTTACACTCAATGACACAGTCAATACAACAGAGAAAAACAACCCAACCTTTGCATAACTTTATTACATATTCATGTCTGATCTCAATTTTCCATGTGTTTGTTTTTTAAAATATATTGAATTTATTGAATTATAAGTCTGTAGCTGATTAGTATTAGTGTAATAAGATGAACTTTATGTGTGTATTCACTTGAGCATATCTGCCAATTGTGAGGTCAAAATAGTCATATGTGGTGACTTTAGTTTTTGGTCAGATGGATGGCTGAGATCCATTCTTACATACAGACAAAATATATATACAAAACGTCTTGCACACAGACTTTGTGTGTAAGCAGAGCATTATTCAAAATCAATCTGATTATTCTCTTCTTCTCTTACGAAACCATTCTCAAAACCCAGCAAGAATAACAGAAACTCTAACGTGGCCTCAGAGCCAGGTTCGATCATCTGAGCTTGGGCGTAAATCTGTGAACCCATTGAGCTGAGTTGAAGCTCGGTGGAAGCTGCCAGAGACCCATTATCATCTGAGAAGAGGAATCGACCCATTCAGACCAAAGATGTCTGGATCTGGAGGCTCCGAAGTGAGAACTCCAATTTTCTCCGGTGAGAACTACGAGTTCTGGAGAATCAAGATGGTGACAATCTTTAAATCTCATGGGTTGTGGAAATTAGTTGAAAAGGGGGTTACGATCTCTGATTCAAAGAAGAAGACGGATGAAGGAAGCGCAGAAGAGGAAGATGATGAGAAAACTGTGGCAGAATACATGCGAGATGCAAAAGCTCTGGGTATTATCCAGAATGCAGTCTCGGACCAAATATTTCCTCGAATTGCCAACGCCGATACATCAAAGATGGCATGGGATCTGCTATATGGTGAATATCACGGTGGTGATCAGGTACGATCAGTTAAACTTCACGACGTGAATTCAAGTATACTAGAATGCGTGATGATGAAACGTTATCTGGGTATCTTACACGGTTGAATGAACTGATTAACCAAATGAAGACGTTTGGTGAGGTATTGTCTAATGAAAGGCTTGTGCAAAAGGTTTTAATAAGTCTTAGCAAACCTTATGATCCCATCTGTCTTGTGATTGAGAATACAAAATGTATAGACAAGGTTGATTTGCAGGAGGTTTTGGCAATTCTTAAGAGCCAGGAACAACGCTTTGATATGCACACTGTTGATGCTACTGATAAGGCTTTTGGCTCTTTTTCTGTGAATCCAAAAGGTCAGCAACAACGGGGTAATTCTCAGTCAAGTGAATCTAAGAAAAACTGGAATGGAAAGGGCAAGAAGTGGGATTCAAAGCCTCAGTCCCAGCAAAGGTCATTTGCTAATCCTGCACAGAATTCAACTTCTGCAGGATCCATGAAACAAGATGCAATCAAGCCACAGTGCAAGATGTGCTCTAAGTTTCATTTTGGAGAATGTAGATACAAGGGGCAATCCAAATGTCACAACTGTGATAGGTTTGGGCATTGGGCTAGAGAATGCACAGCAGGCAAGGTTGTTCAAAAGGCAAACAGTGCTAGTCAATTGGAGATGACAGGGAATTTATTTTATGCAAATAGCACAGTCACAGGACCAAGGGTGAATGGAGAATGGTACATCGATAGTGGTTGTAGCAATCACATGACAGGGAATATAGAATTGCTTGTTGATGTAAGAACAAACATAGCTGGCAAAGTTCAAATGCCGACTGGAGATCTTGTGAATGTAGCTGGAATGGGCTCATTGGTGATTGATACAAATAAGGGCAGAAAGTATGTTAGAGAAGTAATGTATCTGCCTGGTTTAAAAGAAAATTTGCTAAGTGTAGGTCAAATGGATGAGCACGGATATTTCTTGGTGTTTGGTGGTGGAATGTGCAGTGTGTATGATGGTCCATCACTGGAAAGCTTGGTTATGAAAGTGAAGAAGAAAGTGAATAGATGCTATCCATTGGTTTTATTATATGAGAACCAAGTGGTTTTAAAAGCTAGTGTCACTCACTCTACTGAGACTTGGCATAGGAGACTTGGACACTTACACTTTGGTGGTCTCAAACAATTGAGAGACAAGGAAATGGTGCGTGGGTTGCCTCAGCTTGAAGACTACAGTGGAGTATGCGAAGGCTGCCAATTTGGAAAACAACATAGAGAAGAATTTCCAAGAAATCAAGCGCAAAGAGCAACTGCTCCACTTGAACTGGTTCACGTTGATCTGTGTGGACCTATGAGGAATGATTCAATTGCTGGAAATAAGTATTTCATGCTGTTGATAGATGATTTCTCCAGAATGACTTGGGTTTATTTTTTGAGATATAAGTCTGATGCATTCAATTGTTTTAGGAAATTCAAAGCTATGACAGAGTTACAAAGTGGATTCAAGATTAAGTGTCTGCGAAGTGATAGAGGAGGGGAGTTCAAGTCGTCTGAATTCGATTTATTCTGTGAAAATGAAGGAAATACAAAGGCAATTCACTCTTGCATATACTCCACAACAAAATGGAGTAGTGGAGAGGAAGAACAGAACGGTGATTGAGATGGCTAAATCCATGTTGCATGAGAAGAAAATGCCATATTTTCTCTGGGCAGAGGCAGTGCATACGTCAGTGTACATTCTAAATAGGTGTCCCACAAAGGCCTTGAACAACATTACACCTTTTGAAGCTTATTCTGGAAGAAAACCAGGAATAGCACATCTGAAAGTATTTGGCTCACTATGCTATGTTCATATTCCTGTTGAACGCAGACATAAGCTTGAGCCTAAAAGCTTCAAGGGAGTATTTGTGGGTTATGCAACTTGTGAAAAGGGGTATAGGGTATTTGATCCACTATCCAAGAAACTATTCTTGTCAAGAGACATTGTATTTGATGAAGAAGCTGCCTGGAATTGGGAAGAGAACTCAGAGTCAATATCCCCCAGTGCTGGAAGTTTTATTCATGGTGACATAAGTACAGGAAGCAGTGATAGAATGGTGTTGTCTCCTACATCATCTACATTATCTCCACCTAGGAGAGTTCTTAGTATTGAAGACTCTGATGTTCAATTCAAGTCACCTATCTCGGGTGAATCTGCAAGCATGTCAAATTTAAGTGAAGGGCATAATCAAGCATTTGATCATACACCTTTGAAGTGGCGGAATTTGAACGAAGTGTTAGCTCAATGCAATCTGTGCATTATGGATCCAGAGAAGTATGAGGATGCCAAACAAGACAAGTCTTGGTTAAAAGCTATGGAGGATGAGCTGGTTATGATTGAAAAAAATGGCACATGGACACTTGTTGACAGACCAACTGAAAAACCTGTTATAGGGGTTAAATGGGTCTGTTAATGTATGGTTTTTGCTATTTTCTTTTGGCTTCCCTTGACAACTTTGTAATAGGATGTGTATTGTAATTTATCAAGCTCAAGTCTAGATTAGGGAAAACTTTTATTGGTGCTCTTCTCTAATCTCTGCTCTATGGAGGCTCAAGCAAGTTGACAAAGGTATTGAGCATTGCATATCATTACATAAAACAGTATTCATAAAATGATGACTAGTCATCCGTTTCTCAGATGACTAGTCATCCTTGCTCTGTAGGATTTCCAGCTGGATAACAAACTGTTTTGTCCTATTCCTCTTTCTCTCTCTAAGCTGCCATCTGTGTTTTCTGACCTAAGGAATTTTTTGGCTGTAAAGGCTACGTTTTTGGTTAGTTGGAGGCTGTCTCTTTTGGGTGAAAAGTTTTGGAAAGTTTGGCTTGCCATCTTTCGCTTCTTCTTCCTCAAGAGAGCACCCGATATTTCATCTATGAGTTTTTCCCAATGATTTCTTCTTTGAAAAACTGCATTTGAAATACGAATCTGCATCTAGCTACTTAAAACACTCTCTCATATATATCTAGGTTAGATTCAAAATTGATTTCTTCAAGAGTATGGTTTCTTGAAGAAATTGGTCATTCTCCTTTGAATCCAAAGTTTGGTTCTTGTTGGAGTTAGAGCTTGCAAGCTGGTGCCATGGGGTGAATGAGCTGGAGAAGGAGCTGCCATTGCCATGAAGAACTGAGCTTCAAGCTTTGCTAAGTTGGAGAAGAAGATTGCACAAAGGAGGTATAGCTCATCTTCCTAAATAGATCTAGGTTTTTCTTGAGCTTGCTTGTGTTCCTTTGTAAGAATCTTTTTCTACTTAGTGGATTGCCTGGTCGGATTGATGACCTCCAGTTTTTCCCAATGGTGGGTTTCTGGGTGAACAATTTCTGTTTTCATCTCTGTAAATTTTCTGGGTTTGTGTTCTTGATAGTTGACTAGTCATCTGGGTTTGTGTGTTTTTGCGGATGACTAGTCATCTTTTTCTGCTGTTTGGTGTTTGCTTGATTATGCTGTATTCACACACTTTCACCATAGTTGTTGCTAGCACAGGGGATGCCTAGATTGACGGGTCCTTTTGAGTGCCTAGGTTGTCACTAGTCATCTTCTAGGGTTGCAGGTACTCTGTGGCATGCTCTGTGTGTTCTCTTGATTGTTGCTGTTCATGACTAGCAGTTGACTAGTCATATGTGTCTTTGGTCAATGTCTTAAGTGTGTGAAGGTTGTTGCGTTCTTGGTTGAATATCTTTTAAATTTACCCCTCTCCACCGAAGTACCAATTTCAATTGGTATCAGAGCACCAGCTCTTAACATAAATAGAGAGATCCTTTGGGTGCTAATTGGTATTAGGTGTGTAAACATAAAAATGGATCAAATTGCTCCTTGCATTCATGATGAGCTTGCCTTGTTTGTTAAGAAATATAGAAGGGTTGTCAAAGATAAAACCAAAGTCACTAGGAATTGTCAAAATCTTCCTAGTTTGTCTACATGTGTGTCTCAAGACAAAGTTTTTAAGGAGATGAATATTTTGGACTCTTATGGCTTTAGGGAGGACAAAAGTTTGAAGGGTCTTGTAAAGTGCTATCTATGTGGTGGTGCTGGTCACACTGATGTAGAATGTGCAAATGACCACATGATAGAGTCTAATGGGAGAGAAGAGTCAATTAGTGCACAATGGAGTGATAATGATAGTGATGATTCCAATAAATATACACTTCATCTTTTGAAAAGGCAAATATTTTTTCCCTTGTTGGTTCTGTTCATAACTCTAGCCTTGCTAGAGTTCATGAAGTTAAGGAAAGAAAATATGATTCAGGAAATGAATCTGTGTCTGGAGATGATAGGCAGGATGACCAGTCATACAGGGTACATGATGACCAGTCATACAAGGAACAAGATGACCAGTTATATAGGGAACTATGTGAAAAGTATGATATACTTTTCAATGAAACCTGTAATTTCAAAGAACATAATCACATGGTTGAAGAAAAGGTCAAGGACCTTGATGAACTGAATGAAACTCTCAAAATGACCAGTCAAGGACCTTGTATGAGAATGAAGTTGACATGTATGAATTGTATCATAAAGTTAGAACTCTTGAAAAAGAAAATTCTAATTTGATTGAGAAATTGAATGTACTTGAAAATGACAAATTCTTGCTTCTTCATAGATTGATTTTATTTGAGTTTGAAAAGTCATTAGTTGAGCATGAAAAGGTTGTTGCATGATAAGTTTGTGGTTGAAAATTCTGTTTTGCAATGCATGTTATTTGAGAAAGACATTGAGATTCAAAACTTGTTTGAGATGGTAAAATCACTTGAAAACAACATGGTTAAACAATCTGATTCTGTTGATGTTTTACAATTTGAAAATATAAGATTGGCACATGAACTTGAGTTGGAAAAAGAAAAGATTGAAGGTTTAACCATTGGTGCTGGAAAGATTGATAAAATGCTCAATTTTGAAAAATTATTTGGTGATAAAAGAGGTGTAGGATATATAGATGAGTTTTCTACACCTTCATCTTTTGAGACAATCTTTGTCAAAGATATGTCAACTCAAGAAGCTCCAAAATTTGTTCATGGTCTCAACTTGGGTTTTGATTCCATGAATATTGTTTCTAAGGGAAAGTTGTCTCTTCCACAATCCAAATTTATGCCTACCTGCCACCATTGTGGTGTGAAAGGACACATTCGACCTAGGTGTCATATCCTTAGGATTGAGTCTCAAGTTTCAAAAGAAAGTGAGTTTAAGACTCATGTGTCATCTTTTAAGGGGTATGCAGCTGTAAAGTCTGTGGTTTGTACAAGAGATAAACATTCTTCACTTGCAAAATTTGGTTTCCTTCAACCAAAAAGGTTCATTCCTATATGCCATCATTGTGGCACATTAGGACACATTAGACCAAAGTGTTTTGAGTTTAGGAATTTTGAGAAAAAGCCTTTTGTTCATTTCAAGAAAGTAAATGACGACTCACTTCAAACTCAAGTGAATGATCTTCTTTATAAAGCTGTCAAAATTCCTAAGGTGATCTCTTTGCCTCATAAAGTCTCAAAAGTGAAGCAAGTTTGGATCAAGAAGGAAGACCATGTTCTTCCTCATGTTGGTGACTAGTTTCTTTATCTTATGTATCTAGACCATTCTCTTGTTTGTGGTTGCTTCATGGAGTCTAGATACCCTGTCATGCATATGCATCTTACTTCTTCTTTTTGATTTTTGATATATTTATTTCATTTTTGTTTTAGAAAGATGTGGTCATTATGTGCATGTCTTTTAGTCATCTCCCTCACAATCCTTTGAATCTTGAGTCCAACCAAATTCCATGCTTTATGTAAGAACTTGGTGACATTTGACTAATTGACTTAAGACATTTTCTTGCACAAGAGATCTTAGTAATTGCTTTGCCTTGCAATTTGTGTCTATTGAGAAGCAACTAGCTGTTTTTTTTTTCTTCTTCTTCAACCGCTAGATACTTGAAGGTATTGATTTCCTTCAAAGATCTATTGGGTTGTGCAAAATGGATTAACTTGTATTTTCAATTTCACGTGCTTATAATCTGAATTTCCATTTTGTTTGTGTTAATAAATTGCATGTAAGCTCTCTTCTCTCAAGATGCATGATTCTTATGAGTGGAAGTCTTTTTATGATGTTGTAGGTGTGAAAGAGTTATCCCCATTCTTGTCTACAATTTTGAGCATTTTTTTGTTGAATATACTTGGGTTGCATGATATGCTTTGAGCTATCTATAAAGTGTCTAAGATCACTTGTAGTTGTCTCTCTACCTTGATCTTTTGATCCATTTGGAAATCAAAATGCAAATAAATTGTTGGAGTAAAAGCCTTGGAAAAGCATTGTCCACAAATATAGAAAAAGCATTTTCGGACAAGCAAGTGTGCTATACTTCATTTTTTTATAAAAAGGTAAAAGCGCTTGGAAGAGCATTGTACATCATCAAATAGAAAAGCAAAATTGTACAAGCAAGTGTGCTATGCCTTTCTAAAATATTGATAAATGTCAACTTTTGGATCACATTTCTTGGTAGGGTTTATGCCTTGATTTCTAGAACTTATATTAGATTTGATGCTTGGAAAGTCTCATGCAACTCTTGGAAATCATTATTGAAGCTCATATTGAATTAGACCTCATTTTCCCAAACTCCTTACTCTAAGCTTCATGAGAAGTTCTAACTTATGTGTCTCATTGATTTTGGGAATTGAGTGCATATATTGCCTTGGCATGTTAATCTTTGTAGTTCAACTATTTCCTATTTGTGTTTTTCCAAATAACCTAAGCACATGTTATGGAGATGCATGTTATTCTATTGCATGACGTTTTTCTAATTCAAATTCTAGTTGCTTGCATCTCAATATGGCTTATTATGCTTGGATATCTCTTTGTATGCTATGTCTTGGGTCAATGTGTTTCATGCTAGCTTTCTGGAAATCATTTCTGCCTCGCATGACTAGTCATCCAATCTAGCATTCTTTGTGTCTCACTGATTCATTATTGGTTGCATTTTTGTTGTGTTATTTGTTGTGCTTAAAGGGGCTCTACACTTTATGTCATTCAAGCTCTTTTCTTTTGATGTGGTTTGGACTGTGTTGAGTCTTATTGTATGCATTTGTGAGCATACTTTGGAGTCATTGACTACTTGGTAGTCTCTCTTGTATCTATTTGGCTGTGATAGTCCATACTTTGCTTTAGTGAAGCTTCTTCATTGACATGTCATGGGTTTGGTCACACATTTGAGAAATATGTAAGTTTGCTTGTTTAAATAATGTTGGTGTTTGTCTTCTGAGCCCATATGACTAGTCATATATACTAGTCATTGGTCACTGGTATTGGTTTGGTCTTAAGGTATTTAGTCCTTCTTGGATTTGACCCATGTTACCATATGTGACCTGGTTGTCTTTCTTGTGGGTTCCTTAAGTCACTTTTGAGTAGCCTTCTATTGATGTTGTTGCTTTATGTAACTCGAATGATGATTGTCTTGGCTGCAATCTCATGTTTTCATTTATAGGTCTATTGCACTTTGTGATTTTTCCATTAAAGGGAGCTTGTCATTTGCTTGTCCTTGGAACACTTTGTAATGTTGTGAACTGCTTACATCTTGTTAGGATTGATCTCGGCATAGGCCTTTAATTCTTTTCTTTTTTAATTCATGTGCTTAAAGACTTGGCCTAGACAATGATTGTTGAACATCCCTGATCACTTGATATGTTTGCTAGTGCTTCTATGTGTATTAGCAAAGTCCTTCATCTTTTATAAGGTCGATACTAAACATGATGCTTATTGTGATTACTGCTCTGGTTGACTAGTCACTATATGCATACGCTGATTGTGGTTGACTAGTCATCATGATCTATTTTCGTTTCTGACCTTGTATCTGGTCTTGTCTCTTATTCCTTAGCTATGTCTCTGGCCATCAAGTCATGTTGTATGCTTAATAGGGATCTTGTGCCTTTTGGTGAAATTAATTTTCACTCTCTAAGAACCAAGACCATTAGTTATGACACAAAGCACAAAGGCTCACTTGTCTTCTCCTTGTCTCATTTACACCTTCTGTTTCAACACCGGTATTGTGTTTATGTGTGGTCGTGTTTGGATGATGCTACTTTGGTCTATGACCAGTCACCTTAATAAGTTGTGTTCCCACATTCAATGATTTAGCCTAACATGAATCTTGAAATCCTTACGAGTTTGCTGTGCTATATGAGTTTTGGATTGTTGGCTAATTTATTTTGTTGGGATAGTTTCTTTGAGTTGCATGTGTTTTGGCAACATTCTTGCTGATTCTTTTTATCATTTTCATACATCATTGTTGCCTTCCTAAGCCTTATCTCGATTGATTTGCTCTGTTTTGTTCTTGGCTGTGTTTATGAGGTTGTTGGTCTTTTGATGCCCCCTCAAATTTAGACATGCATGACTAGTCCGTTTCACTAGTTCACTCTCTTTTTCTTGTGCTTTTTGGAAGCTATGTTGTGTTTTTTGGACAACCTAGAGACTTGTTTCTTGTATTCTTTCTCACATGTCCTCAATTCTGAGCAAAAATTTAGGGTTCATCTTGCATGGTGCTTTCTTCAAATTTGACATTGATTGATGCCTTAAATTTTGAAGTCGTGGTGCTTTGTCTTGATTTTGCACTATGGTGTGTAAAGAAAATTCATTGGTTGTCCCGTGTTTTGATAAATATGTTGCTGAAACTCTATCTTTTTAGGGGAGTTTCTTTATGTGTAATGTGTACACATTGAAATTAAATTCAGCCACTTGATTTTAATTGTTTTAGGTATGATTCATTGCAACTTGTGCTTCATTTCTTATTCTATTTAGCCTGATGCACTTTTGTGTTTGTTGGCTATTTATGGAAAGGTATGTCAAAGGTTATGTCCTTTATGTTATATGATACTCAGGGGGAGTATGTTTTCTAAAGGGGTGTTTTGCTTTAGGAAGAGTAATTCTGGACAGGTTGTGCATGTTGATAGGGGGAGTTATTTTTGTAATCACATTGTAGGTAGTCTGTGCATTTCGATAGGGGATATTGTTTTTGTAATCACATTGTGGGTAGTCTGTGATTTTTGATAGGGGGAAATTGTTTTGTAATCACATTGTGGTTAGTATGCATTTTGATAGGGGGAGTTGTTCTGTCCTATTTTGAACAACTGTTATATGACTAGCCATCCATCTTTGTTCTGTACTGTTTTTGATACACTGTTATTTGACTAGTCATCAATCAATGATTTCGGGTTTTGTTCATATCTGCCTATCCTATTTGTGGTTAATCCCTTTGTATGTTGTTTTTATCTCTCTGCCTTTTTGCACTTTCCTTATCAACAAGGGGGAGAACACTCTCAACCCCACATTGCATATTGTTTTAAAAATTCTGTGATAATATGCTTGTTTTTGTGCCTGGGAGATTGGTTGTTCTTGCAGGTACCTTCACTTCATCATCTCCTTAGTCTCGGTTTTGGGTTGAGTGTTTTTAGAGAGTGTGTTGTCAAGGAAAGCCAAAAATGGGGAGATTGTTAATGTATGGTTTTTGCTATTTTCTTTTGGCTTCCCTTTACAACTTTGTAATAGGATGTGTATTGTAATTTATCAAGCTCAAGTCTAGATTAGGGAAAACTTTTATTGGTGCTATTCTCTAATCTCTGCTCTATGGAGGCTCAAGCAAGTTGACAAAGGTATTGAGCATTGCATATCATTACATAAAACAGTATTCATAAAATGATGACTAGTCATCCGTTTCTCAGATGACTAGTCATCCTTGCTCTGTAGGATTTCCAGCTGGATAACAAACTGTTTTGTCCTATTCCTCTTTCTCTCTCTGAGCTGCCATCTGTGTTTTCTGACCTAAGGAATTTTTTGGCTGTAAAGGCTACGTTTTTGGTTAGTTGGAGGCTGTCTCTTTTGGGTGAAAAGTTTTGGAAAGTTTGGCTTGCCATCTTTCGCTTCTTCTTCCTCAAGAGAGCACCCGATATTTCATCTATGAGTTTTTCCCAATGATTTCTTCTTTGAAAAACTGTGCATTTGAAATACGAATCTGCATCTAGCTACTTAAAACACTCTCTCATATATATCTAGGTTAGATTCAAGATTAATTTCTTCAAGAGTATGGTTTCTTGAAGAAATTGGTCATTCTCCTTTGAATCCAAAGTTTGGTTCTTGTTGGAGTTAGAGCTTGCAAGCTGGTGCCATGGGGTGAATGAGCTGGAGAAGGAGCTGCCATTGCCATGAAGAACTGAGCTTCAAGCTTTGCTAAGTTGGAGAAGAAGATTGCACAAAGGAGGTATAGCTCATCTTCCTAAATAGATCTAGGTTTTTCTTGAGCTTGCTTGTGTTCCTTTGTAAGAATCTTTTTCTACTTAGTGGATTGCCTGGTCGGATTGATGACCTCCAGTTTTTCCCAATGGTGGGTTTCTGGGTGAACAGTTTCTGTTTTCATCTCTGTAAATTTTCTGGGTTTGTGTTCTTGATAGTTGACTAGTCATCTGGGTTTGTGTGTTTTTGCGGATGACTAGTCATCTTTTTCTGCTGTTTGGTGTTTGCTTGATTATACTGTATTCACACACTTTCACCATAGTTGTTGCTAGCACAGGGGATGCCTAGATTGACGGGTCCTTCTGAGTGCCTAGGTTGTCACTAGTCATCTTCTAGGGTTGCAGGTACTCTGTGGCATGCTCTGTGTGTTCTCTTGATTGTTGCTGTTCATGACTAGCAGTTGACTAGTCATATGTGTCTTTGGTCAATGTCTTAAGTGTGTGAAGGTTGTTGCGTTCTTGGTTGAATATCTTTTAAATTTACCCCTCTCCATCGAAGTACCAATTTCAGGGTCTACAAAACCAAGTTAAATCTTGATGGCACAGTGTTGAAGAATAAAGCAAGGTTGGTTGCAAAGGGATATGCACAAAAGCCTGGTTTGGACTACAATGAGACTTATGCACCGGTTGCTAGGTTGGATACCATTAGAACTTTAATAGCCTTGGCTGCACAAAAGAGCTGGAAACTGTATCAGCTAGATGTGAAATCGGATTTCTTGAATGGAGTTCTACAAGAAGAGGTTTATGTTGCGCAGCCAGAAGGTTTTGTAGTCAAAGGCAAGGAGGAAAAGGTGTACAAGCTTCATAAGGCTCTCTATGGCCTAAAACAAGCTCCGAGGGCTTGGTATGGAGAGATTGACAATTATTTCACACAGTGTGGTTTCAAGAAGAGCTTGAGTGAACCAACTCTGTACATAAAAGCAAGGGGAGAAGATATCTTGATTGTTTCTATCTATGTGGACGATATAGTCTACACTGGCAGTTGCAAATCAATGTTGGAAGAGTTCAAGGAAGACATGAAAATGAAGTATGAGATGACAGACTTGGGACTCCTTCACCACTTCCTCGGAATGGGAGTGATTCAAACTAACTCTAGCATCTTCATTCATCAGAAGAAGTATGCAAGTTCTTTACTGAGTAAGTTTGGATTAAATGAAGCAAAGACTGTCACAACTCCTCTTGTAGCTACTGAGAAGTTATCTAAAGATGATGGAAGTGGATCTGCAAGGGAGGAAAAGTATAGAAGCATTGTGGGAAGTCTTCTATATCTCACTGCTACAAGGCCGGATATAATGTATGCAGCAAGTTTATTGGCAAGATTCATGCATTGCTCTACCAATAAACACTATGGAACTGCAAAAAGAGTACTCAGATACATCAAGGGAACTCTGGATTATGGTCTGGAGCATGTGAAGGGAAGGAAAGCTTGTTTAATCGGCTTCTGTGACAGCGATTGGGGTGGCTCATTGGAGGATAGCAAGAGTACATCAGGATATGCATTCTCATTTGGAAGTGGGGTGTTTTCTTGGGCTTCGGTCAAGCAAAACTGTGTTGCACTTTCAACTGCAGAAGCTGAATATATAAGCGCATCAGAAGCCACAACTCAAGCAATATGGCTGAGGTTCGTTTTGGAAGATTTTGGAGAAATTCAAACTGAAGCTACTCCTCTTCACTGTGATAACACTTCTGCCATTGCTATTACAAAGAATTCTGTGTTCCATCAAAAGACCAAGCACATTGACAGAAGGTATCATTTTATTAAGGATGCATTGCAGGAAGGAACCATTGATTTGGTGTATTGTCCCACTAAAGAGCAGGTAGCAGATATCTTCACAAAACCTTTGGCTAAGGATCGTTTCAACTATCTCAGGAGTATGCTCGGAGTGAAATCAGCTCAAGACTTAAAGGGGAGTATTGAATTATAAGTCTGTAGCTGATTAGTATTAGTGTAATAAGATGAACTTTATGTGTGTATTTACTTGAGCATATCTGCCAAGTGTGAGGTCAAAATAGTCATATGTGGTGACTTTAGTTTTTGGTCAGATGGATGGCTGAGATCCATTCTTACATACAGACAAAATATATATACAAAACGTCTTGCACACAGACTTTGTGTGTAAGCAGAGCATTATTCAAAATCAATCTGATTATTCTCTTCTTCTCTTACGAAACCATTCTCAAAACCCAGCAAGAATAACAGAAACTCTAACAGAATTGATATGGTAACCAAAACATATTCTGGTATGAAGGGATTCTTAACTGATAAGAAAATTAGTTAAAGGTGGGGTGAATTGGTTTCAAGATACAAGGATCTGGAAAAATTATAGATACGGGTAAACACGAAGGAAATAAGGAAATAAAGAAAGAAAAAGTAAATTGGCGGAGGAAAAGAATAAGAAAAACATAAAGAAAGAGGAGAGACGCTGAAGGGATAAGCGCCGAAAAAGGAAACAGAGAGAGAAGGAAAAGAAAGAAAAAGGGGGGAGGGAGAGAGAGAGAGAGAAGGTATAATGCAGAATAAATAAATAAAGAGGAAGAAGAAAACCAGCGGACGAAAATAAGTAGAAAAAAAAAAAAGGAGAGAGAGAATGGATACCAAGAAGAGTTTGAAATAATACCAATTGAGAAGATCTGAACAAGGATGAGTGGTTGGGAGATAAAATAGAAAAGTCGTTGGGATTAGCAGCCACAGAAACTTAAAATTCAACATCTGTAAGAAGACAACTTTGGAGAAATGTCAGATGACGATACGGATTGATACCAACAAACATGGATCAATACAAAACGAGATGGACTGCTCGAAAGATGATGTGAACAGTTCCATGGGAACCAAGAGAAATATTGCAGCAAATGCAAAATTAAAAGATGGATAAATACAAGTGAGAATGAAACTCAATCATCTCCAACGAACAACCCCAACCTTTTTTTTTTTTTTTTTCACCAAATGAAGAACCCCAACATCTCTATCCCAAACCATGTCATATCTGATCTCAATTTTCAATGTGTTTGTTTTTTAAAATTTATTGAATTGATATGGTAACCAAAACATTTTCTGGTATGAATGTTCTTAACTGATAAGCAAATTAGTTAAAGGTGGAGGTGAATTGGTTTCAAGATACAAGGATTTGGAAAAATTATTTCTACAGGTAAACACGGAGGAAATAAAGAAAGAAGAAGAAAACTAGTAGAGGAAAAGAATAAGAAAAACATAAAGAAAGAGGAGAGACGCATAAGGGATAAACGTGAAACAAATGGAAACATAGAGAGAAGGAAAAGAAAGAAAAAAGAGAGAGAATGTATAATGCAGAAAAAATAAATAAAGAGAAAGAAGAAAACCAACAAGGGAAAATAAGAATTATAAATAAAAAAATAAAAAATAAAAAGGAGAGAGAGAATAGATAAATGCAGGAAAAAAAAAAGAAACAGAGAGAGGAGAGAAGGAAAAGAATGAAAAAAGAAGAATAAAAAAAGGAGAGAGAAGGGATAAACGCAAAGAATATTAAATAGAGAGAAGAAATGAGGAAATAAAGCAGAAGAAGAAAACTCACGGAGGAAAAGAAAAAAATAAGGAAAAAAGAGATAGAGAGACGTGAGAAGGAAACGAAAGAATAAATGAAGAATAAAAAAAAGAAAGATGAGAGAGAGAATGCATGAAAAAAAGGAAATAGAGAGAGCAGAGAGAAGGAACAAAAAGAAAAAGGAAGAATAAAGGAGAAAGAGAGCAGTGTACTATACATAAAGGGGCAAAAAGAGTCAATAATACTAGTCTTTGAAACTTAATCCGGTTCATAAAAAAAGGGTTTTATAAATAAAGGACAAATAAGAAGGCGAAATGTTAAAATAGTTCAGCCTCTCTAAAATTGGACAATCCCGTAAATTCACTGTCCGTGACATGAAATTGCTAACTCTTAGGCTGTAGGCGGTAGTGGAGTCAGGATTTTAAACTCAAAAAAATACATTTGAAAGTAATCAAAAGTGTGTGTGTATATATATAAAGTGCCATCAAACTTAAAAGAGAATAAACTCATCAACTCCTGCTTCCAGCCAGTCTCCTGCAGGTGCTTCCATGGCCGTAGAGAACATGCCACCACTTCCAGTTCCAATCAAACTTACGAGTGATATATATAACTATCAACAATGGAAATATATTTCTCTTTCATATTTTGACTGCCACAATCTTTCTGGAATCATTCATGGAACAGAGCCTCGTCCTCAGGTACATCGGTCTACCTTTAGTAATTGGTCCGGCAGACATCAAAAGAGTTGGCTCAACAGAGAGCAAAAGGCTTTGAATTGGCTGAAAGCCACTCTATCTGAAAGTCTCCAACAAATTGTCATGGCCGGAGCTGACTCTTCACGAAATGTCTGGCTAAATCTCGAGGAACACTTCGCCCATCTCTCTCATGCTCGCATCTATCAGCTTAAATCTGATCTACACAAAGTCAAGAAAGATCCCACTATTCCGATGGCTGAGTATCTGGAAAAAATCAGACAGCTGGCGAACGATCTCGCAGCCGCCAGTGCTCCTGTGGAAAGTCAAGACCTACTCCATGTACACATCCTGGCGGGATTACCAGAGCAGTACAATCCCGTTGTTACATGGATAAAACACAATCCAGTAAGTGGTTGGGATGACTTGTGCGAGTTATTGTTGAAAGAGGAAATGCGTCTGGATCCACAGCGCACATTACGACTTAGACATACTTCTCAAGAAGAAGAGTACGCAATCGGGATCGATCTGGGAACGACCTATTCCCGCGTAGCCGTGTGGCAGAAGGATCATGTAGAAATCATCCACAATGATCACGGGAACAGGAAGACTGCATCTTATGTTGCCTTCACTGAAACTGATGAGACTCATTTGGTAGGTGATGCAGCATTTAACCAAGTCGTCAGAAACACAGCCAACTCCATCTTTGGTACGTATCATATGTAGGATTAAAGTGCTTTGCTTGAACAAATCCAAAGATTGATTTTGATTTTTCATGCCAGCTAATATATGTGTTTGCATGAATTGTAGTTTAAGAATTTTTTTTTTTTTTAGGGAGTTAAAATTGTCTAAACTCTCAGTAAGATCCTTCCGTGTATTGGTTAAGAAGCTATTATACTTGTATTAAATACCTACTTAACTCATGCTATCTGATAGAACTTGGCATCCATTTGCAGATACAAAGAGGTTAATCGGTAGGAGATTCAGTGACGCCTCTGTTCAAAGTGATGTGAAGCTCTGGCCATTCAAGGTCATTGAAGGTCCAGGTGACAAGCCCATGATTGTGGTTACACACAACAGCCAAGAGAAACAATGTTCTGCTGAAGATATCTCATCCATGGTTCTGGAAAAGATGAGGAAGATTTCCGAGACCTACTTGGGCTCAACTGTGAAAAATGCAGTTATCACTGTCCCTGCTTACTTCAATTACTCACAGCGCCGAGCTACAAAAGAAGCAGGCATCTCTGCTGGCCTAAATGTATTGCATATTACTAACGAACCAAGTGCTGCTGCCATTGCTTATGGCCTTAACAAGAAGGCCGGTTGGAGTAGCCCACAAAACGTGATGATATTTGATTTGGGTGGTGGCACTTTAGATGTGTCATTGCTTACCATGAGCACTTCTGGTGACTTTCAAGTAAAGGCAACGGCTGGAGACACTCACCTTGGTGGCCAAGACTTCGATAGCAGATTGGTGAAATACTGTGTTGAAGAATTCAAGGGGAAGCACAAATTGGATGTTAGTGGAAATAAAAGAGCTCTTAGGAGGTTAAAAAATGAATGTGAGAAGGCAAAGAAGAGACTCTCATTTGAGTCTGACTTCGAGATTGAAATTGACTGTTTGTGTGAGAATACTGATTTCACCGTAACTTTTACTCGTGCCATATTTGAACAAGTAAACATGGATTTATTCATCAAGTGTATGGATCCTGTGAAGAAGTGCTTAACGGATGCTAACATGGACATAAGCAGTGTCGACGATGTTGTTCTTGCCGGTGGCTCTACTAGAATTCCCATGGTGCAACAGCTATTACAGGTGTTTTTCAAGGGGAAGGAGCTGTGCAAGGGCGTTAATCCGGATGAGGCAGTGGCATATGGTGCCGCGGTTCAAGCCGCAACCTTGACTAGGAATGGAAAAGGGGAGTTTATTCAGGACTACACTCTCAAGGACGTCACTCCTCTTGCAATTGGTTTGGAGGTTGCAGATAATAAGAAATTCATAAAGTTGATTCCTAGAAACTCACTAATTCCCTTCAAGAAGAAAATAATATGTCCTATCAAGGATAACCAAGTTTCGGTCGACTTCCGCATGTATGAGGGTGAGAGTAGCATGCCAGCCAATCTCAACTTTTTGGGTGAATGCAGCATCCGTTACATTCCTCCAGCTCCCAAACTTGTTCATAATTTCGATGTTTTCTTCGAAATTGATCCTGATGGCATCTTGAGTGTCTTCACTGAAGATAAGTCCTCAGGCCAGAAGAATGAGATCATAATCAACCGTGACAGACCGAAGAACTTTGAGGGAACTGAGACTGAGGTGAGAAATTATAATCAAACTCTGAAATAGCATATATTATAAAATCAAACTCTTTGATATTTCTTCATTTGTGCCAGGTTATGTTGTTTTAAGGTGAAATCATGTGTTTGTGATCTACTTCATCCACGGGATACTTGCAGCCCCAATATTCCTTACCAACTATGGCCGTCTACACTACGACGCATCGCAGCATTCGTAACTGTTCCATCTGTACTTGTCAACTCAATGGTCCTCACCATGCGGTGCCTCACTGTTTTCTTATTAATGCTTGATTATTATACTCTCTTCGTTTAGACTGTGTTAAAGTTGAATATTTTGTTATACAAACTGGTCAATACACAAACACTAGAACCCTACTACTTGTACCAAATACAACAATATAGCTCTAAGCTGTTCCTTACATTAAAAGCAAAAGTTACAAGATTAGGGTTCTGTAAATAAAGTTCCACTCCACATCCATCACCATCCAGCCTAAAGTATTGATATTATTACATCAACAAAATCAAGTAATTTTAGGTCGAGAGCAAATTCACTTAAGCGGTAATTTTTTGTTTAGTGTGTTTTAAAAAGGGACGCTAGTTAGTGACAAGTGTCGTCTTTTAAAAATCAACCTAACGCTAGAAGTGTTTAAGATGAGATATCACGACGGTTTTGTTTTGAAAAAATTATCGTCTTTTAAAACACAACGATGGTTTTAAGATGCACCGCCGTCTATTTCGTGTCATGATTTAACTATTTTGTAGTAGTGTTGGCTTGGAACTCTTATGCCCATATAATAAGAAGACGGTGATTAAGAGAGTGTGTTCATCAGATGACAGAGAGGAAGATTTTAGGTATTTAACCATTCAAAATTTATTAGATATAGTTATTTCAATTATATTCAATATAATGTTTTCTAGTTTTTTTTAATAGCAAATTTAGACTTGTCTTGTATTTTTGTAATGGGATGAGACGAGATGGGAACTGTCCCCAACGAACAGGGACCCGATTTGAGTATTATGGGAATTGAGGCGGGAATGGGAAAAAAACCTTAATGAGAAAGGGGAATACGCAGCCATAATTCGACCCATTTTCATTCCTACTTCGAATATATATAATTATATATATAGTACTAGTCGTTGTTATTGTTAAGGATCAATAGATTGGGTCCAACACATTTGCGCCATTATAGGAGCAAACCAACCAGAAATTAAATTAATACAAACGGAATAAGCAACGAAGTTGCTGTGACTTTGCTTGATGCTGAAGCCCCCCCTTATTTCCGTCCTTCCTCCCTAACAAATTATTGAATTTATTAAATCGTTTCGGAACTTCTACGATCTATTCAACTTGTTCTACATAAAAAGTTTTAAAGTATAAATTATATTCATTAATATATTAACAAAGCATTGACTTAGATTCATCAATAGGCTACTTCCTCCACATTTCAAATCAAAGTATCTTACAAGTATCCATCAATCCGCTTACCTTTTTTTTTCCCTTAATTTTTTCCCTTTTGGTGTGCTAAAGTATATGACCGGATAGGATTCACAACCCAGTCAAATAAATGTTTGATGACTCAAACATTATTGGGTTTTCTGCACATATGTCCGACTGTGGTGACCAAACGCATGTAAGCCTTTTAAAGTAATGAATTAAAAGACAAGCCTTTTTTGGCCGAATATATAAGTTTCTAAAGATATGAACTCATTGTTGGAACTATGCGCTTCACCGTTCATCTCCTATGATTTTGTGTTCAGTGCGTGCCACCTTATACATTTTAACTTTCTTCTCTTTGATCGTATGCTCACCTAATGTGAAAATAAATAAATACAAATAAAAGAAATTTAATGTGTTTTTTTTTATGTAGTTTTTGCTTTTATACAAAACTTGAAGTTCTCTCACATATCATTACTGTTTTTTTCAATCAAAATTTCAATTGAGTTTTGCGTTTGCTACCCACCCATTTTGGTTGCGTTTGAGTCACATATCATTACTTAATTTTGTTTCTCAACATTTGAAGTATACTTTTGAACGCGTATTGACTTAGACTTCTCACTATCAACGGTGCCCGCATGATGTTGCGGGTTTTAAAATTGTGTGAAATATATAAAAAGTCGTGAAAATATGTAGGAAAAATAGTACTATTTATATAGACATGGAGATCTAAATAGTGGCATCATGCTTTGTTTAGCAAGTTTAAGTTACAAAAAATAGACAAATAACATGTTAAACCAAGCAGCAATCAAAATATCAAAATATCAGCAGTTTTGAGCTGTTTATTGTTGACAAGTCTATATATATATGCTATTGGGTGGTGGAAGGGGATTTATTGGAAGGGGATCTTTCTCTTGATGGCTCTGCTATAGAGGTGGATTCTGTTCTTTCTTGTCCTCTGCAGGGGTTTTCACTCTGTTGGTACAAATTTGGAAAATGGCAAGTGTTATCGTAGATAAATGGAAAAATTTGAGTGAAGACCAACTATCATCACAAAATTAAGTTAAAAAATCCAACAGGACAAACAACAGTTTAGGTACATCAACCATTCTATTAAACTTATGGACATAACAAACTTAGAACAATTGCGACAATTTATTAAATAGGTATGAGAGAATTAAGCCAAAACACCCGAGCTTTAATAGCATCAAATCAATGGGTGTTGATTTTGTTGCTACAAATTTGAAAAATGGTAAGTGTTAGTGTAGACAAATGGGAAAATTTTAGTGAAGACAAATGGCTATTATTATAGAATTAAGGGCAAAAAATTAACTGCATAAACCACAATTTAAATACGGCAAGCATTCTACGAATGTGCTGTCATTGCCACAAATTATTAAGTACCTATAACATAATGAAACCAAAAGACCCAGACCTTAATAGAATCAAACCAATACCCATAACAGAATCAAACCATGTGCAAGTTTGTTGTACAAAAGAATAGGTAATCTATAGACACCTGTGGTCAAAACTGATAGTATTGCCATTTATAGGCTATGTTAATCTAATGGAGAAGCTATAAAAGCAGAAATAACCTATATAAACACCTATAGGTTATAGAACCCTAATCAACTTACTGATAGCATCAAGGGAAGCCAAGAGGACCTGTCCTGGAACTGTGGCAAAGAATGCATTCCCTGCTTGGGATTTAACCAAAAGTCCTACGCTGATCAAATCGTAATACCAATCCCATCAAGCGTAGATTTGCTAAGCTTTGATGCCATCTTTGACAACTACTGACACTGAATTAGCAAAATAAAGTTGAAAGAACTGATAAGAAAAAATAAAATTAATGTGTTATAACTTATAACCATAAAAACTTAAAAGAAATTCATATAGTCTTCAGGGGAACATTTCAAATTGATTCAGTATGAAATCTAACATAAAATACCATTTCATATGAGATTTCTTTCCCTGTTTCTGCTTCATACCAAAGAAAAGATATCAAGAGAAATATCATTTTAAGCACAACTATGAAGGAAGAAACACATTGATTGTCCACATCTCAATTCATTATAAGGTATAAAAATAAACCATAAGTAATCCTAAAATTAAGGATTTAAAGTAACAAATTTACAATAAAGATTTATAAATAAAAAAAGTAGAAACTTAAAATGGAACCAAGTGAAAGCAGAGAAAATTACCAAAGGCTACGGTGGAGCATAAAGCATTTAAGTTACATTCATTTTTTAATATTTAATGATGTAATCTTTTTATTATTTTATTTTTAAAATCATTTTTTGTTCCAACTCCAACTGTTATTAATAAAATTGACATCCTGATACAGCGGCAGATCCAGAATTCTCGGGCCAAGAGGTCTCAGTGTAAAAGTGTCAAAAATTCTCTTACGCAATAGCTGATGCTTTGCCCCAGTTCACTAAAAAAGCACATTAAGTTACTTTTTTAGATTTCGAAATGATATAATTCCTTTCTTCGGATCCTTATCATACGTTTGTTGCTTTAAAGTCTTTTATTCCTTTCTTCATATCTTCTTCTCCATTATTTTATTTCCTTCTTCAGCCAAAGGGTAAGGGGAGTTGGCATGAGTAAGAATTTAATGGAAATTTTGACTTATATGTTAACTTTGGTTTTGAAACTTTTAATTGGTTTATGTTTGACGCAGGGTTGGGAGGTGAAGAAAGAATTGGGAAATAATTTATAGAAAAGTTGATATAGATCTAAATTTTCATTGAGAAGTTGGGTTTAATCCACGGATTTGGTGACTTTGATAGAAGTTCTTTGATTTTTATGCCACATAGAATTATATTCTTTTTTTAATATTTTATGATGTAATATATTTATTTTTATTTTTTTAAAATCATTTATTGTTCCAGTGTTGCCCCTTATGCCTTGAATTGGGTAATAGTAATCTATATGATAATAATTAGCCATTTATAACGCTTGTCATTGAATAGAAAAGGAAAATATCGCAAATATATCCCAAAAATCAGGTTGTTACAAATTATTATACATTGCAAAAAAAAAAAAAAAAAAAAAAAAAAGATCAAAGCATTTGATTTTGGATTTTTTAGTTTTTATTAAGAGTAATGCTACACTTACCACATTTTTATCCCACATTTCTATAGCACATGATATGGCATGTCCATATCATATACCACATCAATTAAATCAATGAAGTGTTTTTTAATTAAGACAATTAGAAAAACAAATACTGGAATAAATTATAAAAGAAAAGAAAATATTAAATAATTTTAATTGATGTGGTTGTCCACCTCAGCTGCCACATAAGATGGTATAAAAATGTGATATACAAATGTGATAAGAGTAGCTTTAGGGCTCGTTTGGGAGTGCTTTTGGATCAACGAAAAGCGCTTCTAAATGGGTGAAAGTGCTTCTGTCTTTAAAAAATGGTATTTGGCAAAAATTGCAAAAGCGCTTTGGGTGAGATCCAAAAGCACTTGGAGTGGTTTTGGAAGAAGCACTTGAGAGGTGCTTCTTCTTAAAAGCGCTGCAGGATAAAAACAAGGGAAGCACTTGGCTCTTTTTAATGAAACTTTTAACATGCCAAAAATACCCATATTTAATTTTTAAAATGCCAAAATACCCTTCCTTTCCCTTTTTTTTTCCTCTTTTTTTATATTTCCTATATTTATTATAATATTTTGATATTCTTTATATTTTTTAAAGTACTTTTAAAAGCGCTTTTACTATGTCAGCCAAACACTCAACAAAATATCAAAAGCGTTTTTATATAGTGTAAAAACACTTTTAAATGTGACATCCAAATGACAAACTACTTCTTTGTAGAAGCGCTTATGTCATAAGCACTACTGACATAAGTGCTACTAGCATAAGCGCTTCAAGAAGAAGCACTCCCAAACGAGCCCTTATTCTTTATTAAAATACTTATAGGCTAATTTTTATTTGGCTGCTTGGCGACCAGAATATTTTATTGTGGAAGGTCATGCCCAAACTCTTTTTTTGGCGACTAGAGCTTCGTTTTGGGGTGCTTGGTAAATGACTGCAGGTCTATTTTGGCAAAATTTCCTTGAGGCTCTATTTTACATGTTTTTAGGGAAGCAAATACAGTAGCACATCGTTTAGCACATGAGTTATAGGTAACAATTTTTATTTTGTTCACCCTCACTACTACATTGTTATAGGCAAAATTTCGTCGCGCAAAATACATTCTAGTCGCACAAATTTCAGCGCTACAGAAAATTCGTCGCGCAGAATCCGTCGCGCAATGATCGTGGAGAAAGACTTTGCGCAACGAAGATTTTTCATTGGTCGCACTAAGTCACTTTGCACGACGAAAAAACATTGGTCGCACAACTTCTGCGCGACGAAAAACATTGGTAGCGCAAAGTGACTTTGCGCGACGAAAAATATTAATCGCGCAAAGTTTTGCGCGATGAAAATCATTGGTTGCGCAAGTTTTGTGCAACGAAAAACATTGGTCGCGCAAAGTCTTTAAAAAATTTATATAAAAAAAAAAAAAAAAATCCCGCATCCCATTTTTGGTACTCGCCCAAATTTTTAGAGTTTTGCGCGACGAATACTAATGTCGCGCAAATATTTGCACGACAAAATATTTTGGTTTTTGACTTTTTGTTTAATTATTTCTTTAATATTAATTTAATTCTATTAATTTTTTCGAATTTTTACTTTTTAAATTTAATTTAATTGTATGATTTTTTTCGTTATTTTAATTTAAATTGATATTAATGTAATTATATTAATTTTTTCAAATTTTTACTTTTTAAATTTAATTTAATTGTATGATTTTTTTCGTTACTTTAATTTAAATTGATATTAATTTAATTATATTAATTTTTTCAAATTTTTACTTTTTAAATTTAATTTAATTGTATGAATTTTTTTAATTACTTTAATTTAATTCGACCTCGCGAACTCTGAAATGGTGCTTCGAGATCGATGTATATATTTTTACGCTTTACTTTCCAACATGTTCTCAGCGACGTGTGAGCCCAAGAAATATCAAGAGGAAGTAAAGTGAGATATAGGTGGAAATCGGAGAGGAAGCAGTCCGCAATTTTAGGCGCGAAAACCAAACCGTATCCCAGCAGCATGACTCTGTTAACTTCCTGGGCCAGACCCGAATATCCACTTCTCTAATCCATTTGGTCTTGTTTCTGTCTTCTTTCATGTTTAGGTTGGGCTCCCCTTTGGACCTTTACATTTGGGTTTTTTTATAATCAAAAATTACTTGGAGACATTCTTTTTTTTTTTTTGGGTATATTGGATCAAAATAATCAATCCACAACTCATGATTTGGAACAAAATCATGATCTTAGTTAAAAGATTCACGACCCTGAATACAATCATACGATACAAAAAGAGGAAAATAATAGAAACAGATGTAGTAGAAACCTGCTCCTTAGCAACAATGACGTGGATTTGAGACGGAAAAAAAAAAAACAAAATAAATATAAGTGCATAAAAGAGAGGAAAAAAAAAAACAAAGGACACTTGGGCTAAGCCAACATCAGAGCCCATTACACAATAAACCAAATTGAGGTAGACGAATGAAAAACTACTCTCTGGGCCAGTAACCACAATCAGACCATTTCAAGATTCTCAATATTCAACAAGGGTTAATTACACAAATGGTCCTCAAATTTGTACGCGATTTACATTTTGGTCCCTCAAAAAAATTATTAGGCCAAATGATACATAAACTATATCGTAATCGACCATTTGGTCCTTCTGTTAGATTTTCTGTGAGTTTTAAACGAGTCAACGCCTGTGGTGGGGTCCAGGATGGGTATATGCGTCTTTTTAAACATCAAAAGGCTTTGATTGTCTTCTCCGATTAGCCAAACGTCGTCTTGATTTCGTGAAAACGCAGGTGCAACGGCAACAGCAGAGATTTTGGAGTTCTTAGGGTTCCTATTTGGGGGTTTTGCCGCATTTTCTCGATTTCAATCATTGTGGATGCTCGTCACTGATGGAGTCCGAGTTTGAGTTCCGTTGGGGTGGAGAGAATCCCAAATACGGTAAGGGATTCTCTGTCTGTATTCTATATTCATCTTGTTTTGCAAATCGATGGTTTTTGTTTGCAAGTGTGTGGTCCAAGGTCAGTTTCTTTATGTTGAAAAGATGCGCTGGCATTTTATTTCCTTTATGCTGGAATTGACTGCAAAGTATAGGTTTTTATGTTTGGTGTGGTCCCTTTGTTGTCGACTTCACACTTAATTCACTATTAGCATTGAGTGAAACTGTAAAAAAAAATTAAAACCCTAAACCTGTAGCATTAGATAAAGGAGATGTGTGTGCAGCTAACTCTGAAATTTGATTTGTACTTTTTGCAGCTATCTCTGACAGAGTCACTCTTGAACTACACCATGGGGTTATGTTTGAAAAAGGGGTTTATAAAGGTGGTAAGGTCTGTTATTTAGATAATGTTGTTGATGACTTTCTGTCATTGCTCGATTTAAGGAAGATAGGGAAAGAGTTGGGGTATGCAATAGATGTTTCGAAAATTGAGCAAACTATGGAGATTAGGTATAGAAAGGCTGGAGAAAATGATGGTAACATATTGGAGCTTATTACCTCTGATGCTAAAGTAGTTGAAATGGTTGGATGCATGCCATGTAATAGGGTTCTTGTCTTGTACTATTCAGATTTGGAAAATTCAAATGGTAATGAGCTTGGGAGTCAAGCATCTGCTGCATGGCCTAGTTTGGATAGTGCAGAATATAACTATGATGCAGATGTAGAACCAGGGGATGCAGATGTAGAACCAGGGGATGCAGATGCAGATCTAGAAGTTGGAAATGAATGGGAAACTGAGGCTGCAGCAACTGAGAATGTAGAGGTTGGAAATGAATGGGAAAATGAGGCTGCAGCAACTGAGAATCGAGAGGTTGGAAATGAAGGGGAAAATGAGGAAAATGATGCAGAATTTGTGGATAGTGATTATGAATTCAGTGAACAAGAGGATGAGGTGATTGTAGCTGAGAATGTGGTAGTTGGGGGCCCAAGTGGTGAGCCCAGTGCAGGTGAGAATGTTGGGTCTACTGTTCAGCCCAATGCAGGTCAGAATGTTGAGCCTACTATTGACCCCACTGCTGGTGAGAATGTTGGGCCTACTTATGAAGCTCCAGGAGAGGTATCATCAGATGGTGCTAACACATCTGAGTTGGACACAGGAAGTGATGAACAGGATCAGGGTAATGGTGAGGAAAAGGGCAAAAGAAAAAAAAAATTGCCAAAGTTGAAGGAGTACAGGAGAGAGGTGGATTTAAGGAATCCAGAGTTCAGGATGGGAATGCGATTTGCAAACAAAAAGGTATTGAAAGAAGCTGTGGAGGAGTATGCAATTATAAATGGCAAGTTGCTAAAATTCAAAAAAAATGACAAAGTCAGGCTCCAGGTAGTATGTAATGGAGGACTAAAATGTCCATTTTATTTATATGCTTCAAAGATAGATAAGAGTGAATCTACATTTGTAATCAAAACTATGAGCCTGGAACACACTTGTGGGAGGGTCGAGAAGTTGAAGTATGCCTCATCCAAGTGGCTTAGCAACAGGTATTCTAAGAAGCTGAAGAGAGATGCAGACTTGGATGTGAAATCATTGCAAGAGGATGTTTTGGAGGATTATGCAATGGTTGTCACAAGACATCAAATATACAGAGCCAAAAAGAGGGCCAAAGTAATGATTCAAGGGAGTTACATAGAACAATATGCTAGGTTAAGGGATTATGCAGAGGAATTGAAGAAGGCAAATAAGGGAAGTACAGTTGTAATTAAAACTGAACAAGTGGGGGGCAAAGCTATCTTTCTAAGGATGTATGTTTGCTTCGCTGGTTGCAGGCAAGGGTTTTTAGATGGATGCAGACCAGTTATTGGTGTTGATGGGTGCCACGTAAAAGGTCCTTATCCTGGCCAGATTTTGACAGCAGTTGGGGTGGATGGCAACAATGGCAGTTTCCCAATTGCTTATGCAGTTGTTGAGATCGAAAGCAAACAATCGTGGATCTGGTTTCTTAGGCTGTTGATTGAAGATCTAAAGATTACAAATGGTTTGTCATATGCGTTCATTAGTGACAAACAAAAGGGACTCGTACCTGCAATTGAGACTCTACTTCCAACTGCAGAGCACAGGATGTGTGTTAGACACTTATATAATAACTTCAGATCATCACACTCTGGTCTTGCTCTAAAACACCTATTGTGGGCTGCAGCAAGAGCCACAACTATGCCTTGGTGGGAAGCATCAATGGAAAATATGAAACAAGAGGATGAGGAAGCGTGGAAATGGCTCAGTCAGAGAACTGCAAAGAACTGGAGCAGATCTCACTTTAATACATGGGTTAAGTGTGATTTGTTGTTGAACAATCTTTGTGAAAGCTTCAATGCAGCAATAGTAGATGCAAGAGATCAGTCCATTTTGACTTGCTTGGAGAGGATAAGAGTCCTTGTGATGCTTAGGATGGCAAATGGAAGGGCTGCATGTCCGAAATGGAAACATCCAGTTGGGCCAAGAATCTTCAAGATCATTGAGAAGAACAAGTTAGAGGCCTCCACATGCATTCCTCGACTGGTTGGCTTGCAAACATATCAAGTGACCCACATGTATGGTGGAGAATTTGTTGTGGATCTTAGGGCAAGGACATGTTCTTGTCGGAGGTGGGATTTATGTGGGATACCATGTGGCCATGCAATTTCTGCAATTTTTCAAAGGGATGAAAGCCCCATTGATTATGTGGATGACAGTTACAAGCCTGCAAGTTATATGAGGTCATATGCACCAATGATTCACCCAATCCCTTCAATGGATCAGTGGGCTAAGTCTGGGCATCCTCCAATACTTCCCCCAAATCTTAGGGTACAGCCAGGAAGGCCCAAAAAAAATAGGTCCAAAGAACCTGCTGAAATCCTGGTACCACCACCACCCCCACCACATCCAATGCCTCCAAATTATGTTCAACCAAGGGAGAAGCTTAGAAGAGTTTTTATTAAGATCACATGTAGGAGATGTGGTCAAAGTGGCCATAATAGGGCAACTTGTGACAGACAGAGCTCAGAAAATCTACAGGTAATTATTTATTATGCAAATTTAGAGTTGTTACATGTTTTGGAAGTAATAATTCCTTCTTGCAGGCAAATGCATCTTCTGCCCAACAAGAGGTCCACACTGAGGGAGGGGCAGTTAGAGTGAGAGGCAGAGGAATAGCCAATGAGGCTTCAGCTATTGCTCCAGCTGTTCCAGTGAGGGGCAGAGGACAAAGTGTACGTTTTGTGGGGTATTTTTGTTCAAATATGCTGTCTCACAAATCTGCAATTTAGTTGCGAACTTATATTGGTCTTTGTTTAGGTGGCAAGAGGTATAAGAGGTTGGCCAAGAGGTATGCTAAGAGATATGGGAAGAGGGTTGGCTAGAGGAACAGGAAGAGCCAATGAGGCTCCAGCTATTAGAGGGGGCACATTCACAAGGGCTGCTATTAGAGGGGGAACATTCAAAAGGGCTGCTATTGGAGGAGGAACATTCAAAAGGGCTGCTATTGGAGGAGGAACATTCAAAAGGCCTACACAAGTTCTATCAAAACCATAACCATAATGACAAGAAGGCAGGGGGCTTCATATATATTTTGTGTAATTTGGGATGTGGATTTTGTTCAGGATATGCATTTTGTTCAGGATATGCATTTTAGTTATGTAAAGGCCTTGCATTTTGGCTTACATTTTGGCTTATTTTGTGGATTCACATCTTTTGGATTAGAGGTACACTCTGCCTTTTGGTTTAGGTTCTGTTATTTGAGATGTAATTTTATGGAATGGCAGCTTGTGGATTAGAGTTAACTCTACATATTGGTAATGGAATTGGTTATGGAATTGGTTTATTCTCTACAGTTTGGTTATGGAATTGGTTTTTGGCTATGGGATTGGTTTTTGGCTATGGGATTGGTTTTTGGTTATGCACTTGGTTTTTTGTTATGGAATTGGTTTTGGTTATGGGATTGGTTTTTGGTTCTGCAATTGGTTTTTGGTTATGCACTTGGTTTTTTGTTATGGAATTGGTTTTGGTTATGGGATTGGTTTTTGGCTATGGGATTGGTTTTTGGTTCTGCAATTGGTTTTTTGTTATGGAATTGGTGTGGTTTTTGGTTATGGAATTGGTTTACCTAAAATACTCCACAAACTATTTCATAGCTAACAAACACCACATTACATTCATAGCTAACAAACACCACATTACATTCATACCTATAATCCCATTACAAACCTAAAAGGCCATTACAGACCTAACATTGATACCTAAATCTTTCTACTCATCACCAAAATTACAAACAAACACCATGAAAGGATCAAAGCAAACACCAATTTCAATTGCCTCTGTCTACTCCATTCCAATTCCTTTTTTCCTTCAATAACAGGACCCAGTTTCTCTTCCAATTTTTTCTTCTCTGCTTCCACTAATCTCAGTTGCTCATCTCTTGCTCTAATTTCTTCCTCCATACCTCTGAGTCTTCTAAGCAATCTAGGAAGCACTGCCTTTCCTCTTGGACATGTTTCATTATCCAGCCATTCAAAGAAATGATGTCTTGTTTGGCTATTATGTACATCATTTGTTACACACAATCAATCAGAGCCCAGCAAACCATTCAATTCTTCACTTCAACATAACAAAGGAATTTAGTCTATCTTACCCGATTTTGGTCGCATGCCTCAAACCTTCTTCCCGGGTTCAGATCTGTCCATGAAGTGCGCCGTTTAATCTTCATCCCACAAAAGCAATACCGATTGGATCGAGTTGAATCTGTTGAACTTTCAGACATCGCAGCTTCGTTGAAGAATAAGGTGGATGTCTCCAATGGCGCCTTCAAGAGCTGGCTATTCTACTTCGACCCAACAAAAAAAACTGAGCTGGTTCTTCTACACGAGTTTGGACGGTTTTACCCTTAAATTTGACGGCAACATTGACAGAATCTAACGGAAGGACCAAATGGTCGATTACGATATAGTTTATGTATCATTTGGCCTAATAATTTTTTTGAGGGACCAAAATGTAAATCTCGTACAAGTTTGAGGACCTTTTGTGTAATTAACGAAATCAACGATTGACGAAGGCCATTGATGAGAAAACGGCGACAGCCACCGACAATGAGAGAGAAAAATAAAAACATAGAGGGTTAATGACCTAAATGGTCCCGCAACTATTGCGCGATTATCATTTTGGTTCACTAACTAAAATTTTCAATTCAAACGTCCTTAAACTTTTTATAATGTACCCAAATCGTCCTTCCGTCAAAATCTGTGTATTATTCCGTTAAATATACTCACCTAAAAATACGGTTTTGTCCCTCGATTTAACGGAATAATACACAGACTTTGACGGAAGGACGATTTTGGTACATTATAAAAAGTTTAAGGACGTTTGAATTGAAAATTTTAGTTGATGGACCAAAATGATAATCTCGCGATAGTTGGGGGACCATTTAGGTCATTAACCCAAACATAGAAGTAGAGAGAGAATCAAACAAGGAGAAAAAGATAAAAAGAGAAAGTGGAAAAAGATAGGAGAGAAAAGAAAAGAGAAACAGATAAAGAGAAAAAATATAGGACAAAAAATAAAAGAGAGAGAGAGAGAGAGAGAGAGAGAGGAAATAAAAAAACTTGAAGACCTTACGCCTTGTTTTTTGTGTTTTTGTGTTTTTTCTAGGCTCTGGCGCTCGAGTAGAAGTGCAGGCGCTTGAGTGGCAGAGCGGCGATTTTTTGCTCAGTCCTAGGTGCTCGAGCGGAAGTGCAGGCGCTCAAGCAGATGTCGTAAATTCAATGCTGGATCCTTGGCATTTTAAGATAATTTTTCCTATTATTTTGGGGTTCTCTAGCCTAATTTAATAGGGTTGTAATTTTCTATTCCTAGTCAACTTGTAGCAAAAGTCCTATGCATTATAAATAGGACTTTTAGGGCTAAGTTAAAAATAGAGAGGAAAATTTAAGAGAGAATTTTCAAGAGAGAGACACAAGAGAATTCAAAGGGGAATTCTAGGGTGTTTTTCAAGTGCATCAAGGTTTGAGCAAGGGTGAGAGAAAAAGATAGCTAGATTCTTGTGATAGCTAATGGGGTTCTTGATTGTAACCAAAGTTGTTCTTACATACTAGTGAATTTCTTGAGTGGATCACCAAGAGGATAGAGGCAGGAGGCGGAACCTCTATAAATCTTTGTGTTCTTGTGTGTTTGCTTTTTTTCTTTGGTGTGTGTGTTTAATTCTTAAGGGGTTTGTGTGTGCGTTGTCGCATAGTCCATCAACTACAAGGTCTTAGAGTGTTTTCACACAACAGTGCAACATTTGTTCCTAATTGTTTGATTTTAAGAGTTTTTTGTTTTTCTTATTTTAATATGGTGAACGAAAATATTAGTTGTCTTCTTTTTATTGGCTGGGATTATTTGAAAGACTACTTATTAATAGGTGCAAAAATATGAACAGAATTTGCAGTGTAGTTTCCATTTATGTAGAATTGGTTATGCATGTGTTATCATTTGGGTTTTAGTATGAATTCTTACAATTCTCCTTTTAATTGGTACATCTCTATAAATTTGTTGGTTCTGCATTGCACTTTTGGTTTTTTTTTTTTTTGGTTATAACATTCATGTTGCGGACTCATATGTGCTCCATTGCCTTTGGTAGCTTTTTATGTAACTTTCATTTGTGTTGGCTTTTGAATTTTTTTATTTTAATTTTTTTTTGTTACTGACATTTCTTTGGGGTCATTTTTATCTCAACAAGGTTATCACTAATGTACTGTGTCAATGTAGAAACAATATATGCAATGCAGTGTATAATGTGCATGTCAGATAGAGTGGCAAGATTATAAATGACAATGTTGTGTGTATGTTGGATTATTGTTAATTTATAGTTTGTGCAATGTAGTGTGTATCGTGAAATATGATTTAGCAAAATCATTAACCTGCAATGCAGTTTCTAGTGTGTAATTGACATATAGTGTGATTGAGTGTATGTGAAATCCATGTATTTTTGTTGAAAGGCATAAAAACCCAAAAGAATACAAATGTTAGTCCTTTTTTTGTTTTTTTTTTTGCATTTTTTGTTGTTGTGTTTTTGTTATAGTTATAAATGATTGAAGTTTTTGTTTTGTTTTACTTCATTGATATCTACATTGTTTTGTTTTAGATTTTTTTTTGTTCTACGTCATTGATATCTACATTGTTTTGTTTTAGAGTAGTAGTTAATTGTTGTTTGTGTATAACTCTAGAGTATGATGGATTCGGTACAAATTGTGAGTGAATCGATGTTGAAATGAATTTTTTTTTTTCAAAAAAAACGTTTGATTGTTAATATAAACATTGTGTTACATAATAAATATTGAAAAACAAGGTTTGTGCAGTGGTTTGTGATTGACATTGTATGTAATCTTGAAGTTTTTTAATTACATTATTATAAAATTACACCCTACTTTTTGTCATTGTCCTCATTCAGATTAGATGAAATTGGTTTACTATCTATCACAATATTAAATTCTATAATGACTATAAACCGAAGCTCTTTAATTTTTATGTGAAAATTAAAAAAGAAAATTTTAAAAAGGCCCACAGACTATCTTTTTTTTTTTTATCGAACCATAGTCTATCTTCCCCTCTTTCCTCTTTTCCTCCTTTCCTCCTTATCCTCTTTCTTTTTCTTTTTCTTTTTCTTTTTTCTTTTTCTTTTCTTTACTCACACAAACCAATCACTCTTCCTCCTAAAACCTAACTATTTGGAATTCAAAAAGTCCCAAAACATAATTCGCTTGAAGTAGAAGTTTAATTGCTTGGGGTGTCTCTTTCCCTTTTTTATCTCTCTGGGTTAATTATCTGTCAAATATGATTTCCTTGAATAATGTTTTTTGGTTAGATGCTTGGATAAAGCAATACAAAAAATTGGGTTTCCCTTTTTTTTAATTTTTTACCTTTCGTTATTTTGAGATAATTATTTGACTATAGCTGTTGTTCTTTTGTTTTTCATCTCTTAGTTGTTGCTGCAAAGAGTGTGAGAGGGGGAGAGATATGGATTCCGAGTCTTTACGTTTATTATCGGTGCTTTTTTAGTATTTAAGACAATTTTAACCCTTCTTCATCTAATTTTGGCCAAAAAAAAAAAATTACCCTTATTAATCTAATGAGTTTTAATTGTATTAGACTAAGATTGTGGGGAAGAGCGAAAGATTGTCGGGAAGAGGGACAAGCCATAAAAGAGAGAAGAAGAGTAAGTGAAACGGTGAAAAAGTAGAGTGTTAATCTAATACAATTATGATGAGGTTGAATAATTAATTTTCATTAGATCAATAAAATGGTTAAGATTGTCTTAAATGTGTGTAAATGCACTGATGTTAAATATAGAGACTCCATATATATGCATTGTTCAATTATTTAAAAAAAATTCTCATATAAAAGTTAATTAAAATTAACAATACAACAGGTGTACTGATGTGGTGCATTGGTGAGAAAAAATGCTTGCGACTTTTTAAGGGGGAGCATTTTTGTTCACCACATTAACCAAAGATGTATGCTCACTATTATTTTTAGAGAGTGACATATGTCCAATAATTAACCTTAGTTAGATTTTACATGAGAATTAAAAAAAATATATTAAAAAATGGCTCACAACCAAGCACTTCTCTGGCCTCAACATAGTGACCCACAACAGTTAAAGCCACAAATTAATAATATAATAATAAAATTAATATATTAAACCTGTTGTACCGGTGGATGCATCAACATGGTCAACATGGTCTATTTATATGAAGCGCATTTTGATAATATCATTTGACCTCAATTTATTCCCGATTAACATTTCTTTCCGATTTGTTTTTTAAATTTCTATTTGGTATATTTCCCAATTATTTATATAAAAGTTATGTACGTATCTAAACTATAGTGAGATAGTGCACATACTTTCAACTCGTTAAGGGGCTTGTTTGGGCCTAATTTGGCACACCTAGCCCAAACCCAAAACGGAGCCACAGAGTCCAGATAGTCTAGGCTTTGCAAATCAAAAAGACCCACTTCTCAAAAAAGGGCCAAAGAGGGTTGGCAATCACGTCCTGAGCAGATCAAATGAAAGAAATGGGATTAGGCCCAATTTTACCACCGCCTCTCAAAAGCCCAGCAGCAATTTGAAGGTACCCACGTGGAGCCCTCGTGAAAAAACCTTTTTTAGAAAGTCAACAAAAGCAACTATCACAAGGTTGATTAGAAGGAGTTGGTACCTGACGAAACTGAAAAAAGATATCTCTGAAAGTTCTGGAGATCAAAACCCTTTTTCATATGAATATATATTCAGAGATATTTGTTCCATTCCCAAGAGATAAGCAGTTTTTCTTGAAAAGAGATAGGTAGGGAAGCAGAGAGTTGTTCATCTGGAAAAATCAGACTAACCATCACGGTTTTTTAGCTCTCACAAAAAGGAGCAGTTGGAAGAATTGAGGTCCTCTTCCAAATAAAACAGAGAAGTGATCTTAAAAACTGACGACTGAAGACTTATCTGCCAGAATTGATAAAATCCCCTTTCTTTCCACTTAAAAATAAAAAGATCTTTTTTGAAAGAAGTTTTTTCCGCCCATTATTAAAAGAGTTACCCTACTCCAGAAAATATTTCCTATAAATATAAGAGAGGGTGAACAGATAAAGACACACAATCAAACCCCCAGAAAAGAACAAACAAACAACTCAAAAAATCAACCAAAAGCCCACTTGAATCCCAAGTGAAGATAGCTACAGATCAAAAATCCCACGGTTCAGACTTAGAAAATAAGTTATTTCAAAACGAGATTTCTCTCGTTACAAATTTGGTTCAGCAAAAACCAAAACAAGCAGAGTTCGAGCTTTCACAAATATGAAAACCTCAACAAATTTATGAAGAACCCTGATCAAGCAAAGCAGTTGCCACAGTGCAGTTCCAGCTCAATAATCCTCAAATCCAGCCACTTCTGCCTCATTCAGATTGGAGAAATTGCAGTTCTGCCCACTCAAAAGGCCTTCCAAGGCTTGAAGTAGATTAAAGCTCTGTCAGATTCAAACTTTGGTATCGATTTGCAGATGAAGCTTAGCAGTTGAAGTTGTTGGCAATTCAGTCCAGTCCAATCCAGATATCCCAGTCCATCCCGGATCAGAGTTTTTCATCCAGGCAGAAATGGAGTTCCAACTGTCCTTTTCCCTTTCCAGCGTTTATATGTATATTTACAGTTATGTAAAAGGCAGTTCTGCCTAAAACACTCCAATTTCTATCAACTATTCTGACCAGAACAGTCGTTTTATATTGAGATAAATTGTGAAAGTCCTCACCAGTCTGAGGCAAGAAAAGAACTTACTTGGGAGATATTCCTCACCCAAATTCACAATCGTTTGTTTAGAAATTAAGTAACTTGGGGCGCAAGTTATCCATTTTTAAGAAGTCTGCTAGAATCTTCGTTGCTAGCAGTGGCACGATCATACACCAAAGAAAGCTGACTTGTTGACCAGTCAATGGTTTCCAAGGCAGTGGGGAACTTTGCCCCTCCAGCTCGGGAGTAAACACAAAACGGGGTGAACAGGGCTCCACACTTTTTTTTTTTTGAAGTAAAAGCGATTTGGGTAAGAGGAGTTTATACAAGTATTTATTGGGTGTCAGGGGGTTTCGAACCTCAACTCACATAGATGGAAGTGGAAGAGCTCAACTAGCTTAGCTATATCCCACTGATACTAGTGATCCACATTTTAAATCAAATATCGTATAATTATATTAGTATTGACTTGGCATAGGTTAATTTTTTCTGATTCCTACTAAAGGAATCCTAAAATTAACTGAGTACACCTTATGAATTTTTTTTTTTTTTTGGTGAGAAATTCTATGATTGCATTCATAATTCAGCCAAAAAAGACATTAGTCACTAAAGGTGGGCGCGATCTAGTTTGGTCCGATTTCCACCTCAAATCGAAATTGGAATTGGTACTATTTAACTTGCTAGTTCAGTCTGATTTTAGTAATAATAAACAATTATGAAACCGGCTGGTCTAGTTTGTATCGATTTCAGTCTGATTTTTTGATTTTTTCAGTTTTGGACCTAATTATTATTATTATTTTATAAAAATTCCAACTAAAATTTTATTTTTTGGGATTGAAAATTAACAAATGATCCAATTTCATACAAAGAGAAATATTGGGCCTAGAAAATAGAGATGTTTTAAAGTTGGGCTTGGGGAAATATTAGTTATAAGATTAAAAATATAGCATTGGATTTAAATAATTTTGTAAAAAAAATGAAATTATACACAGCTAATTTGGTCCGATCCGGTTTGGTAAGGTGTGAAACCGGAATCGAAATCGGTTGGAACTAGTCTGGTATGATTCAGTGCTGGTTTGTTGACTTTTAGTCAACCAATTTTTTTCGGTTTTTTCCATCTGGTCCGGCTCGATGTTTCGGTTTTCCAATCCCGATGCCCACCCTTACTAGCCACAAATGGCCAATACAAACTAGCCATAAAATAACCATTACAATAACGGAGCGATCTAACATCAAAATAAAGACAATTTAGTGCACCTCCATAATATTTTAATCAAAATGTAAAATTAACTACGTACACCCTATTTAACTACCAAAAATACCCATAGTATACTCTAATACACTCTATCACACAACACCCTAATACCAATCCTAAACTAGGTTTCTTTTTTTACATGTTTTAAGCAACTCTTTATTCTTAATATTACATCCTTTCCCCGCTTGTTCTAGTTTTATTTTTTTTTTGGGTCTTTTCTGGGCTGCATCACTAATTCTCATTTTCCATTTTTTTCATTATGGAAGGGTTTCCTATGTGAATAATTATATTAATTCCTATTTATTTTTACCTCATACTTTGAACTAGGGGTGGGCATTGGAACCGCAAAACTGAACCAAATCAAATCCAAAAAAAACCATGTTGATTGAAAAAGTCAAAAATCGAGACAAATCCAAACCAGACCAATAAATCCGAACCAATCCAAACCGGTCCAATAAAATTAATTTTTATATATTTTTATATTTTATATTTTGTATACATAGTTTAACACGTGGCTGTTTTTTATTGGTTTTTCAAAACAAAAAAAGAAGGAGGAGAGAGAACATTGGTACAATCAATTCTATACTATTTTAATGCCCAACTTGGAAACCATGAGTAAAGAGACATGATTAAAAAGCAAGTTGGGTGGGCATTCATGATGTTGATGTCTTGGGCAGAGAGAGGAGAATGTCTCTTTTTTATTTTTTTTATGAAATCTTTCAGACTCTTTGAGGTCTCAATACCCAATAGTCAATACCTCTCATTTCTCTCTGTTCTCTTAGTTCTCTGTATTCTCTCACTTTTCTCTTCTTCTTTCTTTCCTCTTCTTCTTTCTCACCGACTTCCTTTCTTCTTGCTCACCGATTCTTTCTTCCTTTCTTCTTGCTCATCGATTCTTTCTTCCTTTCTTCTTGCTCACCGATTCTTTCCTCATTTATTCTTGCTCCGATTCTTTATTTTATCTCCTCTCATCTCATTTATTCTTTCTTTCCTATATTCTTCCTCTTTTTCTCTTTTTTTTATTTCTCACTAGATCTTTATTTCTTCTTCTCTTCTTCTCCTCTCCTCTTTGTCTGATATCTCTTTGTTTCTTACTCTCCTTTGGTGCATCAATTGGATCTTTGGATATGTTTGCTAGATATTTTTTTTTACCTTTTAATTTTCAAATATGGTTTTTCTTGTATGGATTCGGTGATTCACTTTGCTTTGTGTAAATATGTCAATTTGGCTAAAGAGCCAGTTCAAAGCATGAAAAATCGGAACCAAATCGGACCTAAATTGGTCCGGGTTGGTTCGGTTTTGTTTGGCATTTTTGTTAAAATCCGAACCGGACCGGACCGATGAATAGTACTAGTTTCAGTTCCAATTTTGCCTAAAAACCAGGCCAAACCGGACTGTGCCTAGCCCTACTTTGAACCTAATAAATAAATATGCACATCTGGCCTGTTTGGTGGCAAATTATTTACAATTGGGACGACATGGACATTTTTACTCAGCTTTAAATAGCAAACAAGTAAGAGCATCCACAATCATGCTCTCTATTTTGTTGTTAAATTTCAGCTAAAAACATATAAAAATTATTTTAGGAGTTCTCTATAAAATTTAAACTCCAACATGCTCTCTAGTTTTGGGAGCCATAAATGCTATAACTCTTTTTTAATTGGTCAATCTCTATTAAAAAATAATATAATAAATATTAAATATTAATTAAAAGTTTGAAATACTCATTAAATAAAGTAGCATTAAATTTAGGAGCTCTTAGAGCATCCACAATGATGCTCTCTATTTCTTAGCTAAAATTTAGCTAAAAATATAAGAAAGCTATTTTAGGAGCTCTCTAAAAAATTTCAACTTCAACCATACTCTCTAATTTGGAGGGTCATAAATGCTATAATTCTTTTTTGATTGGTCCATCTCTATTAAAAAATAAAATAAAAATATTTAGCATTAAATAAAGGTTTGAAATACTCATTAAATTATAGGGAGCCACTAGGAGTTCTTTCTCTCTCCTCAGATTTAGGAGCTCCTAGAGGACTCCCTATTTTAGGAGGTGGATAGGGAGCATGGTTGGAGTTGCATTTTTACGATTCCTCCCTAAAATTTGTCTAAGGAGGTGGTTTAGGGAGCCCATTGTGGATGCTCTTAGAGGTCTCCCTATTTTAGGAGGTGGATAGGGAGCATGGTTGGAGATGTATTTTTCCAAATCCTCCCTAAAATTTGTCTAAGGAGGTGGTTTAGAGAGCCCATTGTGGATGTTCTAAGCCAAGAAGATATCTATCAGAACGGGCAAGGATTCCCAATTGCTTGGAATCAAATGCAATAAAATTGATATGATCTAATTATGTCTCCATAAATTAGGTCTTAATCAAATCAGGTCAAGAGCCCAATAAAAAGGACGTCAGATTCACAGTTTGAGGACCGACAATCTTTTCAACACAAATACACGACCCTAAACCTTTTCTCAATGTATTCAGGTTTTCCAAAAGGACTCAAATGCTCGTTGTGTTGAGTCAGGTCAAGAGCCCTATTGAGATGCCTTTTCTTGCGCCTCCGTTAGTGCTCGCTGAGTTGTTCGTCGTGGGCACCTGGCAATATGAAAACTTCTCTACATTTGATTAGGGTTGAATATGTTGAGCTAGTAGGGTGTACTTATTAAAATTATATTTGTTTCACAATTTCATATATCATTTTTAGTAATTTTATATTATGATAAATTAGTAATTCAATAAATACTTTGATAATAGGGTGTACTCAGGTAATTTTAGGGTTCGTTTAGCAACACTCTTTTTTCCACATAACACACATATATGCTCAAAAAACAAAAAAACAAAACAAAACAAAAAAACACACACACATATATGTGTATATATTTGAAATTAAGATGATCAACTGATATACTACTTGACCTCTCCACTCCAAACTTGTCTGCCAATCTCCCTCCCAGTGCTTCCATGGCTGCAGAGAACAAGCCAACAATACTGATTCCAATCAAGCTCACGAGTGATATATATAACTATCGAGAGTGGAAGTTTTTCTCTCTTTCATTTTTTCACCACCACCATCTTTCTGGAATCATTGACGGAACAGAGCCTCTTCCTGATCTGCAATCCCAATATCCTGACTATATTAAATGGCGGAGAAGAGATCAAGAGGCTTTAAACTGGCTGAAAGCCACTCTATCTGATGGTCTCCAACAACGTGTCATGGTCAGAGCCGACTCTGCAAGAAAGGTCTGGCTCAATCTGGAGGCACACTTTGCCGGTCTCGTTCACACTGACATCCATAGGATCAAATATCATCTGCACAAAGTGAGGAAAGATGCCACTATGTCAATGGCTGACTATCTCAAACAAATCAAGGAGCTGGCGGAGATGCTTGCAGATGCTGGTGCTCCTGTGGAAGATCGCGACCTTCTTCATCTACACATCCTGCCGGGATTGCCAAAGGAGTATAATCCCTTTCGTGCATGGATAAACAACAATCCTCTAATAAGTTTTTGGGATGAGTTTCAAGACTTGCTGTTGAAGGAGGAAGTACATCTGGATGAACAGAGCAGAAGTGTTGCCATAAATCATTATCAGGATGGCCGAGAAGAAGACCATGCCATCGGGATCGATCTGGGAACAACGTATTCCCGAGTAGCTGTGTGGCAGAAGGATCATGTGGAAATCATACTGAATGATCATGGGAACAGGAAGACTGCATCTTATGTTGCCTTCGCAGAAACTGATGAGACTGTTTTGGTAGGCGATGCAGCATTTAACCAAGTCGTCAGAAACACCGCCAACTCAATTTTTGGTATGTAGGATTAAAATGATCAATTGCTATTATAATTGTTGTCTAGTGTTTTCTTTTTATTCTCTTCTCGACTTATATTTCTTTGGTTATATCTTGTCAATCTAAATAATCAACATGGAATTCGTCAATTTACAGATACAAAGAGGTTAATCGGTAGGAGATTCAGTGACACCTCTGTTAAAAGTGATGTGAAGCTCTGGCCATTCAAGGTCATTGAAGGCCCAGGTGAGAAGCCCATGATTTTGGTTACCCACAATGGCCAAGAGAAACAATGTTCTGCTGAAGATATCACAGCCATGGTTCTTGAAAAGATGCGGAAGATTGCCGAGAACTACCTGGGCTCAACCGTGAAAAGTGCAGTTATCACTGTCCCTGCTTACTTCAGTGACTCACAGCGTCTGGCAACAAAAGCTGCTGGTCTTTCTGCAGGCCTAAATGTGATGCGTATTATGAACGAACCGAGCGCTGCCGCCATTACTTTTGGCCTTTACAAGAAGGCCGGATGGAGTAGCCCGCGAAACGTGATGATATTTGATTTGGGTGGTGGCACTTTAGATGTGTCCTTGCTTACTATGAGCACTTCTGGTGACTTTCAAGTAAAGGCAACGGCTGGAGACACTCACCTTGGCGGCCAAGACTTCGATAACAGATTGGTGAACTACTGTGCTGAGAAATTCAAGAGGGAGCATAAATTGGACGTTAGTGGAAACAAGAGAGCTCTTAGGAGGTTAAAAAATGAATGTGAGAAGGCAAAGAAGAGACTCTCGTTTGAGTCTGCCATTGACGTTGAAATTGACTGTTTGTGTGAGAATACTGATTTCACCATAACTTTTACTCGTGCCATATTTGAACAAGTAAACAAGGATTTATTCATCAAGTGTATGGATCCTGTGAAAAAGTGTTTGGCGTATGCAAAAATGGACATAAACGGTGTCGATGATGTTCTTCTTGCTGGCAGCTCTTCTAGAATTCCAATGGTGCAGCAGCTATTACAGAAGTTTTTCAAGGGGAAGGAGCTGTGCAAGGGCGTCAATCCAGATGAGGCAGTGGCGTATGGTGCCGCTATTCAAGCCGCAGCCTTGAGTGGGAATGGAAAGGGGAAGCTTATTCAAGGCTTCACTCTCAAGGATGTCACTCCTCTGCCGCTTGTTATGGAGGGTACAGATTTTAATGGTTCGAAAGAATTAATGAATTTGATTCCAAGAAACACTATAATTCCCGTGAGTGAGTGCTGGGAATTTTGTACTGTTAAGGACAACCAGGTTTTGATTGACTTCCGCATATATGAAGGTGAGAGTAGCATACCAGCAAATCTCAACTTTTTGGCTGAATGCAGCCTCCATGGCATTCCTCCAGCTCCCAAACATGTTCATATATTTCATGTTTTCTTCGAAATTGATGCCGACGGTATCTTGAGTGTCTCTGCTGTCAATAAGTCCACTGGCCAGAAGAATGAGATGATAACCAACCGAGACAGGCCGAAGAACTTTTGAGGGAGATGAGACTTAAGAAATGATAATCGATGCCATGCTAAATATATTGTAAAATCAATTTGATATATCTTTACTGGTTTACTTGTATTAGGTTATATTGTTTAAGGGTGAAATCATGTATTTGTTATATACTTAAGAAATGATAATTGATGCCACGCGCCTAACGCTGAAATAGCAGCATATATTATAAATACCAGCATGACAGTTGCCCTATATTTTGCTTTGCCATCTTTTCCCTTTTCGCTATGTGCATAGTTTTATCAAGCACTTACACTACACATTTCCGAGTTCTTATTTTGGAGAAGTTGTACACTACATATTTCGGACTTCTTATTTTGGAGAAGTTGTTATTTTGTAGGGTGTTTCGCTCTTTTGTGAGAGCGGGTGACGTGGTCCAGCAATCGAATCATGCATTTTCCCTTATTTTGAGCTATTGACCAATCTAGTTATAAGAGTCCAGACATTTTGAGTCTAAAACTAGAGTATTAATATTCCCTCCTATTTGAGGGAATATTTTCTTTTCTTTTTTTGGCAGAGACAAACTTTCCATGTTTATCAAATCTTTTGAGAAATATTTTTACCCACCACTTTAACCCAATGTGTACCCTCACCACCATTCTCAACACTTGACGTTTGTCCATAAACATAACCATAGTTTGCTTTATATTTGTGAAAATAGGATTATGCTTGTGAACACGTGTCATGTGTTGAGAAGAGCGGTAATGATATATCTTGAGCTAAAATGCTGACCAAAAATACATTCAATGTTTTGGGGCATGTGTCACTTGACCGGATTTTCATGGTACACTTATGTGGGGCTGCTCTTTTTTGTTGTCTCTTTGTCTTGAGGAGGAATTTGGGGAGCTGAGAGGACAGCTGCTATAGCATGGTTTCTTCACGCATAAGGTTGTTGGATGGCAACTCCCCTTACCCTTTGGCTGAAGAAAGAAATAAAATAATGGAGAAGAAGATAAGAAGAAAGGAATAAAAGACCTTGAAGCAACAAACGTATGATAAAGATCCGAAGAAAGGAATGATCTCATTTCGAAATCTAAAAAAGTAAATGTGCTTTGTTTAGTGAACTGGGGCAAAGCATCAGCTATTGCGTAAAAGCATTGGTTTATTATACTTTTCACTTTCTCCGTGTATAAATTTTCTTCCACTGGTTTCTGCACTTATTTAATATTTCCTTGTTAATCTTTGGCATTCCTCTTGGAGCTTTTGAGCCAATCGAGAAAATTAGTAATGGCAGAAGATAACCATGCAATTGGGATTGATCTGGGGACAACTTATTCGTGTGTGGCAACGTGGCAGGCTGATCAAGTAGAAATCCTGGTGAACAATCACGGTAACAGGACAACTCGATCTTATGTTACATTCACTGATAGCAAGACGTTGGTAGGTGATGAAGCATTTCGCCAAGTCGTGAGATTCCCCACCAACGCAGTCTTTGGTAAGAATAAAATGATCAACAGTATAATTGTTCATTGTTTCCTTGTTAATTTCGTTAGAACTGAGAAATATATACTGTGTTTTTTTTAGAGCAATTCTGTAAAAGTGGGGTATTATACTATTATGCATAAATCCATAAATTAACTTGTTTCCTGACATAATCTAAACGGGAATGATTTACAGATGCGAAGCGGTTAATTGGTAGGAGATTCAGTGACGAAACTGTTCAAAGTGATATCAAGCGCTGGCCATTCAAGGTCATTGAAGGTAAGGGTGACAAGCCCATGATTGTGGTTAAGCACAAGGGCCAAGAGAAACAGTATGCTGCTGAAGATATCTCATCAATGGTTTTGGCAAAAATGCGGGAGATTGCGGAGGACTTCCTTTGCTCAAAGATTAGTGAGAAAAAGGCAGTTATCACTGTCCCCTCTTACTTCAACGACTCTCAGCGCCAGGCTACATTAAAAGCTGGTAAATTAGCCGGCTTAAATGTGCTGCGTATTATCAACGAACCAACTGCTGCAGCCATAGCTTATGGCATCGACAAGAAAGCCGGTTGGTTTAATAAGAGAAACGTGATGATATTTGATTGGGGTGGTGGTACATTGGATGTGTCGCTACTAACCATAGGCCGTGGTGTCTTTGACGTGAAGGCGACTGCCGGAGACACTCACCTCGGAGGTGAAGACTTGGATAACAGAATGGTGGATTACTGCGTCGACGAATTCAAGACAAAAAATAAGGTGGACATTTGTGGACACCCCAGAGCTCTTCGGAAGGCCAAAACCGAGTGTGAGAAAGCAAAGAAGGCACTTTCATTTTGCTTTGACATTGATATTGAAATCGACTCTTGGTATAACGGTGAAGATTTTCATACAACTTTCACCCGGGACAAATTCGAAGAAATGAACATGGATATCTTCAACAAGTGCATGGAGATTGTGAAAAGGTGTTTGAAGGATGCCAAAATGGACATAAGCAACGTCGATGACGTTGTTCTTGTTGGTGGTTCTTCTAGAATCCCCAAGGTGCAAGAGCTATTGCAGAAGTTTTTCATGGGCAAGGAGTTGTGCAAGAGCATTAATCCTGATGAGGCCGTGGCTTATGGAGCCGCTGTTCAAGCTGCAGTCTTGAGTGGGAACGTGACGGGGAAGCTTCAAGACTTCACACTCTCGGATGTCATCCCAATGTCACTTGGGACGGAATGTGGTCGTGAAAACCGTATGGCCGTCATGATCCCAAGAAACACCAAAATTCCCACAAAGAAGCACCAAATTTTCACTACCCTCCGTGACAACCAAACGAGCGTCCCCTGTGGAGTTTTCGAGGGAGAGAATGAGTTCACCAGAGATAATAATTACTTGGGTGGATTTACCATGTATGGCATTCCTCCAGCCCCTAAGGGAGTTGGTAAAGTAGATGTTTGCTTTTCTATCGATGCAAATGGAATTCTGAGTGTTTCCGCTGAGGTCATGTCCACCGGCCAAAAGAAAGCCATTACAATCAACAGTGACAGATGAACTTTCGGAATCAACAGTGACAGTGTCGGCTGGTCCGTCTACCGGTTCGTGGATTTTATTCTTGTTTTCAATAAGAGAAGAGAAGTGCTTGCTTAATTACTGTAACTATGAAGTAATAAATTATATATGTTTTATTTGATTGGAGTTCAACTTTAAGTTGTTTGTTTGGAAACATCATTTTGTAAAATCTTGCCCTAAAAAACTAATAATACCAATTAATTACTCCAACTTTATTTGACACAAGCAAGAACTAGTTGAGAGGAGAATAGTTTTGATTTGCAGACCAATTGTCTCAAGTTTGAATGAAAAATTATCTTGGCGTTCAAAATGTAATAAGTTAGTGCCTCTATTATTACTGAATAACATGTAAACTATAGTATCCAGTATCTCAAACTAGGAAGCATCACAACCGAACAATAAGCTAATTAAATGAGACGCCAACTTGCCCTCTATTCCAAATCTATGAGTACATCTCTCTTACTTCAACTAATACCTACACAAGGCAAAGGTAGACGAAGAAACAAGCCCATAAGTTAAAGGAACTGAAATCATTAAACCTTATCAATGGACCTAGATAAATATTATTAGCTCTCAAAATCCAGCCCATAATAAATTACTTTTTTTTTTTTTTTAAATTGAGTTTTGTAGAAAATGTTTTGTTTTTTCCTGTTGTGCCAAAAAAGCATTCAAATTAGTGATGGAACCGAGTCAGCAAATATGACATTGATATAATTGTAATTTCCTTGATAATGAATTTGGATATATTTGTTTGAGTACTTATCGCATGGTTCTTTAAAAAAAAATACAAAGAATACTTTAAGCAAATCAAACCTTCTTAAAGAAAAATAAATAAAACAACCCATAACATTTCATCTGTAAAAAGAAAAAAATTGTACGATTCATGAGTCCGTTGATTATTCCCATGGGTTAGAAAATGGCCACATATATAGTGTACTTCTGTTCTAATCTGTTATGACTCAAGTGCAAGGTGTCTCGATTTCATGGTTGTACAATGAAATTTGGGTAAAAAGTAAAAAGGAAAGTCAGAAAGATAGGATGATGGCGCAGATACAAGAAACTATTAAATTATTTTTTACTCATTCAAGTAAAACTTTTAGGGTGCTGGGAGCATTTTTACACGGGTAATGTTAGACTTGTCAAATTTTTATATCGTATTGTGTATCGCCTTTTTAATAGAGATAGAACTTACTGAATAATGCTACTCTTATCACATTTGTGTACTACATTCATATACCACCTTATGTAGTAGATGAGGTGGACAACCACATCAATTAAAATTATTTAAAATTTTCTTTTCTTTTATGATTTATTAACACTTAAAAAAATTGTTAATTAAACTTTCCTTTATTTAATACACTTCATTAATTTAATTGATGTGGCATATGATATAGGCACGCTACATCATGGTATAGAAATATGGGATAAAAATGTAATAAGTGTAGCATTACTCATCCCATTTTAACCTTAATTAACTTTTTTTTTTTTGTGAAAATTAAAAAAGAAAATTGGAAAGGGGTCCACAGCCTATATTCCCCTTTTTTCTTTTTCCTTTTCTTTTTCTTTACTTATCCTTTTTTGACACGACTCGCCCCGAATTCTTCGGAACTCGGGACAAATCCTGTAGAAAATTCTGACATCACACCGATGTCGGGCCCACTTCTGATGCTATAGCTTATTTTCCAAATTAAGGAAAAGGTGAACGAGACTTTCTGCCGAAATTTTGGCGGAGTCTCCCTTGAAAAATGGACATTTCCCAAATTTCTCAACTTGTTAAAATACAATTAATATATCCCAATAAGCAGCATACACAAGGTAATAACATGCAATTTACGTAATAGGCCTCTGGCCTTCAAATAATTCGAAATGGATCTCAGACCCGTCAGAACCACATACACTATTTAATTAAATCCATTCAAGTGATAACTAATAAATAAACAAGCATTTAGTCTCGCTCAAGTTTAAATCGGGCTTTAGGCGTACCAACATATTCAAAATCAAACCCAGTGGTAATATTAAAGAGGGTTCAAATCCAATAACCACATCAAAATCCATTCACATACTCAGAATTGGTCAAACCTTTTAAATATAGTTTATTTCGCGGCTGCACCTAGGTGAGACCCCCGGCTACCTACGTACCCCTTGGTGAGGGATCAAGCCCCATTTAGTTCTTACAATCCATAATCACGAACCACATAATATACAATTATTTTCAGTAATACCAACAAGTTAATTCTTTTAAACATTAATCTATTCCCAATATAGTATAAAAATCCATTTTTCCTCTCTTTGTTACTTTACTACACGCCAGAGAGTCCAACACCACACGTAGTAAAGTAGTAGTAACCAAAGTGTACGGATCCTTTACCACACGTTGAAAAATCCAAAGCCCAAGTTTACTGCTAGCAATTAAAGACCCTAACAAACTTAGAAATAGATAGCTTGCGCGCCAAGTTTACTGACTCTAAACAAATTATTGTGAATTTGGGTGAGGAATATCTCCCAAGTAAGTTATTTTCCTGTCTCAGACTGGTGAGGACTTCACAATTTTTCACAGTAAAAATTGGTAGTTTTGGCTAGAATGAATATTGAATGAAATCGAACAGTTTTAAGCAGAACTGCCTATTACACGACTTAAAAGACAACTGCCATGTCCGAAAAGGACAACAGAACATTGGGCTTCGATTTTTACTTGGGTAGCTGCCTTTGAGTCATGCTGGATTGAACATGTCTATGCTGGATTCGAACGTCAACACCTTCAACTGATGGGTTTCAGCTGGAAATCAATACCAATATTTGAGATTGGCAGAGTTTTAATCTTTTTGAGCCATGGAGAGGCTTGTTGAATGGAAAAAATTGAGGCCTCTTCAATCTGGACGGGGCTAGAAGTGGCTGGATTGATGACTGCTAGACTGGAGCTGCACTATAGCACATGTTTTGCTTGATCAAGGCATCTCCACAAATTTGTTGAGGTTTTCATATTTTAAAAATCCGAATCCTGCTTGATTTGGTCTATGCTGAACCAAATTTGTAACAAGAGAAGTTTTGTTTCCTTTGTGAATTGTTTCTTTGAATTGGAGTGACCTAAGTTATGGCTGTTCTGCATGGGGGTTAGATGAATTTTCAAACTAAATGGCTTGATTGCTCTAGAGTCTGAAGGCTTTTGAGATTTGAATGACTTTGTTCTTTTGAATTTGTCAATATAACTTGAGAGTTTTTGTCTTGATTGATTTTTTGGCAATGTGTGTGTGGAATTTAGGCCCAAACAAAAGGCTATAAAGCTCATATGTCAACCCCAGAGATGGTTGGTGGGCGACCTCTGCATGCAGACCAAGTGCTTGAAATTCGAAAAAATGCCGCAATGAAATTGTCCGTATTTATTGACAGTTCTTGGTAGGAAGAGCATAACACGCACTACTCTTTTTATCAAATCGCCTGGCCAAAACGCGTCGTTTTGAAACATGTCTTTAACATAAAAATAAAAATAAAAAAACATTTTGTGGCTGCCCTCCACTAATAGAAATCCTATAAGGTAGGTGGGAAGAGGGCAATAAGTGGTGCTTTCATCGTTTGCCCCAATGATGGCCTTTCTACAACTACCGAGGCCGACATTTCCCACCCCAAAAATTCAAATTCCTTATTTCTCTTCCCCCAATTACCTTGGCTGCCTCTGCTTCGAGTACGATCACAGTTCCCTTCTCCAACGGTCACAACTTCTCTTTTTTAACTAAATCGCTTCCATTTCTTTAGGAGAAGTTTTAATGTTTTGTCCCATTTGATGATTTTTGAACAGGGTATTTTTTTTGTTTTAGCATTTTGATTTTTGAACATCTATAGATTTTTGGTTCTATTCTGGAAATTTATCAACCAATTTATTGTTTGAGTTCATTGAGATTTGGGATTTTGTTGTAGGTGGTGAATCCACATAAGACAATTGTCAGATTAGTTCATTAAGGCTTTGTGTTTTGATTAATTTATTAGGGATTAGTGTTTTGATTAATTGATTAAGAATGAAGGTATTATACTTTAATTTTTTGGTGTTATTTTCATCTTAAACAAATTTCGTAACTTTTACACCACAACCCCATGACCCGGCAAACCTGGATCTATGGATCTGGCACTGGACCCATACCTGCTGACTTATCGAAATTCGAAAGCTACAAATGTCAGCTTCTTGACCGACTCCTTTAGAGAACAGAGCGTGATGTGAAAGACTACATGGAAGCCATAAGAGCATTGGAGAAAGAAGCAAGAAGTTGCTATAATACACAAAACACAGAAACATCTCTAGGCTATTGACAAGTCTTTCTAACAGCATTAAAAACTACATTATTACAATATTAGGGTTCTATCATAACCAATAAATACAGCCGTTGCATCCATTGGCATCCAGAATAAGGTTTTGAAGTTATAACACACAAAAATTCTTCAAAAAAATCTTCAACCTTCATTTTTCCCCCCTTTTCATTTCATTTGTTTTTCCTGAAAGACAACTCGGGCAGTGGCAACAGAATTCATCTTACTTTCATTTACCACTCGAATATGAGTTGATTGCTGGGGTGAATAAAGTAAGACCATTTCCTTCAAGTTCTTAGCATCCTCAAGCATATATCTTGCTAGCTCCAGTTCATTGTTCCCATTAGAAAGCTCTATTGTTGCCTCCATAAGCTGATCAATAAAAGCCAAGTTTTGAGATTTCCAGAATTCCTTATTAAATCCACACGCCTGGAAAGGAAACAAGCAAATCAATAAAATAAAAAATTATAGAGATCAAATGTTACTCTCAGAACTGCACTACCTACTTATGATGATTATCCCTTCTGCAGAATAGGGTTATACATCGCTCAGGATACAATAATTTAAGCTCTAAAAATAACATTTCTCAGAGCACAACTATTTTTAGTTTTTTTGACCCAGATCAATACACTCTTCATTTGAGCATTGTGGACTTGTGTGTGTGTGTGTGTGTGTGAGAGAGAGAGAGAGAGAGAGAGGGGGGGGGAGAGAGGGGTAACAGACTTGAACTCTTACTTCAGGTTTATGGATGAATAAGGAAGGGTCAGACTTTATGTACAAAGTTTTCAAATTGGGCATTCCTCTCAGAAGAGAGACCATTGCCGGGACTATGTCATCATCCAAGCTCTCAATATGCATACCCAGGTAAGAAATATCATCAAACGGTGTAGACACAGGACCTTCCCTCAACAGAGCCTGCAATATTATATAGACGAGAGGCAAACTCTTAAATGAAACAAGTGTGAGCACCCAGAACACTATAATGAAAAAAGATTCACACAATTGAGCTAATTGCAATCAATTTCAATAATCTACATAATGATCATTAGTAAAAAAGTTATTATTATTTTATACTTTCGGTTATGTTTGCCTTCTGTTTTTTAACCAAAGAGGAGATGGGAGCAAAGTGGGAAATTAAAAAAATAAAACAATCTTAAATAGTTTTAAAAAAATCATTTTAGTTCCATCTATTCTCCCTCCTCTCTGCCTCCCACCTGTCAACTCCCTCAATCCTTTCACTCCTTAAGACATAAAAAAATAAAAATAAAGTATCAAATGACCCTTTTTTAATTTCCAATTTTGTATTTTTTGCACATTGATAAGTTCATGCATTGATTTCAAATAAAACTTGCAGCACCAATATGAAATATCATCCATGTAATACCATCACTCGGTTTTGAAGCAACTTTTAAGTTTACGAAACATAAATTAGCCATCCCTACTATTGCCACGCTGTAGAATCATAGCGAAGATACGTTCCCTGCAATATCCTTGAAAAGATTCCAGAAAATACATAATCTAGCATAACTTCATATTGCAAGGCATCATGTTTTTGCTACAAGGGAGTTTCTGTCTGAATTTTTACCTTGGTCATCTCTCCACTTAGAATAAGGACTTTAGCCCTGCATACACTGCAAAGAACCTCAAGTACATTGCTGAAGTCATTGTTATCTACCCCATGCTTCAGAAAAATCTCAGCCTTCTCTAAACACATTAGTTTCCCCAGATTTTGGTTATTCAACAAATTCCCAATCCATTTCAAATATTTAAGATTTGGAGCAAAAACTTTGAAGGATCTGCTGCTAGTAGAAGCAAATCTCCATTCTATATGTATGTCTTCAAGTTTCTCACAAGAGATATTAAGATGACAGAGGCCACAATAAGAGGGAAACACAAAACTAAAAGATTCCAACGACGAGCTTTCCATGGTGATATTTTCTACTTCAACATGTTCAAGATGCAATTCCTTAATGCATTTGCAAGAACACGAGATCCATTTGCAAAGCCCCTCATCTACTGTAACATTTGTCAACTTTAAGTACTGGAGATTAGTGGAACTAACCAAGGAGGGCGCTGTAAGAATTTTATTGCAGTGAACTGATAGAGACCTCAAAGATCCACAAAGAAAGATGCAAGATGGCAACTCTAGCTTCGTCGTATCAGGTATCCTCAACTCAAGATCAAGCACTTCAACATTACACCTTACTGCCATATGGATCCACGTGACTACTCGGTAAAGCTCGTTATAGAGACTTGCAGCTTTTCCATAACTGAGATCCCAACAAATACGAAAGCAGTGTATCTTATTCTCCCTACGACGAACCAAGAACCTATCCAAAGAACTCAACAACTTGAATTGCTTAGAATAAGAGGATTTATTCCAGTTGTTAAATTCATCAAAATTCAATGAGGGCGTTGACAGATAAAGTTCTCTGCACTTTTTGGATAAAGTGCCGAAACGAGTGAGATCCAATATAGAAACTGATGAAAGAATTTGATGAGCAACTTCGTTGGGCAGATCACTAAATCTATCTTTCATATGGTCAGGACAAGCTCCTTGGGCCTGAGAACTTGTAGTTGCCAATAACTTGTGCTTAGGTTCCATGATACTTGTTGTCCTTTTGTTTTTGTAATAGCACCTTACACCTACTAAGATACAGGACACAAAACACTACGTAAATATATGACATGGACAGTACAAAACCCAAGACCGTTAAATCTCTATATGCTTCTAATTTGGAATATAAATTTGCCAAGTTCTACTATCTTTGAGTCATTAATAGAAGATTCAAAACAACAACAAAAAATTGCCATAAATTAGAAAACAACCTACAGACCATTTGTTAAAATTTATTCAATATAAAAAAGTTAACTCTTTTTGTAAAATGATATATATATAATATCTGTTTTATAAAAGACGGCATTATGTGCAACCAACCCTTAAAGCGTCCTGTAGGTTAACAAAACCAGAAAATGCTCTGTGAAAGTTTGCAGCTTTTCCTCTTAATAGAATTCAAAATCTTCCAAAGTTATCAATTACCAACAAAAAAAATTGTAGAGTAAAAGAAAAAGACCTAAGCTAGCAGCAATAAATGGGCTTTACCTAAAGTTTATTGAAGACGAAAGCCTCTGTTCCAATCTTGGAGACGAAGACACGAGCAGTACTGAAAGAGCTTCAGATGGTGAAAGCTGAATTTCAAGAAGGAAATAGAGAAATTGGAATCAGCGAGGGCATAGAATTGGGGGGTTTAACGATCGGAAATTAACCCATACCTGATAAGGCTACCGATCTGGTAGCTGTGAAACGGAGATTGTGGCCGGCAAGTCCCCATTTTCATCTAATTTTGGTGTTGCTCAAATCATAAGAACTTTGTTTTTGTTAATAAATATGATAATTTTATCCTTTTCATATAAAAAATAACTTATTCCAAATGTGTTGATTTTTTTATAAAAAAATACAAATTCATTTTCTTATTTTCATTTTCACAAAAACCTTTTATGAAAACTGCTCTTTGTCTAATCTTAGACTAAAGGAACGGAATCCCTTTTTTGTTGTTTTTCTTTTGGCCGTGTAATATTGAGAGTAATGTTTCATTTGTTAATAAGACAATTAATGACTAAAAAATTTGATTTTTTTTTTTCAAATATTAGGGGCTCATTGGCGCCTTGGATTGAATAAGTCACTAAATCTTAGATAGAAGTGAATGATTTTCCATTTTGGAAGGATTAGGAGGAATTAGTTATAAAGTGTTGATATCCTACTATTTTGTGGGGATTAGATATAGATGGGATAAGTTTTCTTCACGAGTTCTTGTACCTTCAACTTGGTAAAAAAAAAATTCATTTCTAGCTTAAACATGCTTTAAATATAAGGAGTTATCCAATCAAATCCAATACTAAATAGCACCAGACGAGCCATAGGATTATTGTTTGAGGAAAAGGTTTTATCCTTTAGCTCTTGCAAGTGGCAACTAGTCAATTTGTAGGCATTGCCACCCACAAAATATATGCTCAAAGGTGATCATGATTAGGTAAAATCTCAAATAACTTATCAAATTTACTAGAGTATAGACTCACAAACCAAGGAAATGTATTATGATTAGGTAAAATCTCATCCATCCAATAGAAATGTCAAACTGCATCGATCAACATAAAACTAAGGTTTCAATGCTATTACACAAATAAATTCTTTGAAAAATAAATAAACTTCTCCTTGTCTTCATTTCTGTCTTTCCTTTCTTGATTGCAAGGAGATTTAAACCACTTGAGCCAATGGTCAAGGGGAATAAGAGGGCTTGGGCCTTCTGGGTCTTTTCTTAAAGACAATTGTTGCAGGGGAGTTCATCTCAATTTCATTGACTGCTTCAATTCGAGTTGATTGATGGGGTAAATAAACTATAACCATTTTCTTCAAATTCTTAGCACCCTCCCAAATATACCTTGCAAACTCCAACTCATTACTCCCACTGGAAAGCTCAACAGTTACCTCCTCAACCTGATCAATGATAGCCAAGTTTTGGGATTTCCAGTATTCACGATCAAATCTGCTTGCCTGAAAAAAGTAACAAGAAAATCCATTGAGAATTTATTTTAGAAGGGGTTTTAACTTTAATGGTCCTTGAATTTGTACCAATTTCAATTTTTACTTTATAGCGTCCTTCAATTGTGTCACTCTAGTGATAATTTGGTCATTCCGTCAATATGGCATCGATTTAAAGGGTAGAATCGTCAATTCATGTACACATTAACCATAAAAAATGACCTATCCATTTGACGGTCATATTGATAAAATTTGACGAAATTACCAAATTACCACACGTGACACAATTGGAGGATGCTAAAATGAAAATCAAGTACAAGGTGAGACACTATTGCAATTTTTTTTTAAAAGCCCCTTTTTAAACTCCAAGAAATAATTTTCGAAATATATATAAAGAAAGTATATATAGCTTCCAGTGATAAACAAACACTTTTACTTACAGTAATAACTTCAACATGTTTGGTGAACAAGAGGGGTATAATTGGCTCATACTTCATGTGAAAAGTATTCAGATGACGCATCCCTCTAAGAAGAGAGGCCAATGCTGGAACTAGGCCATCATTCAAACATGTACTCTGTATACAGATGTGACCAAGATTATCAAATATTCTTGGCAGAGATCGTCGTTCCTTGGTTAGAGCCTGCGATGAAATAAAGCCATCATTTATATTAACAGAAAAATAAAGTTCAACAAAATGTATCTACAAAACAAACAAAAAAAGGAGGAAAAAAAAAACTTAATATTACCTTTGTGGTCTCTTCATTTAGAACAAGAAGTTTAACACTGTGGATACTGGAAAGCACACTGAATAGTTTGCTGAAATCCTCACTCCTAGGGTGGAGAAAAATTTCAGCTTTTTCTAGACACATCAATTTCTCCAGATATTGGCGGCTCGCCAAAGTTCCAATCCATTTCAAGTGTTTAAGATTCGGAGCGAAAATGTTTATCGAGTGACCAGTTGGGATAACTTTCCAGTCAAGGTAGATGTCTTCAAGCTTTTCACCTGAGATGTTAAGATGAAAGTTGCCATTGGGGTTTTGAAAACTATAATAAGCATAGCACGAAACGAAACGCAGGGTTTCAAGAGATGAGCTGCTGATGGTGATCTGTTTTGCCCCGTGAACAAGCTCAAGCCACAGCTCCTTGATGCATTTGCAGGAACACGAGATCCATTGGCCCAACCCCTCGTCTATGGTGACATTTTTCAACTTCAAGCATTGGAGGGTGGTGGAAGTAGTTAAGGATGGGGTTTGAAAAAGCTTAAACTTCAAATCCACTGTTAGTAACCGCAAAGATCGACAGAGAAAGAGGCAAGATGGCAATACTAACGTCGTTGTCGCCTCACACATGTAGAGTTCCAGATCAAGCACTTCGACATTGCACCTTGCAGCAACATGGATCCAAGAGATGACTCGAAAATACTCGTTAGAGAAGCTTGAAGCTGGACCTAAAAAGATCCAAAAAATACGAAAGTGTTGGATCTTATTGTCCCCTCGTTGGATCAGGAACCTGTCCAAATAATTCAACAACTTCAACCTCTCCCACATGTCGTTTGCGTAGGGCATTGCATCAAAGTTCAACGAGGGAAATGAGAGATAAAACTTTCTGCAACTTTTGGACACACAGCTCACTCGAGCGAGGTCTATTTGAGCGAGGAAGGAGAGAATGTGGTGAGCAACTCCTTCTGGAAGATTACTAAATCTGTCTATTAAACTCTCAGGACAAACTCCTTCAGCTTGAGACGTTGAAGTTGCCAAGAACTTGTTCTTGTAGGGCTCCATGGTATATGCTTGGTTCCTTTTGGCTTTTGTAATAGCAACTTACACCTACAAGGATTAACGGCATTAAGAAAAAAAAGTTATGTAAACATATGACATCAACAATACCAAGCCAACAACCATTAATCCCAACATATATAATTCTTTTTAAAGAAAGATATATCAAAACGATAATATTTAGCCAATCCGCATCCAGTCCAATATAGATTGGATTACATAGTTTACAATCTAATCCAATTCAATCAAACATTAACAACCAATCCAATCCAATTTGACAGATGTACTTGGATGGTTTGAAAGATGAAACCTTTTTTGTAAAATCTAATTTCAATCACACATTTTAATAGATGCAAATGAAAAAAGTTACATGCTAATAAAAAGTATTTTGGTTATAATTTACTTAACAAAGAAAACCTTAGATCATTTTTGACAAAAACCAAAAGGGTTCGCAAGTGGGATAAACTCTTATTGCAATTTGACAAAAACCCGAAGTACAAGTCGGCCCAACCTTCATTGCGATTCAAAGATTCAAACCGTTCATTTCTTAGGTTATCATATGTAAGGATAATCACTACGAAAAATCAACCCAAAATCGGAAACTATTTAATCATCTAATACCATGAACAAATAAATAAGAAAAATGATCAAAATAAACATTGAAATGTTCAAGATGATAGCCAAATGGTCAAACAATTTCCATTTTGCTAATTTTTTATATTACATAATTCTTCAATAGATATCAAAAACATAAACTATTTGAATAATTGAATTGCACTGTGGAGTGACCCAAACCGTGCGATCCCTTTTGACTCTCATCAAAAGGATCCCTTTCAAGAATGAGACTCTACTTAACATAAAGTCACCAAATGACTAAAACTATTCAAATTTATTTAATTTCAAATACTTATAAGAGCAAAAGGCATGAAACTAACTAGATTGGACTAAATTGGATTCTCACAAGCAACCCGTCATCTGACCCAATCATGTCACCTTATAAATGTAGGAACCTAATCTGATCTGCCAAAGTTATCAAAACTTATCAAAATCATACTAGATTGGATTTGATCGGTCAGTTTGGGCAGATTCAATTGGATTTGGACAACCCTAAATGAAATTCCAAATCTTCCAATATTACCAAGAAAAAATTGCAACACAAAATTCAAGAAATCAAGTAAAAAAAAATAAAGCAAAAATAATATGCTAGTGATATATGGGCTTACCCAAAGGTTATCCAAACCTAAATGCCTCAGTTCGAACCGATGATATACAAGAACACCATGAAAATTATGGTCAAAAAGTTTCGAAGGAGGAAAATAAAACCCTAAATGATGAGGATGGATGAGAAAATGAGTCAGGATTATGATAGGTAAGGGTTCGATTCCTTCTAATCTAACTAAACAAAAAGAAAGCTAATAAGGTAAAATGGTGAAAGAGGAATGTAATTATTTAGAAAAAATAAAGAGGGAAAGTGCTTTAATAGTTTTTCAATTAAATAATGTCTATTTATTTTCTATATCTTCTTAGAAAAGTCCAAGAATAGTGTAACCCAATGCATTCACCCGTTACAGAAGTGGAGTTGGACCGCACTAGCGCTAAACATTTCAAATTGCAAACCGGTCAAAGCATCCAATGTCGGTTTGGTTTGGTGCAGTTTATTATTATTATTATTTCAATTTTTTATGTTAAATCAGACCAAATTGGCTAGCTCGATATGATCCATGGTTCGAAAAATGTCAAATTGCAATTCACCTAAACCGAACCGATTGGCATAAATATTAGATATGTGTAAATTTCACTTTATTACCCGCAAGTTTCCCAAAATTTACACTTCACTACCCAAAGTTTTTTTCGTGTCAACTTCGTACTCAAAATTTGATTTTCCTACCCCTTTCATACATCTGTTCGTTAGACTGTCAAATCTTCATGATGTGACAATTAATAGGTCCATGTGGACTCACCATATTGTGCCGCATAGATTAAAAAAACCATTAATAAATAAACTAATGAAAAATAAAAAATTAAATCATGAATATGTAATTAATTAATTAATTAATTAAAAGAATAAGAGTTTCTCTCTCCTTCATCCCATCACCACCCTCATCCTCTTTCTCTTTCTCTCTCTTCTTCCATTTTCTCATGATTCATGCCATGCATGTCGCCACTCTCTCTCTCTCTCTCTCTCTCTCTCTCTCTCTCTCTCTCTCTCTCTCTCTCTCTACCCCACTACCATACCTCTCTTTCTTCCCCGAGCAACACTTCAAGGCCAAATACCTAAGCTGCACCAAGCACCCCACCTCGACATCTCCAGTAAAACCAAACCCAATACCGTCGCCTCAACACTTAATAGTATTGTTGTATAGAGCACGTCGAGATGAGTCCGTAGACACGTAGTGGGCTCAAATCGGAGTTATAACGAAGAAGTTATGATCTAAGGAAGCCCAGTGGCATAACCGTAAATATTTCAAAATTTAGTTTTTAAAAACCCAGATTTTTCATCTCTCTTTGTGGCAGCACAAACAGACAACTTTAGACGGAGATATCTCCTTCGTCTGACCACCAAAACTAGTGCCACAACTTGCAAACTCTTCATCTCTCTCTCCTCTTTCCATACCCATATTGAGCCTTGATTCCAAGTGATTAAACCAGAAATTCGAGCCAAAGTGAAGCCCAAAAAGGGCTGTTTTGAAATCAGAAATTTCAAGGGCTCTTTTGGCCAACTTCGGCCACCACCCGCCACCAAATTACTTCAAAACACTCCCTTACCTCCCCTATGCGATTTCCCTCAAAGACCCGACCCAATTTCAAGTAGAAATTGTCAAATCTAAAACTCAAAACTTTCTAGGTTTTTCAAAGACAAAATCGTTCGTTGGAGGGCTTTAGCGGTGGAATTGATCTCAGAGCAAAGGTATAAAGTTACTCCCCTTGATGTGCTTGATTTGTAGATATGAATATTGGCCAAAGGTTTGGAGTTTTCCGATCGCCAGAAAATTTCTCTACACACCTGACAGCGGTGGTGGCGCATGAGGTGCTTCGGTGGGGTGTCAAGGTTGGGTTTTGGTCCTAAAATGATTCCCACGTCGTCCTGAGCATGACGGTATGCTCAGATTTCATTTTGGTTACCGTTTGACTGTCGATTGGATATCACATATTAGGCGTTATCAGGGTTCGATATGTTCGGACTGTTGAATCGACTTCATTTTCAAATATGTTGATCTAGGCACCTTTAGGATCGTGTAGATATTCGCAGATCGAGAATTAGAGTCCCGGATACTCCGATTAAATAATTCAAAGATTAGGTAAACAATAACCGTCCAATTGTGCGATCACGAGCTATCCGACAGTTCGATTCGGACCAAACTTGCAAGGCATGTTTAGTAAATTGTGTTGAACCCATAGGAACTCTCGGATTATTAATCGGAGGTCGTGGACCCCACGAGGGACCGAAATGACCAATATCGGAATTTAATCGCTTGTTTAACCTCGGGTCTTTTCAAACCATTCCACCTGTCAGAATCGTTGAAAATGGGTCTAGGAACTTTCTTAAGTTATGTACACGCACTTTTGAGGCAGGGAGTCAGGGTTTTGATTAAATGTTTATGGTTGAGCTATTTTATTAATTAAATATTTTAATTGCTTAAATAAGTACTCAGGCTTCATTGAACCCGCAGGAAGGACCCTCGAAGGGTCAGGCTAGCTTGGACGCACAGTGTGTGGACTTTTGTTTTATAAATGAATTTTATGCAGTAAAAGTTTTATTAATTGATCATAAATGAATTATTCATGACTTTTACTTTCCAAGCATAAAATTTGATTCAAATGCTTTTATTAAATTTTGTTTATGATTAAATGTGAATGACTTGGAAAGTAGAAAAGAAAATGGAAACCGGATTTAAGGATTGAGTGAGAAATAGTTTTATAATTTTCCGAGAAGGGCTTGTATTTTAAACCACCATAGGTACCCAAAATGTTGCATTCAGATAATATGTTGCCTTCGGTTATTATGATGTCCACAGACATCCTAGTTGCCTTCGGTTGAGGTAGCGGACGTTTGACATTTGCCCCACAAGTCTTAGGAATATCTGGACCGTGAGGAGCGAGGAATGCAGCTCAGGTTGACTAAATGTCCCCTGAGTCTTGCGAGGAATGCGGCTCGGGTGACTTTGTGTTTCCGAGGCTTGCAACGATGTGTCGCTTATGTGACACTTGAAATTGACAGTATAATGTGGGAAATAAATATAAAATCATGGAATTGACGGATATATGATGGGTACACCTAGGTGGAAAGGAATTGTTTCTTTACAATGCTTTCAAATGGTTTTGAGGATTTGTTCAAATGCATGATCGGTTATATGTATATAGATATGCATGCTTGATTTTTGTAAGAATATAGAACTGGATATAATTGAATTTTCAAATGGTGTTAATAGTGGGGTTAGTATGTTGATATTATATTTTCCAAAACTTTCTTTTGCCCATTCACATTTTTAAATGTTTTGCACCCCCAAACAGTAGTTGTGTACTAGAGCACCACCGTCGGGCGATCATCACCACGATTCATCCTTTTCTCTCTATGTAGGGTTTCTACTGTAATCGAACTATTCTTGTAAATTAAATTGATTAGCATGCTCTAAAATTGCCCTAGGGTTTTCTGTAAGGCCTGAGGCCATAAAGATTGTTGTTGGTTGCATGAATTCTAACATTGTGCATGCTAAACGATTGTGGCTTTATGAATTGAGTTTTGTACATGTGAAATTTTTTGGGAAAACGAGCAATTTACAAAGGAGATTGCTGAATTTTTGGCAGAAGTCAAACCCAAAAAGAAATTTTGAGTCTTAGATAGGCAATTTGGTCAAATGTGTCCGCCTCGAGTAAAACAAAAGGAAAACAAAGATAAAAACAAAACGAGAAATTTATTAGACCACTTTCGTAGGTAACTCGATTGCATTGAGCGCATGCAACAAGCCTTTAAACCTCTAGGCATCCCTAGTAGGAGGAGTTGTGTATCCTGAGGGTTTAACAGAAACGATACCCACAAACGCTTTACTGACTCTACAAAACAAAAGGTTAGAAAACTAACTTTGAAAACAACTAATGAAAATGAAAGAAAACTTTAGTCATACCTCCAACACCATAGAGTTGCCAAGATAGATGATCAATAACTGTGTAAAGTGGAAGCTATAGCTCAAAGGCACACGGCTTCAAAGTAAACATACTCAAATCTTGAAGGAAGAACATGCTTCAACTCTAATTCTCACATATAGCACTCAATCACTCAGAACCTATGGCTTTATTCTCTCAAACAAGCATAATGAGTATATGAAATAGAAGCACAATATTTGGTTAGATCTCAAGAAAGGAATCAAATACTAAGAATACAGATACACTCATACATACCAGCACCCATGAATACATCCTCAAAGATCAGCTAGGTCTTTCACAAGGTTGTAAAGAAAGGCTAAGGTTAAGGGAAGTGGAAGAATTGGAAGGAACACAATTAACTTAAGAATATACCAAGGTTGCATTCTTCGTTGATCTGCAAGGTATCATTGATTTAGGATGGTATGGCTGCAACTTCATAGCATCATCTGACATAGACCTTATATTTCACAGTTAGATCAAATCGAAACACTTTCTCTTTTTTTTTTCTTTTTTTTTTTGACTTGATCTACTTCTTCTTTAACTTTATTGCACAGATTCACAACAATTTACATTTAGGCATGGGGCAGCACCTTCCTTGCTCAAACTTTATCTTGGCATACCTTGGTATATTTCTAAGCTATAGGGTATGGCTATAATAGGTTTAAATATCTCAGATTGAGATACAAAGTTAGGGGAATTATAAGGGTGATAGAAGAAAATGGCTTGAAGTGTTTGGCTGCAACAGAGCTGATGGAACACACAAATGGGTAGGGTGAAAAGAAAGCACAAAGAATGGTTATACACACATAGCCTAGCATCACTTCAATGAGTTCATTCATGAGTGAAAGCATGCACCTGATATCTGCAAAGAGAATCATCCTTAGTATTCAATCAAAATAGAACAATGAGATCATTTAGAGTGAATTGAAGAAAATAAGTAGAGATGAGGAATAGAAACACTTTAAACCCTCTCAAGAAGGCAATTAGGCTCGAAATAGCTCACTAGGGTAGTCTCCACTATTCTCCTTCAAGAATCTGAGCATAGTACTTTAGCCACCAGAATTCTAAGAGCAAAAGCTTTGTGAAGTGTAAAATGTTTGATATGAAAATCTCAATGGCAGCTCCATAGCATTGGTTGTATGACATTCTAAAAATTGAAATACAAGTGAACAAAAATTGAAAACACAAATCAAATGAACAAAAATTGAAATACAAGTGAACAAAAATTGAAAACACAAATCAAATAACAAAAATTGAAAATTGAAAACACAAATGAAAAAAAAAAAAAAAAATTGAAAACCTCCATTAATACCCCCAGACCTGAATTGGACATTGTCCACAATGTGAAAGCATATAAGAAAACAGAAAACAGGGGTTAAGGGTAACCTGGCACTGCATGGTTCATCCTTCAAACATAGCATTTCTCAAAATGCTATCGATGGCTGAGCTCACCCATGGCTCTTCTTCTGACTCACTTTCCGAAGGGTCTGAAACAGACGAATCATATAGGGCTCCATCTATCATCAACTCATCCATCTGCTCCACGAAGTCTCGGAGCCTTGTGGTCATATACCCTAACTGGAAGTCAAACTCGTTAAGCACACTTAAGTAAATATCAAACTCAACTCGGATGTTACCTGTACAATACATATGACTGCTCAACACAACAGTTCTTGCCACAAACCTCCTATCTAGCAGATATACCCTCCAAGTATCTAGACAATGTGCCAGCGCCGCAAGTTGCATCTCTTCTAATCCACAATTCAGATCCCAATTTGGAATCATGTCTTCAATTTCCTCTATCACCCTACCTCTATGAAACAGAAAGGTATCTATGGTAACTTCTGAGGGATCCATGGCAAATACAACCACGAGCACCTCAATCACCTCAAACACCCGTTGCATAATGGTGTCCTCTCCCTTAGGATCTTCTGGTGGGATAGCTGGCAGTGAGCTCAACAAAACCATTGGGCTAGGCACCTTCACCATGCTCAATTCAGACTCCTCCTCCTTGAGCTTTCCACCAACGGCCTCCTGGAGTTTCTCCATTGACGAGATCTACAATAAGCAACAATTTGGAGAAGGTTTGATTCGGGAGGAAGAGACAGTTTAGATGTTCAGGGGTTAGCGGCGGCTAGATCAAATGAAAGATGGAGAGTTAATTTTAGGGTTAATGTGGGTAGTGTTTCAGTGTTTGGCAGTCCACAATAACTTAAAATCCAGCCACTAATAAACATTTACAAAAATTAGTATTTAAATATAAAAAAAACACTAATATAAAAAAAATAATAAATAAATAAATTTCAAATAATAAGAAAAAGAAAGAGAAGGTTTTTTTATTATTTATATTTTATTTTATTTTTTTAATTTTTTAAATTATTATTATATATATATATTTTTTTTTTGAATAAAACACACGAATATACAAGTGACTCATGGATTACCAATTAAGAACCTCAGAAACACAGCCAGGGGATCCGGGAAGTTTGGAGAGGTCACAATGGTCCCGCTTAAAACCCAAACTTCTTAGACACCGAAGGTGTCGCCTATAGAACTCCTAGACACTGTATTAACAGAGATGCTCATTGGAGTTACCATAAGTCAACTCATATGAAAAATCTTTTTTTTTAATTTTAAAATTTTGTATAAAAAGAAACATAAACTTAAAATAATAAGAAAACAAATTAAGAGAAAAGATTAGAATGCTCCCCCTTGAAGCAATTAGGTCGAGCATAGATGTATTTGGAGGTCGTGACTTCTCCTACTACTTAACACTTCTCATCATGATTGGAGTTGCATTTTCTCTCCTTTTTTATTTAGCTATCTAAATTGCTAAAACAAACACAAACAAAAACTTGAAAGAGAATTAAAAGGATTAGGACATAAAAACTAAAATGAAAAGGAAAAAAAAAAACAACACACATCTAATTCCATGCTTCAAAGTTTTTTTTTTTTGGTGTTGTGTAAGCCGGGACTTAAACCCAGTTCTCTTGCTTGTTAGGCAATTGTCCTGTTCCGTTGGACTACAAACACAACTTGTCAATTAACATCATTAATTTTAAAACATGAAAGTGCCTAGGAAGACATGAAAAGGAGAAAAAATAAAATAAAATAAAATAAAACAAGTAGGGAAAAGAAATAGAACCAAACTATGTTGCCAATCCCCGGCAACGGCGCCAAAAACTTGTTGCGTCAATTCAGCTGCACCAAAATAGATTCAGCTGCATCCTCAACTTGTGATACTCGCAAGTGCATGAGCCGTTGGTAGTTTAGCATATGTAAGTGCGAGGTCGATCCCACAAGGATTGATGATAGATTGATCTAATTCAATTCCCTGTACAAAACAGAAATGAAAAAAAGAAAGAAAATAAATCAAACAAGAAGGAAAGAAAAGAAATTAACCCAAGCGAATAAGTTCCCAAGTTCAATTTAGATTAACGGATTGATTCTAGCTAAAGTATGATTAAGCCATGGTGTCTGGTCCTAACCTTGTGTTCCTAATTCCCTAACTTGATCATCTGTTGTCTAACCTAAATTAAGCATTAGGAACCCATTAAGCATAGAATAACATTTTAAACAACCAAGCATGTATCTAATCCCTGTTGTCGAATGTCCATACGTACTCTTCCTACTCATAGTTCAATTCGAATTAAAGCATGGTGTCTACTCTTAATTCAAACCAAGATAGCTAACATGCAAGCCTTAATGGTGATCAATCATTCAAACTAGCATATTAACTTATAAGCATAATGAATAAGAACAAAAATCATAATTGAAACTTGGAAACTACTCAAACTTGAATACTATAGAAAAGAATTTACATTACAAAAATAAATTACAACTAAGAAGCAAAAGGAAAACGAGAATTGAGAACTAGAAAGGAAAACTAAGATATTTGAGGGAGAGAAGGGAGGGGAGCTCTAGAGAAGTGTTTGAGAGCTCCCCCCCTTGGGGTGTGTTTACAAGCTTGGGAAACCTCACTATTTATAGGCCTAAGGAAGTTGAAAATCTAAATTAAATATTGCTTTCCACTCACTTCATCAACTTCACCTAACACACCATTACATTTGAAAACAATTTTTCTTTCTTTAAACTTAGTGTTGCAGCTCCCACTTCAATTATAAGACTTGAATATGCTTCACCTAACCTTCCCACAAGATAGTGCACTTCACCAACAATTCCCACTAGATAGTGCATTTCATCATGCATATGTCATGCATGACAATGCATTGCACTCTTCTTTTGGGTTCGTTTTGGGCTTGTTAATACATTCATAAAATTCTGGACAAATATGGATCTTCAAGCCCTTTGTCTTATCTTTCCAAGCATATGCAGCCCAACTCAAGGAAAAATCGGAAAGACCTTCAAATGTCATTTATGGCCCAGTAACGCAGATGCTACTGAATTTTGACCTTGATCTACTAAATCATGTATAACTTCCTCTAGAAGACTCAGAATCATGAACCGTAAAATGCTACGGAAACTAGACTTCCGTATCTTTCCAATGATGTATGGCTCATTATCTGGTTCTTCTTGAGCAAGTACAGGTTAATCTGTGAAATTGAATGATCTGCAGACACTGTTTTGAGCTAATTTGTCTTCAAAATGCATGTAATGAGTCTCAACCTTATTACACTGAAACATACACAAACTTTATTAAAAGCACAAGTTTAACTCAAAAACATAACCAAATCATAAGTTAGAAGGGTATAAAAAGATATGTAATTATGCACCGATCACACCTGCTAAGTGTCGGACAAGCACAGGGTTCGGCTCAGATTCCAAAATGGAATTTGAGTCAAGTCCTGTCAACTGTGGTAACTTCACTTGTGATATAATTGTATAACTAGTATTTTTCTCTTCCCTTCTCTCACATGCACTGTCTTCATCTTCTTCCTTTCCCTTTGTCTCGCTCTCTCTCCATCTATGTCGCTTCAAATCTTTCATCTCTCTTTCTCTCTCTCTCTCTCTCTCTCTCTCTATATATATACATATATATATATATATATGAATCTCCATACCTAGAGATTTGGGAGTTCACCTTGCCACCTCACCACCTAGCCCTGCTTAGCCATATCGCTATTGCCTTAGTCTCTTTCGGAAACCAAAACAACCTGGTCATTCGATGAACGGACGATGTTGATTGTTCGATGTGGTGATTTAGTGTCGGTGCTGAGATTTCCTCCACCAAGGTCTTCAATTCGGTGGGCGATTTAGGCTCAAATTCAAACCAAATCACACCAAGTCAAGCCCTACCATCCCTACCATGTGTAGCCCAGTTCCCATCTCACTTTTGTGTGGAAGGGTGGCCATACTGGAACTCCCTACGAAACAAATTCTTCTAAACAAAACATTACACAATGGTCATGAGAACAAAAAATAAAAAGTAATATATATTTCTTTTATTGATAATTTTGATTGGATCCAATGCAAAAGTGCCAAAATCTAAAAACTTTCCACTTAAATACAACTATTCATTTACACACAAACTCTCAAACAGTTTTTTCATTTCAACCGGAGCATCTCCAAGGGAGATGTCAAATACCAAACATCAAATTTAAATTTGATGGCTGATGTGGCAATTTGACATTTATACAGTTTTACACTCCACCCGATATGTCAAATAAATAATTATTGTAACAATCAAATCATTTAAGATAAAGAAATAAAATAAATAAAATAAAATAAAAAATGAAAGCAACAACCAGCTGTCTTTAAAAAATAATAAAATATTCATTTGACATCTTGCTTTTGGGATGTCAAAAATAACATCTCAACCTCCAGCCTTCATTCCACATCAGCTTTGACATATCGGTTGGAGTGATGTGAGATGTTATTTCTAGCTGTTAAAGATCTATGTGGTACTTTTGACACATCGATTGGAGATGCTCTTAGTCGCAAAATTTGAGATCGCAGCTTTGTTGATTGTAGTACTCTTGTTGGACACATGCTAAGAGCATCTCCAACCGATATGTCAAACGTGCCACATAGACATTTAATAGCTAGAAATAACATCTCACATCACTCCAACCGATATGTCAAAGCTGATGTGGAATGAAGGTTGGAGGTTGAGATGTTATTTTTGACATCCCAAAAGCAAGATGTCAAATGAATATTTTATTATTTTTTCTTTTCTTTTCTTTTTAATTAAAAATTAATCAACACTACAATGTAATAAAATAATAATTTAATTTGACATATCAGATGGAGTGTAAAGCTATGTAAGATGTCAAATTGCCACATCAACCATCAAATTTAAATTTGATGTTTGGTATTTGACATCTCCCTTGGAGATGCTCTAATTCGTCCCATATCTGATCTGTTTAATCAAACCAAACTATTTGCTCATTTGTTCTGATCAAACCAAACTGATTGACCACTCCAAACGGGTCAAGAAGTTGAATCGGGTTTTCTAATTTGTCACATATTTTAAGCCGTTGGATTTAGCCCAGCATAATCCTACGGTTGTGAATGAATAAGCTCCTTAAATTCTGTCCCTCACGTGAGCAGCCAGCGTCTTTCAGAAATTAAATCCGCGTGTCTGGTGATTGGCGGTATAGTCGCTCAAATAAAAACCCCTACACTCACAGAAAACCCTCTCAATTTTCATTTTTTGCCGCCATTGGAGCCCGCTCTTTCTCTCTCGCTCAACATTCGAAAACAAGTTTCTGCTTTCGACTTAGTTCTTCGGCGATCTGTCCGATCATCAAGTAAGATCTCGAATCCCTTGTTTTCTTCTTTCTCAAATTTCAAACGCATCGTTTCGCAGCTACAGAGAAACTGCTGAAAGAGAAATATAATTTCATTTTCAACTTTGGTTTCTCAGTCAAAATTGAATGTGCCTTTTCGTTTAGTTGTCCTTTATGTTTTCGGTTCGAGTTTCGCTTAGAAGTTAAGTTCGATTCAGATTGTAGTTCAAAAAGTACTTACTTCTTTCTTGCGCTCATTTTGCTCTATTTTTTTTTTATGAATTTTGTTTGAGAAGTTTGTTGATGTTCTTGATCTGAGTTTTACTTTTAGAATAATTGTATATTGATTACCAAAATTAAGTGAAACTTTTCCATGGAGAGGATTTTAGATGCTTTCCACTTCTCTAGATTAGAGTTTACCCAGGATTATTTAATGTGAAAAACCTAATAATTTCCATAACCATTCTCATGAGAGAGACAAGGTAAGAAGAATTTCAAAAAGCCTATTAAAGTCGAGGAATTTTTTGAAATTGTACAAGAAATGCAGTAACAGCATTGTTTATTGTTGATTAGTTTGCTGGATGTTTGCAACATGGTTTCAACTACTTTCTAGTATCTCTGTAGTTGGTTTTCTACACTACATCATGTAATTAGGGACCGATACTATTTTTTTTTATTTGGGGATGATTTTACATTATGTATGCAACATGGTTTTTTATTATTATTTATTTTTCGGTAGAAGTTAAGTAGTTTGAGCTTGATAGCTTTGCTTTATTATCAATCAAAAGTTTATGAAGAGCTTCTAAGCGAGTTAACTTTTCGATATGTTTTGCAGGATATGGATACCTCAAATCCTGCAGTTTTTGTCAATGCAGAGCTTCTGCGATTGTATGTTGGAAGGCGGGTTCGGGCACTGATTCAGGTTGTGCGAACCGAGGGTGGAACTGTCATTGGAAAATCTACTGATGAAAACCAGCTAGTTGTAAAGGGCTCCCCACCCTTTCCTCTCACAAAATTTGTTGAGGTCATAGGTATTGCTGATGGTGAAAAATCCATCCATGCTGACATATGGAACAACTTTGGAGAGACAATTGGTATGCCTTCTCCTCCCCCCCACCTTTTCCAATTCCTACCTAGTAGTGGTTATATAATTTTTAATGGTCGAAGGTTATTTTGCTTGGATTGGGAGGGAGGAGCTGAATCTATATAAATGACTTCAGTTTATTGTTTTCTGGAAGTATCAAAAGTTGCCAGGAAACAGTTTAGTTTATTGACACTTTCAGGATCTCCAAGATACATTAATGCCCATTAAATTTTTAAGAGAAACACTGAAGCTTAAACCGCATCATCAACATAACCGTTGAAAGCGAGTTCCCATTAAATCACAGGGTGTGCTAGTTGTTCAAACTTGTTTGCATGAAACTTCTTTGTAATGCTTGCAGTACTTTAGTGTCCCAAAAGCAGTTTTATTGAATACAGGTGTTCTATAATTAGAAACCAATAAGAACTGTATTCCATAGTAGTTAAAATCATTAAGAAATTGAGAATCTAACTAACCCTTCTTCGGTTCTTATGTTCTGCTTGCCCCTTCACATATCTTGTTGTGTTGTTAGCGTTCAACTTATTGGTGGCAAATTCTATTTGATAGTGCTTTTAGTGTTTGGTCGTTTGGAAATTTTTACGTACTCTTTTGCTGGTTCTGATATACTTCCATATTTTCTTAACCTGTCGACAGACACAACTACTTACAATCAGCTCTGTCAGCTTGCAAACGGGGAATTTAAACACTTGTTCATTTGAGTTGCAACAAGATTGCAGCGCAAACGCGAAAGTGCTTACAAGATACATCCTCATGGGGCTTTGAACAGAAAGTGCTTGCATTTTAAACACTTGTTATGTAGTTATAATGCTGTCTTTGGCAATTTCTCGAATTTTATGGTGGTGAAGTGATTAAGATCTTAGTTATTTGACATATGCACAAGTCTCAAATGTTTAACCCTTTTTGAATGAACCTGCAGTCTATTTTTACTCGAGGCTTTAACTTCATGTAATCTATCTATCATCCACGAGATTTGCTGTGTCGATTTTTTTTTCTTTTCATGTTTAGCTAATTTAATATTTTGACCCTTATTGCTTCGACTTCATTTACCGCGATGCCTTAAATTGCAATAATCTAAATACCAAAATGGTAGGAAAGGGTAGTTTGTGGACATGTCGAAGAATGTAAAGATACCACATATGGCCACTTGACAAAATAAAATACAATATATAAATGAATAGTTTCACCATTAATTTCATGGAGATCTTTCGTGATAAAGACGACATATATTTACAAGCATTGTTTCCTTGGGCCAAATATTATGTTCACCATTCTTATGATTTAATGGCAGATGTGAGTTAGGCCAGTTGACCAAAATAATGTGCCTGTCTTTCTTACATCCAAGTTCGATCATTCGATCCCCCTCATCGTATATTAAAATAGTTTATAATATATAAAAAATCTAATGGCCCGTAGGCCCATAAGTCGTCCTGGGCCAAAGCCCCTAATTACGGCCCAGGATTAAAGATTATGAAGCCCAAGGACATGTCGAACTCTCTCTATGTCCGAAATTCGCAAGACGACACTCAAAAGCTCAAGAAGCAATTCCTTTTCGTTCGTTGGGTTAGAGCTCAGTACAGCTCCGAGCACCGAATTAGGGTTCCGATATTAAACAAATTGTTCCTTAGTTGAGAAATTGTTCGCAGCAACCGACTTAGGTACTTCCTCTCTATCAAACTTTACATTGTTTTCAATTGGGTTATTGTTCTCAAAGATTTGATTTTTGCTTTTTCTCGTAGAAATATTCGTATTCCTGCTTTCGTTTCCAAATTTGGATTTTGCACCAAAGCTGCAAATTTTTTTGTTTTTATTTACTTGGGTAGTGTAATTTCTCTGTGGAAATAGTGCAAGTGCAAACGTTCTGGTTTATGCGTCAGAGAGAATCTTAAAGAATAGATTTTTACCCAGAAAGGGAACGACTCAAAACCATTCAAATGTCAGATGGGTTGGCTAGGTTTGGGGGAAATAGGGTGACTTTTGGGGTGGTTGGTTGGTATTCTTTTGAAAGTCCAGAGTTTGAGGCATTTCGTTGTTTTTAATTGGCTGGGATTGAGTTTTACCATTTTCTCAAGTTTCAATATAAAACATTTTCAATTTTCGAAGGAAGGGGATGGTAGAGTTCAACCATTCAATGCTTTTCTACGCTTGCATTGGCACTAATATGTTGGTTTACAGTGAGTTAGTCATATGTCAGCCTCTTAGGATTCGAAGATTGTCCGAAAAGATTAATAAGTTAGGATACCATGAATTTACTGCTTCATATGTGATGTATAATATGTTATCGTTTCTATGATTTCAAATATATGTTGTTTGATTTCTTATTCATGTTTTTTTTCCTTTTCTTTTCCTCCTCTTTGTGCATGAAACTCTCCAGATAGATAGTTAAACAATTACACCATCCATTTACTTTCGAATGTCGATATCTAGATATTCGAGAAATTCACTGCTTCATTGTTTATTTCGCCTGCTGAGCATCATCACCCTCTTGATAATCATGCAGAATTCTTCTGTTGCCTGTCTCTGTTACTATTTTTACAATAAAATGACCCCTTAATTGAAAATCATTGACTTTGCAAGTCCTTGAATCCATACCTCATGGCACAGATTCATTCGAAATTCTTAATCTGCAACTTCGTTTGGCCTCTCATGTTGTTTCCACCTTTCCGTATCTGTATTCTTTCTTCTATGAATGCTTCTGGCTACTGTGCTTTCTTCACAGTTGCCTTGCAAGCTTGTTTTTCTAGATATATAAGATGCCGAAAACAAGGGCGAATGCTTCTGGAGATGCCTCTGAAAGACCTATAGAATCTGAAGAGCGGGTGGACCTTGATGGAGACAACGATCCTGAGGAAACAATAGAAGAAGAGGTTGAGTATGAAGAAGTAGAGGAAGAGGAGGAAGTGGAAGAGGTGGAAGAGGAAGAGGAAGAAGAGGAAGAAGAAGAAGATCCAGAAGAGGGTGAGGAAGAGGGAGAAAACAAGGGAGCTGCTACAAAATCTAATGGACAGAAAAGTTCAGATGGTGATGAAGTGATGACAGTTGTTGATGGAGAGGAGGAAGAAGAAAAAAAGAAGCATGCGGAGCTTCTTGCACGCCCTCCGCATGGATCAGAGGTGTATCTTGGTGGCATTCCTCATGATGCATCTGAAGAGGATTTGAGGGGATTTTGTGAATCTATTGGGGAAGTTACTGAGGTAATATATATTGTTGATTCTAAAGCTCTCTCTGCACCTTTTATATGTAGACGGACTAATCTATATATGTCAACAGGTTAGAATAATGAAGGGAAAAGATTCAGGTGAGGCCAAAGGTTATGCTTTTGTCACCTTCAGAAACAAGGAGTTGGCTTCTAAGGCCATCGAGGAACTGAATAATTCTGAGTTAAAGGTGAGCTCAACTAACTTTTGGTCACTTATCTTCCCCAATTATTGCTACTGTTAATTATCAACTCAGGGTTGTGGTTCTGCTAATTTACACATCCACTTTCATTCGCGCCTTTCCTTTTGAGATCTATTACTTGAATCCTTTTTATGAAAACTGAGGTTTTAGTTTCTTGTAACATTAACTTCTCTGCTGGCTCTTTTTCCAGGGAAAAAGGATTAAATGTTCTACATCTCAAGCAAAGCATCGGTTGTTTATTGGAAATGTTCCCAGAAATTGGGGAGAGGAGGATATGAAGAAGGCTGTAACAGACATTGGACCAGGAGTCATTTCTGTGGAACTGTTGAAGGTTAAAGATATATTCTATCATCTTCTATTTAGCTTATGTATTTTATGTTCTATTTTTCATTTTGGTTAACCTCTGTTTCCTATCATGTCCAAATTCACTATTGTGCTATTTTCTTCTTGGATTTTCCTTGTATCTTGATGTAGTTCTGTTTTTGGTTGAATCTTCTTGATACAGGACCCACAGAACTCCAGCCGGAATCGTGGATTTGCTTTCATTGAGTATTATAATCATGCATGTGCAGAATATTCAAGACAAAAGATGTCAAGCCCAAAATTTAAGCTCGACACCAATGCTCCTACTGTGAGCTGGGCTGATCCTAAAAATACAGAATCCTCTGCTGCTTCTCAGGTTAGTTATTTATGCTTTTTGCTACACTCAGATAAGCTATTATATAGTTCTGCTTTGTCTCTCTTTTCTTTTTCTACTGTTCATTTCTTATTTTTTACTGAGGGATGGGGGATTGCAATGGATGTTGCCTACAGCATTTTATCACTGTTTCGAATTATCTTTCCCATCTGTTGGCAGTACTCATAATGTTTGTTTTTTATTTTGTTTTGTTTGGTTTTGTTTTTTTTTTTTTGGTACCTGAGTACTCCATCCCATGATCTCCACCACATCAGACCTCGTACTTTCATGTGCAACCCTACATGTGTAAAATTGTTTGGCCTTTGAATTATTACATGCACTTGTGGATGTTGGTCGAGTCATGACATCTTTGTTTTGATTGATACAGGTGAAGGCAGTGTATGTCAAGAATTTACCAAAAGACATTACTCAGGAGAGTCTAAAGGAGCTGTTTGAACATCATGGAAAGATCACAAAGGTGGTTCTCCCACCTGCAAAAGCAGGACATGAAAAGAGCAGATTTGGTTTTGTGCACTTTGCAGAAAGGGCATGTGCAATGAAGGCATTGAAGAACACTGAAAAATATGAAATTGATGGTAGCTTGCTCATGCTCTTTGTAGCTCTCCACTATCCTCTATAGTTAATCAGTTTTCAGGAGAAAATCTTAATTCATAATCTCCTCTGTTTCATAGGTCAAGTTTTGGAATGCTCTCTTGCAAAGCCACAAGCAGATCAGAAGTCTTCTGGATCATCAAATCATCAGAAGTCGCCCTTACTTCCAACCTACCCACCACGTCTCAGTTATGGCATGGGAGGGAGTAGTCCATATGGTGGATTGAATGCTGGATATGGTGGCGGTGCAGGGTTTGCCCAAGTAAGATTTAAATTATAGTTTTATCATGGCATTGAATAGACAAATATGGGTCCAGTTGGAGTCCCTTGTACCTAGAACTAGTAAGGTGTGGCCCTAGTCTTACTAACCTTGTATTCGCTAAGGGGGTTTTAGTTGTTCTTCTAAAGGGAGCATGCAGGACCTGCTGATAACCCAACACAACCCAATCATACATAGTCGGAACATGTTATTTTTCTCCCTCAGCACCTAAAGTTCGCCGTCCATAACCCGTGTCTGTAATGAATCTGTTACCAGCCAAAAGAATGTTTTAGATGGCCTTTGGCCCTAATGTCACTTCCTTTTAAATAGAAAATTATTTCCAGGTTCCGTTGACAGCATGTGTGCCAATTAGCAATCTGGAAAATAAAAAAGAATCACCAAGGAAACCATCTTATTAAATGAAAGAAAGAAAGAAAGAAATAACTTATTGTGTAGGACATACTTTTAAATCTGATGACAAAATATACGAAGACCCTGCATTTTTCATGTATTATTAAAAAGTTAATCACAAATCAAAAGTATTTTTATATATTTAACAATATTGACAAAACATAATCTATAAGGAAAATGCTTATTTAGGATGCTTCTTAGGGGGTAACTACTTGATTTATAGCAAATTTTCTGCTTTTAGTTTTCTCTGGATACTTTTGGTGATATAGGCCCCAATTTCTTGCAGCCACTGATCTATGGTAGGGGACCAACTCCTGCTGGCATGGCAATGATGCCTATGCTTTTGCCCGATGGAAGGATTGGATATGTCCTGTAAGTATCACTTTTTGGAATTTGTTAGTTGCACAATTATTGGTTGCATGTATTGTCTCATTAGAAAATTTTCAGCAATTATTTGTTCTTCAACGACCATCTTTACCCCCTTTGAAATGTTGGTTGTATCTTCATTACAAAGGCTCTTGCATTTGCACTATTTGTTTCTATTTCATATTTACTATGCATCCAAATTTGAACTTCTGCATTTCTTTCCCCAGGCAACAACCTGGAATGCAACCACACACCCCTCCACCGCAGTCTAGAGGTGGAAGAAGTGGTGGTGGCAACTCAAGTGGTGGAAGGCGCGGTGGTGACAACAATCGTGGCCGCAGTCGCTATAACCCTTATTAATTAGTGAGGTTTGCCTTGCTTGGAAAGGGAAAGGAGAAGACAGTATTTTGGGTCTGTGAGTATACATTTGGAGCTGTGCAGTTCATTAGAACCAAACATATGTAGCTGGTCATGTCATAGAAAGAGTTGCTTTGGACCCATTCACGTGTAGTTTGCCTAAACTAAGTTTTAATTAAATTATGAAATTGATGCTTTTTAAATTATATTGCACGTCAATCAAGAGTCTTAAGATTCAAGTTCAGTTGAGCTGCATCACAAATTTTTATCTTCATCTTGTTTGAGTTTCAGTCAGACAAATATAATCACATCACGAGCAGATTTCTATTGTTAAAAACGATGGCAATGCTATAAACAGCAATATACCAGCAATGGATATGGAAAAGCAAACACCACAAGTGAAAAATATGTTCCATAATATTTCTGTAAATTGCATAATGAGTAGAGGGGTGCACTATGGGATGACAGTTTCAAACTAATATTCACAGAGGGCCTTGCAAACGGTGATTCTAGATCATTTTCCTCCCAAACTTCCTGGTCTCCACTCTTCTATCTATGCATGTCTCTTCGTACTTGATTTTATTGAACGTGCGTGAAACAGAGCAAAAGAGAAATTAAAATTAAGAGCTAAATCCATCGTTGACGAAATGGATCTTGAGCATCTAAAAAAGTGTTAAAACATAGAGATTAGATAAAATTTAAGAACTCAGAGCATGAAGCGTTGGTACATGTCTGGAAAAGTTCATCTATAACTTACACATGACTTGCATATGAAAAAGAAACAGGAGTTCAGAATTAAATGAGTTCTTTACGGAGTAAAATTGACCCCAATAAGCAACTTGTTACACATAAACCATCTATGGCACAAAATCCAATAAACTTCCACAGACTGAATTGTTTCACTACCAATTCAAGGTTGAGAAGTCTTGAGGTGCTTCAATCCAAATGTTCTTAAAAGGATCTTGCTCTCCCCAGTCATGACACTGCTTGCGAGGATGGTATCTACAATCGTCAAGAGAGTAAGATATGCAACACCTTCCATAGAAACGAACTTTAGAGAAGTAGACACTGTTTCTCATTATTCCGGGAAGGTCAGTTCTTGAATGAGATGACAAGAAACTCGCAAACAGAGTCACACCATCAAGGGTTTTCATTTCCTCCCAAACCATCCTTGTCTGATCCAGCTTAAATATAATTGGGTTTTCACTAGAACATGTATATATCACTAATATGTCTCCGTTATGCTCAGCCATAAACTTGCCTTTCCACCAATTTTTGGCAAAAAAGTTCTCGGGGCATTTGGGTGGAGGAACAGCAAGAACACTCCAAGTGCGTTCCTGGGGGTTGAATACCCCTAGCCAACCGGTGAGGCTTAGACAATAAAAGAGTCCATTGCAGAAAACAAGCTTGTTCCAAATGCTACTCACAAAGGGCAAACGATTCTGGACATTAACAGTTGTCCACTCTCTTTCCCCAGGACGGCAAGTGCTAATAGCAACAATTGTGGGACTGATGTGTTTTACTGTAAAAAGTATGCAGCTGGCAGAAGTTGGGGCACAAGAAAATGCAACTATCTGATAAGTCAACTCGAATCTTGGTACCTTTATCATCTTGCGAGTAAAAGGATTAAAGAAGAACACACGGTGCGATCTGGGTCTGTATAGCAATAGCCAACCATCTTTGGTGTAGCAAATCCTAGACCCAGTCAGCTCAGGTAATTCTAAGGAGTAGATTTTGCGCTGCGAGGGGTCATAGAATTCGTACAGGTCACCAAATTTCGGAAAGTACATAAGCAATGGCGATTGGTTGACCACCCGCACAGAAATGGCAGCTGAGTGCCATCTCTTGCATACAACAGATACACGAATATTATCCTTCAGAGCTAAACGAGACACAATGAGTTCCAAAAGTTCTGTAGGAAGGTCAGACCAAGTCTGTAGCTCCAGTTTCTCCCTTTTCTCCTTGCTTACTCTTCTTTTACTGTTTGTGATTGTTTCAGCTAACCTATACATCATAAAATACTATAAATTCTAAGTGTAGAACATCAAACGAAACACACAGATGAGCTGAGAATGCCATAATGAGTTGTAAAATGCATGAAAGGCAATTGTTTCAACTCACCTTTCATGCATTTATCAACAAGAGCACAATCTGATTGCAAGTCAATTATCAACTATCCACTCTTTTTTTGTTGATGCATAAGATTGTACTGGTACTTTTGTTTAAGCAAGACATGTAAATAAGCAATTTATGAACCTAAGACATAATACACTTGTACGAAAAGGAGAATATAATTATACAATAACCACTAGAAATCCCTTGCCCTTGGGACCCGAAAAGTTATGAAAAGTTTAAATGAGCATAACATGAAACTAAAAACCAAAACCAATTAAGTTGCTACGAAATTCATTCAATTCAACATGTTGTTCATACCAAAAAGAATCCATGATCTAGCAATGGGTTAACCCATAATTTCCACAAATTATAAAACTTCCAACTAATTCTTAGCCAAAAATCACATTGACATTCTACCATAAAACTCAGATAAACCAATTTCTCTAAGACCCTAAATTCACTTTTTCGCCACAGATAAAAACCCTTCCCCAAAAACCCATCTAAAATCTCAAAATTGACTTCAATTCTCAACAATTAAAGCATATTCCTGACTTGAAAACATTGGGTATCCAATTATGAACCCTAAACTGATCCCATTCCTAAAATCCTTAAGAGTCATTTCATTGAAGCCATATTGAAAAAACAACAAATTGAAATATGCAAATTACAAAATGTTTTTAGTAAGCAACAGAAATCAAATCTTACGATTTCAGCTTCCTCTTTCTCCCGGCCATGGTGAACCAATTGAAGCTGCCGTTTACACAGAGAGAGAGAGGAGAGAGAAACTCTTAGAGAGAGCACAGACAGAGGTTATATCACTCTGGTCGCTACTTGCAAATTATACAACACGTGTGAGTTGATCAGTCAAGGTGGATCAGCTGTATCCGGGTCCATACTTTCACAATGAATTCCCAATTTAGCAGAGACAACACCACTATCGTTATAGAGATGAATTCATTTATGTCACGTGTCAGGTTTCTATTGGTTATGCCTCAGAAAGATGGTCGGAAGGTTTTTCAGGGAAACTAAATTCAATATAAACACCGAGTCGTCCCCATGCCGTGTTACTGTGTGCGGTGCATTTTGTCACCGTGGGTTTGACTGCTAGTCCTAGTCCTACGTACAAGAATTTACTAACGCGAGTGAAAGTGAAACTAATTTTTTAAATTTTTTATATTGCGGGAGCCGAGAAGAGAAAATCTAACTTTAGATCTTGAGTGCAAGATTCTTAATTACTTGAGTTACAAGTTTCTTGTCACTAAAATTTAATTTTTTTGTTTTAGTAACGAAATAAGTAAGATATATACACATAATTTGGCGAAGAAACTTATTAGGAATGTTACATGTTGATGAGCCAATTATATTGATTTTTTTTTTCTCAATTTGATCGACAAAACTAAGAGCGTATTTAAAGCATGGATGGAGTAGAAATTTTATGAAAGAACTCCTAAAATAACTCTAGGTAGAAAGTTTATAAAAAGCTCTTAAAATAAATTTTAAATATTTAATTAAAATTTAACTTAAAAATAAGAAATATGATTGAAAATGCTCTAATATATTTATTCTTATGCTTCCACAAAGGAAAAAAAAATATTACGTTTAAAATACCCACACAAAAAAAAGAAACGATCTAGTCAGACTGGGAGGAGCTGGGCCCAACTTAAGAGACTGAGTCCAGATCCTAGTTATGAGAGAAAACACAAGACCAGACCTGATTGGATGGCTGGGCCGTGTGCAAGTTTAATTTATCGGTCATATTTTCATGAGGGAGAAGATTTTGTTTTGAAGGGTTTTGATTGGTAAATCTTCTATAAATAATTTTTTTTTATTTTATAAAAGTTTGTTGTAATCCATATTTTCCTTTTGGCGGGAGTTGTTATCTAATATAATTATAATTAACCAAAATTTTGCGGGAAAAAAAAAATTAGCGAAAAGGATAAATTTGAAGCCGATTTATAAAAACATATTTGTGAAATTTTTTATCATTGTAGAAAAGAGAAAAGTTCATGGAATCGGAGGTTAAGGATGATTCTAAAAGTGTATTTGATCATTGTAGAAAAGAGAAAAGTTCTATATATATATATATATATATATATATATATATATATACACACACACATAATTGTTGCATGTTTGAATGTTATTTATGATAATGAAGTTACATATGGTTTTGACGAAAGTGTTCGATATCTACAGGAACGCAACTGCAATTATCCTACAAAATCGGGTAAACCTTGGTGCAAAACCTGCACCAAAGGTGCAATTTTATTGAAGTAAGTTACTATTGGCATTGGTAGTAATGGACCATCAATGGAAAAAAACGACTGTAAAAAGTATGGAGTTCATTACGATTATCCCCCGGGGGTTAAAATGAATGTGGTGCCTGATGTTCTTGCTTTTTCTAATGTGACAACAAAGGCTACTTACAGAGTTGATTTTGTTCCAGAGAAAGCTTTGGGATTTGTCTACGGCACAATGACTTGGAGTGACGGGCACAAGCATGTTAGGAGTCCAATTCTTCTTAATCTTGTTTAGTTTAGTAGTAATTGGATTGAGGAGCATTTTCTGATTAGGTGTTTATTCTCAGGTAGGAACTTTGTATCAGATGGATTGCTAGCAGCCTTTGAGTTTGGTCAGTTATGTATTTGATTAGAACATGACCCAATTGCAATATCCTCAATCTAGTAGAAGTTCTGTGTATCAAAATTAAAAAGAAGCACATCCATGCCAAATCGAGCATACTTACATAACAAAATTTGAACTTCTAAAAACATGCGTGTAAAAAGAAATTGATCAGGCTGAGAAAAAGCAATCTAGAATTACAAGGCCGGCAGAAGGGGGCCTAAAACCCACTTTAGAACCCCACTTCGCAAAGTTAAAAAAGCTGCTTCTTGAATTAAAAATCTGTGTTCTGCTTCTGCCTTCAGAAACCAAAGATTAGTATAAAACCCAAAATCTCAAACAAAGCCAAGAATCCAAGAATAAATACTCAGATCTTCAAATGTCAATGCAGCTACATTAGCAACAAATGGGGCAATGAATTAAACCATTTTCATTGCACTCACCACATTTCACCATCTTCTTTTGGCCCTCATCCAAGACCTTGCAGCTTCCATTGCATTCCATGCACATCACAAACCTCATCCCAGCACATCCCTGGCACCCGACAAGTGCCGTTGGAATCCCATCAAACAAACCCCAAGCTTCCCTTCCTCTTCCAACTTCACAATCTCATCAGCTCCACCAATCAACCTCCCTTTGACAAATACAAGTGGAACCTTTACATCCTTGGTCCCCATTAGCCCCCTTATCTCCTCCTTGAACCCCGAATCCATCGATATGTCGCGCTCGAGGACATGAACAAGGTGTGACTCAATGATGGACCTCACATTGTTGCAGTCCTCAAAAGTCTTCCTAATTCCTCTCAATGTTGTTGTGTAAACAACAACAGCATTTTCACCACCTGGTGGGCATTTTTTCTCAAACAACCTCAGCATGGACTCGGAATCCCGGGAAGAATTCCTCAACTTTCGGGCTTTTGGGGACGGTGGGACCATCCTCTTGATCTGTTCTTCCTCTTCAGACATTTCTTTTTCGTAAGAAGCAACAAGTTCCGGATCAAACAGGGGACTAAAACTCTTCCTCCTCGCCGAATCACAGCCAAAACTCCGCCTTATCGCCGAAATAGGCGACCCTTTTACTTCCGGACTCAAATTCAACGCCTTCTTACAAGAATTCTCGCCGCCATTATTCAGTTTCAGCACCTGTTTCGGGCTATAACCCAACCCATGAATCACTCTCCCTCTGTTCTCTTTCCCTCCAAATCTCTTCGATTTCATCGGAGACCCAATCTGATTCAGCAACTTAAACGGAGTCCTAGCATCAAAATCAGCAAACCCACGAAGCAGAGCACGCGATTTCGGGCTCTTTTTCGCCGAATTCGAAATGGGTATTGCTTCTTCAAGGCCCTCCATGAGTTCCCAAGCGTTGATAACCTCTGGATCTTCACGGGAAGGCGAAGACTTCATGGCCCTCTTGCTCTCTGCAACGCAGTCTTTGATGGGTCGCTCATTTTCCAAATTCAGAACCCCATAAGTGCTTGAAGTGAGAGAGACCACGTGGTTGATCACGTAGTCGCCGCCATTGTTGATTATGACGTCTTCTTTGATGAGATCTTTCTTGAACAGTTTGGATGAAACGCAGCCCATTGACGAGTGGGGTTTTCGTCTCTGGTTTCTTCCCTGTCTCTGTCTCTCTGTTTTGGATTTGAAGCAAAAGATGTGTGTGGGGTATTGGGCATTGGGCAACTGAAGTGGGAGTTTCTTCTTGTTTTTTCTTTTTTGAATCTTAACGGTTACCTTGTCTGCAACGGGCCTTAACGGTCCGAAAATTCGAATGAGATCGAGGTATTTTTGTAGGAAGTCCTTGTCGTTTTTGGGTATTCGCTAATTGACGCCTCATACTTCTTTTAATTCTGTGTGTGGCCCAGCCCTTCTTTGAGTTTTGCTAGCTCCTCTTTTAACTTTATATATTAAATGTTTTGGCTAAGAACTTTCTATGTTATTATTACTTTTTTCCTTCAGAAAGGGATATTCTAATTACTTTAATGTATCAAACTGTGATGCAAGAGGCGGGCACACTGCCTTGGCCAACTAACTTAACCCACGTATACAAGAACTCTATATGTAAGTAACAAAGATTACTAACCTATCTTTCTTTCTTTTCTTTTTTTCTCCAAGGATATGATGAAGAGTTTTTCTTAATAGCCACTAATACAAGCAATTCACTAAAATTGTCCCCTAAATTATGCTCAGCTAGATTGCTAGAGATTGAAAGATGTTGGATAAGATGCTTATTTATTAAGGTAACTTCGTATTGTGAGGCACACATCAAAGATGCATCAAAGATTAATAATCATTATGTCAATAGAAGAGGTTAAGCTCACTCTCAAAGAGGTATTTTACAATTAAATAATATTATTAGTAGATATTTTTATGCTGCAATAGATTTTCAATTACAAGTATAAAATAGAGTCATTTTATAGTGAGCCTTATCTAAGATCTTTAGATGAGGCCCTATCTCTTAACTTTGGATCCAACTAACCAATTTGATCCAACGACTAACTAATTTTGTAACACCCCGTCTCGACTAATTATGTTATTTTGAGAAGTTACATTTTTGCCCATGGTGCTTGAATTGAAGGCCATAGGCCTGTCGAGTTGTTTGATACTGTGTGACCTTATCTTGTGCATGCTGGAAGTTGGTTATTATATGTTTAAGCTTACTTTACAGTGGATCTATTTGGAAAAAAATTTTCATTTACAGGGAGACTCTTGAAATTTCGTTAAAAGTCTTGGTCTTTAATTCTTATTGGAATTTTAAAAAATGGCATTTTAGTAAAGTGGGCCCGACATCAGAGGGATGTCGGACAGACACAGGGTTCGTCATGGGTTTTGAGAGAGAATCCAAAGCGAGTCCTATCAAATTTGAACCAATGGCTAAAAGATAGATAAGACCCTCACTACAATTCTACATATAAAATAAGCTTTTTAACGATAGCAGGCATTGTAAACTCAACTTTGGGTCCTTAGAACGAGCCTTTTAGAATTGGTAATATTTGTCAAATTTTTAACCATTCATGAGAATATGATACAAGGAGAAAGTTACAACATCCAACCCAACTCCATAGAGAGGCCTATAGCTTTATATATATCATAATGGAGGGTTTAAAACTCCCGATTTGGGATTATATGTAAGCGTTATAAAGTCACACACTCATTGAGCTTAGATGGGACTTGAGACAGATACCAAGATCAATTAGAATAAGTATTCTGAAGCTTATACATATGTGATTAAGATATCTTATTTAAGCATTGAAGCCCTAATATAATTAAGAGTTAGGACATAGTCATCTGGTTACTTTGCTTATTATTATATTATTATTTAAAAAAAATCAAAGAGAAGAATTTCATTGAACTTGCATCAACACTTACAATATAACCAATTGATGAACTAGAGGGTTAAGAGTGGCCTCATTAAAACCTTGTCATATAAAAACCCCAAAGGAAGAAAATTTGATCAAGAAAAACGAGTACCACAGCACCTCCAAATAAACAACAAAGGGAAAAAGAAAAAAAAAATATTGAGTCTGCATCCTATAGCTCTCTAGTACTTGCTCCAGCCAAGGGGGGCAATATCTTCCCAAAAAAACCGCAAACCTTTCTTTAATCCAAACTGGGCCAGTGCATGTGCTGCCCCATTGCCAGCACGAGGTTGAAACACCACATCAACCAACCCATGATCCACCATTAATCTTCTAATATCTTCCATAACATTGCCCAAATTACTCCACCACTCCAAAGCTCCCTTGAGCATCACCACTGCTTCTTTGGAATCTGTTGCAAGCACAAAATGGTTATAGCCTTTAAACCCCATCATCAATAACCTTTCCCTTATTGCCACCAATTCAGTATCTAACACATCCAGCCCAGGTGGACCAAAAGTAGCAAAACCACATATGAATCTCCCTTCATTATCTCTACAACAGCCCCTCAAACCTCTCATTTCTCCTTCTTCTAAAGCACCATCACAATTAAGAATAATGGTATGCAAATGCGGTTGATCCCATTTGATTTGCTGAGACACCTTAGACAGCTTGGGCCGCACCAAACATGATTTGTAACTTCCATATAGCTCCATAGTTCTCTCCACTAAATCTTCTACGTGATGAACAAAGTTCCTATGCAACATATCAATACGTGTCTACCATAGCTTCCATACAAAATAAACAAACCTCTCCAAATTGACTTGTGAGCAAGCTCTAATAACTGTATCTAGTAAATCTGCAAAAGAGCCTCCACTAATTTTAAAACACCCAACAAAACTCATACACCTCCAAACTCCTTGCTAAACTCAAACTCCACAAAGCATGACAAGCATCCTCATAATATTTGCCACATTTTAAGTAAACTTAGGACTGAACCACTTTCCGTTTATACAAATTTAGGGCACCTCAAGCTTACTTGGCACCTCAAGCTTCCAAAGTTGCTTCCAAAAAGATTGCCGAGCAGAAGAATCCGAACCACCAATATCAAAGTTCTCGTCACATTGGGATAAAGCCACCCAATAGCCAGTTTAAACTGAGTACTTACTAGTTTTTTCCAAGTACCAGTATTGGTTGTCACCTAATTGTGCTACTGACCCTAGGGCTATGTTAGCTATTGCCGCTTTATCCTCCCCACAAAAGTAGTTTGTTAGCAAAGCCAAATTCCAAGCTCCAGAATCAATGATTAAATTAGCCACCTTAGCATTCCAATCCAATCCTGCATTCCATAACGGTTTAAAAGTATGTGGTTTAGGAATCTACTTGTCATGAAAAATCTCGATTGTGTTTTCGTTCCCAACTCGCCAAACAAGCCCTTCCTCAATAACCTCATGTCCCCATAAAATAGATCGCCGTATCAAAGATGGAGAATGACCTAGTGAGGCCCCTATGAAGTCTTCATGTGGAAAATATCGAGCATTCAGAATCTTTGTCACTAGAGAGTTGGGTTTCTCCAAAATACGCCACGCCTATTTCGCTACCAAAGCTTTATTGAAAGCTTCAAAATTCTTAAAGCCAAGACCCCCAATACATTTTGGTTGACACAGCTTTCGCCACCCCATCCAATGTATGTCTCGCTAATTAGATTTCCCCTACCAAAATCTAGCTATCATAATCGATAATTCTTTGCACAAGGTCTGTGGCAATTGAAAAACTCCCATTGTATACGTAGGAAGAGCCTACCTAACTGCCTTGATTGATACTTCCTTTCATGTTCCTAGCTTGCGCCACGAGAGCTCCCGAACATGGTTGAACATTTGGGATCTATTTCGAGTAGCTAATGTGGGAAAACCGAGGTATCGTTCATAACAAGCTACAATCCGCACTCCAAGCATCTCTGAAATCAATTACTTCATTATAGGATCTGTCTTGGGATTGAAAAATGCCGCAGACTTGTCAAAATTAATTTTTTGGCTTGTGGCCTTTTCGTACAATCTGAGAATATGAAGCAAATTTGTACAATCAGATAAGTGGGAATCACAAAAAAAGCAGACTATCATCAACAACAAAAAAGATGAGAAATAGTGAGGGCTCCACTAGCCATTGAAGTTCCCTAGATTTGTTTCGTTCTAAGAGCACATGATAACAAGGTAGACAGCTGCATAGATTAAAAACAGATAATGCGAGAGGGGGTCGCCTTGCCTAAGCCCTCTTGTCGGCACAATAATTGCCATTCGCCGCCCCCGAACCTGGATAGAATAAGTGACAATGGACACACAATCCATGAGAAGCTCCACCCACCAATCATTAAAGTCCAACCTCCAAAGCATAGCTTCAAGGAAACCCCACTCTACTCTATCATAAGCTTTAGACATGTCCAATTTTAGAATCATCCTCTTCAAACCACTACCTCCCCGATGTTTAACAACGTGAACATCTTGGTGATTAAGTTGAATTCTAATAGGATTGTAATGGGAGTATCCTATTAAAATTACACCATTATAAATAGGATAGGTCCCTGCCTTTGTCAAGCACCGAATCACAAAAGCTCTTGAGCCCCGATAGAGTGATATACAGAGCTTGTTAAAGAGGTGGAAGACTTGTCTACTAAGATGTTATAAGACTAACATTATATACTCTTAACAATAAGAAAATAGTCATGTTAAAGAACACAAAATAGATAATCACTTGAATTATCACGAATTGTTTGATATATGTACCTTGAAAATGAAATTACTGACAAATTCAGTACAAAATCAATATATCATGGATGATTTTCGAGTTTTGAAACATGATTAAGTGGAAGCACTCCAGGATGCAAATAATTTTGTCCCTTTTCTTTGTTCGTTTCTATCATTATCTTTCATTTCTTTTAGTTATTTAGTATTTTTAAATAATAAAAAATTAATTATTAGTTTTTGGTTTTGTTTTGTTACAGTTTAATGTTTTAGCTTTTAAGTTAAAATCATGGATTGACATCATAAAGGAAAAGAGCGGGCCAACAGGTCCAGCTTCATTGTTAATTATTCCCAAGATTCGCCAGCCATGCCTCCTCCTTTAAGAAAGCTCATGTGAAACTCATCTTCAATCATCTAGAAACCTTTTTATGCTGTATAACTCAAAGCTTGATGCGATTGTATAATTAACCACTGCCCTTCAAAATGTATAGTAGTAGTGCATTACTTTTGACTCTCTAGCTAGTTTTTTTGTTTTGTTATGGTAAAGAGAAATTAGGCTCACAATTTGATTTCTAGGGTCAACATTTGATATGTACTTTCTGGGGGTCATAATTTTTGAGTTACATTCCCTAGGGGTTGACCAAATGAACATACAAAATTCACCAATTCTCCTTTCATTTTGTTTTATTTCTTTTTTGGCAATGAGATCACTCTCCATTTTATTATTCCTTGAATCGTATTCGAAGTGTCTATATTAATTATAAAGGACCTATTAGTGTAGTAGTTTTGAACATTTACTCTCTCAAGTCCTAGATTCGAGTTCTCCATATTTTCTGTTTCTAAAAGAGATTATAAAGTATAACTATTTCTTTACTGTTTTGTTTTTCGTTAAGTACAGAGAGTACAGTAGAAAAAAATGAAAAAGAAAGCAGATATATTTTAGTGGAGTGCTAGAAAGCTTCATCTTCTAGAAGCTAATCAAAGATGAAGGTTCATGATCATGGCTCACGTATCAACATGAAGTTCATGTTTGGCGGCGTCTTTGCTTGGATTATTTGATTGGGGCTACCAAAGGAAAGCAAGCCACATTCAGACGGTCCATATGCAATATGCAATGTCGTCTTCGTTATCATCTATAAACTATGACTTCTTCCCTCGGACTCACATCACAACAGTATCTCTAAAGCATACCACAGACCACACAGGGCCCCTCCAACTTTTGTTTCTCTTTGTTTATATGTTCTATGGCTCCATCAGCTTGATTTAGTTCGGCTCGCCATGCAATCAAACTTTCAATAAATTCCAGGCAATCATCCATTAGAATATATGTACCAAATAAATTAATCATTGTCCACATACTTTACTTGAAGTAGTTAAGGTTTTGCATATACAAACTTTAGCCAAATTGATTAGAGTGGATTTGTTCTTCACTTTGCACTGAACTCGCATAAAATTTCTATTTATGCGTTGTATATACCCACGAAAATATGTCGTGTGATTTCCAAGTGCACTTCCTCCATATGCCGAAGTGTCAAATCTATAAATATTATGAAATGATGAAATTCTAAATTCTAACCATATAACGCACCATCAAAAGTGAAAATATAACCGATGAATCCATCCAAGCTCGGACTAATCAAGTTGGAGGCATGCATCATTAATCTACTAGAAAGTAATTAGCAAGAATATATTGACTAAATGCCAAATATTTATGTTAGTTAACGCTGGTAGAGAGGACCAACTTGCTTTACACTCTTATTTTTCTAGAAGAAGAATACACAGAAGGTGATGTTACCAAAAGCCATTAGGGTTTTAATTAATCATGGAAGATTATGAAATATTGGTTGAAATGGTTGAGAGAAGGTAGCCCCGTGATATACGGTAGGTATATATATATATATATAGCATCGCAAACCTCTCTGTCGTAATCCTGGATATAATTATTACTTAAGAAAGTGGGTAGTTGGAAAAGGGTTCTCCATGGTTGTTAAGCATTGCTGGAAATCACTAACATTCTCTTGCATGTATATCCGTACAAACAATTGGCAATCAAAACTTTCAAAACCCTTTACTTCAAAACTTTATGCTTTATAATAACTACTTATTGTCTTAGATTCCGAATAAAACGAGTATACGGGAAGGAGGAGAAAATTGAAGATGAGAAAGGTTAGCATTTCTCGATCTGGGGATGGAGATGGGATTGAAATCCCCTTTCCACCCATCCCTATTTGCTCTTTACTGCTATATTGTATGTATATATAAGCGCTCTAGCGTTACTCGGTTAGTAAGTTATGGCGATTACCACCTTTTTGAATCCACATGAAACTTTTGCATTTGGTGGCAAATGGAAATTAGTGTGAGAGGAGTTGGTGGGGGGACATGCATGCATGGACTCGCATATGTGATGTGACTATATGATCATATGAGACATGGCAAGCTACATAATGTCAACCAATAGGAGACATGGAAACCCATCACATGCAATCATGCATGGCTGCTCATGCAAGTTAATTGCTAATAATAATTTTGTTTCCCCTGATTTTAGGGCATCGAAGCGTGCCATTATCTTCCTATAGCCACAACTCGAGGTCATAAATCGACCAACCACCAACTGCCTCAATATTTTAAAGTGATTTCATTAGCTCATGATGTTATGGCATGGGTTGTCTCGTATCATTGATATGAATCCTAAAATTGTGCTAGGTTCTTTGTTTCTTTTCTTTTTCTTTATCAATTACTTTAAATGATCCTCAACTATTTTGTGTGTTCGATGAATTGTTGTGTTGTTAAGAGTCATTCTTCCTTACCTATCAATCAAAAGCCGAAACATATACCAAATGAAAAAAAAAATTCTACATATACGCGTCAAAATGTAATTTATCTGTAAAGAGTAAAATATTCAAGAATCAATGGAAACTAATTGACTAGCTAAATCGTGATATTCGTTTCGTACATTTTTCATACATTACTCTCGACCAACGAAATTGATTTTCTTCTTTTTCATTTTGCTAAATTCCTTTTTCCTTGAGCTAAAGTGGTACAAAAGTTTCTATACTAATTATGAGAATACTTCATTCATAAACAACGGCTCGGCCACCTTTTTAAGTGTTCCTACATTCTACAGCTACATTTGAAATTTATTGTACCGGGGGGGGGGGGTAGATTATTTGTGCTCCTGCAGAAATACAAGGAACGATCAACAGTTTTTGTTAAAGCCATCATTAATTAATGTAATCTTCAAGTAATCAAACTGTCATTATTCATGTACATATGGCGGTGGCACATATTCTAAGCATCTCAATCTATGGGAGCTAGGCATGGGGACAAGATGGCACACCTGACTTGGATCATTAGAGAAGTTAAATAAAATATTAATGCAGCAAGTTGTCATGGAATATTATTATCTTTTTTATTCAATTTGTCACTATTTCTTGTTAGATTTGGCCATCGACTGATTGGGACATTCGGGCATTTGGGGCTGGGTGGGTAGAGAAATTTCTCTTCCTAACTTACCTATGATTTGCCAACGATGTATAGCTCCGTGATAAAAATATTTGTCTACAAATCAGTGATTTCGTGTTTGAACTTAAATGACACATCTCCTCCCCCTCCCAAATTTTGACGGAAAAAAATATACTTACCTATGATTTTTTTGGCACCATGTGTTAGATTTCCTAGTGAGTGTGCATCTTCTACAAACCACAATGTGGTTGGTCTTTTATATTTTCTCATTTTTGTGGCCTATTAAGTCTTCGAAAACAATGTGATTCGCCAATGGGTTCCCACCACAGTGGTAGTGAATTCCCCCTCCCCCTATGGCATTCAGGATCAAATTCAGTGAGATTTCTTTCCTCCAATGTAACAAGAAAAAGCAATATGATTACATTTACTTTTCTTCTCATTTGAATGACGAGAAGATCAAATTATTTAAAAGAAATTCATTTAATTCTCATAAAGTCCACCCAAGATAAAAGAGGATTCATTTTTCAAACATTTGGACTCTGATTTTTATTCATGGTAGCTAGGGTCATGGTCCAATGAAAGAAACTTGTTTGAACAAATTCATTTATATTTAAAGTTTACCAATTAAACTTTATATAATATATTTCAGATAGTGGCCAACCTAGCTACTGTGGATTTCGATTTCGATTTGAATTTCAGATCCAAAGATTTGAATATAAATTACAAATTATTAGAAAGATAAGACAGGATCGCAAACCAATGGAAAAGTTTTAGTAGAAATGATAGATATGTCGTCTGTGAAGTTCTTACTAACTCAAATCACACAAAGTAACATGTTCTCATTTAGAGAAAAACACACGTAAAGTAAAAAAAGAGACAAATTAAAAACGCACACGTAACAAATACATATCTCATGAACTTATAACAAATTGATAATTAATAGAAACAAACCACTGGCCAATGCTCGAGTAGAAATATAAGAAAGATAAAAGGAGTAATTCTTCGATGTGATGGTCACATCGTCACATCTTGTTACTAATTCATTGATGCTCCGTTTGGATGAAGGAATTACAAATTACATAGAATTCTAAAATGACGGAATTTAGATTTCCATCATTTCAATTTCTGGCAATTGAAGATTTCAGTGTTTGGATTTATATATGTCGAATTTTGTAAATGATAGAAATTGAGAATTTCAATGTTTGGATAGCTCATGTAAATTGTAAATGACAGAAATTAAACATTTCGAAAGAACAAAAAAATGATAACCGACATAGAAGGTATGCATCGAAATATAAAATAACATATCATTTGATGAACTAAATAACTCAACTTAAACAAACAGAGCATATTAGCAAACCAAATCACTCCCCACGTGCAATAAACATCAACAACGTACTCTTTTTTTTTTTTTCTCAATTGGGAGTGCCTTTGGCATCTAAAATTGTTTGTCATTTTCTATCAGCCAATCACATGCTTTGAGTTGTTCATTTTCACTAAGACCTGGTACTGCTTGTACTTCAGCATATGCCTCTACTGGATCAAGGTTCTTAGTATCAGAATGGATAAACTCTTCAAATGATAAAGCCATTCTAGCAATCTAATCAGCAATAACATCTTTGACAACACCTCTTTTCTTTGTAGGAAGAATATCAGAAGAATTTGATGCATGATTTCTTCTCTTTTGGTCATTTGTTGAGGTTGGTGAAATATCATCTATAACATGAATATCTTCTAAATCTTGTGTATCACCATCCAAGTCAACATGATCAACTTCATTAGTAGGAGTCATAACCTCAGTTGCATCTGCAACTGTTTCAGCGCCCTCTCCAGTGGCTCTATCTATGCCACACAAATCTACTATATCATCCCAAGTTTCTATAACTTTAAATTGAAAACCTCTAGCATCATCATGAGACTACCAAACAAATAATCAAAGTCAAATAAGAAAGAGAGAAGACCAAAATCGATTTTCAGCAGCATATAACAATCAATAAAGCTTTTCGTTTCCTTACAGAGTATATAAAAAGCTTTTAGCAGCATAGGCTTTTTCTTCGGAGTAAGGAAACGAAGGGTAAAACTTGAACAAGGCGATAACACGAAGCGATAAAGCTAGCAAACAACTACAGAGCTGTACCATAAACACAAATCACACACCAATTTCCATGGGCATAGAGTATTTTGTTAAAACTTCCCAAAATCTAGCCATAGTTGCCGCAAAGATCACAAAAACCACATATTCATAAATTTACTCAAAAATATCCAATTTTGATAGCCATGGTAACCCTAAAATAGAAAAACATAAAATGAAGGAGAGAGAGGCTTGAAGACTAACCTTCAAATTTGATCCTGAGAGATGTGTACTTTTTTTTTTTTTTAATAATGAAAAGTTTGGCTTTTTTTTTTTTTTTTAATGTAAGTTTTGGCACACTGGAAAAAATGAATTCCCGCACTATGGAAATTGTGAAATGACGCCTATTGTGGGGGAAATTAAACTCGGGAATTTGATGCCTCAATTTTCATGATTTTTTCCACGCGTCATTTAATAAATTCTGCGCTTAAGTTGCCAAACAAGGGAATTGTCAATTTCTCCTCTTAATTCCAGACTTTTAGTTAAATTCCGAATTATTTTCCCACATCCAAACGGAGGGTGAGTGATTATGAAATATTACGAAAGTACGGTTATGTGGTACATTTTGTAAACGTGTTATAATATAAATGGATATTTATTGATACTATTCTCTAAAATGGAGTAATAAACTATGTCGTCCACTCATATTATAACACATGTGTGGGAGCATATATTTAAGCGACCAATGAGCGGGTGACACATGGAAAATGAAAATTTCTTAGGTTAATTAATTATCATAATTAAATCCTATTTAATTAGGAGAATTATAATTGATTTAAGATATGAATATCTCCCCAAATCAAGGATGAGATTTCCACCAAAACTAATGCTACACTTACCACATTTTTTTTCCGCATTTCTATACCACATAATGTGGCATGCCCATATCATATGCCACATCAATTAAATCAATGAAGTGTATTTTAATAAAGAAATGTTAATTAACATTTTCTAAAAAGTGTTAATAAATAATAAAAGAAAAGAAAATGTTAAATAAATTTAATTGATATGGTTGTCTACCTCATCTGCCACATAAGATGGTATGTGAATGTGGTATACAAATGTGGTAAGAGTAGTATTATTCAATTATTAATTCCAATCTCCTATTTTTAGGTAATAATAATCCTAATTAAATAAATATTATTCTTCAAACCCTAGTTGACAAGGAGTACTATAAATACATGACTACATCACACATATGAGGTAATCCTAAATCTGATTTTTACCTGAGAAACTAGGGGTGGGCATCTTAAACCAAAATACCGAAACCGTACCCTAACCGTACCATACCATACCGATTTCATACCGTTTCATTTAGTATGGGGAGATATTCGGTACCGTATCATACCTTACCAATAGAGTATGGTATGGTAGCGGTATCAAGATTTTGATACCAATCAATACCGTACTGTACCGAATAGTACTTGAATTCAAATCATGGGCTGCAAATGAAACTTGGATTGCATAACTTTTTATTTTTGTCATTTATGTTTGGATTGTGTTTGTATTTTTGTAAGCCATAAGGCATAATTTTAACTATTTTGGGTTGTAAGCCACAATGCATGAGTTTTAACCATTTGAATTTGATGAATTTGTTGATGGATAAATATCGATTTGGTTGATTTGGATATTGAATATGTTGATGGATATTGAATATGTTGATTAGGATTTGGATATTGAATATGTTGAATCTTTGAATTTGTAACTTAGGCATCACTTATTTTGGTGAATGAATATGTTGAATATTGAATTGGTTCATTTTTTAGTTGTGTCATTTTGGTACTGATACCGTACCGATACTGATTTGGCACGGTACGGTACGGTACCAATTTTGGCAAACCATGTACGGTACGGTACCAATTTTGGCAAACCATAATCCCATACAATACCATACCGATTTGAATTTCCGGTTTTGGTAGCGGTACGGGCTCAATACCGTACCATGCCCACCCCTACGAGAAACCCCCTCTCTCTCTCTCTCTCTCTCTCTCTCTCTCTCTCTCTCTCTCTCTCATGCCATTTCCTCTTTTTCTCTCGCACGGCTCCTGCCACCACCATACACGACTCCAACCACCCAATTCTCTCATAAAATTTATCAAGATAAGATGGCTAATCAAAATTAAGGTCAAACAAACTTTCAATTTGGTCACTATAATTCCCAATTCAACCCCTAAATCCCTTAGAGCGAATAAACTACAATAAATATGAATTATTATTGTTTTGACTAAATAGTGATGAATGATTGACATTTAATTTTAATTTGAATGGACTAATTCGGTGTACTTTTCACATTAATCCAAAATCTGTATGTTTTTTTTTTCGGGTACAAGACCCTTATTATATTTTTTGTAATTAATAGGAGGAAAACAGATTTAGACATGTAACTTTTTCCAATAATGAGAAAGAGAAATACCACGAGTTAAAATTCAGTTTGTCAACAATTATAAGTTGGGCATGCTTAAAGTTAGACTAGTTTGTTTAGGGGTGATTTTAGATATGCCATAATCACTTCTGGGGAAAGCCACCTTCCATATGCTTTTCCATATAATTAATTTAACTACTTCTCCATAGTTGTGCTTTTTGGCTTATTAATAATCACTCCTAAACGAGCTCTAAAAGAAAACAATTTAGTTAAACTAGATACACAATTAACTTCAGACATATTATTAGATGTAAATCCAATAATTTACGCACTTTATAGTAGGAGTATTAACCTTTTCATGTGGGCAAACGAACTTCAGGGTTTGTTTCTTTTCCAATCAACAATTACACAAGAACTAAACAAAGAAAAAGAAAAGGTTAATTTGATTCTACATCTCTAAAATAAGCTTGGTTTTTCAAGAGCCAAGCCATCGTAAAAGCCGAGCCAAAACTAACAAAAAGAAAACAACAATGATTTAGAAAGAAAGAAAAGAAAAGAATCAAGAAAGCGACAATCAGCGAGTGCGTAAAGCAAATCAGCGTTTTGTACCATCTGCTTTCGTATTCTTTTGACGAAAGAAACACTTTTTTTTTTTCCTTCCCACTTTTGCCCTTTTCCCTCTCTCTCTCTCTCTCTCTCTCTCTCTCTCTAGAAAAAAACGATTGTTTCCAAAGCACACGAGTCAACAAGTTGAAACGAAAGCCACTATTCCAACCAAAAATAAAATAAAATCAAGTAAATAAAGAAATAAAATCTTATTTCTCCCTCTCTTATAAACCCACCCTCCTCTTTCCCCAACTTCCTCCTCAGCCTCCTCTCTCTCTCTCTCTCTCTCTCTCTCTCTCTCTCTCTCTCTCTCTCTTAATTTGCTTCATTTCAGCTTAATTTTTCCACGCTATGCCACAAGTCGATTTGGAAACCCTAGTATCGGCGTGTGCGGGCGGCTCAATGGATCGAAAAATTGCCTGTGAGACGCAGGCCGACGCCATCACCGGAGTCCAAGACCCGCCCGAGGAGGACGACGCCGACGAACAGGCGGTGCCGCCGGATTTCCCTCCGGAATCCTTCTGGCTCTCGAAAGACGCCGAGTACGATTGGTTCGATCGTAACGCCTTCTACGAGCGCAAAGACTCCACGAAAGGAAACTCCAACTCCAATAACTTGAATCCGAATGCGAATCACTCCAATTCCAACTCTCAGAGGTTTTCACTGAACTTGAAGTCCAAGGCTGCGATTATCGGCCTACCGAAGCCGCAGAAGCACAACTACGTCGACACTAAGAATCGGAGGAATTGCAAGGCAGGAAACACTAGACTGTTTCCCAAACGCTCCGGATCGGTCGGGAAATCGGACGCTCCGATGATCGAACCGTCGTCTCCGAAGGTCTCGTGTATGGGAAGGGTGAGATCAAAGAGGGATCGGAAGCGCCGGTTTCGGAAACGGCAGAGGTCGTCGGCCGAGTCGACCATGGAGAAGGCCATCAAGCCGGTGGAGAGACGAAAAACCGGCTTCTTCGCGAGTTTTCGGGCGATGTTTCGGCACGGCCACCGAGACAAGTCGGCCAAGTCGCCCTACGCGGCGGCGGACTCGCCTCCGAGACACAGCAGCGTGATGTCGGGGAGAGCGCGTGACCGGTCGGCGGCTTACGATTTCGACACGCTGTCCATCGACTCGCTTCCGAGACAAAGCATGGAGAGCGAACCGCCCGGTTTGGGCGGCATGAAGCGCTTCGTTTCGGGTCGGAGGTCCGGATCGTGGATGGGCGAAGCCGGTATCGACGTGGCGTAATCTGGTCACGTTCGAAATCTAGGTTTCTTGATCCGACGGCGAGCAGTGGGCCCACAGCCAGTAAGCAAAGGAAGCAATGGGGTTGTTAAGGTCGTGAACGGTAGTCTATGTGGGACCGCCTTCGCCCTGTTTAAATTGTCGTTGGATGACGTGGGGCGTTGAATAACGGTTTCCCTCCCCCGGGGTTAGGGGTAAAAGATATATTTTGCCTACCGTTTTCTACGTTTTTCGTTTTTTTTTTCTTTTCTTTTTTCCTTTTCATTTTTATTCTCCAGTTCATTAGAGGATGAGGTTGTGTAAATAGATATGTTTTTTTGGAGTGAGAAGTTGTAAATCTGCTTGTAATTTTGGATAATAATGTTTTGGAGAAAACCAGAAACAAGTTCAGCTTAGATTTGTGAATGATATGCGATAGGTCAGAGATGAGAGTTGAGATGGATTTGGATTTGTGAGTTACAAAATATTTACTTTTTTTTTAATTATCAGAAAACAAATACAAAATATTTACCCATATTTAAAATAATGATAAATATTTGGTGAGTTAGACGGTCTATATTCCACCGAAGCCAACCAATACTTCCGCTACCGCCAACGATTGTGATTAAATAATTTATTTTAGTTTATTATTTTTAGAGATTATGACACTAGAAAAATCAAAACATGTGTGTGTAGTCAAGCATTGACCACATGTGATTTGAGGGCTTTTAGTGGACGAAAGGAGTTTTCGCCTACCACATGAAGACTTAAGCGTTGTTGACTCTACAAGGTTGTATCTGTGATGTAAATGATTTCGAATATTGACTAGATCATCACTCTCATTGAAAATGTCCACCTTGCCTGCCTATAGCCATAAATTACTCTCCTTATATTACTCTTCTATTAGTGTTGAATATTAAAATATATGTTCTTGGAAAAAGTTGATCTCAAAACATTAAAAATTCACCTATTCACGCACATTTTTTCATCATCCTTGACATCTCCTCTCTCTCTTGGTTTCTTGGCTTTGATTTGGGCCTGGTTTTGGAGAACTTGTATAAGATGGGGATGACATTGTTTTGTTCCTTCCGACTAATAATATTATGACACACGTAATAATTTTTCTACGTTGCATAGTGTTATTGACCGAGAATAGCAAAATAAGATTATCTCTATTACAACCAAGTTTTCTCCTGGATTTGACCCAAATGATATCTTGAATCTTCTACTTACCAAAGAACAAAAAGAAAATTCTTGTACTTGTTTCCTTTTTCATTTGATTACTATTTTATCAAAACAAGAAAAAGTGCTTTATAACCCAATTGTTATCGCAACCTTCTAAATGGAATAAAACACTTGCTTGAGGACTAGATAACTAGCCAAATATGCCCGAAGTCAAAAAAAAAAACCCTAAAGCGCTCTCTCTCTCTCTCTACTAGTCCCCAACTTCAGCGCCGCTTTTGGGGGGGAGGCGGTCTGCCCCTCCTCCCCTCCCCTCCTCTTCCTCCTTTTTTCTCCTTCCCTCTTTTCTCTGCTCGTCCTTTCTCTCTTGTTTAGCTCTCCTTGTTTCCCTCTTCCTTTTACTGTATCCTTCTCACCCTCTGTGGTGATTTTGCCTCACCTCTGTGGTGATTTTGCCTCACCCTCTGTGGTGATTTTGCTTGGGCTTTATGCTCATTTCCGGAGGTTCTTCGTCTCTTGTTGTCGTTGTTCGCCTGGTCTCCACCACAGATCTCCGCTCCTCGTGTTCATGGATGCTTCCCGTCTTACTTGGCGGTGTGTTCGGGTCTGAGGATGCCTTAAAGTGCTATATGCACTTATTTACTTGGATTATGGGAGCGCATTTTGCGCGGGTGGCTTGTTCACCCCCATTTTCCGTTACGTTTGGTTCGCTTTGTTACCAGAAACTCCCTCTTGGTAGCTGCGGATTTGCAATGGTGGTTCGGCTGCTTTGCTGTGGTTGGTGCGGCGGCAATTTGTTTTCAGTTTTAGGGTTGTTTCGGGATGAAACTTTGTATGTGGGCCTTGTATGTGTTACAGTTCTATTTTGTAATCTTTTGGGCTTGCGTCTTGGGCTTCTACCTAGGTTATTCAGCCTACAAACTCTTGTAATGTTTTTACTTATTTAATGAAAGGAGTTTGTTGACCAAAAAAAAAAAAAAAGAATAAAACACTTGCTTTTACAGGACAAGAATTTGGTTTTGTAACATCATCATTAACAACAACGATGTTTATAAATATAGTGCCAGTTTATTCACAACTCTTTTCCTTTGCTTATTTTATTTTTTCTTGAAGCACGTTTAGTGATAAATATATGGATGATCTACTAATCGAGTTGATTAATTATGTGATTAATCAAGGCGCGTATTTCGGAGAAGAATGAAGCAAGTCGTTGTGATTAGCTAGATGAGCCACCCAATTATAGTGGTTTAAATCACTAATCTTGTCATGTAATCAAATTGAAAGAGATAGTAGTCATTGACCCAATAATGCATACCTATGACATACGTTTCATGAACAACTTAATGTATCCATATGAGCTGCTCAGCTGGATTCCTTCATATTCACATATATATTAATCATATATAATCAACGTTGAAAGAAAATACACAAAATACAATCTTTTCTAGATTACGCACTTCTCCTAACTACAACTCATCCTTTGACGATTCAACATCAGTCGATTCGGATCTCTACTTAGTTCCATCTTGATTGTAAATAAATCACTTAAATTCGAACCCAAAAACAGTGACACCTATGAAGACTCTCTTTTACTACAACTCACGCTGATAACAATTGACCACACTGATGTAAATGTCAACTGGGTTGACTATTTTACTGGTCTCTAAGCTCATCGTAGAGCTCGACTTTGCGTCCATTAGGAGGCTGCAGTGGTCTTGAGTTGTTCTTGCAAGCTGAATCCAATGGTGCTTTTAGAGCATTTAATTGATCCTTGGAAATGGTCCTTACCTATATGAATGAATAAGTCAAATTAGGGATGCGTATCAATAAATAAGTATATATGTATGTATGTGCGCGCACTCGAGTAAGTACCTTTCCAAGAATGTTCCATACGACATTCTCGGTGCATGGAGGAACGGTGAGAGAACCAACATATCTGAAATATTTGCGGCTCTTCTTCTGGAACTCGTTGATATCTACGGTTCCAAGGGGAATTTGAGCATCTTCTTCCTTTTCACACTTCTCCTTGGCCAGCTCAGTTAGCTTGTCCTGAATCTGCATTAGCCAATTGTAGTGATAAATATTATCAAATCGCTCTCTACAATCCTTAAACCCAAGAATCCTTCTCGAACCTGTTGATGTAATATTTTGATTTTTTTGGAAATGAATTTGTAATGGAATCAACATAAGCTCACATGGCTTGACAATTTCTTTGTTTGGTGATTTTGATTGGCATACATAGTTTGGGAACAAGCAATCTCATTCTCCCCAAGTAGAAGGAAGAAAAATTCATTTTACATTTGTATATGACCTCTTCCAAGCCCTTGCTAGAGCCCAAACTTTGAGTTGTGCATTCAAAGTTCGAACCAAGTCATGAACTTAAATTCAGAGTCCGAACCTTGAATTCTAAACTCTAAACCCTAAATCCTGAAGGTCCTAGTGCTCAGCAACACGCTGCAAGTCTTGGATTCCAAAACTCGGATCAGGACCTGAATACTAATTTTCACCTAAAACTTTGATTTCAATTTTCATTTCATTCCATTTTATTTCGCCAACAAATATCACTTAATTTCTTTAAGAACAATAGATAACTACATGTTGAGAAGAACTCTACCTTAGAGATGATAATATCATCCTTGCCGAATTGGAAGAGAACTGACACAACGGACATGCTCTGGTCAGATGCCTGGTGAAGTAGATGAAGCTCAGCTGGAAATCTGTAGCAGTCAAGGAAATGCCTATAAGCTTTTTGCGGTTTTTCTTATAAGTTTTAAAGACTACTTTGTTTTTCCAAGGCCTGGGTAAAATCTCCCCTCAAATTATAAGGATTGTGTCACATATGACCTTTAATTACTGGGCTGCCTTCATATATACCCTCCAGACTTTGCAACACAACCTTAATTTAGGCTCAAAATTTCTCAGCCAATTACCAAACACTTATTTTGGTACGTTTCTGAGTGCTACTAAATTAAATGATCATTGAAATTTATTTAGTATACTTTTTTGGATTTTCTCGTATAATTCAAGAAAATATATTGTACCATCTTTCTAATACGGAGAGACTCTATTAAAGCGTGACTCATACATGTGCGTTCCAACATTATTAGAGAGATGGTACAACACATTTTCAATATTGATGGGTAGAAATAATTGTATCCCACTCAGTTTGGATAAAATATATAGAGAAGATGATATTTGACAGAGAGAATGGGACAGAGCACATACTGGACTCCATTAAGGCGGTGCTCAGAGGGAGAGTGCCAGTGCATCTGCTTCAAGTCATAGTTCTTACCATCCACATCCAATGTCCCCACATGTCCTTCGAAATGCACCTGCATAGAGAAAACCCATGCACACCTAAGTTGGTCTTGTGCCATGGCACTTTATTTACATGACCAACCAACCAAACATTTCATTCTGCCACCCAGATTACAACCCCTTATGAGCAAAGAATTGAGGAAAAAAAAACACTATTCTTTTCTGGAAATCACAATTTAACATATATATATATATATAAATAATTCATCAAACGTACAAATAAAATAATTTATATACACAAACTATGATTCAAAGAAAAGTAGGAATTCATACTTTCACATAAAGGACACAAATAGTTTCCAAAAAAGGATGCAATCCCCTTATAAAATTTGAAGGCACTTTCCGTCTAACTTTTACCAATTGGACTTATTTGATGAACTCTTTATGTGCCAAGCCATCTCACCAAAAAGTAAAATTAAAATAAGTTCTCACCAAACAAACTATCTGTGTCACCAAAAGAAGAACATGAAAAGGTGCGTAGTGTCAGTGTGTGGAAGAAGTTGAAGAACAAACCCCAATGTTAAAGCCGTTGTTAAACAAAGTGGCATTTGAAGCACCGTAGACTCTGGTTAATGGCTTTAATCTCTTGCTAGGGGTAAGTATGCCCTTCACGATGTCCACAGGAGATTGTATCTTCCCATTTGAGCATGCTGAGAAATTTGGGCTCAAGCTTCCCCATTTTTCTGGGCCAGTTGCGCCAGAGTAGCTAAATGAAATTGAACTCAGGCCTACGGATAGATAAATTTCAAACACACAAACAACACAAAAACAAAAATTATTAAATAATATGACAAGAACTATGCTTAATTCAGCAATTAAGAAAAAGAAGACAAAAAGAGTTCAATTGGTGCTTCTGGTTTTCACGGCAATGCAGGTAAGATAGCATACATGATTACCATGTAGTATATAGAGAAAACCTATGGCAAGAATATGCATACATCTTTAAAAAAAAGAGCTTAGCTCCTTTGTTTGTTCTGTCACTTCGTAAACCATTACAGTTGAAAGAGGTCGTAAGTTCAAATCTCATGTGCCACAGTTGTTGAATAAAGAAGGAAAAATCTACCATTATCGATAGCAGAAACCGAACTAGAAGAGAGAGAGAGAGAGAGAGAGAGAGAGAGAGACTCAGAGAGAACATTCAAGTTCACAAATAGGGGAGTTAGAAAACATAATCTAAATGCCCAAGAAGTTAGAGGGAAAGAGAGAGATATCATACCGTTTTGGACAGAAGTTGAAGTGCTAATTGCAAGCAGCAAAGTTATCACAAGGAACAAGAAGCAAATTCTAAGGGCCATTATTGCTATTGCTTTGTCTACCCTGACATGCAAATCAAACAGAAATATTTTAGTAGTTTTTATATCCAACTGTAATTTTCTTCTATGGATTTGATCAGTGATTGAATTTCAACTTGTGGTTTTGCTATACGTACCTTGAATATACGCACACCTTGGCTGCTAACTTTAGGCTAACTCTCTGCTAATTAGACGTTATTTCTCGAGACTCTTGGAGCACCTTAGCTTTGATGTCTTTACCTATTTATACACTTGTTGCTGCTGCCTCCTATTCCTTTCTGCTGTTGTTTGGATTTTTTGTGATTAATAACTAATTATGTCCTTAATTAGAGAACTTTGGATTTTTCTTTTTTTGTGTTTTGCTATAAAGCCCTTGGATATATGAGAAGTTGTAAAAGTAACCCTTTTAGGGTTGAACAACAACCAAAAAAACCTGCATTCGAGGTCCTATATTTCTCTCCTCTCTTTATTTCACTTGTGTATTTTAAAAAATAAATTTTTTTGCTTCTTGTAAAGCAAAGTTTAAGATGCAAAACATTCCGTTTTTCAATACAAGTTTTATAGGGTAAAAACATTCTAATTTAACATCACGTAGTGGAGATGATTGAACAAAACATGTTTTTGGTTGGGGCCTAACAGTTGTACTACTTAGATCTTGGCCTATTTCATGATTCACCTTCATTCATGGGTTACAATTTAGAAACTGTGCAAAAGTCATGGCCACGTCAAGGTTGATGTCTTGTATGTTTTTTTTTTGGGTTTATAAAGTTGATGCCTGGTGCGGGTGCGCACTAAAAAATTTATAAGTAAAAAAAAAAAAAAAAAGTTTCGACCACTCATTTTGTTTGTGTACCAATTCATTCCGGCAGGCAGAAAAGTTAATTTGATTATTCTTATAATAAGTTTTGATGCCAACCCGGAATTACTAAAATGATGGAGAGATGGTCAAGTTTAACACCATTGGTTTGTGTTTATGTTAATGTACTTACGCATATGTTCATAATCTATGAATATAAAAAGTTGAATGTCCAAAATTAAAATTCAATTTTGCACCTCAGATTCTATTAAAAGATTAAATAAGTTGTGTGGACGGCTACTGAATATTGTTGCATATGAAGTTTATAATGCATCAATAATCAGAATTCGACTACACGCATATGAGTGATCGATCTTAATATCATCCGTATCTAAACAGTCCAAATTCAAATGTTTGACTATAATTCATTCCTTTTTTCGAATTTTGGAGACGGGATGACAAGATTCAAAATCTTACCATGGTTTTGAAGCCTCAAGACTACGCTTGGTTTATTGTTAGAAAGAAAACCCGAGGCAAGCCTTCATGAGCAACACATTTGCAGGCCTAAATAAAGCCTTTTAAATAAGGTTCTTCACAAATAAAATATAATCTTCTAGAAAGAAAACGCTGTAAAATATATGCTGAAAGGTTCCTTTGCGAAAAAATAAGTAGAAAGAAAAAACAAGGTAAACCTGAAATACACAATGTGAAGGCTTTTCTATGGAAAGCTTCAAGATAGAGAGCAGAAGAGGACACAGAATGTGGCCATGACTCACAACTAATAAATGAAACAGTGGTTCCATGTCACATTTGTGGGCCACCAACACATATAACCAAACACACAAACTTCATGGCCGGAGCCCACCACAACCATCTCTTGGTCAACAAGTGGTTTTTTTTCTCTTCTTTTTTATCATTTTATAATCATATATCCACACTTCACAAGTGGCACGCAACTCAAGTTTTACTTAAGCAGGCATTATGTGAAGCAAACAAGGAAAATTAAAAGATCAATGCCATAGCTCCGCAATAAAAAATGTTAGAATCCGGTTTATGTAGGGTACTGAACTTAATAATTAATGTATTGTGCGCTCTATATGTAAGGTATTGAATTTAACAGTTGATGTATTGTGTGCTCTATATATATTAAGAATCGAGATTAGATCTCGCACATGCATGATTTACCCTAATAGTGTTCTCTCCTTATTTTAGTTTCTAGATATTCCCACTAAATGTACATGATTGATATTCTATTTAACTTGTATGAGGAATACATGCATCAAGAAGACCAATTCAGCTTGGGTTTTTTCAGTCTTATTCAAATGACAACCTTAACTTCCGACCTACTCCACCAAAGAAAGGCACCAAGGATGACCAATTCATTGTTTCCATGACAGATTAACCCACATAAGCCTAGAAAGCTTAGAATTTAAAACAGAAAAAATGGGGTGGGGGCAACACCAAGGATATATATTCTTCCCCCAAAACAGTTATTTTCATAATCCCTTCCTCAGCTTTATTCTTCAGGACAAATATTACCTTCCCCTGCTACACACGGTTTGGTTTCTAATTGTTGATGGGGTCCCCCAACAATCACCAATCCCAAACTACACCCACTCGTTGCACAGTTAATGGGTTTCTGGTCCCATGTGTCCGAAAGTTAAATAATAGGCCCTCCCTCTCTACCTTTGTTCTGGAGTATTCTACTGTGTTGTCCAAACAGGCCACTAAGCTTTATCTAAATGTCACATGAACATAAACATTCCAATCCTATTACATATGCACTTTTAATATTCCCTCATCTGTTTCTCTTTTAAAAAAATCTTCGGAGAACAGTGTAGGATTCAAAACCAATCTATGTGTGATTGTGCCAACCTAGAAAGTTGGAACCATTTGCTGATAATGCTACGCTAGTGGAATCTTTATATCGCTGCAACACATAAACATGATTTAAACGAACCTACAACTAGAGAGTCTACACCTAAGGCCCATTCAGTTCGTAGAAAGAATTTAATCGGAAATCATTTCCCATGTCTTTTCTTAAAAGATAATAAATGAAAGATTTTTTTCCCACATTTAGTAATGAGGCTAATACCTTAATTAACCAATATAAAAGGATACTTAGACATGTGACACTAAAATAGTTAAACGACCATTGAATTTAGACCAGTGTTGGTTTTTAGTGTCCAATTGACATATGATCACTTTTTTTTATGGAAACAAAATTAATATCATGAAGATGAGAACCAATAAGACCGCATGATAACAAAGCAACCCATAATTGGCCTTTGAACGTTCCCATATGCATGATTAGACTGGACTGGACCTACAAATTGGAAGTCAGAGTAAGCAGGAAGTGAAGGGCATAAATGGCATGTCCATGAAGCTTGAACACATCCTCTTTATGAAAGCTGGGGGACATCTGGTAGTAGATGCCCTGCTAACAAACATACCCCAAGTTGCCACAAAAGTATGGCCAGATTAGAAGTTACCTGTTGACAACTCTTTTTTTCTCAGCTTCAAACCTGAGATAGAGATTCTCCACCCAAAGTAAAAGGCTCCACTTGGATATGCACCATATACCTTCAGTCCCCACAATGTGTGATCACATACCACACTTCCTTTTCAGCACTACCTTTTTTCATAGATAACCTTCAAAACTAATTACATTGTATACTGACAGTAGAGAGTTTTGATTAATTAGATGGAAGAGATGCAGAAGTTATAGCAGAAACAGTTTCTCTAGGAGGGCATCAGTACTCAAGAGATATAGATTTAACAATTTCTTTAGGAAATCAACAGCAACACAAATTTTCTTTCTTGGTTGTGTAACATTTTTCTTCATTCGATCTTGTTGGGTAATGTTTCTAGTCCACCTAAGATGAGTCTGTAAACTGTAAGAAATGCAACTCCCAGCTAACACCGACAGAAGGTTACAATATCATTCAAAAACATTAAGGTAAAACTTCAAGCATACATACATCTCTACTCAAGTATATAACAATATTACTGGATCATGTCATGCAACACACTATTTTAACACAGCACCAAATTAAAACAATTCCTTCCACTAGAAAGAAAAAAAAATTGTATACATCTAAAAAGCTGTTCAAGTATTTTTGTATGGGAATAAGACGATGACTTATACACTTTCATTTAACAGAAAATGTGAGAAATATACAAAACAAAATCATAAGAATAAAAAAAAGTCCACATGCCTGTGGAAAGCTTTGCTTATTATAGCGCATATGTTGCTTTCAGATATTCTGCAATTTCTGCACTTTCAAACATCTCCACCCCGGTATTTGGATCTTCTAAATAAGGAGCCTGCCAACCATTATTGTAAGATTGCTAATGTCATCTTACTAATTCACGCATGTCAAAAGGAATTTCATTCTCATATGATCAAAAATAAAGTTTTGGCAATTCACAGTAGAAAATTGACAGTACCTGAAAGCGTCCAGTTTTATCAAACAGAATCTGTCGTTTTGGACTGCCACGGGCACAGCTGAAAAGAGTATTGAGAATAGAATAAGCCTCAGTAATAAATTGTACACATAAAAACAGAAAGAGAGAATATTGATAGGAAGGCTAAACAAAAAGCTCTCGGAAATGATCATGGGTTACTTTACATCAGAATAAACACCAAAAGGAAAAAAAATTCCTTTATACCAAAGTTCAGAAACAACATGGACACATTATGAGAGCCCTAATAGAAATGTGAAAGTGGAAGTAAAAGAAACTAGTAATGAAATTTCAGAAAAAAAAAAGAAAAAATTGGACAATGATACTCAAATATATAGATAGATACATGTTAGCATACATATGAATTATATACACGAGCACACACACATTGCAACAATAACACCACGTAATGCATGAGGGCTTAAAGCATACACCAAAAATAAAATGCAACAATAAATCACTTTATCCCAATACACAACCCTGACAAAGATACTGTACAATTACATGTATCAGGGGCCAGATCATCATTCTTATGTCCACCTAATTTGCTTCTTGGGAATGCTCACTTACATTACCATAGAAAAAGCATTGTGTATGTACAAATAAAACGTTGTTAATATGGTGACAAAATGAAAGTTGATTATAAATTATAATGCAAGACCTAACCGAAATTATTGTTACTCATACTTTACCTGCGATATATGTGAGGCAGTTCTAACTCTACAAGTACTTCACGTACAATTTTGCAAAAAGGAGATCCCTGAAAGAGACAACAATTCCAAACTAAAACTCAGGATCATACATGTGCTTGTGTGCATGCAATACACTGAGATGTATATGCGCATGCATCAAAAAAAGAAACCAAAATTCACATGTAAACTTGGTAGCAGAACTATCATCCATATATATGGAACATATCAAGGCTTATCTATCTTGTATCTTAAGGAGGGACCTCACCCGAAAATTCTGATTTCAAGTAAGAGTATGATATTCTAACCTCATATGCCCATACTACAAGTGGTTTGGGTGGTAGTCTTGATGGAGAATAGCTAGAACCCTGAATAGAATTAAAGAAAATGAGACTGATCAATGAAGTTATAAAACAATTTGCATATAAAAGCAAATTCTTGATAACATAACATGGACATTCAATGAGAACAAATTTTAGTGTTGAATGCATCATGCAATTAATAAAGTAGGAATATTCTAGGAAAACACCACCCCCCACCCCAAAACAATATACTGACTTTAACAAAACCATCTAACCTTTCCTGAACGACCAATCATAGCAAGGCCTGCAGTCAAAGTCTGCAATCAAGAATTTATAGATTTAAATAAATTCTTAACAATATACTTCCTATAGATTGAGAGAAACTGCTCATAGAAGAGTCAAATGCTAACCGTCAATAAACCAAGTGACAATGCAATAGGAACATTTCCATCACCTGCACAAACATTTAGGGGGGGTGTGAGAAATTTTAAACAGAATTTGGTGTAAAATAGTTGGCATGAAATGCATAAGAGACCAAAAAATGATATAATTACTAGAACTCCTTAATTCAAGAAAAAGTAGCTCCTGTCAGCAAAGAAACAAAGGAAAAAGTGCATCACCATATAGAAGCATAATTTGTAAAGCCTAGTAATACTGCTTTCTTGCCAAATGGTTACTATAAACTTAACATATAAATATGTAAATCTAAAAATTATAGTGTAGTTGCATTATGTATATATTCACTATCATATCTACACATACTGTAAAAATGAAAGTATACAATAAACATCATGAAATGAAGTGATTGTAGCAAGATTAATGTGACTGCACACACCATACTTTCCAACCAAGTACTTGATTATGTCATCCGATTCATACATTGAAACTCCAGTGTTTGGATCCACCTGCAACCAAACACAAAAGTTGGAGTAGCTGCACTCAGAGCCGTTCTGATATAATAAATAACAAGCTGAAATGAAGGCATATGTTACAACTAACATAGAACAGAACTAAAAAATGATGTTGAAAAATAAAAACCATGACAGATACTAACATTTATTAAGTAAAATGTGAAAATTTCTTATCAGCTTTTTAAGAAAAAAGTTAAGCGTTAGCTTAGTGTTTTTCAAATGTGCTTTTGTTCATGGAATCATTTAACTATATTTTGAAAAGTTTCTGTATGTTTATATTTAGCAATTATAATCTATTGGGTTTCTTATTTTAATTATATGCAAAGTCCCTTCTATTGGAAATTTGCCTATGGGCTTCTGACACAAAAAGTCCTCAACCCAGTACTAAACCATCCAACATATCTGAAATTTTACTCAAGGGATGACTATAAATTCATAATGACATTATGGAAACAATCAATAATTTTAAAGGTGAAATGGAGAGATAACATGTATAGGCATTTTGAAAGACAGCTTGACCCATCTTATTGCTAATACCCTGGAGCTTCTAAGAAATATATAAATACACTCTGTTGCTTCTAATTATAAATTCTTCAATTGAGGATTATTTAAAGTTTTCTCTCTCAAGGATAAACACCCCTTGGCTGTGAGGATAAACAGAAGAATAATAAATAAATAAAATTTTCAAAAGTATTAGTGTCTAACCATGTAAGGGAACTGCTGTTTTCCGCCCATCTCAGCAACCTTGCGACGAAAGTTTGGACCATTTTTTGGGCAAGGATAAAATAGAACATCGAGGTCCAACACTGCAACAATTTCCCTAACCTATACATACCCAAATGTCAATCCACAAAATAAAGAAATGACAACACGTATATTCAGCAATATACTACTACCATAATAATCAAGTCACAAACACATGTGATGGACTTAGGAGACAGTATTCCTATGGACCTTAAGCATAAACATTTAACCAGAATCTTGACAATCTAACCCTTAATAGATTGGAGAGCTGTGAAGCTAAAAAATTGTTTATCTATTAAATGAAATAGAAGATCACCAGCCTGATCTTAAATAACACTAATCAATATCAATACGCTCAAACTAAATGCCTAAAATCAATTTAAACACCAACCATATTTGTTACCACAGATTTCAGCACGATACCCATCAAAGAATGATGGTTCGCCAGAACTATGAGACAGTCTAGTAATGTAGTCATGTGCATGGTTTGTGAAAAAGTCTCCAATGGGACATTGGATCCATTGCATATCTCCATGGAAGAATAATATGGCAAAAATAAATAGCAACCTTGCATTTGTACACACACAATATATATTATATGGAAATTCCTCAGAATTAAATAAGACTTCTTCAGGGATGAAGTTACCTTCCGGCAGAATGGACAGCTGTGCATTATCCGTTGTAATCAAATGTGTGGACAGAAAAAAATTACATGCAGTCAGTTTTAGAGTTGTATGGTAAAACTCAGGGGCGAATTAGAGACTGCTACTACAAAATTTTAAAATACAGAAACAATACTATGGAATGAAAAATAAAGTACCCTTCAAACTCATATATCTCAATAGGCTTCTGCGGCCGGGGGCCTACTTTTGAAGTCTCTTTCACCTTAGAATCTGTTATATGAAAATGGGAAAGACAAAATAAAATAAAATCTTGAAACCTCTTATACTCAGATGCTATGCTGAAAACTACCAGATATTTTAGTTATGGTTCAGAAAGAATGAATTAAAATAAACCAAAATTCCATATTCATAATGATAACAAAATGTTTGATGCCAAAGAAATAAACAAACTTTCATTATTGGGAAAAATAATGATGAACCAACACGGGAAAAATTATCCATATAACTTCAAAATAGTTAACTTTTCTTCTTCTGTTTAGCCATTTCACAACAACTTCATCAACAATGTCATAGAAGCAATTATATCAAATTAACATGTACCATTAAAATCAAGAGCATACTGGTCTGCGGGAATTTCATCTTTGGAAACGAAAGAGAAAGAATACCTGCCATTGTACAACCAAAGAAAAAAAAAAGTCAGAATATTTACTATAGCTTATTGAATTCATGTCTAAAGCCTTTTTCTTTTTTATTAAAACCCCGAAAAAAGAAAACATATCTAATAGAAGCTTTCACCTTTGTGGTCTGGTCTCACTGTTCAATTATGCATTATAGAGTTCTAGTAGACAAACCCAGATGCAAATAAAGCAATAATCTTTGGCTCACTGAAGAAATCTAATGTATGAGAATGAGCTGAAAAAGAAAAAGAAAAATCAGAGAACGCTTGAATACCCAGAAACGAAAACGCCAGTCCCCAACCGAAAAAGCAAGGCAAGAGAAGCCCCCAAGATGTCGAAAACTTTATCCGGCCGGACGCCGAACCGCTTCGGCTCCGGCGGCTTGAAATTGGGCGGAGGAACGAATGTCAATGGTGGAGATGAAGGTTCTGGTTTGGTTTGAACAGAAGATGAACTTACTGGGGTCTCAGAGGACTCTGTTGTGGCTCTAATTGAGAATTTCCTTTTGGGTCTTGTGGGGCATGAAAATGGCGGGAAAGTTGAAGTGGGCATTAGGTTTAGAGCTTTGGCCATGGTTTTGGGGATTTTGGATTTGGAGATACGAATATGTATATTATGTATCATGTGTATTGACTGTGAATCAATTTATTTGGTGGACACTAGAGAGACAAACAGATACTTTTTTTTTGAGATTTTCTATTTAAACCCCGCACTTCTCTTTGTTCACCCCACTACTTAAATCATTAAGCTGTAAGTTTTATGATTGTGTAAAAAGACAAAAAAGGTCATCCAACTTAATAATTAACTCTAGTACATTTATACACACACCCCACACACCCCACCACTCTTCATATTAAGTTTAAAAACTTCATTCCAACTTCATGTTTACAATCTCTCTCTCTCTCTCTCTCTCTCTCTCTCTCAACTCAACAATACCCAAGTGTTAGAATTCCAGTTACAGTTCTTGGAGAGAGGTAAAGTTGTTCTCTTTCTCTAGAAAGTATTAAATTTCGGATATGGGGTTTCATTTGTTTGTGTTTTTTTTTGCTGGGAACAAAGAAAATTGTGGGGTTTAAATATAAAATCTCTTTTAATTCTTATGTTTTCAGTTTGGGGTGTATTTAAGGATAGTTTGGGAAGATAGTGGGGTTTTCTTAGAAATTGTGAAAATTTAAATTAAAAGTTAGGGTGAACTTAGAACATGGGGTGAACTAAGAGAAGTGTGGGGTTTAAATAGAAAATCTCTTTTTTTTTTTTTGGACAAACAAACAGATACTTTAAATTATTGGTTTGGGAGATAGCCCTCTATTGCGATTGACTGGGAACTGGGATTGGGGCATAGATTTTTGTTTTTATGTTTAAATATCTGATTGGTGGGTTTTGGGGATGGATAGTTTTCCTAAACATGTGATTGGTTAGGAGGATCCTCTGCTTTTGGTTTTCTAGCAACAATGCAACCCAAAAACCATATTGTACATGTGAATCATGCCAATTCACAATGAAATATCTTGAACTCAATGAGACTTGTGAAACTAAAACTTTTCAACACAGCTACAAACAATGTAGGCAGGCATATTTCAATCCAATTGTCAGAAGAAAAAGAAAGAAGAGAGTATATTGTGTTGTTTAGCAACCCCATTTGAGGTTCGAATTCTCCTCTTCTAGTGGACCAGCCTTTGGTCCTTTTGTTACTGGACCAGCCTTGGAAGAAAGCAATGTACCCTACCACTCATTTATTTTATGATTATTGTCTTCATTTTGAGAGAAATTGAAATTATAGGTGCTTTATTAGCCCCCAAAAAGAAAAAAAGAAAAAAAGTTTGTCTGGTAGCTTTTGGCTTTAAGAAAGAGTTCTGTCTTTTTGGCATGTCTAGAATGGGCTTCCAACAAATTATGTGGAAACTTAAAAGGATCTCTCTAATGTCAACTCTTCCCATTGGGAGATAGGGAGAGATAGCCCCTATTTGGAGGCACTCAAATTTCAAACTCTTGTGCAATGATCATGCACTTCTCTCTGCTTCATAGCAAGTACTTCTGTGATGACAAGGCCAGCAGCCATTAATATATCGGGCGGCTGACTTCTTGGTTGCCACTTTATCTTTATTAATTCTATGAAGGGTGGCCTGCTTGCTGTTTTTGCTTTCTGGATAGATACAGAAAACAGGAAACAAGACTGATAAAAAATTTCACTGCTTTCTGTATGTCCCATATGTACCATGTGATGCTTTAGCTCAAAAACCACTCTTATGAGACTTGAAAAGCTTGTAGGTTTTCTCATCATATTGTCATACAAGCAGAAAGCGTCGTGTACGTATGTATTACACACATACACACATACATACATGATACATATGTATATACGTACATACATACATATATGTATGCGAGTTCGGAAAAGAAAATTTCTAGTTTACTATGAGGTTCATACTCAAATACTATGAGGGGATACAGTTAGTGCTGGGAAGATAATAGTTTCATATTGACATGCAAAATGTGGTTCATAAATGATGTATACAGCTGTGTTCATATATGGAAAATCTACAAATTATTTAGGTTAAGGGGCTAATATCGGCCACAATAATAAGATGAATGTGTTAGGCGTAGAGAGATAGAGAAGACACATTTCTGAATGAATGAACTATTAACTAACAACAAACCAACACGGATTGAGATCATTTATCCTTTACTGATGTACTGCCTCACTGCTGAAGTTTGGTATCTGTATATTGCTGACAGAATGGTTGGTATGAAAGTTGATATTGCATGAAGATGAAAATATTTACATGGAAGAAATATATATGCAAGAGAAGTTTTTCTGGTTCTATTTTCCTGACCATCTTTGTATCATTTTCGATTTCGGCATTGGTTGAATCGAAATAGAATACTACTGAACATTTGGAAAAAGTTGTATCAGCTTGCAAAATTCAGCATCAATCAAGCTGCAGTGGTTGCACTTGTCATATCAAGAGGAAAAAGAAAAACTGATGCCCATTTCATGAACTTAACAGAAATGTTATGACTCATGAGAGGTGATTTAGACCCTGCCTCCACATCACAATAACCATCATGTACAACAAGTATTAACCCACATTGACAGGATATGTACAGGTGACACATGGCATTGCCCAAGACCACAGATTAAGTCTCATTAGTAGTCTAATTCGTGAGTAATGAGACACTTCATTTTAGACTGATCAGGTCGAGAAAATAGCAAGCCAGATAATGGAATTCCACCGTCCAACCACTGAGAGGCAAGTGTCATGATCTGGGCTGCCATGTCAGCCGACCGTGGTCCCCTCCTTGACCCAATCTAGAAGCCACAAAGTACCAAAAGGAGAGGGAGAAGGAGAGGGAGAAGGAATGGTTGGAACTTGGAGGTGATTAAGAGCCTTAGGCAGTTCAATTTGTCCAAAAGGAGAAGTGCCTTTAAGACTATTTATCAGATGAGAATGAGAAAGGAATACTATTGCCGTCTCAGTTCTGATCATAAAGTAGAGTTGCTTTTCCACCTTTGGGTTCAAGAAAAAGACACTCACTTTCTTTTTCTTTTTTTCCATCAGATATCAAATTGTTCACCACAAAAATATGCCTTGAGAGTCAATATATGTCGCAAGCATAGAAAAATTTGAACGAACAACTACAAATTTCGTGGAACAGAAGCATGCACAATACATATATATATATATATATATATATATTTTAAAAAGCTTGCACCTTTAAACGCGTTGCTTGGAAAATCTATAGAGAAGCATTGGTCTTTTTTAGTGCAGAATAACAGAAAGTGCTTAGTTTTTAGAAGAAACAGAAAATGCATTCATCATGCTGACATTAACCCTTACGAGAATCAAAAAGGCAAATAAATAAATAAATAAAAGCTCATGAGCAAGCTGTTTTGTAATATTTGCTTGCATGCCATTCTAGAATCTCTTCAATAGTTCAAGTTTCAAACTTCCAAGCATCGAGTGAAAAGGACAGAGATTTCGTATCTTGTCCTTCATATTGATATGGGTTTTATTTTCAGTTGGGAAGTAAAAATATACGTTATTGTCTTCCTTCATGTATGTGGAAGAGCCAGTTTGCCAATTTTATATAAATATACATCTCCATTTAATTGATAATAAAACCCAAGTTAACAGTTTGAAATGTAAACTTTGACCCAGTTTGAATTGTAAAAGAGAAAGTGAGATTTTCGGTGACGCACAGAGGGCACATCGATAATTAAGCCTCTCTTTTATACAGAAACGACACTTTCACTATCTGTTGTATTGGTTGGTCTAGTAAGCAATCTTTATCTTCAAATAAACAATACTTAATTGTTGAATATGAATTCCTCTCCCTCTCTTATAATATAATAAAAAGTTTATGATCATCTCTAAGCTCAAGCAGAAAACTTAATGATGTGATGACTAAATTACACTGAATTTAATTTGTTAAAGATAGTTTATATTATTGGAACCCAGAAAATTGCTCTCTTCAAAGCAAAATTCAACTTCAAAATTTATTTTTTTTCCAAATTTAAGGTGCAATTTATAAGTTCATCAAGGGATGTAAAAAAATGGAGTTTAGACCCAAAGTAACACCTTAATAAGTTTATTATAGTCGTTGCTTCCACACACCATCATCGAGCCCGCAGTTATCATAGCCTTGTCACCGGCTTCCACCGCCTCTGCACCGCCCCACTCCCTATCAACGTTTGTCACTAAGCGAGAACCCCATCGTCACCATGCACCATTACCATCCTCATCATCATGTTGTGACTATCTTTGATCATGTAGATTAGTGCATTAACTATTAAAGAAAAATTAACATTTCTATAATTAAATCTGATGATGCTTAATAAGTTAACTAAAGAAAAAAAATGATAAGCATGCAAATCACAAGACTTTAAGCCATTTTCTTTCATATCTCCTCATTTTCAATATTTTTTTCTCAAATACATCATCCAAATAAGTCGTTGAACTAAAAAAAAAAATTACATAATCCAAATGCTTGTAACAAGATCATAGTGGCACGCATCATGCCACTATGAACATTAAGGCTTGACTGGGTCAACTGCGACGTGATCATATTGCAAGACATAATTAAAAGTAGAACAGATTAATTTGGAATCTAATATAATATAACGCACTAACCCTTAAATTATCACAAATGTTTTAAACACGGTATGAAATCTAAGATTCCTAAAATATATATTTCGAATAAATCAATGACACAAGTAAATACTATCATGTTTAAATGGTTTTTTCTTTCGAAATCTTACCGCTTCTTTTATTTTTTTCTGGTTGCAAAAATATACCTAAAGAAAAGTTTTTTCTTTTTATTTTTAAAATTGATAGACAAGGATGTGGGTATATTATCTATTTTTGCCCCAGTTATGAAGTTACAGAAGTCAAGTCATTGTCTCTTGTTGCTTTGCATTGTGCTTTGATGCTTTTCTTGCTTGGAATTTCCAAGTAAAAGGGGATAAACTTCTACCTCCACTAGTAAAAAGAAATACCAAAATTCATTATATCAAGCATGCGTATTGAAAACATCACTGAGCACTAAACCCACTTTCTACTCTTTTTAAAAAAAAAACCCATTTTACTCGTTTTATCACCATGATCCATGCCTCTTGCGCTCAATCCTTTTCATAGCTCATCAAGGATTCAAATTATATCTCTTTCAAATTGACCAAATTCTTGCTCTAAATCACAATTATACCATTTTGCATTTTACCATATTGATTTTGGGCTCGAGCAGTCAAAAGCTTCAGACTATATACTACCAAAAAAAAAATGCAGCAAATTGGCTTAACCTCACTGAGAGACTCTGAGTGCGCCTCAAATGGACGAGTGTGAGCCGTGGACGGCAGAGCAATGCCTAACTGACGCGTATTGATCTTGATAGGGACACCTTCGTGTGAAAAGAAAAAACCTAATAAGCTCATCAGCAGCCTTGCCATCCAACCTTGTCTTATCATGGGAGCACTGCTTGGCTTCTCTTTCCTGTACCCAAAAAAAAAACACAAAAAGAATAGTTTTTGTACCCGTGTTAAACTGTGATTTGTTTGTAAGAAAAAATGCTAGTTTCCACGTAAGAAGACAAGTATCTTAACCTAGTTTTCTAGGGAAAGATAGCATGCATAACAAATTGTAATCAGAGTCTTTTTGTAAGAAATGCATCCATGACCTCTATTTGATTATCTTTCTAATTCAACCATAAACATCAAACGATGGCCATAAACAAAATATCAATACAAAAAAATCTCCTAACTCATAATTTGCCACCACAAAATCTAGAGTTCAAGAGGGGTTTGGTACATTGACTTAGTTGCGTTCAAGTAAAAGATTTTATGGGTTCATGTATGGACAAAATTGGTCATTTTACTCCTTTCTGGTTTAGACTCATTTGAAATTTGAACATATAAAAGATGCCTTTAATTTGGCATATTCAACCAGACACCAGGAAAGAGGAAATCGGTTTCTGTAATTTTATGCCTTACCGCCTTTACCGACCTGAATAAGGCAAGTTGTGAGGTAACTGCTGGAAACAGCAAAAGCAAATAACAATGTTGCCAAAAAGATAGTCAATCAAAGAACAAATATATGAGGCACAGTAGTCAACCACTCAGATCCTTTATAGTGGCCCTACTGGATCTTAGCTGATCTTTACTGTATGAAAGGGTCTGGTAATAATCCACTCCTGAAAGAAATGCAAGGAGCACAACACTGATTTGACTCAGTCTTATGACTCGGTGAGTCGACTCATACAACAGCAAAGAGACAGGCCAAAACATATTTGTCCTTTAATCATTGCAAATTTGCTTAGTAATATTCCTATTGTAGGCTACCATAATCTTTGATTTGTTCTGTAGTAATTGCTTACTACTTTTCCTTACTCACCAACCGTTTAATCCACCCAACTCAAGTGTGTATCGAACAGCTATGATTACATGAACTCTGATTCTAGCATGCTAACAAAAATATAAAATATTCAGCAAGGTGGGGTCCAGGAGAAACAAGGCATATCTGTAATATTGGAGCAATATGAGGGGGAAGATTGTAACCATCTCCTTTAAATACAAACCATCTTTATTCCCAACACCCCTCACTCATAACACCCCACTTTCAAACCAAAGTTTTGTTTCCAAGTTGTGATAAACAGAACCATGGGAAATTGCTTGGTTATGCAGCAAAATATAACAAAGATTATGAGACCTGATGGGAAAATCCTAGAGTACAGAGCAGACATGAAAGTTTACCAGGTTTTGTCAGAATTTTCTGGCCATGCAATATCTGAGACGGCTCCGGTCTACCAGCATCTCCGGCCAGACACCAAACTGCTTGCTGGCCGCCTCTATTATCTTGTACCTCTTCCGTTGCCACCTAAAAAGGCTTCCCAGAAGAAGGTGAGGTTTGCGAATCCTGAAGTCGAAGCTGAACAAGAAACCAAAGTTGTAAGGATCAAGATAGTTATAAGTAAGCAAGAATTGCAGGAGATGTTGAGAAAGGGAGGAGTTTCAGTCGATGACTTGGTTTCTCAGCTTCAAAGTGACAGAAGCATAGATAAGACTAACAGCTTCAATGATGATGGTAACTGTGAAGGGTGGAAACCTGTTCTAGAAAGCATACCTGAAGTAAACTAGCAATAGCAAGAGGATCCTTATTATGTAAAATTGTATACTAATCTAGTAATCTCTCCTATCAAACAAAAGGAAAGGGGTCAAAAAACAGTTTTCTGTAGTCTAACATACATATAGTTGAACAAAGTCCATGAAAGACATTGGAAAATACAGTTTTGCTTTTTTTTCTTCCTTATCACATACAAATGCTTAAAAATATGTCCTCTGTTTAGTATGTTGCACTACAATTAAAGAATCTGCATGTCATTCGAAACCTTAATCCCATGCATATCCGTCAAGTACATAATAAGTCACAACCAAGAACCAAAACAAGGGGAAAAACATGCAAGTGAGAAATGAACATGACCTAACAACAGCGGTACTCTTCAAGCTATACAGCTGAATTTCCAAGTAATTTCATACAATTTTGTGCCAACTGCCACTAAAGCAGGGAAGATTTTTCCATGTGATAACAAATATCAAAAGCGTGTTAGCAGTTTGCCATATCATGGAGAAATATCACGGAGCATGGCTGACGAGAGGGTGATGTGGCACTACATATGACTGTATGAGTCGGCTACTTGAGCCTCCAGCCTCACCTGCCAAATCACAAAAAGATAGAAAAGAAGAAGAATAAAGCATATATGCATTGATGGCATTGCTTTTGCTAATTTCTTTACCCAACTGTAGATAATAATTAATAAATATTTGTGATTTTCATTTCTATATCTCCATAATTATTACAGTTTGTGGTGGTGGTAGTGCTCCCATTATGAAAGCCTGGTGCAACTTCCCATAATGGAATGATGGAATAGGTCAATTTGCTCTAGTAAAATTGCTTGTGTTTGTGTGTGTGTGTATCTCATGGAACAAAAGCTTAGGTACCACACCTTTTGGTGTATTTCATATACCAACCATGGTTGTTCCAGTGGCATTATAGAGCTCTGTTACTGCTGCTTAGGAGGACTATACTTTAAAAACACCATTCATTCACACTGCTTCTCCTGTTAGGAATGTTTAAAAAAAGGGAAAGAAAAAAAAATTCCACAGATTTAAATCGCAACCCAATAAAATACTCCCCTGGTGCATTATCCTAGCGTTCCTGCACAAAACATCAGCAAAGAAGCTCCATATGACATGGAACAGCAAGACCTCATCCCATATCTGAAAATTGGTAGTAGAACCTAACAATATCTCACACCCAAAAATCCTACGTAGATTCAGTGAATTTGTCCCCAAACAGACACACAGTACAAAGTCCTTATTGCATCCTTCTTACAGGAAAGTCTGTAGTATAACTCCAAACAAGTAGTAGGTGCAATGGTTCACCTGACATAAGGTAAAGGAAAGCCAAAATGACTTTATCATTGAGTAATTTTCTGCTGGTTGCATTAAGTACTTAGTATCACCTGCCATAATACATTCAAATTACAAAGTAGAAGGGCACTCCATAAGAAGAATTGGTTGGTCCAATAACGTTAAAAATGACACAAAAACTTATGCTAGTACTTTCATCTCCTCTGAAACAGTCTCTGTCTACTCTTTATTGTCCTATCAGCTTCTCACAAAACAAACTTAGGCGCCTCCTGGTTGATAGGAAAGCAGATATAGAAAGAAAAGGTCCAAGAAAAAGCATGAGTATTTTAAATTTCTTTATAGCACATAGATATGATATTGGCATATCAAGTTTGGATTATAGTTACTCTGTTTCGTCTTGCTAGGACATGTATTTCTCTCTGGAGAACAATCAGGAGGCCATCTCAGATCCCTTTTGGATCTCAGTGGGTGATAATACATTCAAACTCCACCATGTAAATTATGTCCACTATGAAGCTTTTTGATTGACTAGGGTACCATTAGTCATTTTGGCTTCCAATATAAAGCACTAGGCACACTTGGAATACCTAACTTTTGCATATTGGTAGACACGTGTCATGCAAGCAATATACAGTGACATGCATTTAAAATTTCAGTTATACTACTCTCAGCTTTTTATGTATCAATAAGTTTATCAAGTCAATCAGCAGAATTTCCCTCCATAGTCATTGACATGAACAAGCAATTTATATATACTGCTAAATCACTAACTATATGCACGCGTAGGCCACAACTTAAGGAAGATGACAATGAAAAGGAAAGCACTGGGGAGATTATTTACAAGTTCCCTCTAACAAAATATGGTAATTTTACAGAGTGTATAACTCAAGAACAGTGATGATATCATGCTAGTAAACAATATACAACTGAGGAACTGTTCATCCCAATCATGTGTCTGTAGTTGAAACATATGCCACATAATTTTTGTAGTTCATATTCTATATTTACATACTGTATGACATTACATATGATATTTGATTGGGCAGATATCCAACTGCTGACTTAGTTTCTTTAGAGGAGAAATCGTGTATAGTCACTAGACCAAAAGATTGTAAATTTCTGAAAACTATTGCTCTTTACTTTCGACTTCCAGACTGATCTCATTACGCCGTTGAAATGGAAGTGTAAATGGTGGATTATACTGCACTCATATTAGAACAGGAAAAAGGTAAGGTAAATGAAATCTTATAGACTGTGTGCAAATAAAGTACCTTGAAATTAGATTATTCTAACATTTTGTTATTAATAATGCAGTGAAGATCATACCTGTGCAACTTCAACTGAAGTTCCCTCCTTCACTTGGAACTGTCCATCTTTTTTCAAAGCTTCCCTTAACTTGGACTCCCGTCGCTTAACTTCGTCGTCAGTAACAAACCCTGATTTGACATTGAGAACATAAACTATGTCATGATACTTTCGACAACTCTTGACTAAACAAATCATAAAGTACTCTCACGTTTCCTGCAATTAAAATGATATTTATCTAATTTAAACTACGATAGCACACAACGTCAAATCGATATGATTATGCTCAAGTTACTGATACGATACAGTCATGCATACTTCCAACATAATAACCCAAATTCTCAAAATATCTATATAGACAATAGAATAAGGAGAGGACAAACCTGAAAAGGCAACAGCTGCAACTATTTTCCTAGGAACCTCTGTGATCCTTACAGATGGATCTTTAGGCAATGGTGAATTGGCTCCGTACTTTGAGGGAATGACAAAGGACATCTGCCACTTATCTTGATCTTCCAGCTAGATACAATTAAAGTGAAAGTAGATTGTGATAAAAGGAGAGAGAAAATATAAAACTTTGGGAAAGACAACAAAAAGTAATCCAAACAGCAACCCTACATTGGCTAATTGCACTGTACAAAAAAAACATATATTAAAGAATAAAAATTCAACACCCAAATGGACTAAAGAAATGAGACAGCGCCAACTACATTATTCATGAACTAATACTCGGTGTCGTGAGTTTCTTACAATAGTATCGCACAAACAATTAAGAGCATTTGGAACTTCACTTGAAAGAACATGTCATCTCAAAAGAACTTCAGCCATTACATCTTAGTTTGATCAAGACAGACATGGTGCCAGACCAAAATGAAGTAATCTACATATTTTAGAGAAGCCATCAAAAGTGCATTTGAAAGATGAGAGTATCATTCCAAATTTTATCATGCAAAAAATTACAGATAACATTAACATAAGATGCATGCAGAAAATTACCCTCGTTGTTATCACTGGAGTTGTCATTTCCATTTTCACCCCATCAGATTGAGCTTTACGTGTAAAAACTGGTGTGGTCATCTCCATTTTTTCCTTTGTCGTATTCTTAACAAACAGAAGAACAAGGTAAGTTAACCAAACAGGGTTAGATGTATTACAAAATGGAATTATATAATTCATTAAAATATTTTTTTTAAAATGATTTCATTTGGACAAAACATAAAAAAAAAACCCAACAAAGGGAAGATATTTCAAAGTACCTTACCAAACAGGTACTCAGCCAAGACATTGAAGGATTGAGATGCACCATTGAAATCAAAACCAGTCTTTCCAGGCATTGTAGTCTCCGCTATAAAGTAAGGCTGATTTTACACAACAACAAAAAACCCCGATCAGTCATAGTAAAGTGCTCTGAAAGTAGAGACACCCAAAAAAACCGTTAAGAACCCCACAATTGAAATGAAGAATCACAAAGCCTAACGTGGCAGAGCTATGAAAACAAAAAGGAGACCGTTAACAATACCTCTACTTCTCTAATTTCATACTGGTCTCTCCTACTCAGAACTTTGAACTTCACCGTTTCGAGGTCCGGAACTACACCAAATATATACACACAGAAATTAGTTTCAAAAAATGCAGATACAAAGAAGAAGAAAGAAAAAAGCTAGCTCTATCTTGAAACAATACCTGACATGAGAGCTTCTTCGAGAGTCCGAGCCTCGAACTGTTTGGGGAAGACGTATTTGGCAGTCTCCGTGGCCAATTCGAGTAAAACTGCAAGTTTTAAAGGGCCAAACGTTGAAAACAAATTGGTACCGGGGGACTAAGCGTGTAAATTAAGGAAAGTTTGGAGTGTGCGGGAGGGGTTTGAACATTTACGTCGCTGGGAGACAGATGAGGCTTGAGAAGCGAGAGCAGCGACGAGGGAGATTCGGGCTTCGAGAGCGGACATGGTTCTTCTTCGCTGCGGCGGAGAGGGCACGGCAGTGGTGGCTCGGCCCGTGGCCATGGAGATGGAGATGAGTCTGTTACTGTTGGGGTTTCTTCCTGAGAGGGATGTGCAGGTTAGTGTTTTGGATGGGACTGTTTGAGTGAACAACATTGTTGCCTTCTAATTTGGGGTTTTTGAATTTCTGTTGCAGAGAGAGTGAGAGGAGGTGGGAGTTTGAGAGACTCGTAGAGTTGGTGGTTACGATTTTCCCGGGAAATAGATGTCTTTATTTGTAAAATACCACATTCACCCCTCAATATACACTGTTTTTTGCAGGTATGAGTATGACCCTCCTTTGAATTTCTTTTTGAATTAATTTTGGAAAACCCTTCACAACCATTATCATTTTCGAGAGGAAATCAAATCCTGGTTTTTCTTCAGTGTTTCACTGCACTAAGGTTTTCCTTGTTCTTTTGCGTCTTTTGCTCAGAATAGAACCCATTTTACCCACATAATATACGTGCACTTCTCTCCAACAATGCATTTCTAATACATGCAAAAATTATTGAGTTTTTCTATTTAAACCCCACACTTTTCTTTGTTCACCATAATACTTAAATCATTAAGCTCTTAAGTTTTATTATTGTGTAAAAAGACAAAAAAGGTCATCTAACTTAATACTTAACCTAGTACATCTATACTCACACCCCACCACTCTTCATATTAAGTTTTAGAAAAACACGAACTCCTACTACACTCTCATCTTTTCTTCACAAGCCCTAAATATGGTATGCAAATAGTAGTTTGTGGGTCGTCAATTGAGGTATACAATGTGAGATTATTTCTTGGTTTGGGACTCCTTCCAAAATTATTGAGGATGCTGTGATTAAAGACTTGTTGTAATTATGAGGTTGAAGTTAACTTAGAGTGGTGAAGGGCAAGATAACGGGGTGCGGGTGTGAGGTTGATGAGTTTTTAAATTTATTTTTTAGGTTTGGTGTGTATTTATGGGTAATTTGGAAAGACAGTGGGATTTTCTTAGAAATTGAGAAAATTTTGAATTAGAAGGTGTGGTGAACTTCGGTAGTGCGGGGGGTTTAAATAGAAAAACTCAAATTATTTCTGTAGTGCACAACTTCTGTTTTTCTTTTCCTTTATTTTCAAGTAAAGTTGAGGACGCAAACCAGAGCTCGAGTGGCCATGCCTATGACACAGTCAGGTCTCTCTATCCCTTCAGGGATGTTTGTAGTGCCAAACTTGGTTTAGCAAAGCTGCAAAGGTAAACCAAACACCTATTGAAAATATTGCCTTGCCAAACCAGATAATATCTCTGATAACTCAAGAGGGTGGAGATGGAGAAAATAAAAGAACCACCAACTAGAAGTAGAGAGGGACAGGTAAAAACAAAAGAAGTAGAATCTTGATTCGTAACTCAATTTCACCATATTAGGCTGTTGCAAGTTTTCATTTCAGTGGCCACAAAAGTAAATAGCTTCTATTCATAAGGTACAACGTAGCATTTTATTCTAAGTTACACAACTGAACTCTACTACGGATTTCCAAAATATAAAAAGCCACAACAACCTAGATATCAAAATGGTGTACACAAACCAAAAGGTCATAGAAATGCACTAAACAGTCAAGGCTTCCTGCTGGGCATGCCAAGCAACGACATGTTTGTATGACAAGTTGCCCCCAAAGACATCCAAAGCGCTTCCAACAGTAACATCCACATGTCCCAGCCCCGCCACTTTTATCCTCTCTAAATCACCCATTCCAGTGACACCACCAGCATAAGTTACAGGAATCTGGCACCCAAAACCATAGTCTATCAGTGATGTGAACATATGTATGATGAGAAATAATAAAGTTTCATGTTTGAGAGCTTTGTATCAATGGTGCAGTCGGGTGATATGCACTTCTCCCATTTTAATCAGCATTCACTTAACATACAAATGATTTAGATGACAGCATCATGGCTCCGTCCTACGTCTTTCCAAGGGCATCTATGTGAGGTTAAAAAACACAGATGATTTCAACTCATTTCTACTGTGATCAGTTTACCAAAAAAGCCATCAATGATTATCTAATCAGATATGCAGACAATAGGTTAAAGAAATTTTGTCAAGCTAGAGGAATGCTTGGTGAAATGGTAGATGAGGGAGCATTTCCAGCAAGCCAACAACCTAGGGAATTTTAAAAACATGAGCAGGTAGCAAAGTCATAAATGTGCCATTCTATTACTAATTTACCAACCGGTGAATGCTTTCCAAGCAATGCCACAAGATCTTCATCAATGCCCAGCCTGCAATAAACAAAAATGAGATCATATTTGCCAATATGCACTTTTAAATTTTAAAAGTTTTAGTCTGGCAGGACTGAACTAAACCAAACAAAGTAGTACACCATCTGGAATTGGCAAATATATTAACGGTATAGCCTTTCCAAAAGATTTAGGGCCAGTAGTAAAGTTTAAATGAATTTATAGCAGAAGCTCAACCCAGGAACATGATGCATGGAGTTCATGGAAATTCAGGGAAAAATTACATTCTCAATGTGGAAAGAACCATAGTGAGGAGCACATATAACAACCGAATAGAAGTCTCAGTCAAGGAGAAAAAGTTTAAGTCCATTATGAAATTTCCATTAACTAACAGTCAAAATCTCTTTAAGGCATTAATCCTGTTGGACTTAGCCATACGCATGTATCTGTTGTAGTAGTAATGAAATAAACATGGCACCATATGACATACTTTTTCCCTTCAACATCAACACCATGAACTAGAAATTCGTCTGCATAGTTGGCAAGAAAGTCCAATATTTCCTCATCAAGATACACGTCACTGAACTTCTGCCATCTATCTGTAACAATTGCATATTTGCCTTCCTGCAGATTAAAGTAAATGCACATTAAGGCCAACACGAAAAAGCCTAGGAAGTGAGGTAGTTGAAAATGCACAAGGAGAAAATTAAGAGCAACAAAATCACTTTAATAATGATTAGATATTGATAGTTCTGATTCTTAATATATGCAATTGTCTCAGAAAATTGTTAGTCTATTCATATCACAGATCACAAAGAAGCTATATAAAAATTGCTCGAGAATCAAGTAAATAAATAAGTCTGCTTGGCCCTGAAAATAAAACATAAATAAGAACAAAGAAGATTTAATTTTTGGCTGGCTTCCTACCCTCTTTCTGCAGCTAAGGTCTAAAACAAGCCTCTCTTTTCCAACAACAGAAACAAGGTCTTTGAGTCTTTCAAGGTCCATTTTCCCATTGTTGAATACATACTGCAACAAAACCATGACGGGTGTAAAGAAATGCTTTCATGAAATGATTTGATCTAAATGAGTCCTCTTTATCAATATATAGATGTAAAAGGAAAGAACAAAAGGTAGAAACTTACTGAGGTGACAATGACATGGCTAGCCCCTTCTTCTATGTAACGCAAAGAATTATCTGAATTGATCCCACCTCCAACTTGCAAACCACCTAGATTATACCAGTCCTCGCAGCAAGTTCATCAGAGGAAAATCTGTAAGTTTTAAAGATATCATCAACTACAGAGATTAAAGTGAAATAACACACCCCCAAGGCACTCAACTTGCCTGACAATCTTATTTCATGCAATAATACTGGGAAGCTTATATTTTTACAGAAGTTAGCATTTATTTGATGTCAGTCCTTCCAAGCCTACTGATGCTAAGTTTCATTTTCTTTTAATCCAATCCACACTCATTTCCAGCCACTTAGTAAACTTAAACTGTATTTGCACCAAGCCAGTTGCATTTTATTGAAACTGAGAGAACAATCCAAAAAGCACTTTGCATAAATTATTAAGGGGATAATTAATAGAAGACTAGTTCCAATCATTGAATCCAAAATCAAATGAAAAATTCGAACAAAGCAACAAACTCTACAAGAACAAGAAGCAACCAAAGACCCACCAGGATAGGCATGCAGAGCTTCAATGGCTGCAGCTCTGCTCAAAGGGTCAGCTCCAAGCATGATCACATGACCACCTGTAAGGCCGTCTCCTTATACATCTTTGCATACTCCGCTGCTGACTTATCTGACACAAAATTGGTAACAAGAGCAGACCCATCCTCCTTCAAATCCGAAAGGGTAGACCCGACAATTTGTTTCACTTTCCCCTGAAACCAAATCAACATAACAAGTACAGAAAATCAACAAAACACAAAAATACAACTGGGCTAAGTACACACACATATAAGCCAATTATAGCAATACCCAAACGACTTAAAGCATGAAATTTGATAAATTCAAGTTGCAAACCTTGTGTATATCAATGCAAGGTCGAAAATGAACCGCGCAGCGTATTGAAATTCGAGTAAATCCTACACCAAAAAAAAGAAGATAAATTTTGTGATATATTAACGTATACAAAGGATAAGACCAAAGTAGAAGATGGAGTGGAAGCAAAAATTACTGGAGCTTTTAGAAGGCGTAGCAGCGATAAGTTTAGGCTTCGTTACGCCGAAAATTGAAGAGCTCAGAGGCCTTTGAATTGTACGGACACCAGAGGAGAAAGCGGCATTGAAGCTCTCAGCTCTCATTCTGCTCGGCACCCAAGTCGGGATTTTCCCTTCAGTTCAGCTTCCTTTCGAGTTTTCGACCCAGAACGGGGTTTGCTTTGTATTATATAAAGGCGGGGCATTTATGTCAAAGCACCTTTCTTTCTTTCTCATTTGTCGGGTGAATGAAACGCACCGTTTTGCAGAGACATAAGCGTAACAGCCATTGTTGTGGAGCTTGAGTTTCAGTGAAACGTTTGGTGATGAATAAGATGAGAAGACCAATAACCATACCACTACTGGAGCAAACCCCAAAAAACCCAAAACCAGCGCTCTCTCCAATCCCAAACCCAACACTTCCAAGCGCACCCAAAACCCCATCAACCCCTCACCCAACCCTCACTCTCTCCCCAACTTCTAACCACACCCACCTCCTCAACTTCCTCAAAACCCATATAAAAAACCCACCTCTCACATCCCAAACCCTCCTCCATTTCCTCAAATCCAAGCTCCACCACCACCCCACCTTCGCCCACTTCGACTTCCATGTGTTCAACTGGGCCTCCTCCATCGACTCCTTTCGCCACGACCATTCCACATTCGAATGGATGGCCCGCACGCTCGCAATCACTGACCGCTTCGTCGAATTGGGTTCTCTCCTCAGCTTCATGGTCTCCAACCCTTGTCCTTGCTCGGATGGTATTTTCTCTTGCCCCAGAACAGAACCCATTTTCCAATTTGCCATTAATGCTTATTGTAGAGTTGGGAGATTGGGTGATGCTGTGAATGCGTTTGATTCTATGCGGAAATTGATTGATGGGAGGCCTAGTGTTGTGGTCTATAACATTTTGATTCATGGATTTGTGAAATGTGGTCAGCATGATAAGGCTTTGGGGTTGTATGATAAGATGATGAAGGATAGAGTTAAGGCTGATGTGTTTACTTTCAATATTTTGATTAGTAGTTACTGTCGTAATTCACAATTTGGGTTAGCCTTGGAGTTGTTTAAGGATATGAGAGAGAAGGGGTGTAGCCCCAATGTGGTGAGTTTTAATACTTTGATTAAAGGTTTCTTTAGGGAGAGGAAGTTTGAGGATGGGATTGGGATGGCTTATGAGATGATTGAGTTCGGGTGCAAGTTTTCGAGTGTGACTTGTGAGATTTTGGTTGATGGCCTTTGTAGAGAAGGTCGGGTTTCGGAGGCGTGTGAGTTGTTGATAGATTTTTCAAGAAAAGGGTGTTGCCTAAATGGTATGATTATCTTGGTCTTATTGAGGTGCTCTGTAAGAAAGGAAATTCAGGTAGAGCATTGGAGGTTGTGGATGAGCTATGGAGGAAAGGAAATGTTCCGAGCTTGATTGCTTGTACCACTTTGATTGAGGGTTTGAGGAGGTCAGCAAGAATTGATGAAGCTTTGGATTGATGAAAAGGATGCTTGAAGAAGGTATAGTTCCGGATATTGTGACATTTAATTGTCTTCTTCAAGATCTCTGTAATCTGAGGAGAACAGTGGAGGCAGATAGTCTTAAGCTGTTGTCTTCGAGCAAAGGCTTGGACCTAGACAGCACGGCTTATAGCATTTTGGTATCTGGGTATTCAAGAGAAGGCAAAAGGAAGGAGCAGAAACTGCTGGTGGATGAGATGCTGGATAAGGGGTTTATACCTGACCTTGGTACATATAACAGGCTGGCTGATTGATGGGCTTACTAATGTCAAAAAATCTGTTCAGCACCCAGCTAACAATTTTTAATTGGGGAATACTTTGGCTTAAACTCTAGTATTTTCCGGAGTTATTAGTTTTCTTTGAAGATTTGATTGCAAGAGGGCAAGATATTGGTCTGTATCAGCGGTTGAAAGCTGGAGACGTGACACTGTATAGATAACAAAAATAGAAAGAGAAGATAAGTAAAATGTCTACAGGCCCTTTTGATTCTATAGCAGGTTGTCTTTGTTACGACGATGGGTTTGGGAGATGATCCATCAACGACAATGAGTTAAAAACGAAGCATATTACTGGAGCTTTAGGAATGCAGCATGATGTGAATCTATAGTGGAGCTTCCACAGTAGAGCTTTCAATGTGGTGATTCTTTGCTGTGTTCACTTCCATTTGGGTGAGTTTTGGCTACATCCTCAGCATTACGTGTATACTTTCACACATTATAATCTCCTGGACAAAAAGATTGGTTTCTTGGAAGGTAAGGAACCAGAATTTCGGGATTTGGAGGCACTGGATGTAGTTTGTAGTTGCATTCATGAATACAACAGAATACAGCAAGAGTGGTTATGATCATGAGAAATTCAGTGAAGGACGGCACAGCAGGAAGATTTCGATATTTGACATTTTAATATGTTGTTCATAGGAGGTAGAGATTTTGCACAGGACCAGTTTGTGCCCTTTTAAAGTTTCATATTCAGGGCTATGGCTGGTATCGTTTAAATCCAGAAGCGATTATGAGTACCAACTTTTCAATGTACATTATGACAAGATATAACGTATTATTTATATGATTTGCTTAATAAAAATAGCTATGAAACAATTGATTACTAGCTGCTACGTTTTTGGCGGTGCGTGTGCAGCTTAGGTCAGTTATTGCTTTGGGATAATGTATTTTTTCTTCTCAATATTAGAAATAGAACTATAAATTCAGATCATCTAACTCTGGTTTTTTTTTTTTATTTTAAAAAATACCTTAAGGCAAAGAAAGTTATTTGTTGATATCAAAACAAAATGTTTTTATTTTATTTTATTTCATGAAAAATCAAGACAGAACGTTAAGATCTATTTGGATGGAGTGATTTCAAAATTTAAGGATTGAAATAGATATCGAATGAAGAAATAAACAGACATTTGAATGTGAAGGAAACAAAGAAAGTAAGATTCCAAATGAACTTCAAAGGTGGTATGTTTTGAGTAACTTGATTAACTGTTTAATGAACTTGATTATTTCTCAATCATTAAATATTTTTGCTCACCACTTTAACTCGAGCTATATGCTCATCATCATTTTTAATACTTGACACGTGTTCATAGGCATAATCATGATTAACTTTTTAGTTTAATTTGTGTAGCCATTGTTATGTTTATAGACACGTGTTAAGATGGATGATGAACATACACATTAAATTAAAGTTGTGAGAAAAAACGTTCCCTTGAGTTGTGAGCAAAAATGTCCCAGTGTGGAATGTGAAAAGGGTACTTCTGATAATTTTGTTACTGACATTTCCACCAACAACAAATTTTCAATTTTCCCAACGATATTATCCCTTAATATCTGACGAGGGCAGGACGGTCATTTCACCTGCATCATCTCCTCCTAGTCCAATAGCTTCTACAGGGAAACGAGAAAAGAAAATCCGAAGCTCCAATTCTGAGCCACTCAGCAGAGAGAGTGAGTTCAATGGCCAGAACTTAGAAAACCACCCTACCAAAAATTGCAACTTTTCAACAGAAATCAATCAATGGCGTCAATAGCCACCTGCTTCACACTTCCACCGAAGCCTCGTTCTCGCCTCGTGTTCAAAGCCTCACTTTTCCCCAACCGTCCCAAAACCTTTCGTCTTATCCAAACGCCCATTTTCCCGGGCTTTGGAGCGAAGTTTCGAGAATCTAGGGTTTTCGTGCCGGCTGTGAAGGCAAGCCTCGACGCCACCACTGCAATTAGGCCCGGCGGTGCTGTCGAGAGCGATAAGTTGCCTTCAGATGTGAGAAAGCGAGCAATGGAAGCTGTGGACGCTTGTGGAGGAAGAGTGACGATTGGTGACGTGGCCGGTAGGGCTGGGCTCAAGCTCAATGAAGCTCAGAATGCTTTGCAAGCTCTCGCCGCTGACACAGAAGGCTTCTTGGAGGTACTTATTTTCAAAAATTTATGTACTTGTACACATATATGTATGTGATAGTTGTTGGGAGGTTGTGTTTGTGAAGAAAGTGAATGGGATCTGTAGCTTTGTTTAGTTACTTTTACAAATTGTGTTAGTGGGTGAGTGCAATTGTTGTTTTCAAGATGGTCTCAACAGGTCTCGGATGAAGGTGATGTACTCTATGTTTTCCCCAAGGATTATCGAGCAAAGCTTGTAGGCAAATCGTTTAGAATGAAAGTTGAGCCTCTGCTTGAGAAGGCAAAGGTAGTGATTATTTGTGGAATTTGATTTTTTGTTGAAGTTTGTTTTGTAACTAATGTTTGGCAATTGACACTAATACCATGCCTTTTGACAGGCCGGGGCCGAGTATGTAGCAAGGGTTTCATTTGGAACTGCCCTAATTGCTTCCATTGTTCTTGTTTATACTGCAATTGTTGTTGCTCTGTCTTCTGGTAGAAGGTAAATTTTTAGGGCACCGTTATTGTTTTTATTGATAAATACGTTTATATTGTGGGAAGGATGGTTGACACTAGTGTTTCGGTTACAGTGAAGATGACAATCGTGGAAGACGGGGAGGAAGGTCATATGATTCGGGGTTCAATTTTTACTTCAGCCCCACTGACCTCTTTTGGTAATGCATTCTATACTTGCATGTTAAGTATGCTTTTCATAACAATATGGAAGGGTTTCAGGTTTCGTTATTTTATTCGTTGAAACTTGGAAGAGACTTTTGCTAATACTTCCCTTACTTTTTATTTCATTAAGGTACTGGGATCCATATTACTATAGGAGGCGACGACCACAAACAGATGATAATAAGATGAAATTCGTTGAATCTGTATGTGTTGGTCTGAATCATTCTTTATTTTTATTGGCTCTTTCCTAGTTTTGTTTAAACTGAAAGTATTGACTTTATAAATGTTTTCTTTTAGATTTTCTCATTTGTATTTGGCGATGGTGATCCAAACCAAGGAATCGAAGAAGAGAGATGGAAGTTGGTAATAATCGAGCACTGAGTTCAGTGGTTCGTTGCTTTCAACAAATTGTTTCAGTTTATTGGTTGTGTTCGTATACCTTTTAGTTCTAGTTCATTTCTCCCTTGCTAGAGTTTAAACTAGTAATTAGGGGTATATATAACTCTCTCCCCTTCCTCTCAAGCTACATGTATATATTGCCCCTTAAAATCTTGTGAAGACTGTGAAGACCTTTTTATACTGGAATTTGAAATAAGTGATTGTGTCTTCTTGTAAATTCTTATGCAATTCCTTGATGGAATACTTTGAAAGAGTCTGCATCAGTTTACAACTTTGTTGAGGTCTTGTATTTTTTACAATTTATCATCATTTAAAGCATTATCATTATATGAAATGATACTTTAATCATAATATCTTTTGTATATAGTTAGTAAAATACGAGAGAGGAAACACATGAATAAAATATGTCCTTGTGTTATTCATCAATATTTAAATAATAAAAAAGTATGCTGAAACATTCGACAATTATGTAGTACTTAAGTAATCTTTATTTAAGTTTTTTGAATGTCTTTTTATTCAATAATATGTGAAAAAGACATGTATAAAACATGAATTTTACCTGCATTAGTTGAAAATTTGTAAATAATACATGTGCCAAACATGAAAAATGCGTACGTAAGCATATAATACGTGTATAGTGCCTTTGATTTTAAAAACGTGTATTTTACTGCATTTTTTAGAAATGTACGGGAAACAGAAGTATTTTTTAGAAATGTACGGGAAATGGAAGTATTTTTGAAAAATACATACGTACATGTATAATATGAGTATTATACACGAAATTACTATATTTAGAATTCAACAGAAGGAAGAAAAAAGGGAATCATAAAATTTAAAGTAATGGACTGCACTCGTCTATGATATCAATTGGTAATGAAAAAGGTGGAAGTCGTAGTAATGGTCATTTGGTCATTGGCAGATAGCTTTATTTTGATTATTTTTGAAACTTCTGTTACTTCCCTAAAGCTATATATAAATTATTGAAAAATATAAAATTTCACAAATACTGTATGTAATTGGTGCTCCTGTCAGAAACTGTGGTCCACGTATGGTAAAGTCTTCTAATTTTTTGATAGAAGACTTCCTTAGTTGTGGGACTCTTTATCTTATTCCTAAAATTCTATAATCTGTTGTTATGATGGAACTGTTATTTTGATTGTCATTAGAAATAATGGCAGATCTGTATAAAAATGTAATGACAATTGTTCCATGAACTGTTCTTGCAGATTGGGCAATACATAGCCTCTAATGGTGGAGTTGTTGCAGCTGAAGAGCTTGCTCCATATCTTGATGTAGAAACTTCAGGGGAAACTCTGGTAAATATTTTGTTGTTGTAGAAGTTCATGTGGAATTCCCAATTCATAATGTAATCAAGCTCTGCTCTCATATTTGGAGAATTCGTACTAGCTCCAGCTGAGATTGGATTATTTGTTTGATGGTCAAGAATAAGCAGTTGTATCCATTGGTTAGTTAATTGAACACAGTACACCGTAGAACATTGGAAAAGTTCCTCATGTGATCAAACCGAAATTGTTCTTGTACATGGTGCTTCAAAGCTTCATACTAAAAAATGTTAGATAGCTGTAATCTTTACTTTCTTTATTTAAAAAAGAAAAAACTTCCAACCATATATTGAGTTCACCATTGTATATTTGTGTTGTTTGGCTTCAGATTGAGGATTTCAATCAGTTCAAACTCTTGACGGACTTGAAAATTTCAGTTTCTTTTACTATATTCAGCATGTTTCCTTTTTGTTCCTTATTCGTATGCTTGATGTTGTTTTACTCTGTTAATTTCAGAATGATGAAACATACATCTTACCTGTTCTTTTACGGTATGAGGGTCAGCCTGTAATAGATGAAGAGGTATGTTTAACGTTTTGGTTTAAAGCAATGACTTCAGTTTCTTGGTCTTTCTCCATATACATACTATAAGAACTGTTTAATAAATCACTTTCTTTTTCCTTTGAACTAGTACATCATTGCAAATTGTGAAATCATTAATTTTAAGTGTTTGCTGTATGAAATTGACTATATGCTTCTGGATTTTAAATCCATCATGCTTGCCATCCATTAATTTTTTTAATTGTTTACTTTTCTTATGTAAATGAAAAGATATATAAGTAGTTATTCACAAAAATAAATAAATATTTAAAAAATTGCTTATTATGCAGGGAAACATTCTGTACCAATTTCCATCTTTACAGCGCACAGCTTCTACTCCAAGGAGTGGAAGGAAGGAATATGTGGGGAGAAGATGGGCTGATTTTGTTGGAGGAGTTGATAAATTTTTCAAGGAGAAGAAATGGCAATTCAGGTCCTTTATTATTCTATTTGATTTTCCCAATTATGTTGTGAATTCATCTGGAAACTAAATTGAAACAGTTAGGTTTTCTCTTTGCAGCAACACTAGCGTTACTGAGAGAGCAATGGTCGCTGGACTTGGTGGACTTAATTTATTTGGGGTTATCTTTCTTGGAGCCATCTTAAAGTATGTTTGAGTTGAACTTTGTTATTGCTCAGTTGGAATTACTCTATACTGATCTGATGTGTCCCGCTTCCATTCTTATTTGAAGGGATACTTCAATTGCACCAGTTGGTTTTATTAAGTTTATTACTGGTATATTTCCACTACTTCAGGTATGATTTGCTTTCAATTAAATAAAAATGCCCTACCTGTGATCCAGACTATATATATTTTTGTTTTTTTGTTTTGGTCTGAAATATGTATATTTTTGTTAAGTAGTTCTTATTTAATCAACATTACAAGTAAGAGTTTTGCTCATGACTTCTGGTGTTATTGTGGAAGTGTTCGTTTATGTTTTACTTTTATTGTTTATTATGGAAAAGTCATAAAAAGCCTGAATTCTGATATTGACATTAGGAATTTGCTTGACTGGTTACTTTCACGTACTTTGTCTACTTGGTTAGTGGCATTGTGGTTATCTTCTATTTTATTTTTTGGCAGCTATTTTTCATGTGATCTCACTGCACCCTTTAAAAATCTGATTTCTTGGGGTAGCCTTTTAATAACAGTAACCAGCAAGTGGCTTCGTTGATGTGCTGGTGATCGGAGGTTGAAAAATTGGAACTAAGCATATGTGCCTTTTTGCAATTGCTTTGTACAGAAATTGAATCTGATTCTCTATTATTTAGTTCATCTTTTAGTGCTGAGAAATTTGAACTTTCTCCTGTTATATATGTTGTAGTTAACGATGTTTACTGGTCAACTGATCTTTAAGTGCTTTAGAACACTGACCTTCATCCTGTCAATGATATATACAGTATATACACATCCATATATGTAATTATAATATAGTATGGGGTTAGATTTATCTTTTCCTGCAATTATTTTGCAGATTTATGCTGGTTCATTCTTTGCAATTCCTTTGTTCCGGTGGTTCATCGTGCTTAAGACAAATGCTGACATAGAGAAAAGAAATCAAGCAAGACAGCAGTGTGCTCGAGCCCTTGAATCGCCAGATCTTTCACTAAGACGAAAGGTTTGTATTGGTGCTTCTCTAGAATTTGTCTCCCTTTTGCAGTTGGTTAGTTTGCTGTCTCAAAATTCACATGTGTGCTTTTTCACACCTAGCTTGTTGGGGAGATGTGTCTGAGCAATAAAAAGAAATATTAGCTATTGCTGATCAAGCCCTTTCTCTCTCTCTCTCTCTCTCTCTCTCTCTCTCTCTCTCTCTCTCTCTCTCAATAAGGTTTATGCTTGCTTGAGGAAAACAAACTCTCAATGATTATGTTTGTTATTTAGCCATTAATACATTCCAATCTTCTTGACTGAATAATTAAAGTAAAACATGGTAATCTGACAATCCTGCATTTGTTAACTGTTGTAATAAGTGAAGTTCAAACAACAATCATCTAGTTTTATTCACTTGACTGCTCGCATGAAGTTGTCTTAGGGCACAAGGTACTCTTCTGCACTATAGGATCATATGGTGGGTGACTTGACATTTGATTTGTCATATGTAATCCTGTAGTTGTTGACGTAAAGACAACTGAATAAAGAACAGAAACTTGATTAACTTTGTTCCTTCAATTATAGAAAAATAGTTATTTATTGCTTTACTGTATGATGTTATTCAGCTCCTCAGTGCTCGGGACATGGCCCAAAGAACATTCATTGGGCAGGATAGAATTGTCTATAGTACGGACAGGGATCTGGTTGAGCAAGACTATGAGGCCCAAGAATGGGATAAGAGATTTCGAGAAATAGAGAAGTCAGATTGAGAAGAGGCTACTATTACTTGGTAAGGTTATACATTTCTTGCCTCGGATCAATGTACTATTTGCTTTCTAAGCATCACAACTGCTAGTGTAGGTGAGGTTGGATTTTGTAGGGTCTGATAGTTTTGTTAAGTCTGGACGAAAATAAAAAGAGAGAGTTTTGTTAAGTTTGTTTGAGAACCCTAAACATCAATTGCATATAGTCTTTAAGGAGTCTCCTTGATCAAGTATGCAGAAGTTCTAGGTTTCATCATATTTGACTTTTAGCAATGCATTTTGATGTTTTGCTTGCATGCATGTGTACTTGTTAAAATTGAATCAGTGTGTCCAAACAAGTAATTTATATGCCCAGGATAACGACTAATGAATCTCCGGTAGTGCCTTTCACTTACTGATAACCCGATAAAATTGTATGTATTGTTTCAGGTACTAGAGGTACTAGTTGACTTCTTTGAAGAACATTAGAGTTTCACAACTTTTGGTGCAAGTAGTTGATGCGCCAGTGATGGTACCTGCATTTGTTTGAAGTGTACATTCTGAAGTTTTTGCGGGGTGCAGCAGGGAATGATACCTTGTAATATAGATTTCAGGTGGACAACAACACTATTTTACACATGAAAGAATTTAAGAATCACAGGGCGCATATATATGTTTTAGGATCCCCTTGATCTGCAATTTGTTGAATCTTAGACACGAGTGGTTCGCTGCGGCAGTGAAGATCTTCACCTGGGAGGCCAAAAAAGGAGTGCAACGGGAATCCTATATCGATTGTTAGAAACAAGTGCATCATAGTAGAACGTTAATAGGTGATTTTTGTTGGGCATTTCCAAATGCTATGTCATAACAATTGGGGCCTGTAATTGTTTCTCTGCTTCAATTAAGAAAAATTTAGACTGCTTAGAACTGAAAAGCAAAGATTGGTCATACTTATTGCCGGTTATAACTAAAATAGTTCCTATCAAATACCAACCCCTCCTGTCCAAGAGAGCTTCAAGGAGTATAAGCTATTGCTTTGTCTATCATACTGGGGATTGAGATATAAGTTTTTCAACTGTATCCAAATTTCCATTTGGTAATTAACAATGATAATCATTGATCATCTGTTTTGGCTAATTTGCTGAAGAAATGTTACGTACAATGAGTAATTCAAAGAATTTGTTATGAATGCATGACTACCATATTCAAGGCGATCGATTACAGAGATTTCAACCCAGTAGCCCTGACAAGTGGGAGGGTCTGCAGTTTCCCTATCATACAATTCTACCAGACATTCCATTTCATTCATTCTTCCTAGCATCCTCATGCAATGCATAGCATGAAATTTGGTCATGATGACATCGAAAGCAATGGATCAACTAAGGCTGTGACCCTGTTTTTCAATCAACAGAGCCAGTCAAAGGGTCCCAAATCTGTATTGCACCAGTAATAGCTACTCGGTGTTACAGACCAAAAAACAAAATCGTCACTCGGAGTAAAAGACAGATTAACAAACTGCTGGAAGAATATAAACATGGGCCAAAGTATTCTTGACATAATAGTCATATCCACTACTTCAAATAATGACCCGATGCCCAGAGGTGTTTGCATCCAACCAAGATAATTGGGTCAGATAATGACAAAGCAGGTTATTCCCACGGTTAAAAAGTCTTGAGAAAACCCTTGCACACACAGATTGTAAGCTGTACCCAAAAGAATGAATGTCCCTAAGCAAGCCAGGACACCAGTATACCTGCACAACGAGCATATTTAAAAATTAAAAATACAAATTTATACAAAAATATATTTCACAGTTAAGTTTATCTTTTGCATGGTGGATTCCTACACAACATTTAGAAATTTTTTTATGTAATTACAGCCGTAAACAAACAAAATGAACACTGTACTTGCATGAGTAATTCAAGTCCTAACATGCTACTTAGGCAAAAACTATCACTTTCTACCATATAAGGATCTCCTATGTACAAGGAAAAGTCGGTATTATGTCATGTTGGGTAGAACAGTTTACTCCAGTGATCATACATCCGATAGCATGATAATAGATTAGTTCTACTTTCCTCTTTGGGTTGACAACCACGTAATTTTATTTCAACCAAAAAAAAAAGGTATTCATTCAATTAGATTTAGAATTGACAGCTAAATGTAGTGAATAATAAAGCAACAAGGACAAGAGAAAAATAATAAGGAAAATGTCGTCACCTAGAATAATGAGTGTAAGTACCACTATCAATACCAATTGAACAGAATGCCACTGAACTTGGATGTCATAAGGTGATCTTTGATATCCTGCCCTAAATACACCAAGCCAGGACTGTAAGCACATAACTCTTGACCGAACCCCAACACATAATTCTCTAAAATTTCTATGTCCAAATGCTAATTAACCATGTTCCCTGATGCTGAAACTTAATATTCCACATCAAGTTTTCCATGATGAAATAATCACACAACATTCTCCTTTTTGGAACACTGAAAATTAAAAAGAACTTACAAGTATTCCCTTTTTTTTAAATCTCAAGTCACAGCTAATTTACCAAAGAAGAATGCAGTACTTCATAGCATTGGAAACTTCAAGAATCTTCATAATTATCCAAGAAAGAAAACTTGATGCTCGAATCACAGATTTAAGAGTAAATTGCACTGTATTTTCTTTCTTTTTGGCGGGTTTGGGGAGGGGCACGCTTTTTTCAAGTATTTATCAGTGCAAACAAGTGGTGCATATGAACAGAAGATCTTCCTTACTCCACCAACACCAACAATAAGGACTTTATTGTAAATTTCCATGTAGGAAGATATACTACACTCTAATAACGTAGAAGAAAATTGTATCATAGTTTCTACTCCAACCATAAAATTCCATTTTCAATTGCTTAAAATTTGATGAGTATGGCACGTATTCACAAGATTCATTGCATTAAGGGTCCATTTGGAGAAACTCCAGAGTTAAGGCTCTGCAGAAAATATTTCAGAAAGGTACGTTGCTTCTCTGATGGCACAAAATTTCTTTCAGAATTGCAATGTAACGATCTCAGAAAGACTCTCATACGTACGGTACGGAAGACAATATATATATATATATATATATATATGTATAACCAATAAGGAATTGGACTTTCCTAGTCTAAGTCGGCTTGTTAGCCAATAACGCTAAGTTTTAGCTTTCTTTTTTATAATCCAATTAGGATTTGGTTTATTTTCATGTTTTGATTAAGTTTTCCCCTATCAACTAAGGGTGTTATATATATATAAGTAGGGTTAACGCATATGTAGAAAAGGAAACAAATGAATTTAGTCTACTACACTAATTAGGAAATAAATCTCCTATAATGAACACACGCCAACAAATACATTCATTATTTTTTTAATGGTTTAATAAGGTTATGTGCATTTTAAAGACATATGCCATTGAATTAGATAGGGGACAGAAGATCTGGACTCAGAAAGGAGAGACTTGCAGAGAAAGGAAGAATAACAAATAAGAGGAAAGTTTGGCGTTTCTTAGGAAATAATTTTATTTTTAATTGACATTTTTTAAAGGAAATATTTGGGGTTGGTTTTAGGAAGTGTATTTATATTGTCATGCTACGTAAAGGGGTTGGTTTTAGGAAGTGTTAAGTTATTCAAAACAAGAAAGGTTAGTACTGGTAGGAAAACTTGGTTTAGATAAACGGAATCTATTAAAATTCAGCAACTTGAATTTTTTTTTTTTTTTTTTGGAAAAGGTTGATTTCATTCCATTAGAAGGGAGGAATAATAGGCATGTAAAGTGTGGCCTCGTTAAAACCTTCCCGGAGAAAACCACAAGGGAAAAACCCCGAGGTAGGAAAGAGTACCACATATGCCAAAACGTACAGAACAAGGAAAATTACATAACATCAGAGAACAAAACATCCTGTAGGAAAACTGGGGGATCAGTAACCCATTCTGCTGCTCCCTAGGAGTGTAGAGCATAGTGTGCCAGGCGAGTTGCAACCCCATTGGCCTTCCTCTCTGTAAACCTCAAATAGACACGCTCTTGTTTGGCCAAAAGTGTTTTACAATCCTCAATTAGGCAACCAAGGTGGGACAGATCAGCTTGGCCCTGTTGTATTGAGTGTAGAGCGCCTTGAGAATCCCCTTCTATATGACAGTCCAGGTTGGACCATTTGGCAGCATATATTCAGCCTTCTCTTAATGCAACTAGCTTGGCATGCATGGGATTTGATACTCCACGTAGCACAACCAACTTGCATGCAAGAAAAGCACCTGTATAATTTCGGACCACCAAACCAACCCCACCAAAGCTGGATTCAACATGACACATTCCACTCACATTTATTTTAATAGCTCCAATCGGTGGCCGTAGCATGCCACCTATAGTTAACGCATATGTATAAAAGGAAACAAAGTCTACAATTGTACAAGAATTAGGAAATAAATCTCCTATAGTTAACACACGCCAACAAATACATTCATTATGTTTTATATAAAAGCGTAGCGGTGCAACACATAAGCAAATCAAACATAAGAAATCAGAAAACCTAGAGCTAATAGAATAGTTTCTAGAGCTCCAAAAAAAAAAAAAAAACTATGGCGAGGAGGCTACGCATGATGGGAATTCCGGAGGGGCCGGTGGCGGATGACACTGAAACCAATAGTAGGTCTCTATATATATGTACCTACGAGTCCAAAACCGGTCATGCTCATTACGATATCCGCGCCATCAGATTGAGCGATTTATTATCCACATTCAAATCCAAATCCAAGATAGACTTGCTGCGAAAATTGGCTTCTGTGGAGGGCAAGGATGTTCCCTACTTGATGGGTTGCGGTTTATTGGGCTCCCAAATTCTTCTTGCCGGCGGCCTGGAACCGCGGGACCCGAAGCAGAATACGGGGTTTCGATACGGACCATATGGGAGCAAACAAATTTATCTGTTCGAGACAGATGATGATGGGAAAAGAAAGGAGAAAGTAGTTTACAATCACGGTCACAGTCATAGTCAGAGTCACACTACTAGTGATGAAGCAGAATTTGGGGGGATCATCAAGGGGGACTGCTGCTATGGTGAACTTCATCAAGGGAAACCTGAACCATTGGTGGTTGAGGTTGGTGGGAAGCTCTATGTTCTCTCTGGTGGTCCGCGATGTTTCTCTAAAAGTCCGGTTTTTGAGGAATTCAACTCGGGGACTTGGACCACTCTGCCAGACCCTCCATATATACGGCCTCGTCCTCGTGCATTTCGTTACTTCTCTTATGCGATTGTGGGCACCAAGATCATGGTCTCCACACCAATAACTCCAGCTTTTTGCTTCGACGTCGCCGCCCCGAATCCCCGCCAATGGTGGGTGTGCTCTGCTGAGCCTTTTCCCTTCCTAAGCCTTGCTTTAGTGGTGGACTTGGAGGAGGAAGGTAGTGACCTTAAATGTAATAAGATAATGTTTGGCTATGAACGCATCCCAGGATATGGACATGGTTATGATGTAGTAGCCTACGCCATGTTCCACGACGATGAAAATGGCTATTGTTATTATCATCGCATCCAACCTCTACATCTGCTGACAGAGTTCCATGCATTACTTGGTAGATCACATGACACGTTTAGATTTGTCCATCTAGGAGGTCGAAAAGTCTGCTTTGTTATTGCCAGTTTCATCCCAGGCTTGGAAGCTGATGATGATCATCCTATTCCTACGACGGAGAAGATGAATCTCGTTGTCGTGACATTCGAATATTCCATTTCCGAGAATAATAATGATGGTTCAACAAGATCCTTCTCAGCCAAAACCTTGGGTTCTTGCGTCTTTCCTTTCGATTGGGCTTCAGAATCTGGTCGCACCTTCGATGGCAAACTGCTTGGTTGCTTTGTGCGCTAATTTAATTGAGTAAGCTGCTCAGCTTCTTTCCTTTCCTTGATCCCTATAAATATATATATATATATATATATATATATTTCAATAATCTGTCTGTCTGACTCGTTTCTATTTATTAATATATATTAATTTTGTTGCTAAGTACTACTAGACTAGTACACAGACACACACTTGAGCTCATAAATGCATGACCTTGATTGTGGCCAGGTTGGTTTGAAACTTGTTCTCCATATGGCCCTCTGATTTGTCAAATGAGTAATGTTACACTTACCACATTTTTATCCCATATTTCTATACCACATGATGTGGTATGTCCATATTATATACCACATCAATTAAATCAATTAATTGTATTTTAATTAAGACAATTAGAAAAACAAATACTTGAATAAATCATAAAATAAAAAAAAATATTAAATAATTTTAATTGACGTGGCTGTCCACCTCCGCTGCCACATAAAATGGTATAGGGATGTGGTATACAAATGTAGTAAGAGTAGCATTATTCTTATCAAATTTACATTAACCCTTATGTGTTGTGATTGGAGTGTGGAGTTCTAGTCTCTTTGGATTATTCCATGTTGTGACTTATGATTTCTTGTTTTTACCCATAGTAGTTTTACTTGAGGTAATTTCAATAAAGTTTTGCTTAACTTTTGACTTTGAAACAGGTGATTCACAAAGTGATGAATACTTTGCATTCAGGACTCAGGCATCAACCGTCAGCATTATATATGTTCTTCCAAATGCAATCAAATGTAACACCCATCCATATTGCTGCCAATAACTGACTAGGATGTGTTCCCTTAATGAAATGCTTCCAAATAAATATACAGCCTATGAAACCTTCTTTGATCACCATCCATCTCAGTTTTAAGCAAAACTGTGCTTCCTGGATTTGCCCTCTTCAATTCCTCACAGTAATCGTGCAGCTTGTGGAACTGCTCAACAAAACTGCCTTTGTTTAACTTCATTGCCTTCAGCTTAGCTCTATATATTTGTTGCATACTCGGCTCCAAGCCAAAATCTCTCTGAATTGCAGCTATAAATTTAGGAACTGACCAATCCAGATCAGCCCTAAACTCTTTTGCATACCTTTGAGCAAAAAAAGTAGAATTCAGCCAATAATTTCTCTGATCCCTAACCTATTTTACACATGAAAGAATTTAAGAATCACAGGGCTCATATGTATGTTTTAGGATCCCCTTGATCTGCAATTAGTTGAATCTTAGACACGAGTGGTTCGCTGTGGCGGTGAAGATCTTCACGTGGGAGGCAAAAAAAGGAGTGCAACGGGAATCCTATATCGGTTGTTAGAAACAAGTGCATCATAGTAGAACGTTAATAGGTGATTTTTGTTGGGCATTTCCAAATGCTATGTCATAACAATTGGGATCTGTAATTGTTTCTCTGCTTCAATTAAGAAAATTTAGACTGCTTAGAACTGAAAAGCAAAGATTGGTCACACTTACTGCTGGTTATAACTAAAATAGTTCCTATCCTCCTGTCCAAAAGGGCTTCAAGGAGTTAAGCTATTGCTTTGTCTATCATATTGGGGATTGAGATATAAGTTTATTCAACTGTATCCAAATTTCCAATTGGTTATTATCAATGATAATCATTGATCCTTTGTTTTGGCTTATTCGCTGAAGAAATGTTTCGTACAACGAGTAATTCAAAGAATTTGTTATGAATGCATGACTACCATATTCAAGGCTATCGATTACAGAGGTTTCAACCCAGTAGCCCCGACAAGTGCGAGGGTCTGCACTTTCCGTATCATACAATTCTGCCAGACAATTCCATTTCACTCATTCTTCCCAGCATCCTCATGCCATGCATAGCGTAAAATTTGGTCATGATGACATTGAAAGCAATGGATCAACTGTGACCCTGTTTTTCAATCAACAGAGCCAGTTCAAAGGGTCCCAAATCCGTATTGTACCAGTACTAGCTACTCGGAGTTACCAAAAAACAAAATCATCACTCAGAGAAAGAAAGATTTACAAACTGCTAGAAGAATATAAACAAGGGCCAAAGTATTCTTGACATAACAGTCATATCCACTACTAGCAGTATCGTCAATCAGAGAAACAATACATCTTAATGTCAAAGATATTCACACTCAAATGATGACCCGATGCCCAGAGGTGTTTGCATCCAAGCAAGACAATCGGGTCAGATAATGACAAAGCAGGTTATTCCCACGGTTAAAAAGTCTTGAGAAAACCTTGCACACACAGATTGTAAGACGTACCCAAAAGAATGAATGTCCCTAAGCAAGCCAGGACACCAGTATACCTGCACAATGAGCATATTTAAAAATTTAAAAATACATTATACAAAAATTTATTTCACAGTTAAGTTTACTTTTTGCATAGTGGATTCCTACACAACATTTAGAAATTTTTTATGTAATTACAGCCGTAAACAAACAAAATGAACACTGTACTTATGCATGTGTAATTCAAGTCCTAACATGCTCCTTAGAGCAAAAACTATCACTTTCTACCATATAAGGATCTCCTATGTACAAGGAAAAGTTAGTATTATGTCATCTTGGGTAGAACAGATACTCCAGTGATCATACATCAAATAGCATGATAATGGATTAGTTCTGCTTTCCTCTTTGGGTGGACAACCAAGTAATTTTATTTCAACCAAAAAAAAAAAGGTATTCATTCAATTAGATTTAGAATTGACAGCTAAATGTAGTGAATAATAAAGCAACAAGGACAACAGAAAAATAATAAGGAAAATGTCGTCACCTAGAATAATGAGTGTAAGTACCACTATCAATACCAATTGAACAACTTGGATGTGATAAGGTGATCTTTGATATCTTGCCCTAAATACACCAAGCCAGGACTGTAAGTACACAACTTTTGACCGAACCCCAACACATAATTCTCTAAAATTTCTATATCCAAGTGTTCCCCGACGCTGCCCCTGCCAAAGACAAGCAAACCCATAAGCATCTGGGAACTTTATATTCCACATCAAGTTTTCCATGATGAAATAAACACACAACATTCTCCTTTTTGGAACACTGAAAATTAAAAAGAACTTACAAGTATTCCCTTTTTTTTAAAATCTCAAGTCACAGCTAATTTACCAAAGAAGAATGCAGTACTTCATAGCATTGGAAACTTCAAGAATCTTCATAATTATCCAAGAAAGAAAACTTGATGCTCGAATCACAGATTTAAGAGTAACTAAAAGAGTAGTAATTAGTACAAAAGTTCTCAATTTCAGAGTACCAAGACACTTTTTGATGTAAACCCAAACTCATTAGTAATTGCACAGTGTTTTCTTTCTTTTTGGTGGGTTAGGGGAGGGGCACACTTTTTTCAAGTATTGATCAGTGCAAATAAGTGGTACATATGGACAGAAGATCTTCCTTACTCCACCAACACTACAATAATTCCTCAAAAATTGTATTTTAAATTTGCACGTAGGAAGATTTACTAAACTCTAATAACGTAGAAGAAAATTGTATCATAGTTTGTACTCCAACCATAAAGTTCCATTTTCAATTGCTTAAAATTTGATGAGTATGGCACATGTTCACAAGATTCATTGCATTAAGGGTCCATTTGGAGAAACTCCAAGTTTAAGGCTCTCCTGAAAATCTTTCAGAAAGGTACTTTACTTCTCTGATGGCACAAAATTTCTTTCAGAATTGCAATGTAACGATCTCAGAAATCATGAAAAAAGAATTTTTGCCTCTCCAAAAGTTGTTTCCAAAGAGACCCTATGCCACACTCTTCATCATTATTTATTATTATTATTTTTTTCAAAACAATAAAGAGAATACATAATCTTTCTATATTGGGACCAAAGTGCTGAAATTCCATTTTCTCAGCTTGGACTATGGTGACTACTCTTACTTATTTGCTACAAAACAATTAAACTTATAAGCATTTATTATCAGTAAAAGCAGTCTAATTACCTGTGCAGCATGAGAAACATCAGCAGCACATGATGGGGAATGACTTTGTTCTTCTCCATCTTTAAATCTCTTTGTATAATTCCTAGTGACCCTACTCCCATAAACAGTCCTTATGTTATTCAAGAACCCTAGAACGTTCGTTCTGCTGCAGAACCTTCTCAACTTGTTCTCACAAAAGAAGCTTTCAGGTTTGGCTTCATTAGCCTCCAAATCCTGACTCCCATCACCTCCACATCTGTCACCAGATGTCTCTGGAAAATAATCTGTTAATTCAGAACTCAACCTTGTACCTTCACCAAATCTGTTATAAGAACCAACTTTCGTCAAGTTGTTCTCCTTCCTCGAGTCAATAGCGTGGTCCAAAGGCACTACTCCATTCATATTCAAGTTCTCAATTCCTCTGCTTTTGTGCTCAACAATCCCAGAAGTACTGTCTTTAGCACTAGATGTAATTGGATCAAGAAATCTTTCCAAGATACTGTTGTCCTCCACATCATAACAACCAGAGTGGTCTGTGTCATTTCCCCCAGAAAGAAACAATGCCAACCCATCTCTATCTTGTTCATTCAAGTTGACCCACTCTGTATTTCTCATGGGATCTCCAACTGATGTTCCCTCCAAGTTCTTCTCCACATAAAGTATTTGTTCTCTAATGGCTCTGATAAACTGATTGTGCCTTGAAATTACATCCTCCTGTAGTTGGGGCTTGCAGCTGACTGCTCTTTCAAAATCTTCCAACTGGCAGGAGAGAATCACTAAAACCTAACTAACAGAAAACAAAGAAAATGAAGAAGAAAAAAGTTGACACTGGTATAAACTACCACCTGCCACTTTGCTGTTTCAAGTGTTGTTGCGAGATCACGTTTATGACAATCTATCGACACAAGTAACTTTAGGTCTGGACAGTCACCTTGAATAAGACTGAGCTCATGCAGCAGAAGGCGGAAAACCGATTCCATCCTAAAATTCAAACCACAAAAAAAGTAAAAGCTTTGGTTTCAGGAAGTGCACAATTCATAAGCAGTTCTATATAATAAAAAGACAGAAAACCAGATCAAATAAGTTGAATAAATCAATGAAACAAAAAATGATACATATTGGATTTGTTAAATCGAGAAATTAGCATAAAGTAGTAAAAGGGACAAGTTCCTTTTGCAAATACAGAACTATCAAACGTCCAAAGTCCTCTGCATCAATCTGAAATCCCCTTTATTTTGAAAATGAAAACAAAGCATCGAAGAAAAAATAAAATGCAGTCCATTTGTGAAAGGCAGCATTATTCCCAAAGCAAACAAAAAGAAAGTGATAATTGATAATGGCAAAAAATAACAACTTCAAGAAAGAAGAAAAAAAAAAAGCATATATCAAACATTCTTTCATAGCTCAGAAACCAAGTTCATCAAACCAACATTTCAGAAAGTAATCTTTCCAGCTCTCTTCTCATTACTCTCTTCTCATGCCAACATCAAGGCAAATTCTATTCGCTTTCTCCTATAAAAAAAAATAATTAAAAAAAGCGGAGATGAGAAATTGACCTGTCAGCAGAATCTTGGACAACTTCGGCTGCTGCAAACAGAGGGTCTGACTCCCATTGGTGCAAACTCTACGCCATTTTTTTAATTTTCTATTTTGTTTTTACGCTCACCTCCAAAGCGAAAATTTGCAATATTTATTTACATAAAGATCCAAATTTTAATTTGAAAGCGTCGAATGAAATTTGGGTTTTAAGGGTTTAGGGTTACAGATGGAGGGGTTAGCAAAATGTCGGGACGCAAAGGGAAGGAAAGCTGTTCGTTAAAATGTCGAAACGAGAGAACTTTTGAGGATTTGAACTGTAAAGATGGAGAGAAGCTATCCCGTGTGGGGGCGACCACGGTCTCATAACTGAAGACACTAGTGAGCTTCCACCACGTTCGCATTTTAGTTTAATCATTCTTATTATACAAGGAAAAGAAAATGTTACAATTTACTAGTCAAATTTTTTCTTTCTTCTTCAAGTAAAAGGAAATTACAAAAGTTGACTTTTTACTATTGAGCGTCTGTAATTGGTTGATGTATATGGTTGTGACTAGTGAGGAGCGGATGATGATGCAATTGGCAGACGAATACAAAAGAAATACAAAACAAAGAATGGCAATTGGTTGTTGATAAAGCAAGTAACGAAAAGACACAAACTAAATGCAACACGAGAATTGCAATTAGTTGTTTGTTTATAGTCCAATTGGCAGACATATAGCCAACCGAATGGCAACAAGATTATTGCAAATAGTTGTCCAAACTTGGCCACCAGCAAGGGCTTGCTTTTAGAACTGCTCTGCCAGTTTTTGTTCAAACAAATAAATGGTTTGATCATATGAGTTCCCCAACTCCTCTTGAACTTCAGGACAAAAGCAAGAACAAAATAAAAGGATCACAAGCACGCTAACCCAAGTGACTGATAAATAATATACTGGGAAGAGTATCTTGCAACTCAACAACAGAGAAGATCCTATGTCAAGTTATATGTCAATATGACTAAATCTGAAAAACGCCAATCGAAAGTAATAAACCAGCAAAAATTGCCACAGGAGCCAGCCTCAATGCATGAAACAATATCACAAGTCATAAAGCATCCCATGTAGGTCTTTGCCTTGCAACCATGAACCAATTAAAGAACTGGTGTTCCCCCCCTCCCCACCCCAAAGAAGATCTAAGTATAATCCCAAGGCAAACTTACAAGAAAATGAAATGTTTCTCAAATGAAATACTTCACCATTTGAATTTCTTTCTGCGTGTAGCCACACTTCTCATAGAATGCTTTATTCTCAACATTGCAATCAAGAATCACCTTATAACACCCCAAAGAATGAGCATAATCCGTGAGGGCATTAATAATTTTCTTCCCTAGCTGCATCCCACGAGCATTGGCATCCACCACCACGTCTTCAATGTGCCCAACTTTGCCACAGTTCCTTATAAACTTCCTTTCAATGAACACACTCCCAGTTGCAACAATCATTCCAGAAAGATCATCTTCTATAACAAGGACCCGATGGTCCTCTGCACGGGCATTAAGCTCCCTATATCGATCTTCAAAGTCCTTATCGGATACAGAATCACAAACAGTTAGCTGTTGCAGTAGTTCTATGAAGCCCTTGCTTTTGTCTGAGAGCTCTAGTTTTCTAACTTGGAGCTTCTGTTCTTCACTGCTCTCCATCTTTTGCAGTCTGAGCAATTGTTAACAACTGGAAAGGTTTAATTAAATCAACGTTCAACAAAGAGAAAGCAAATGCATATGTATTATGTCATATGTGAGGAAAAAATAAAACACCATGTATTTGATTGGCTTCAATGAACTTGGAATTTGGTTGACAAGAACACAGCAATTTCCCTTTCTGTGTAAAGTCCAAAGCCTAACATAATAGATATTAGACAATACCAATTTTCATTGAATCAAACACTATCTCATGGGTTGGATAGCAATTCTGACTTCTGGGTTTTGTTAGTATATGATTATGGAAAATAAAATCAAAGTAATGCTCATCATTCAATTATTAAAGAGCCAAATCCTTCAATTGATTGATGAAGCAAGAAGTAATTTAGAATTACCTCAGAATTCAAACTTCGATGGAGTGTATATGGAGCATTTGCTATTGAGTTTCAGGCCCTTCTGGGGTTTGCAGATCAGCAAAGACAGGTATTTCAATTCATTCAATAAAATTGATTACTAATATGCATGAATACCAGAAATCCAATTGAAAAATCATCAACATTGAAACACATAAATCAATTATGAAACACAAATTTGAGGGGAGATCGGGGAGAGGAGGAGGTGGTGGGAAGAGGGAGGAGGGGTTGGCCGACGGTGAGGAGAAAGGGGCTACGACCGGTCAGGTGTGGTGGCTGTCGGTGTTGGGTTACTTGGGTGTGGGGGTGATTTTGGTGGCTGGCAGCTGCTGAGGGTGATAAACAAAAGGTCTATTTTACCACTTGGGGAATGTAAAGCACGTGACTTGTGGGCGTGCTTTTTTATAAGCTCTTGTTTATATACTTCTGCTGTAGATGAAGCTTCTTCTTCAACCTCATCTCCCTCCCTCGATGCTGTTTACATGACTGATACTTGTGATTTTCAATTGTAATCTTCATTGAATCAAACATTATCTCATGGCTTCGATAACAATTCTGACTTCTGTGTTTTGTTAGTTTATGATTATGGAATATAAATTCAAGTGATGCTCTAAGAAACTCAGCGTACCACACAATTCAATTATTATTTACTCAAATATTTCAATTGATTGATGAAGCAAGATGTAATGTAAAATTACCTGAGAATTCCAACTCAATGGAGTGTACAGAGCTGTTGCTATGGAGTTTCGGGGCCTTCTGGGATTTGCAGATTCAGGTTTGGTATTTGGATGTGGGTGATAGAAGAAAATGAAAATACTCACTGTGAACAAGAAAACGTGAGCCTAATTGAAGCAATTTTAGATCTACCAATAGAATCCAATCTTACCAAGATCGAAAAGTGATACGAACCTGTAACGAAGACCAGAGCTTATTCACAATGTCCAACGGAAGCTCTGAGATCATAGAGAGAGAGAGACGTCGAAGGAGGAGCAGAGAGAGATATAGAATTGAGCAAAGGTGGAAGAACCCAAACAAGAAAATCTAATTTTATTTAATTTGGTGTTTTTTCCATTTTCATTTTATTGAACTTTTATTATTTGTTTTAATGTTTGAGGAGGTGGAGATATAGAAAAACAAAAGAGTAATGGCTTCCAACATTACAGTGTAATGGCTTAGAAGGGTAAGGTGCCTTATCTGCCCTAGATGGGCTTTGCCATTATTTGGCACCATCTGCCTATATTATGAAACTTACAGATTAGAATTTGGTAAGCTTGAAGATCCACAGCCTTGGTGCTTTGGTTTTAGTTGAAATTCTGTACAGCATTACAATGCAATTGTCGGTTCCACTGTGCCTGCCAGATGCCTCAAGAGGCAAAAACTTGTCTGAAACACGGATATCACTATTTTGCTATACTCGATCAATGTAATTTTATGATGTTTGTTATCAATTTAAATGTTTTCTAGGACAAAAAAAAAGTGTTGTTGAAATATCATATTTTTCCTGCTCGAATTTATGTACTAGTAACCTAATTCTGGTTTCATGTTCAGGTGACTACAAGTCCATCTTCCAAGTGCTGTAGGTGGGTACAGTTTTATAAGTTCTTTCATGGTCAAACAATAGGTTGCAAGTGCTTTCATCCACTCCCTTCCCAGACAGCTGAGAGGTGAACTAGAAGAATAATGGTTTATTTGGATAGATTGTATAATTCTGTTGATGTAATAACAATCGCTTGTACTACCACCAGTGAGAAAATTTCCTGCACTTGCAGGCTACATATGTAGCAATTTTGCAATCACAACTATAGCCTAATTAATTACATGCAAAGTACTTTCTCCAACCCAAGAACAGATTATTTAACAAAAGTAAAAATCCTGCAATTGCGACTTTCAAATTTCGCTTCAAAACCCCCTAATCCTTTTATCACAATTCTACCACCCAGGCATCCCAACTGAAAGAACCAAATCATAAGCAGGCATTTGGGGTGAAGAAAATTTCGTTCAAAATCTTCCAACATTCGTTCAAACCAAAAATACAGTACTCATTATAATTTAAACAAAGAAATCAAAGTCAACAAAAACAAAAGGGAACATAAAATCATTTGCAAGAAATGTCTTAATTAAAGTTCTGCTAATGCTTCCTCCGCTACAAAAGTCTCTGATAGAGCTTAAGAACTTAGTAGATACGGATTGCTTTCCCCATGGTACTTTTCAGGTTCAAGGACCTCACCTATTTGCACATGCAGACAAAAGAACAAAATAAGTATCATTACTAAATGGGACAAAACGATATAAACATGCATATATTGAGTACCCAAAAGGTTTAACTAGGATGGAGCCATGAACTTACATTCTGCCAATTCTTCTTCAATAGTGAAACTAAGAAATTGACACTGAGTTGTACATTCTGAAAAATCTGCTTCTCCTCCATAGCCAAATTCCCCACAGCAACACCCATGCAAAGAACCTTCTTAAGTTGGAACTTCACCATTGCTTTGGTTTCATTCACTTTTGCCTCCAAAGATTCCTGGTGACTCACCAATGTTGGAAACTTACCTGCACTTGGCAAAAAAAACTAAAGGTTACCAATCTATATCATATTATCTAATTATTAAACTAAAATGAATCAACCAAATCTCCAAAAGATGGGAGGCAGAATAGCTACAAATCAGGAATATTGAGAATTAAATTCTACCAGAGATTGCTCAGAAAAATGTTCCACGATATGATCGAATAGATTTGGAAAGACTCGACAAAATTAGTTAGGATGTCATCTCAGGAATAATTTTTATTCCCATGGTCCACAATTAATACAACTTTGAGGGTTGATACTCTAGTCAGTATCAAGATCACATTGACGAGTTTTAAGCCACCAAACAACATTTGAGAATAAATTAGAGAAACCAAAAGTTGAAGCTTAACCTAACAGTTAATTATAAAGTGTTACAGGCGCTGAAATTACTTGCCTGCCTTATTAAGACCGGGGCCTAGAAGACGAGGAATTTGCTTAATGACAGCTTCAGAAGCTAAAAATGCATGGTATTTCTTGGCAAGCTTCTTGACCAGTTTCTTGTTTTTGTTAAGCTTTTTCAAGCTTTCCACATCCATGTAGTCCAAACCCATCTTCTCTGCCTGTAGTAAAATGTAGCAGATATGTTATACATCTACAAGCAAGTTTGACTTACTTTTAGTTTGTAACAAATGCACCCACATAAACACACAAATATTGAACTCATAAATAGTTTGCCCAATGAACCAATTTACCTCTTCAACATGCTGAGCATCCCCAAGCATGCAAACCCTCATCTTAGGACGAGGAATATGTGGAAGCCTGACAGAGCCACTGAAACGCTTATCCTTTTGTGGGTCATAGTTCTTCAACCCAATTTGAAGCTCAACTGTCTCGGTGAAATTTCTCTTTTTCGTTTCTGAGTTTGTCTTAATCTGAGCGATGGCCTCTCTCAGCCCGTCACTTGAGAGCTTACTGTTAACAAAGATGGTAAAAATATAAACTTTTGATAGTTGATAACAAAAACTGATACAAGAAGCAAATGTATAATTATTTTTTAATCATCTTGAAATTTTATACCATCATTGATTGAATAAGCTCGCTGTCTTTTGCCCCCAACAACCCCCCACCCCCAAAAAAAAAAAAGCCAAGTGACCAAAACCCACCCAGGCTTTCAGAAAAAGCTACAACAGATATACCTCCCAGACTATCATGTTATACATTTCTGAGGACTACATCCCTAATCACGATTTCTAGCCACTAAGCACTTTTCAACACCAGATATAAACAGATAAACAAGTTCATAAGCACCCATATAGCAGGAGCATTAAGCAAAAATGTGAGATTTTAGGCTTTCAGAGACACCAAAAACTGCTTCCAAAATCCAAATCAAGCAAGAAGCCAAAAGCAATTACGATCTGATGAACAAAACAAAAGGGGAAAAACGCAATACCTCATGGTTACAGCCTTGTCCTCGCTGCAATTCCTGTGCAAATACTTCCTACAAATGAGGGAAACAAAAACAAGTGAAACTTTTAGCTAAACCGAAATGCTGAAGCCGCATAAGAGAAAACTCTAGTGGAGGCGGAAGAGTACCTTAAGAAAGAGAGCGAAACCCTAGAACAGGATTTGCAGGGCTGCTGCTGCTGAGTGAGGCAAAGGGCGGAAGGAAACTTTGGCGCTTTATAAAAACCCTAGCTGCTACGTTTTGTTAGAGCATGTCCAGCGCAGGCCCATTTGCCAGGGCAAGAGGCCCGTTTCCTGGGTTTTGGACCTCCAGTGCAGAAGATGCAGCCCGGGCAAGCCCAAGGGCAAATCTTGTTTGGGCTTCAGTCCGAGGATGTTGACGTCATCGAGCAAAAATTGAATTTTTGTTTACCATTGGTGCGTGAAACCCGCTCGATGACGTCAGCTGACGTCATTCCTGACAGAATTCAACGGGAAAACGACACAGGTCGCAACCCGGACGCTCCAATCGTTTTTTTTCCAGAAATCCGACGGTCCTCTTTTTTTGGCTAAAAAAATTGCAAAACAATTCGAAAAAAATTCTGAAATTTTTTTTAAAAAATTCCAAAAAATTCTGGATTTTTTCTGTATAAATACCTAACAATTTTATTCACTTTCCACACCAAAATCTTCATACAATTTCTTCTCCTTCCAATATCTTTTACTTTCCACTCACATTATTCACTTTTCACACCAAATCTTCATACAAACTCTTCTTCTTCCAATACTTTTTACTTTCCACTCACATTTTTCTACTACTTTCCATTTGTATAAAAAAAACAAATGTCATCTTCTGTCGAAGTCGGAGGCGCGTGGACAACTCAGGAAGATATTGAGTTGTGTCAGTCTTGGGTGAACGTTAGTCATTACCCTGTCACGGGCAATGAGATGAAGTTCTCTCATATGTGGAGCAAAATTCATGGAGAATTTTGTCAAAGATCGGGTTCCATTCGGACCGAAATAGCATTGTCTAGTAGATGAAAAATTCTAAATAAAGAGTTAGGGAAATTGAGAAATGCGTTGACAAAAGCAAAGGAGAACATTCGAAGCGGTCAAAATCTATCTGATGAGGTAAAATATTTATAATTACCATGTTAATCAATTTAGTGTAACTTTTTTTTTATTGCATATTCTTTTTCTTTTTCTTGCATAATCTTTATTTTATTTTTTTGCATTTCCAATTTGTCTATATTTTTTTGCATAATCATTTTTTTTTCTTGCATTTCAAAAGTGTTTATGTTTTCTTGCATAATCTTTTTTTTTTTCTTGCACTTCCAATAATTTATTTTTAATAGATAATACAAGCACAAGTTTGGTTCGGTGCCATGGGCCAAGGCAAAAAAAATTTCTTGCATCACGAATGTTGGGAAGTTGTGAAGGATTGTTCGAGATTCAAAATTATTCCCACAGGTTCAGCGGTTGTGTTGAATGAAACGCCGATCCACAATTCGTCATCAACCGATTCGCCATTGGACTCCCCAATGGAAACGGAGTCACCACTCCCACGTCCGTCGAGACCTATTAGGAGAAAAGCGGCAAAGGCCAAGAGAGGGAGCACTTCGAACAATGAATGTGTACAATTTTTGGAGTAAATAGCTAAGAACACCGCACTAAGAATTGAGAGAGACTTGAAAAGAGAAGAAGAGGACATGGCACAATAGGAAGCATTTGCAATTCAACAGCAGCAGGCACAAGAAAAAGACGTGGAGGATAGAGAGATGAAAATCATGGTCATGGATACGAGCCATATGTCTCCTGAAACAAAAGACTATTGGAATCTAAGACGAAGGAATGTGATGAGAAGAAAACTTTTCCAGGACAACGGACCTAGCAATACGGATTGGATAAATGATCAAAACCATTAGGTTGTATTGAAAGATTTGCCATATGTATTAATTTGTTGTATTGTTTCCTTTTTATTCAATAAAGAAAGCATTAAATAACATGACTATTTATTTAAAAAAAACATTTGCGCATCAAAACAAAGATTAATTAAAACAAACCTTAATTTATTGCAAACAACACACAAAACAAACCATACTTAAAAGCATAATAATAATAAAAACATAATTCCAAAAAACACCACACACAAAATAAAGCATAATTCCAAACAAAGCACTAATCTTGACTTCATCCACTGTGATTGCCTTTCATCTCCCACAAGTGCTCGATCAAGTCAAGTTGATGTCTCTCGTGAACATATGAAGATTGCATTTCTTGATAACTATTAATCATGGGGTTCTTGTATTGACCATCCCGAAGTAACGGTTCGGGCTCCATTGGTTGTCCATTTGGTCCCATCGGCCTTTCATATATTCTTGTCAACGCTGTGTTCATGGGATCGGGTTCAAACACCTTTGGAGCATCATAATCATATACTCATCCTCCACAATCATGTTGTGGAGGATGATGCAAGTCATCATAATACTCTGCAACACCTCCTCATCTAGCATCCGAGCAACACCCCTAATAATTGCCCAACGAGCTTGCAAGATAAAACATCTTCCCACTTCTTTCCTGTAACTTTCTTGAAAGGCAGCAAAGCTTGTTTCCTTCTTGGATTGGGGATTCAGAATTGTTTTCAAGAATGTCGTCCACCTAGGATAAATTCCGTCGGCAAGGTAGAACGCACCAAAGTATACGATATTGTTGATTTGGTACGTGATCTGGGGGGAATAACCTCGCAATACCTCGTCGAACACCGGGGATTGACCAAGGACATTGAGGTCATTCTAAACCCCAAAGAAGGCATGCCAAACCCAATAATCGAATGAAGCTACGGCCTCCAAAATTATACTTTTTTGGCCCTTCTGATCCCTGTACTCTCATTGCCAAGCAGTAAGACAATGTTTCCACTGCCAGTGCATGCAATCGATGCTTCCAATCATTCCTGGGAAACCTCAAGCCTCAGCTTTTTGTAGAAGCCTTTATAGGTCCCTCAGCGTGGGTTTGCGAAGGTACTTCCTCGTGTATAATTTTTTCACTGCATCATAGAATCTCACCAAGCACTCTAGGATAGTTGATTTTCTCATCCTTGCAATCTCATCCACCTACTCTGTAGATGCCCCATAAGCAAGCATCTGCAAAGCAGCTGTAAGTTTTTGCTCTGGGAGAAGACCCAAAACTCCAACAGCATCATACTTTTGAATGAAGTATATGTCGTAATTACAAATATCATGCATGATTTGTTAGAACAAATGTGGCTGCATTCTATATCTCTCTCGAAACTTAGAAACATGATATAACGAATTTAGGATAAAGTAATCCTCCAAGAGATTCTTACCCCGAGGCTCCCCACGTCTGTCCACATTCGGGGCACAATGACGGCGGTGTTGCCTTGATTGATTAAGCATACACACCGCTGCTGCAAGCATTTCTTTCTCTTCTTCATCGATCTCCCGATCTTCATCAGCACGTCTGCGCCGGATTTCTTCCTCTTCTTTCTGTTGACTCTCCAACACCCTCCTCAAGTTTGACATTGAAACTAGAATGTGTTTTGTAAAATCTGAGAAATGAATGAATAGATAAGAGATGGTGTGAGAGGTATGAGTTGATGGTGTAGTTTTATAGAGGGATTCAGAAGATAGAGATGACACATGACACAATTTTAGAGGGTGAAAATCTTATCTGAAATCTGAGATTATGATTTTTTAAAAATATCTGAAAATCTTATCTGACATGGGATACGTGGCACAATTTTAGAGGGTGAAAATCTTATCTGAAATATGAGATTATAATTTTTTTTTTAAACCTGAAAATCTTATCTGACATGGGACACATGACACAATTTTAGAGGGTGAAAATCTCATCTGAAATCTGAGATTATAATTTTTTTTAATGAATATCCAAAAATTTTATCTTGAATAAGACACGTGGCAACCGAGATTCTCATCCAAAAATCTTTTTTGAAAAATGATGGACACGTGGCAACCAAAAATCTTATCCAAAAATTTAATTACAAAATATTATCAAAATTAATGGTTTAAAGTATAAAAAAAAATAGGAAATAAAGTACAATGAATAGTAATTGCCTTAGCCTTAGCCTTTTGGAGTGGAACCACAAATGGCAAGGCTGTCACTATTCACTTGAATAGTAGCAGCCATTGCCTTAGCCTTAGCCCTTTGGGGTGGAGATGCTTTTAAGGGCGATCGCACGTGCCTTGCTTAATATTTATGGAATTTACCTCAGAGTCCTTGTAATTCTAATCTACACGCCTTATTTATACATACGTTCTTGCTATTTTCACTCTTTCTTTTTTCCAGCTCAGCTTTTTCTGTAATGAGGCCTCATTATTCAAAGGGCAAACTGCCGAAAACCCACTGGACTATATCGACTATCGAAATGTCCCCCTTGGATTATTTTTTCAGCCAATTTAGCCTTCGAATTAAAAGAAATCGCCAATTTCACCTATGCCGTTAGTTTATCCCCAATTCCATCCAAATGCCTGTCAAAAACACCACGTGAAAGGCACGTGAGGCATCTGATGAGGGTAATATCGCCATTCTATACCCTCAACCCCCTTTTATTCGAACGAAGCCTTCGTTTCAGACATGGAGATTCGACAGAAACCATCCCTTCTTCACAAAACCCACCCTTGATGACAGAACCCAACCTTATTTGCAAGCATTCCAACCTTCTCACGTCACTGATGTTCATCAATTCCAAGAAGAAGAGAAGAAATTGCAATTGAAGATAGGATGCATAGGAACAGATGTGCAGCTTCTACCGAATAGTAATTGCCTTAGCTTTAGCCTTTTGGGGTGGAACCACAAATGGCAAGGTTGCCACTATTCATGTGAATAGTAGCAGCCCTTGCCTTAGCCTTAGCCCTTTGGGGTGGAGATGCTCTTAAGGGTGGTTACACGGAGTCACCGCACGTGCCTTGCTTAATATTTATGGAATTTACCTCAGAGTCCCTGTAATTCTAATCTACACGCGTCATTTATACATACGTTCTTGCTATTTTCACTCTTTCTTTGTTCCGACTCAGCTTCTTCTGTAATGAGGCCTCATTATTCGAAGGGTAAACTACCGAAAACCCCCTGGACTATTTCGACTATCGAAATGTCCCTCCTAGATTATTTTTTCAGCCAATTTAGCATTTGAATTAAAAGTAATCGTCAATTTCACATATGTCGTTAGTTTTTCACCAATTCCATCCAAATGCCCGTCAAAAACACCACGTGAAAGGCACGTGAGGCATCTGATGAGGGTAATATCGCCATTCTATACCCTCAGCCCTCAGCTCCCTTTTATTCGAACGAAGCCTTCATTTCAGACATGGAGATTCGACAGAAACCATCCCTTCTTCACAGAACCCACCCTTGATGACAGAACCCAACCCTATTTGCAAGCGTTCCAACCTTCTCACATCGTTGATGTTCATCAATTCCAAGAAGAAGAGAAGAAATTGCAGTTGAAGATAGGATGCATAGAAACAGACATGCATCTTCTACCGAATCAAGTTCAACCACTTTTATTACGAAGGATGATGTGGTGCGTATTGCTGGTGTGAATTTGAGGCTGAAACGATTGTTTGCTGGGCTGATGAAAATGCAAGGAGGAGGTTAAATGTGTGTTGTAAAGAGAAGTATGGTGGTGGCTGTGGTTGGAAGGCTTGGAAGGACCCAAAAATGTCTGAACAGGCCAAACATGTCATATGTCGATTGTTCAGATGAATCAACCCATTAGAAGAGAAAATAGCTAAAGACAAGAAGATTGTGCAAGACCTAAGAGACAGAGAGAAAAAATTTCGAAGGCTGCTACTGAGTTATTTGGTTGTGATTATGTTGTTGTTTGTTTTATTACTTAGCTTTTCATTTGGTTAATGTAGGTTAGGTTTTTATTTGGTTCAATGTAGGTTAGTTGATTTGGTTAAATGTAGCGACCTTTTTGTGCCTTGTTTTGGCTTAACCAATGCAGTGGCATTTGAATTTGGTTCAATGTACGCTTTAAGGTTAAATGTAGATTGCACAATTTCTGCATGAAGTTTGAAGTTTGGACCAAATCTGAGTTTAGCACAACTTCATGGAATTGTCTTTTAAGCTTGTTTAAATTGGATACTTACTCTTTGGCACAAGCCAAGGCAAAATACTCATAAACTACAAACATAGTACAACAAAAGTAAGGGAAAGACACTAATCCAAAATTACAACAGAAACAGAATTCATTCAAAAGAGCCATCTGTTCAAAATATACATTCCAACCCAACCTAAATACATCCAAATTCCATCCAAAATAGCCATCAGTTCAAAATACAGTGGGGGAACTTCTACTACAAAATATACATTCCAACCTTGCTTAATCATCCAAAATCCATCCAAAAAGAGCCATATGTTCAAAATACACGCATCTACCAGCCCATGTATTAAAAATATACATTCCAAAATCCATCCTAATCCATCAATGTATTTTACCTACATAGCCTTGCCCTTTTTGCTGGGGATTTGAACCTTTTCCCTTGTGGCCTGGAAGTGTTTTGAGTGACATTGCTTGGACCTGCTTATGAAGCTAAATTGCAAGGAGCTGGTTGTGAAGCAGCATTGGTTCCACTTGACTGGGTAGCAACATTGGTTGGAGCTATTTGGCTTGCATTGGCTGCAGTCCTTGTCAACCCTCCTCTAATTGCCTACAAATGAAATTAATCACAATTAAAACAATTGAAATGAATCACAATTAATCACAATTTCACATCATTTACTTGTCCCTCTTCAGATTGATGGATTGAGTTGGTTTCTCTTCCTCTTCCTCTTGGTTCCTCTTCCTTTTCCTCTCCCTCTGCCTCTTCCCATATTGTTATCTGCCCTTCCACAATTAGTAGCATTATGGCATTCTCCTCCACAGACTGAGCAATGGATTACAATTCCATATCTCCTAAGCTTAGTGGCACCCTTTGGGATCTCATCAACAAGTCTAGTCCTTGCCTTCTTTGGCCTACCACTCTGTTTGTGATACAGTGGGGTTTAATTGGCCTATGCCCTGATTTCCTCCATAATTGTTGGCTTGGCATTGGTGAAATGTAATTGTTATAAGCCTTATCATAAACTTCTCTCTTATACACCTCATTCACATAAGTCATTGGGCTCCTCTGTTGCCTTGATATAGCAGTCATGCCATGGCAACATAGGATGCCACAGAGACCCCATTTTCTACAAGAGCATGAGTGAGTATTTAGATCAACTGCATATTGCCCACCAAGCATATGAGTGACTTGAAACCTGTTTCCACTTGCATTCTGTGCAATGCATGAGTCATTCTCTTTCAAATTCTTCTCAATAATCTGAAATATCCTTTACCCAACTATTTGAGCCAATTTCACCTCATTTTGTCTTGCAACTCTCAACATCAAACAGGTTATGATCCTTTCCACCATTGTGATTATTGGTTTATCTCTGGCCTCCAAAATTGCTGAATTGAAGCATTCACATAAATTGTTCAACAATATATCACACTTGGGCCCAGTAGTAAAATGTGACATGCTCCAATGAATTACAGGCCTATCCTGAAGCCATGCATGAGTTGGGGCAGATATTTCCATAATATTGTCCATCTTAGCTTCCCACCAAGGGAGTGTTGTACTTCTAGCAGCAGCCCATAGCCTCTGTTTAAGTGTCAAACTACCATGCCCAGCAAGTTTGAAATTATTGTGCAAATGTCTTACACAATGCCTATATTCAGCATCTGGCTTTAAAGCCTCAATTGCTTGCCCCAGTCCCTTTTGTTTGTCAGTGATAAAAACCCACCCATTTCCAGTGCCTCTTACCCTAACATCATTGAAGAAAATCTCTAAAAACCATATCTAAGTGTCTCTACTTTCTGTCTCCACAACAGCAAAAACTATTAGGAACATGTCATTGTTGGCATCAATCCCAACAGCACTTAAAAGTTGTCCTAGATGATGTCCTTTGATGAAAGCCCCATCAAAACCAAACATGGTTCTGCATCCTTCAATAAACCCTTCCTCAGTTGATCAAAACATATATAAAGCCTCTCAAAAACTTAATCATCTCCCCTCAATAATGTCTTCACTAAAACTGTGCTCCTTGGGTTTTGCCTTTTAAGCTCCTCACAATAATCTCATAGCTTTGAATATTGTTCTTCAATGCTTCCTTAAATCCTCTCATTTGCCAAATTCTTTGCCTTGTAGCATTGGTCCATAGTAACATCTATACTGTAATGTTTCCACACCAATGTTATGAACTCAGCAACTGACATGTTAGGATTAGTTCTGAGATCCTCATCAAACCTTTTAGCCAACCATTGTGAAGTGGCAAACCTGGTTCTTTGAGATCTGCCACATGTATGAATTGGATGGTATGTCTTCACTCTAACAGTGGGCCATTTCCCAACATGTGCAGCATATAATAACCAAGGACAGTCTTCAAGTTTATCTTCAGATTCATCTTCACCCTCTTGACTTTCTTCACCCTTACCATGCCTCTAACTCTTATCACTCTTACTATGACGCTTTGCCTTATCACTCTTAGCATGCCTCTTTGCTTTTTCACCCTTAGTAGGCCTATTTGCCTTATCACCCTCCTTATTACCATCACATACCAACCTCACCCTATTAGGGTCATTCTTCACAAACTTTATTCTTCTAGCACACCTGCATGCATAGTACTTTATGGCCTATCTACATTCCTGCATATTAGGAAACTCCAAACCCAAGTGGAATTCTGGATCTAAAAGGTCATGTTGTTTATTGTACTGCTTGAACTTTGGCTGCCTCAAACCTCTATTCTTCCCATCTTCATCTCCACTATCTTCATGCAAACTCTCTAAGTGTGATGTATTATAACCATTAGTGTCACTCTCACCTAGTTCTTTATGTCCATCATCTTGCTCTTTAGTTACAACATACCTATGAAAATTCATGTTGTCCTCTTCATCACTTTGCTCAAACTCACTATCTATGAAATCATCATCTTCTTCCTCATCCTCCCCACCTTGCTCAGCTTCATCACTTTCTACCTCAACTTCTTCCTCTGCCTCACCAAATTCTTCATCTATCTCAACATCCACGAACTCATGTTGCCCATTTTCTTCATCACCATCATATCCAGGAGCAGTGTGTTCGTCTTCATAATGTTCATCATTTTCACCTTGTGCAGAGAATACTGGGGATTGAACATTTAGAGGCGTAGGTGTTGGATTGTCAATTATGTATAACACAAACAGCTGCCTCGATTTCACCAACTTCAATGCTCCAAAATAATCCTTATATGTCCTAATTTCAACAAAGTCATTTGTCCTGTGCTTGTAATAGTATTGAATGTTCTGCTCATCATAACCAATGTGTTTAACCAGTTCAAATAACTCAAGCATTGAAACCTCATCTGCATCTTGCCTATCAACCCATTGTACAATACCTCCCATATATAAACCATCAACAAAGTAGCCCCCATGGTGTACTTCAAGTGTGAACATGTCAGGATTAGCTGCATAACAATAAATTTTCCCATTAATTTACTATCTACCCTATACAATACAATATACATTTACTATCTACCCTATACAATACCATATACAATACATTACTATTTACTCTATACAATACAATACAATACAAACTCAGACAAAGAACCTGACAAACAATAAACAAACAACATGCATAGGGACCACATTCACAACCCAACCTAAGTCTCAGTCAACAAACAACAACCATAGGGACCAATTTCTTCCTTTTATTATGCTTTTTCATCAAGTCCAGCAATGAAATCCGACAGTAAAACCCAAACAATTGCATCAAACAAATAAACTAAATTACACTACTTACTGTATATGGGAGCTTCCCCACCATCTCTGATTTTCATTCTGCCTTTACCGTCGCACCTTCATTTGGAATCTCCAAGTCACAAAATATCTCCCAAAATCGAATCTCTCAGTCACAGTCTGTCTTTCTCACCCTTTTTCGAATCTTTCAGTCTTTTTCTCTGTTTCACTATCACCCTTTTTCGAATCTTCAGTCGCTTTCTCTCTTTCACTCTCACCCTTTTTCGAAACCCTAACTCTGATTTGGGAATGGATTTGGGAATTGACCTTCGAATGATTCAGTCAAAGGGGGCTAAGTGTATAGAATGGCGATATTACCTTCATCAGACGCCTCATGTGCCTCTCACGTGGTGTTTTTGATGGGCATTTGGATGGAATTGGGGAAAAACTAACGGCATTGGTGAAATTGGCGATTCCTTTTAATTCGAAGGCTAAATTGGCTGAAAAAATAATCCATGGGAGACATTTCGATAGTCGATATAGTCCAGGGGGGTTTTCGGCCGTTTACCCTTATTCAAATAGAAGGATGTGTTGTAAAATTTACGGTCTAGCCTATTGAAAAATGATTTTAATTTGCAAGTTGTGTGCCAAAAAACCTCCTTCCATTCCAAACTTTGCCCAAAAAATAAACGTTTTCTTTTTATCAATGGGAAAAAGAGAACTGAACTAGGGATCTTTTGGCAATTCTTTCAAGAAATACCGCTAAACTAATTGCTAATCAGTAGAAATTGGACGTCAAAGTTTACAATATGCCTTATACCATAATGGAAAAAAATTCCTAGAAATATAATCATCCAAAGTTAGACATTGGTGCTTATAGAAAGGAGTTTGTTGTTGAGACTTTGAGTTCGACTACATTGTTGGTTCTTCAATTGATATATGTTTATATGTATATATATAATATATATATATATATATTGCTAAATTGAATTCTCATGATTGTGTTAAACAAAATAACCTGGTCCCTATTGGTTTCGTTATTTGGAATGTATACATGGCATATGGGAGTGCAAGTCATAGTCAATAATAAAGCAACACAAACAAACCACTAGAGAAGCAGAGGGCCAAAGAATCAAAATCTCATAACAAAAAAAACAATACCATTGTCAGAGTCAATCAGTCAATGTGGCCGCGCGCGCACAACTGATTCAACACTTAAAAACACTTTAATTGAATATAACATGGTTGATAAATAAGCTGAATCCGCCCAAACTTATTACAAAAATGAAAATTGCTACCTAAAGCATGATTGCATGCTCCAACTTTCCAAAAGTACGAAAATTTTAAGTCACCGAAGAGAAGCGTTGATGATCTCATTCTTCCGACGGCCTTTGCCCCAAAACTGAAATGTCTTCATATCGTTTCTGCACAAAGAAAGAAAACATCAAGTTCAGATGTAAAACTCGTAAGGATCTCCAGTTACGGCGATCAAAATCGAGAAATTCTCACAAGTACATTAAATATTGAGAATGCTGTAAACCACTTGCTGCCAAAGTATCTCAACTGCAAAGAATGCAAAATGTAGAACAATATAAATTCCTATGGATGTGGAAAGCAACAAAACTGATCTCAATTGTGGCCAGACTAATTTAAAAAAATTCCAATTGGTTTGATGCGGGTGAGGTCTGCAAGGAAGAGCAAGAAATGCCAAATAAACATTCCCCCAAAAACTTGTATCCAACAAATTGGGAAAGACGTGTTCCTCTATAAACGGCACCGACTAAACTCTCTCCCAAACACGTACATCTGGGACCCAATTAACATCCAAACAAGCATATGCGCACAACCATATAAACATGTTCAGAACCTCCAGCCATGGGCTAAAAAGTGTCTTTAGTGAAAAACCAAAAAACCAGCATGCATTAAGAGAAGGGAGAATGGGTAAAAGCAATACATATGGTATTTACAATTTTAAATTTTCACCCAAATCTGTATGCAACCCATAAAGCAACACATAGATACATTCATACATATAATTCTTCAAGCCTACATATTATTTCCAAACTGGAAATGCACAACATACTAATATACATGGATCAAGTGCATGCAAACTACCAAAAGTAAATAAACTATAAAATAGCTGCCATACCCCAACATTGTTGTACTCCCACAGCTTATGAACTCCATAATCTACAGCCTGAAACCGGTAAATCAGGTACGTAAGAACACTATGATATTTGTTCTTCATTTACAAAACAACACAAATCAAATGACACTCAGCTTATACACCAAAACAAAAGCAAAAAAATTTAGCAAACAGAGAAAGAACTCAAACAGGAATATGCATATATCCCAAAATTCTGAAAAATACTTAATCTACAACTGAAATACAAAGTTCCAAGAAATGCAAATCCAGTCACTATATATGAGCCTCGACTTGATGAATTTAGCAACTCTACGTTAACATTGCATATATGAACAGATATGAAACCAATTTATAGAGTTCGAGGTAGAAAAAGAATTGCTAAAAATCTATTAAATCCCAATAAACAATATCAAATTTCATCACTAACACAATAATAAAAATAACCGCTCCCGTTTAATTCCAAGGCCAATTAAATAAATACCACAAACTAAACTGAAATCTCTGAGCTTCATACTAGACTAAGTTTACCTAATCGCAAATCAATCACCTTTAATTTCCTCAGATTTCCTAGCAACCAAACAGATCATAAGAGAGACAGAACAAAAACTAAAAGGAGATGTTCAGTGAGGAAAATCATAATCTAAAGCTGCAAAAGGCTCACCCGCTCGCCGAGGAAAGCGCCGGCGATGACAAAGGTGACGTAGACGGAGTTGCGGCGCATGATGACCCTGTAAATGCCTTCGAAGAGGCCTCCACCGCTTCTTCGAGCTGCTGAATTCATGGCGATCTGTGCGAGTCTCCTTCACTTGCTTCTGATTTGAGCTGCGAGGTAGGATTTTGGTCAGAGCTCTGGCGTCGTCGAAATGGGAACGAGACTTGGATGAGTAATATGCTTTTGGATTTGGGAAACGGGTGGTTTGGACCGGTCCGCTAGAGTGTTGCAACGGTTTGGCGCGGTTCGTTTGGACCGGGGTTTTGTGGGCTTTCAGGTATTCGACCATGTTCACCAATAGTGGGCTTAACAATCATTAATTGATGCTTCATTTTTTTTTTCTCAATAAAAAAAATAGAAAATGAAAAAAGAAACAAGATGTATGGTACGTACTATGGTGCTTTTTCGCCCAATAAAAAAGAGTGATAAATTTCATAATCTAAGGGGGTGTATTCAATTATGATTATAAACCGTTTAAAAAGATTTTAAAAATCTGAGTGTATTCAATTTGGATTTAAACAAACTTTAAAAGATGTTTTACAAGTCTGGGTGTATTCAATTCCGACTTGTATGAACTTTTAAAAAGTCCATTCAAATATAAGTGTATTCAATTAGGATTACAAAAAAGTCTTCTAAAAGTCTATCAAGTTCTATACGAATTCTAAAGTTTCATCAAGTTTTATGAAAGCTGGCACTTAAACAAAATCTTTTTAAACACACTAGAATCCTAATTGAATACACCCCAATAGGGTATTTGGTTACCCGCTCAGATTTCAAGTTGTGCTTACCCAGTTGTTGTAAATAAATTAATCAAATGATCATGTGTCAAACATTTCTAGAGCAGAAGGATTCAAACCTTTGGATAACGGGACCAAAATCCGTTGCCTTAGCACTTGACCAAGCCCATTTATAGTCAACACTAATATTGGTACCAGTTAGGGTGCAAGTTGGATTGGAATTTCTAATTCTGACCTACTCCGATTCAAAATTTTCCGATTTTGGCGAGTCGAAATCAATTCTGACATCTGAAATTCGAAAATTCCGAAAAACAATGGATTGGAATTGGAATGTATTTCAATATTTTGAAACTTCCGAATTCTGAAATATATTGGGGTTTCAAACTTAGACTATACATAATGACTAATTTTATGTTGAACTAAATATGACTTAAATGGCTAAATAGACATAGACGAGTAATTTCATAAATAATAAACTAAATATAAGTAGTAACATATAATAATTTTCGAACTTTTCGTATGATTTTTCATTTTTGAGTCAATTTTAATCTTTCAAATCATTGGATATGTTTTAAAATTTTAACTATTTTTTGAAATTTCCAAATTATGTAAGTTTCAAAAATTTCCAAAAATTCTTAATTAGAATGGATGTTGAAGTTTCCAAATGTTTTGAAATGGAATTGGAAAAGAATTTTTATTTCGAATTTTTTTGGATTGGAATTCCATGACAAGGGCTTGTCTATGGTAGTGATCGATTAATTTCAAAGGGAGGGCTCCACAAAAGCTGTCAAGAGTGACTAGTTTAGGGTAAGTAGTAAGGAGTCCGTCCACGGCACCTTGGAGGGTTAATAAGCCAATCCTCATCTTAGAGCTAGAGATATGGAGTGTGAAAGGTCGAAATGGAATGGCCTTACTTTTTCTTTTTCTTTATTTATCGTTAATGATGGCTTAATTAAGTATAGTATTCGATCTGGTTCGTTCAAAAACCAACCCTAATACTAATTGTTCATCAACTCCGGTCTAAATATCTATTAGAAGGAGTTGTTCATACATAAAATCATAATTATTGATACAAACCTTTTCTAAATAAAAAAGAAACTGACATAATATAAGCAGAAGTGGTGTAGATTATTCAAAAATCATAGTCGATGTGCTTTATATATATATACAGTTCCCTTCCCTCAAATAATTTTATTTGAGGGACGCCCTTTAGGGTACTCTACAATTTTTTTTCCAATGATCGAAACCATCTATTATTTAGGCCTTCATTCATAGATCATCCTTACAAAAAATTAGACAACTAATTTTTTTCTCTGAAGAAAATATGAAAAATATGAAGAAAATATGAAAAATAAAACAAGTGACTACATGCATCCAACATTGTAATTTTTGCCGAAAGGAAAATCAAGTGCTGTTTGCTCCTGAGTCGTGGTCCACACAGAACACACAACGCAAGAGTACAAACACCAACTAAACTCGTCAACGCGAGCACAGAGAGTATTCATTCACCTCCCACCGGCTGTCAAATCCTCGTCTTGCCGACTCGTCAACACCGTAGTAGCGTAACCCAATACCCCAGCTTTTCACTTTTCTTCACCACTTTACTCTTTAACTCTCCTGCCAATCCCTTATTTTCACAAAGCTCACAACCCCACCTGGCCATGGAGTTAGCAAAAGGACTGAGAGAGATTCAGAAGCTGGAGGGTCACACAGATAGGGTCTGGAGCCTCGCATGGAACCCAGTTACTGGTGTTGCCGGAATCCCCCTTTCCTTCGCTTCATGTAGTGGTGACAAGACCGTCCGTATTTGGGAACACAACCCCTCTAGCTCCACTTCTTCGTGGGATTGCAAGGTTACCCATCTTTTTGTTTTGATTTTTTTTTTCCTTATTTTGCTAAATGGGACAATTTGTTATGGAATTTTCAATTTTGGGTTGCAGGCAGTTTTGGATGAAACTCACACTAGAACCGTCCGATCGTGCGCTTGGTCCCCATCTGGGAAATTTTTGGCCACTGCCAGCTTCGACGCCACCACTGCAATTTGGGAAAATGTTGGGGGTGATTATGAATGTGTGTCCACTTTAGAGGTATGAGGTATCTTTGTTAATGGCATTGAAAGATTCTCGCTTTACTTCAATCGATCAACTTTACAAGTTGGGTTCTTTTGGTTTTTGTTAGTAAAGGTGTTTTTGTGTACAGGGTCATGAAAACGAAGTGAAAAGTGTGAGTTGGAATCCATCTGGGTCTCTGCTTGCGACTTGTGGCCGGGATAAAACTGTATGGATATGGGAAGTGCAACCCGGAAATGAGTTTGATTGTGTTGCAGTGTTGCAAGGCCATACACAAGATGTGAAGATGGTTCAGTGGCATCCAAGCAGGAATCTTATATTTTCTTGTAGCTATGATAACACTGTCAAGGTAAAGTTTAGAGCTTTAAGTGCCTTTCCTACCTTCCCTACTACTGTCCCACAAAAATGATTCTTTTTTCGTTAATTATGTATCAAGGAGATTGGATACTTTTTTTCTGATGCCGTACAATATTTCTTGCAGATATGGGCAGATGAAGGTGATGATGATGATTGGGCGTGTGTTCAAACATTAGGTGAAACTAACAAGTACTACGTCTTAGCCTCTCTGTATCTCTAAATTTTCTGCTTCATCATTCCTTCTTCAGAATTATTCCCTTCTTTTATGTAATAGTTTCCATAACGTGTGTGTAGTTCTTCTCTCTGAAGCACCTTATGGTTAATGAGGTCATGTTTCTCACTAATTGATTTGATATGGACGACTAAGAAGTGCAGTGGGTGCAATGCATCTAAACTGTTCATAATTTAAAAGAAATATGATCTCATCTAAGGACTGCAGGATATTTTTCTTTTTAATATGATACATGGCCTCTTTTGATTATTCTGAACCAGTTGAGTTTGTAGAACTGCTAGCAATTTTTCTCAAAATATATCTTTTAGCCTAATTCAGCTTAACCGGTTTTCTTGTTAGTGGTCACTCTTCTACTGTCTGGGCTTTATCATTTAATGATGGTGGAGACAAAATGGTTACCTGCAGGTAAGCAGAAGTGTTTTCTCATTTTTTATGTTTCATTGGTTTTGATACCAAAACACCATTTATAAGAGCATCTATGCAAAACAGAAATTTGAAGTTTTGAACAGTACTCAAAAGGAGAAATAAAATAACAATGTGCTGATTTTGCAGTGACGATCTTACTTTAAAGATATGGGGAACAGACAATGAAAAGATGCAATCTACGGATGACTTCGTACCATGGTGAGGAACATGCTCCATTAGAATGATTTCTTTTCATTTTAGAATCCCTGAATTTGGTCTTTCAGTTATGTGAATTATTTGATCTTGTTTTAAATATTTTATTAACCAGATGTTATAGGTTTTGTTTTAGAGCGGGGATATTTAATAGGTTGTACCATGACATATCCATTAGACTCAGCTTTGACCAAAAAAAAAAAAAAATCCATTAGACTCAGCATTAGCACTGGGCAGTGATGTAGGCTACATTTGCATTTACAGAAATAGATGAATTTGAATAGCCTCTTTTTTTCTCTCTCTCTCCCTCCCTTCCCTCATATATTTGTTTGGATTTGTACTTCTTTTTGTTTCCTTTATTTACTTATGAGTTTTGAGTTCCTCTTCATAGTCTTTCTCTAATTTTGAACACTCAAGCGTCCTGACACTTGCACCCTCCACCATTGTTTCTGTTGAATACGCTGCTTTTGTATTCAATTATATGTGATCGTTCATGCCTTTGAAACTTTGTATGTTTCCTAGACAGACAGTGCATTGTATAGAAAGAGAAGGGTATGTGTCATCCTGGGTTGCCCAAGTAATTTGTCGTTTAGTTGTCCCAAAAAAATATAATTTTTTCATTTTGCGAATAAGTCCATGTTGAGCTTGAAGTAAGGGACATATGTGCATGATTGAAGATTAGAAAATCATCTACATGATCTGACCTAGCTATTATTGCCTCTTACATGAATGAATTTATTATTTTCAGAAGAAGGTGCTTTCAATGGGTTGAAAATTTTGAAACCAGGGGCCATGCCATCCCCACATTTAGTTGGGTTAAAAAACTCTTGGTCAAGATTCCTAATTGTGCCTGGTAGTCAGGATATGCTAAGTTTACCCGGAAAATTTTGGAGGGTTCTCATTTTTTTTTCATTTTGAAGTGTGTTTGTTTGAGATGTTTCTGGGGCTTTACAATTACAAGTGCAGTGTTGTTTTAGTGTTATTGTAGTTGCAACATAGAAGTCAGCTGCTTTTGAATGGAATTAAATAATGTGGTTCTACTCTATGTGTTGATAACACTGTTTCATTATCAGTTCCATGGAAAATTGTTTTAGATTCACTTAGTATGAGTCCAAGGAATTAATTGAATAAATGATTTGTTTGGTAGAGTGCTAACATTTTGGTTGTAATTCATTTGTGTTTTCTTGTAGCACTGATAAGATGATTCTCTCTTTTTGTTTTGTCAGGAGACATCTTTGCACTCTTTCAGGTTATCATGATCGGACAATATTTTCAGTTCATTGGTCAAGGTAATGGAACCAAAGAAATAGTTCCAATTGTTAAGGGTCTTTGGTAAAGATTATAAGATATAAGAAAGAATAAAGATGAACTATTTAATAGGGAAGTTTACGGGAATTACTTAAGATCTTTATTCAATATAAGATAGTGTAGCAATCTGCGCAAAATATAAGGTAAGCATGGCTGCATTGGTTCGATTGAGTTTACTAGTTTAATCAGTTTATTGTTTGATTCACCAAATAAGATTTTGATTAATCCCAAATATTGATTTATATTTAATTGAAAAATGACAGGGACAATATCATTGCCAGTGGAGCTGCTGATGACACGATAAGATTTTTTGTGGAGAATGATGATAAAGATGGTTTGGTATGTCATAATCTTTCACCCCCATTGATTGTATTAGAATTTGTATCACCAGTGAAATGGCCTAATATCTCAATTAGTTGTGACAGCGAATTGCTAATAAATATTCTCTAGAGCTTGGTGTGGACCAATTAAATTAAGCTCATTGAGCGCTTTGATGATTGGAGTGGCTCTGTTATTTGCTTATTTGGTTTGGGGAGTATTAAATAACCCAACTTTGTGTTTTCATTCAGGTTCATGGACCTTCGTATAAATTGCTTCTGAAAAAGGAGAAGGCCCATGACATGGATATAAATTCGGTGCAATGGAGCCCTGGGGTAAGATTTCTCGTTCTTCAGATCATTGAAGTTCTGTGAGGTCCTGTTGTTTTCTCTGTGAATGGAGCTTTTGCCAGCTTGGACTGCGAATTGAGGCTTTCCAGCTTGAACTCTAGATTTCTGAGGATCTACTAGAGTCCAGTATTCTTGTGTCTAAATTTTTTGGTAATTTGTCATTCAAGGTCCACAAGAACTAGGTTCTATGAGTCTTATCTAGTTTTCTGCTACCATTAATGGCACCTATACTGAAATGGCTATCATCACTTGTCCTGGTTCTGTCACCATACTTTCTGCTGTGACTGCTACTATTACCACCACACCCCTATCATAGTCAATACTACCCCTACAACCAATCATCAAGGACCCCATGGCTATCATTTCAAGCATCACCATTATTGCGCTTAATGCACCAGCACTACCAACAAGTTGAGGACTGCTATGGTTGCTGAGTACTAGTGATGTTCTGCGTAGTTAATACCGTACTAAATAATTTGCACATAATACAATTATGGTTGCATCAAATTGCTCACAGGAACTCTGTTACCGTTTTTCCTTCTCTTTGGATGACTTAAGTTTGTCTATGCTCTCTATACGTTAATTCTTTTCAAGTAGTCATGTGAGTGAGAGAGAGTGCTGAATTAACAGGTTACCATGTCTGGATGAATTTAATTTTTGTATACGAAGTCTAACTTTCATGCATGCACTAACATTTCCCTTGTACGTTGCTGTTGAATTTTTCAGGAGGATCGGATTCTTGCTTCTGCAGCTGATGACGGGACGATTAAAATATGGGCGCTGACATCTGCAGGCTGATGAAGGAACCTTTTTCTTTGCTGTTAGAACAATTGTGTAATTGCAAATGTATTTTCTCTTTTATACTGGTCTCGATTTTTGGAAAAACATGAAGTTTAGTATAGTTAGTGAAATGTGGCAATTTTTAATGTGAATTAGATGTAATGAATCTTTATGAGAATGAAGATGGCGAAGGTTGAAGCTTACAGTTTTGTGTATAGGATGGCTAACAAGATTTGCTTTCAGACATTTCTCTCTCAACTTCTTTCCCTCCTCGCCCTCTCTGATGGCGGATTTCTTATTATACTCTCAGTTAACAATGAATTCTTACATTGTGTTCGAAATTACGATGTCTGGCTTACATGTGTTCTGATCACGTTTACAAACTACATTGTCGGGCAGTATCCTCTGTTAGCTGTATATAGAACTGTCGGCCTGTTCTCTAGTTGCTTAAGCTTTTATGACCTAGTGGTTGTCAAACTAACTAAACTAACCAAGCTGACTGGCCGATACCGAACCAATGGCTGTTCGTGTGGCGATCTCTCGAACGGTGTCCAAATGCCCAATTTGTTCTTCATTCACAGGTGGGTGTATGCCCCCAAGAGGACTTAAAAAAACATCCTCACAGGTGCGTCTGACAAACAATCGTTCAGAGATGATTGATTTCTCCCTTTATTTTGGTGGTGTTTGTTTGCTGACAGCAAACAATCTATAAGATAAAAACATCAAACAATCCACGCAATAAAATTAGAAAGAGCTTTATATTTCAGAAATTATGTACAATCCCCGAATGATATATAGCTAAAGAAAATGATAAATGGACCTATTCATGAAAAGCCCAATTTCTAAAGCTGGTTACATGCACCATTGTCAGAAAATGCACTCTTTGGGGGCAAATAGATTCATTTTCACTAACAGAAGCCATTCCCATAATATATATAAATTTATAATGTTTCATGTATCAATAATCATAAATATAAAAATATAAAAAAGAGCTTGTATATGATCATAACTATAATTAAAACAAATATAAAGATCTCAGAAAAATGAGAAGATTAATTATTATTGTTATAATTCAACACCTGTTTTCTATTCTTATTCTGGCTGAGTTTTGTCTCCTCCCCTCCTCAATCAAAGCAGAACGAGCAGACATAATCCCACTTGGGAACAAAGAAGCATCAAAAGCAGAACAATCAATCCAATCTTGAAGCAACTCCTCCTGCCCCCATATATCAGGTATCCAAACCCGGCCAGCCACCTCAACCCTATGCTTCTTCAACCTCTCACGCCCACTGTCTTCATCAGCCACATTACTTGGTTCGTGATCTACAACAACAACATCCCTAGCAGCAGAAGCCTGGCCTTCCAAAACTGCAATTTCTTCACTGCTTGACCCATCATTTTCATGCCTCTTTGGTGATGTGCTGCCTTGCTCCATGCAATTGATGTTAGACTTGGAGATTTCCTCAGGTTCTTGTAGGGTTGGAAGAGATGGAGTTTTTTGGTTGATGGGTTTTTCCAAAGGGACTTGCTGAGTCATTTGAGATGGTTTTTTTCTCATTCAGTAGGGATAATGGAAATGAAAGATGTGTGCAAAGCTAGCTAGGTGCTGCTTCTTCTTCTTCTTCTTCGTGTTCAAACTTTTTTCAATTGATGTTCTCTTGTTGAATGGCAGTGTGCACAAGGATATAGCAAGCTGGGAGGGATTTAATTTGCTTGTGTTAATAATGCAACTAGAATGGGTGGGGGGTTAGTGTACACGTCAATGCTTAAGGTTTTTTTTCTTCTTCTTTCTTTGCTTTTGTATGGTTAGTGACAATAGTACGTGGCTTGGTTGAGATTTGCTTTGAAGTCCAATTTGTGTGGCTTAGTTCTTGTTTGAAAATGCAAAAAAGAAAGGGAAAAAGGGACTCTCATAATAATAAATCCTTTGGGACTAGTGGGATTCCTTGGATGGGTTTTTGGAGTATTGTGAGGTTGATGTTGATTTGGGGCCGCATATAATAATAATAAGACATTGAGTTTTTATTTATTTATTTATCAAAATTAAAAATGTAATGAGTTTTTCTCACACACATATTGTTAAAGTATCATGAAATTTCGAACTTGAGACCATTTAATCAACAAAACAAAATTATTTTTTTACTGGTCTAAACTCTATTGACATGCATTTGGGTTTGGGAGTTGGTTGTGAAATTTTATTTAGCCAAAAAAGAATTATAAATTTAATGATAATTTGCACACTATTCAATTTTATTCAATACAAGATGGGGACCTTGTTGGAGTTTTCAAACAGATATTTTCTTCTATTGTACACCATCACTTGCTAGCAGCCTTTGGTTTTGTTCTCCTTTGAAATTTTTTTTTGGTCGAAGTTCTCCTTTGAAATTTAAGCACACAAAACACATCACACAAACAGGTGACATAATTCAAAACACGAAAAATCATTTCACAACTAATTATTTTGGACATAAAAGGAGAAGAACAATATAATCTTCGTACTATCAGACTGGTAAGAGTGCATTATGCACATGGGCATCTTTCTCTTCAAGGCCCCATGTTGTCATGTCTTTCTTGTTTTGTCTCTTGATATGGAAGAGCTCAATTCAGAGGAGATCATTGTGCACAAGAAGAGGGCAAATGACTTTCCTCGTATAGATTGTTGTTTTGCAAGAAAGATGTTACAACGTTGAATCTCAGACTTACTAGATCTTTAGTGTAATTTTTACAAATACCTCACGAATTATTAGGGGTACATCCAGCCGTTAATGTCACATTCAAACTTTGAATTTTCTACAAATGTCACTCCTCCATCCAATTCCATTCAATTTTCTATAAAGTTATAATACCATGCACGACCATGTGAGCGTTGTAATTTATTAGATATAATAGAATATTCGTGAATTAGATTATATTTCAAGGAATTAAAAATAGATATTAGTATCAACTAATTCTTAATTTAATGGTACTTCTTTTTCTAATGTTAAAAGATGTTTTAGCTTTGAATCTTTATTTTTTCGTCAGTTAAAATCGAAACCCTGAATTGCATCCAATAAATATTACTGTGAGTCCCTCCGTAAGGGTGAAGCTGTGTGTTGTAAACATCACAAAAACCCAACCCAAATACATGTGGATGCCTATGACTCTAGAATTCAATAATAGTCTTTTGTGAAATGGTGTGCACCAACAGCTACTTCCATAGCCACATACAATTTGCCAAACTCAAAGATAGCCCCACGGCAAAACACTCAAAATAAGGGACAAGATTGACGAGATGTAGCCGCCACCAACCACTTATAATAAAATAAAATCACTCATGAAAAAAGATAAATAATATAAACCACTCAAAAATTGGTGAACAAATCAGATAATAAAACAAGAGTTGAGAATTTTTCCATTTTAGCCTCCTGTCAGATAGTATAAAAGTGAAAAACTATAACCTATAAAGTGCATTGTATAGGGGCAATGTCAGTTTTATTATGTTCAACGTCTTTCTTATTGTGGGGCATTGGAGAATCTGGACCACTTGTGACACTTGATGATAGTTTGGAACAGATTTTTATTTTGTTTATTGTGGAAAATTTTGAAATGTTTTTTCTCTTCTTGTAATGCTCTCAGCTCAATTATATCTCTAGTATCTTTGAGTAGGTTGCTGGTGTGGTGCTTATGTGCACCAAACTTATCTTTCCAAATTCAACATGTATAGAACAAAAGTTCGAAACCCTATTTTCGTTGATAAGAAAAAAAGACGGATTTTATAAGATGAGTAATCTTGTGTAACGCATTTGATATGATATGCTATTAAACAACCAAATTATGTATCTAAACTATTGATGATGTTAAACAAAACCTATCTTTGCAAATTCAACATGTAAAGAATGGACGTCAAATTGGCTTCTTGATTTAGCATTATTTACCTTCCTAATATTGAAAGTGGCGTGAGAAATAACTAACGCACAAATTAAACCCTATAAATCATGCAATCGTAGTATGAGTAAGTAGGGATCGTTCTATTTCGGGGATTAGGAGGGATGCTAATCAACACAAATTAAATTTATTAAACTAGAACTAAGTTAAGGGAACAATGATTGGGGGGGGGGGGGGGGGGGGAGTTGGATGATTTAGACCAAAGTAAAATTGACAGCAGCAAATAACTAAGATGTGAATGAAATATGGATTAAAGGATAGCTAGAGGATTCTTCTCCACACATGGAACATATGCACACAAATTGATCTCCAGTTACTCTTTCTATAAAGTATGAATGTCAAAGCCCCAAATTAATTGTGAACTGCACTAATTAACTCTCAGATTTTCCTAAGTTCATTGAATTGGACTCAGCGACTCAATCAAATTATTCTTATCAAGTTCCCTATATGAACAGCATGATAGAGATACATATCAAAGATCATTAAGTTCTATGAAAATCATAAGCTTTGACAAAGCATTTGTAACTATGAAAAGCATGATACTCCTGCCAGGAATTTACTTAACACAATCATGACTAGTGACTTTTACTACTTGTGAATATAAGTTCATAACGATTAGGTGAAATTCCCTTATATCCTAGCATCAAATCCCTGCATGCAAACTAAGTATGCATCCTTAATAAACATGCAAGAATAAGTCCTGAATAAAACAGAAAAGTAAATCACATTCATACTTTACGAAACCATAACTGGGGATCAATTTGTGTGCATATGTTCCATGTGTGGAGAAGAATACTCTAGCTATCCCTTAATCCATATTTCATTCACATCTTAGTTATTTGCTGCTGTCAATTTTACTTTGGTCTAAATCATCCAACTCCCCCCCAATCATTGTTCCCTTAACTTAGTTCTAGTTTAATAAATTTAATTTGTGTTGATTAGCATTCCTCCTAATCCCCGGAATAGAACGATCCCTACTTACTCGTACTACGATTGCATGATTTATAGGGTAAAATTTGTGCGTTAGTTATTTCTCACGCCAAATTTTGGCGCCATTGCCGGGGATTAGCAAAATTGCTAATCTTCCGTGCGTTTTCGTTGTTCTTGTGTTTCTGATTTTGTTTTGTTTTGTTTTCTTTGTTTTAGGTACAAGTGTATGACTCGAAGTTCACACCGTGTTCATGCGCACATATTGGACTTTGACGACGATCTCGAACGAACTTTGAGAAGGAAGAGGAAACAGCCAGAACTCAGTCCCTCTAGTTCTGGTTCCGAACCCGAATCTGAAGCAGAAACGGACTTGGAAGAGGAACAAGACATGGCTGTAGACAATAGATCAATCAAGGAACTTTCAGCCTCTGAATTGGACAATGCAGTCCCTCTTTGCATTCAATACCCCGGGGCTGCTGCAGGCAAGACCGATGTGTTTGAATTGAAGTCAAGTTTGCTACATCACATTCCCAGATACCATGGGCTGTCCATGGAAGATCCAAACAAGCATTTGAAGGAATTTGAAGTAGTATGTTCAAGTATGACACCCATTAACGTGGATGGAAATATTTTGAAGATGAAAGCCTTTCCATTTTCTCTTATGGACAAGGCTAAGGATTGACTCTATGAACTAGCACCTGGAACCGTTACTTCTTGGGAAAGTATGAAGAAAGCATTCTTAGAGAAATTCTTCCCAACTTCAAGAATCATTGTTTTGAGGAAGAAAATTAGTGGAATTCAACAAGGCCCGGGAGAATCCTTTCCAGTGTACTATGAGCGTTTTAAGACGTTAGTTGCATCCTGCCCACAACATCAAATGAAGGAAGAGCTTTTAATTCAATATTTCTATGAAGGGCTACTTCCACTGGAGAGACAAATGCTTGATGCTTCAGCAGGAGGTGCTTTGGTTGACAAAACACCAGTTGCTGCAAAGATCTTAATAGCAAACCGAGCTTTGAATGCACAACAATATGAAGGAGTTGGAGGGAGAGATCATGCACAGCCAAGTCAAGTTAATGAGGTAAGTGCTATTTCAGAACTTCAATCTCAAATGGCTAATCTCTCTACTCTTATTTCGCAGGTTGTTGAAGGACCCAAGGTGCAAAGTACAGCCACTTGTAGCGTGTGCTCTATGCATGGACACCACACTGATCAATGTCCTCAATTAATAGCGAATGGGGGATGGGAAAGTGCCAATGCCATAGGTTATCAAGGCCAAACTCAACCTAGGTATGACCCATTTTCAAACACCTACAATCCAGGCTAGAGAGATCATCCAAATTTTAAGTGGAGGGAGCCTCAACAAACTCAACAACAAGGCGGATATAAACAGCCACCTCCGGGGTTCTATCAAAGGCCATTCGCACCACCACAACCTTAACCACAAACTGCCCAATCAAATTCAGGTTCCCCAATGGATAATGATCAAATGCTTAAAGTACTAACTTCTTTGACTCAGGGTTTACAAAATCAAGCCAAAGAGATGAGCGAAGTGAAGAAGCAAATTGGGCAGATGGCGGAATTCATGGGACAGTTTAGAGAAGAAGGCAAACTACCTAGCTCAACCATTGTCAATCCAAAAGGAGGTTTTGAAACGGCTAAAGCTATCATCTTGAGGAGTGGTAAAGAGATTGGAACCAATCCCAAAATGTCCAAACAAAGCCCAACATTGAATGAAAAGTTGATTTTCAAAGAGAAGGAGGAGGACAAAGCCACAGCAAGGGAGGAACAACCCTTGCCGCAATCCCCCAAAGCTCCTACACAACCAAACTTAGGTAAGGTTGTTCCAAATTCAACTCATTCTAACCCTATCCCACCAAATGTGCCTTTCCCTCGCAGGTTTATGCAGTCTAAGAAAGAAGAGAATGAAAAAGACATCTTAGAGACTTTCAGGAAGGTACAAGTAAATATCCCACTTCTTGACGCAATAAAGCAAGTTCCAAAGTATGCTAAATTCTTGAAAGAGCTTTGTACAACAAGGAGGAGGAATTCGAAAAAAGAAGTGGTAAGGGTAAGCGAGAATGTTTCTGCAGTTTTGCAACGAAAACTGCCACCTAAATGCAAAGATCCAGGTAGTTTCACAATCCCTTGTGTTATTGGTAACACCAAGTTTGAACATGCCATGTTAGATTTAGGTGCTTCCATTAATGTCATGCCATACTCTATTTATGCATCTATGAACTTAGGGGAGCTTAAAAATGATGGAGTTATAATTCAATTAGCCGATCGTTCTAATGCATATCCTAAAGGAGTTTTGGAAGATGTTTTGGTGCAGGTTAACCACTTGATATTTCCAGCAGATTTTTATGTGCTTGAGATGGAGGATTCAACCCATTCTACACCATTGCCAATCTTACTTGGACGACCTTTTATGAAAACAGCCCGAACCAAGATCGATGTGTTCAAAGGGACATTGACAATGGAATTTGATGGCGATATCATTGATTTCAATATTTCTGAAGCTATAAGGTACCCTATTGATGATCACTCGTGTTTCTCTATTGATGCATTTGATTCTTTGGCGCAGGAATATCTCGAATCCCTGGATAGGGATGCCCTTGAAACCACCATTGTTCAAGGAATTGAACTCATCACCAATGGGGCCGAACCTAATCATGAAGAAATCTGCGAGATGGTGGCTACCCTTGAGTCATTGCCAAAATATGTTGGTAAGCCTCCAATCCCAATTCCAATTCCCGTTTCTGCTAACAAGTTGTTACCTTCAGTGATTCAGGCACCCACTCTTGAGCTTAAACCGTTACCGAATCATTTGAAGTATGTCTTCTTGGGAGATAAAGAGACTTTGCCCGTCATAGTCTCCTCATCACTCACGGTAGTGGAGGAGGAAAAACTAGTTCGGGTGTTGCAAAAGTACAAAACAGCTATTGGATGGACTTTAGCCGACATCAAGGGAATTAGTCCTACAACATGCATGCATCGCATACTTCTAGAGGAAGGGGCTAAACCAACTCGAGAGGCTCAACGCCGACTCAACCCTCCAATGATGGAAGTTGTGAAAAAGGAGATCATTAAGCTTCTCGATTGTGGGGTCATTTTCCCAATTTCGGATAGTCGTTGGGTTTCACCAGTTCAAGTTGTACCAAAGAAATCAGAAGTCACTGTGGTAAAAAACGAAGAGAATGAACTTGTCCCGACTCGTATCCAAACAGGCTGGAGAGTTTGCATTGACTATAGGAAGCTCAACGCCACCACAAGGAAAGATCACTTCCCTTTGCCGTTCATTGATCAAATGCTTGAAAGGTTAGCTGGTCATTCTTTTTATTGCTTTCTTGATGGCTATTCGGGATATAATCAGATTGTTATAACCCCAGATGACCAAGAAAAGACTACTTTTACTTGTCCATTTGGTACTTTTGCTTATCAACGAATGCCATTTGGTTTATGTAATGCGCTAGCCACCTTTCAAAGATGCATGGTAAGTATCTTTTCTGATTTCGTTGAGAAGATTATTGAGGTTTTTATGGATGATTTTAGTGTTTTTGGTGACTCCTTTGATGACTGTTTAACTAATCTCACGTTGATATTAAAACGTTGCATTGAAACTAACCTTGTTTTAAATTGGAAAAAATGTCATTTCATGGTAAAACAAGGCATAGTTTTAGGACATATAATTTCAGAAAAGGGAATTGAAGTTGATAAATCAAAAATAGGTCTTATACGCCACTTACCCTCTCCCACTTCGGTGAGAGAGGTTCGTTCTTTCCTTGGACATGCAGGATTCTATAGACGTTTTATCAAAGATTTCTCAAAGATTTCAACACCCATGTGTCGACTTCTACAAAAGGATGTGCCGTTTGTGTTTGATGACGAATGTGAGAAGGCGTTCGATCACCTCAAAGAATTGTTAACTTCGGCACCTATCATTGTTCCACCAGATTGGAGCCTTCCGTTCGAGCTTATGTGTGATGCTTCAGATTATGCTTTATGGGCTGTTTTGGGGCAACGGAAGGACAAGAAGCCACACGTCATCTACTATGCATCCCGAACCTTGAATGATGCTCAATTGAATTACTCCACCACTGAAAAAGAACTTCTTGCTGTTGTGTTTGCTTTAGATAAGTTTCGTTCTTATTTACTTGGTACTAAAGTAATAATTTACTCTGACCATGCAGCTTTGAAGTATTTACTCACAAAGAAAGAAGCCAAACCAAGGCTTATTCGCTGGATGCTTCTTCTTCAGGAGTTTGACATGGAAATTAGGGACAAAAGAGGATGTGAAAATGTAGTGGCTGACCACTTGAGCCGTTTGGTACATGAAGAAGACCCTCTACCTATTCCAGAGGCATTCCCAGATGAACAATTGCTGACCATTGAGGTAAGTGAGCCATGGTATGCTGATATTGTGAATTATATTGTGTCTAAACAAGTACCAAGCACCATAACTAGGCACTAATGCAATAAACTTAAAAAAATGGCACGGTTTTATGTGTGGGATGACCCTTATTTGTGGAAATATAGCCCTGATCAAATTATTCGTAGATGTGTGCATGATTCTGAGTTTAATTCAATCTTAACCTTCTGTCACACTTATGCATGCGGGGGTCACTTTGGTATACAACGCACAGCACTTAAGGTTTTAGAATGTGGATTTTATTGGCCTACTATCTTTAAGGATGCTAGAACTTTTTGTATGACTTGTGATCGTTGTCAAAGAATGGGCAATATAGGTGCAAAAGATCAAATGCCACAAACTCCTATCTTTTCTGTTGAGATTTTTGATGTTTGGGGTATTGATTTCATGGGCCCTTTTCCTTCCTCACATGGTTTTAATTATATCTTACTTGCTGTGGATTATGTTTCGAAATGGGTGGAAGCAAAAGCCACCCGTACTAATGATTCCAAAGTGGTTGCAGATTTTGTTAAAACTAACATATTTGCAAGATTTGGAATGCCACGAGTACTTATAAGTGATGGGGGCTCTCACTTTTGTAATAGGACCATAGAGGCACTGCTTAAGAAGTATAATGTCACACATAAGGTTTCAACACCTTATCATCCCCAAACAAGTGGACAAGCCGAAGTTTCCAATCGGGAAATCAAGCAGATCTTGGAAAAGACAGTTGGACCAACTCGAAAAGATTGGAGCTTGCGTTTGAATGATGCATTGTGGGCATATCGTACTGCCTACAAAACACCAATTGGAATGTCTCATTTTCGGCTCATTTATGGGAAACCATGCCATCTTCCAGTTGAGTTGGAGCATCGTGCACATTGGGCAATCAAGACTTTCAACATGAACATTGATGCAGCTGGACTTCATAGGAAATTGCAATTGAATGAGCTTGAGGAAATTCGGACTGAAGCTTATGAAAATGCTCATATTTATAAGGAGAAAACAAAGGCTGCCCATGATAAGATGATTCGTAGTAAAACGTTTTCTGTGGGGCAGAAAGTGTTACTTTTCAACTCTCGGCTTCGTTTGTTTTCGGGTAAGTTGCGTTCTAAATGGATTGGTCCTTTTGTTGTTACTAATGTTTTTCCCTATGGTGCAGTCCAAATTCAAAGTTTAAAGACAGGACAAGAATTCAAAGTGAATGGACACCGCTTGAAGCCATACTATGAGTGTTTTGAAGAGCATGTAGTGGAGGATGTACCCCTCCATGCCGTTGGCCCTAGTGAAGCTTAAAGGGAGGTATCGTCTGGCTGAAGACATAAAACTTAGCGCTTCTTGGGAGGCAACCCATGTGTTGAAGAATAAGGTGCTTGGTAGCGGTCGACCTAATCGCATTAAGAGGGAGTTTCTCTAATCCTTTGTCTTAAACTTTCCCCTTATTATTTACATGTTCTCACTCATCTTATATACTTTCACATTGAGGACAATGCTCCATTTAAGTTTGGGGGTAGGGATTGACAATTTTGTTAGGTTTTGTGGTAGAGTTAAGTTGTGTGAGCTTTGTTTTGCTTAGTATAATTTTGTTCAATGTCTTGCAAGCCTATGAAAAAAAAAAAAAAAAAAATTTCATATGAGTTGACTTCTGGTAACTCCAATAAGCACCTCTGTTAATACAGTGTCTAGGAGTTCTATAGGCGACACCTTCGGTGTCTAAGAAGTTTGGGTTTTAAGTGTGACCATTGTGACCTATCCAAACTTCCCGGATCCCCTGGCTGTGTTTTCTGAGGTTCTTAACTGGTAATCCATGAGTCACTTGTATATTCGTGTGTTTTATTCAAAAAAAATAAATAATAATAATAAAATAATAATTAAAAAAAACAAATAAAAAAATAAAAATAAAAATAAAATAAAAAAATAAAAACATTTTCTTTCTCTGAAACACTACATTAACCCTAACTCTCCATCTTTCATTTGATCTAGCCGCCCGCTAACCCCTGAAACCAAACCTTCTCTTCCCAAGCCTTCTCCAAATTATTGCTTATTGTAGGGCTCGTCAATGGAGAAACTCAAGGATGCCGTCGGTGGAAAGCTCAAGGAGGAGGAGTTCGAATTGAGCATGGTGAAGGTGCCTAGCCCAATGGTTTTGTTGAACTCACTGCCAGCTATCCCACCAGAAGATCCTTTGGGAGAGGACACCATTATGCAACGGGTGTTTGAGGTGATTGAGGTGCTCGTGGTTGTGTTTGCCATGGATCCCTCAGAAGTTACCATAGATGCCTTTCTGTTTCATAGAGATAGGGTGATAGAGGAAATTGAAGGCATGATTCCAAATTGGGATCTGGATTGTGGATTGGAAGAGATGCAGCTTGCGGCGCTGGCACATTGTCTATATACTTGGAGGGTATATCTGCTAGATAGGAGGTTTGTGGCAAGAACTGTTGTGTTGAGCAGTCACATGTATTGTATAGGTAACATTCGAGACGAGTTTGGCATTTACTTAAGTGTGCTTGACGAGTTTCACTTCCAATTAGTGTACATGACCACAAGACTCCGAGACTTCGTGGAGCAGATGGAGGAGTTGATGATAGATGGAGCCCAATATGATTCTTCTGTTTCAGACCTTTCGGAAAGTGAGTCGGATTGAAAGATGAACCGTCCTAATCGCTTCAAAGGGGAGTTTTTCTAAACTCTAACATTTGGTTATGTCTTTTCCTTCTCTTCTTTCCTTGCATTTATGAGGCATTGCATGTTCTTACGTTCTAAACATTGAGGGCAATGTTTCATTTAAGTTTGGGGGGAAGGATTTGGTTATGTTGTTTTACTGTCAAATTTTAAATTTTTTTTTTTTTTGTGTGTTTAGCGTCTAAAAACGCAGGATTTTGTGTGTTGTTTCGTTATCCTTCCAAACACCTATGATAAGACTTGGATTTAATACTAATATGGTTTATCAGAAATTGAGAGTCATTTTTTAAGGACTTTGTGTGGTTATGAGTTAACTCTGTCTTGCATGCCACCCTTGCACTTATTGAGCACTTTGCCAAGTTAGTCCAATTTCTTGTTACTTAGAGACGTTATGCAATTCTACTTATCTCATGATCTTGATTTTGTACTCTAGAACTTATTTGAATATCTCTTGAGACATTTTGTTGCCATACAATGCTTAGGAAGTGATTTAGGCCATGTTTAAACCGTTTGAGCTTTTCTAACCATCCTTCTACATTTATTCATCCCTAGTCAACCCATTTAAGCCTGCATTAAGCCTTTCTTTGTGTAAACCATTCCTACCATAATGAACCTCTGTTTTCTTATTCTTACTTATTCTATGAGCAATTAAAGTTATCTTCAAAAGAGAGTTATAAAGAATGCAAGGTTTTTGGAGCAAAAGTGAATCATTAGTGCCATTACCCAAGTGTTGAAAAGAAATAAGTTTGGGGGTATTGGTAACTAATCAAAAGAGGTAATGAAGTGTGACCAATGTAGTCACGGCCCTAGGGTGTTATAAAAGAGAAGAGCATGGTGATCTAGGGTAAAGAGCCACAAAATTAGGCCAAATAAACACATTTGAAGGTGCTGAAATTATGTTGAAAATCTGCTCATGTATGTGTTCCTTACTTGTTACAAAGTTCAAAAATCTCTTATGCTCTTACCTATGCTTTAATTGTGCTAAAAATATTGTATATCTCATATCCCTTCTTTCATTCTACCACTACCCTGAACCTCATTACTACCCTTGTAAAGTCCTTTTGATCCTTGGTGTTGCATGGTATTACTGTGGAGAGCAGATTGGATAATGAGCTTATGGGGTTCAGAATTATTGATTTTGCTCTAAGTGTGTGCGCATATACTTATTTGAGTGGCAGAGGTTGTTCTGATTTGGCATTCACACACTACACTTAAGGGTGTCATTGTGAGCTTTGCTTTCTCGTGAATCATGTGTGGAACTTATATTGCGATTGTTGTGTTTCTTTGGAACCATATACGTTGGTGATTCTTTGAGGATATTGTTTGGAAGGCTAGTTGCTTATTTCCTGTTTCCTAAGTTGTAGTTTTATTTTGTTTTGCTCGAGGACTAGCAAAATCTAAGTTTGAGGGTATTTGATCAGTGCATAATTACATATCTTTTTGTACCCTTCTAACTTATGATTTGGTTATGTTTTTGAGTTAAACTTGTGCTTTTAATAAAGTTTGTGTATGTTTCAGTGTAATAAGGATGAGACTCATTACATGCATTTTGAAGACAAGTTAGCTCAAAACAGTGTCTGCAGATCAGTCACATTCACGGATTAACCAGTACTTGCTCAAGAAGAACCAGATAATGAGCCATACATCATTGGAAAGATACGGAAGTCTAGTTTCCGTAGCATTTTACGGTTCATGATTTGGAGTCTTCTAGAGGAAGTTATCCATGATTTAGCAGCTCAAGGTCAAAATTCGGCAGCATCTGCGTTACTGGGCCAAAAATGACATTTAAAGGTCTTTCCTATTTTTCCTTGAGTTGGGCTGCATATGCTTGGAAAGATAAGACAAAGGGCTTGAAGATCCATATTTTTCCAGGATTTTTTGGAGTGAATAACAAGCCCAAAATCGGCCCACAAGCTGACTGCAATGCAATGTCATGCATGACTATCTAGTGGGATCTGTTGGTGAAGTGCACTAGCCAAAATAATGAGTTTCTAATTACAAGCACTATCTAGTGGGAGTTGTTGGTGAAGTGCACTAGCCAAAAGAATGAGTTTCTAATTACAAGTGCTATTGGCATAAACCATATTCAATTCAAATATTCCCCTTCCATTCTCCCTATAAATAGCACTCCAATTCTAAACACAACATCATTCAACAATCCATCAATTCACTTCATCCATTACTCATACACATTCATATAGAGAGAGAGAGAGCTAGTTGCAAAAGGAGCAAAGCTTGGAGCTGTCTTGGGAATTCCTTGCTGCCATCATCTAGTTCTTTTCTTCTCTTTATCCTATCCTATGTATTTCTTATTCTATATTGCTTTTCAAGTATTAAATATGTGTAACTAAATTTCTTCTTAGTTAGAGGTGAATTCGAAGCCATGGACATGTTTTATATGAATTGATCACTCCCAGTTATGGTTTCGTAAAGTATGAATGTGATTTACTTTTCTGTTTTATTCAGGACTTATTCTTGCATGTTTATTAAGGATGCATACTTAGTTTGCATGCAGGGATTTGATGCTAGGATATAAGGGAATTTCACCTAATCGTTATGAACTTATATTCACAAGTAGTAAATGTCACTAGTCATGATTGTGTTAAGTAAATTCCTGGCAGGAGTATCATGCTTTTCATAGTTACAAATGCTTTGTCAAAGCTTATGATTTTCATAGAACTTAATGATCTTTGATATGTATCTCTATCATGCTGTTCATATAGGGAACTTGATAAGAATAATTTGATTGAGTCCCTGAGTCCAATTCAATGAACTTAGGAAAATCTGAGAGTTAATTAGTGCAGTTCACAATTAATTTGGGGCTTTGACATTCATACTTTATAGAAAGAGTAACTGGAGATCAATTTGTGTGCATATGTTCCATGCGTGGAGAAGAATCCTCTAGCTATCCCTTAATCCATATTTCATTCACATCTTAGTTATTTGCTGCTGTCAATTTTACTTTGGTCTAAATCATCCAGCTCCCCCCCCCCCCCCCCCCCCCAATCATTGTTCCCTTAACTTAGTTCTAGTTTAATAAATTTAATTTGTGTTGATTAGCATCCCTCCTAATCCCCGGAATAGAACGATCCCTACTTACTCGTACTACGATTGCATGATTTATAGGGTTTAATTTGTGCGTTAGTTATTTCTCACGCCAGAAAGATGTTAAAGTTTGAATCTCCATCTCTGTTGATTAGATAAAGGAAGATGAATTTTCTAAAATGAGTGATGTTATCTCGCAAAATATTTGACATGATATGCTATTAGACAACCAAATTAAGAATCTAAATTATTGATGATAAACGAAAAAAAAAAAAATGTTGATCATGTTAGAGCATCCACAATGGGCTCCCTAAACCACCTCCTTAGATAAATTTTAGGGAGGAATTGTAAAAATGCAACTCCAACCATGCTCCCTATCCACCTCCTAAAATAGGGAGTCCTCTAGGAGCTCCTAAATCTGAGGAGAGAGAAATGACTTATAGTGGTTCCCTATAATTTAATGTTGTTTTATTTATTGAGTATTTCAAACATTTATTTAATGCTAACTATTTTTATTTTTATTTTTTAATAGAGATAGACCAATCAAAAAAAAGTTATAACATTTATGACTCTCCAAATTAGGGAGTATGGTTGGAGTTGAAATTTTTTAGAGAGCTCCTAAAATAGCTTTCTTATATTTTTAGCTAAATTTTAGCTAAGAAATAGAGAGCATCATTGTGGATGCTCTTAGTTAAATTGGTCTAACAATATAAAATACCCAAATATTTAGCAAAAAAAAGAAATTTATTCTATTTTCTGAGGAAGGGACATATGGGGCATAATTCCATTTTCTTATGCACGGTGTAAAGCTTTTCCACAAAATTTCGATTTCAACCCTCTATGAATTTTCAAGCGGTGTGCCGTTTTGGCGGGCACATGCTCCAGGACGCCACCACCTTGGCGCAAACAATCCAAACCTACGCACGAACCAAGCAGCTAAACAGAGGCAAGGAGCTCCATGCTCAGCTTTTACGCACCGAGTACTCCCCATGCATTTTTCTCGCCAACCACCTTCTCAACATGTACTCAAAATGTGGGGAGGTCGACTATGCTCTCAAAGTCTTCGACAAAATGCCTCAGAGAAACTTGGTTTCTTGGACAGCAATGATAACCGGGTTTTCTCAAAACAGGAGGTTCTCTGAGACTTTGAAAACTTTTTCCCAGATGAGAGGTGCTGGAGAGAACCCAACCCAGTTTGCGTTTGCAAGTGTCATCAGAGCTTGCGTGTTTCTTGGGTCGATTGAGATTGGGAGGCAAATGCATTCTCTTGCTTTGAAATTGGGCTTGGCTTTTGAATTATTTGTGGGTAGTAATTTGGCGGATATGTATTGGAAGTTCAGGTTGATGGCTGATGCTTGCAAGGTTTTTGAGGAGATGCCGTGTAAGGACGCAGTATCGTGGACTTCAATGATTGATGGATATGCAAAGAATGGTGATTCAGAGGAAGCTTTACTAACTTATAAGAGGATGGTTAATGATGGGATTGTTATAGATCAACATGTTCTTTGTAGTGTGTTAAATGCTTGTTCTGCATTGAAGGCTTGTATTTTTGGAAAGTGTCTTCATTCAACTGTTCTGAAGTTAGGACTTCAAGAAGAGGTTTCTGTGGGCAATGCTCTGACTGATATGTACTCGAAAGCAGGAGATATGGAGAGTGCTTCAAATGTGTTTTGCATTGACTCTGATGGTAGAAATATTGTTTCTTGTACCTCTCTGATCAATGGTTTTGTTGAGATGGATGAAATTGACAAGGCTTTTAGTTTGTTTGTTGACTTACAGAGGCTGGGAGTTGAGCCTAATGAGTTCACTTTCTCTAGCTTGATAAAGGCTTGTGCCAACCAAGCTGCACCTGATCAAGGAATCCAGCTTCATGCTCAGGTGGTTAAGGTTAATTTCGATAGAGACCCTTTTGTTTATAGTGTTCTTGTTGACATGTATGGAAAATGTGGGTTGCTTGATCATTCAATCCAAGTGTTTGACGAGATAGAAAACCCGACTGAAGTTGCATGGAATTCATTGTTAAGTGTGTTTGCTCTTCATGGCCTAGGAAAAGAAGCCTTGGAAACATTTACTAAAATGGTAAACAGAGTGAAACCAAATGCAATAACATTTGTCAGTCTTTTAACAGGGTGTAGCCATGCTGGATTGGTAAAGGAAGGTTTAAATTACTTTCATTCTATGGAGAAGAGATATGGCATAGTGCCTAGAGAAGAACATTACTCTTGTGTTATTGATTTACTTGGTCGGGCTGGAAGGCTTAAAGAGGCTGAAGAGTTCATAAATAACATGCCAATTCAACCAAATGCTTTTGGGTGGTGCTCTTTTCTTGGGGCTTGCAGGATTCATGGTGATCAGGAGAGGGGCAAACTTGCAGCGGAAAAACTGATGCAGCTTGAACCTGAGAATATTGGAGCACGTGTTTTGCTTTCAAATATATATGCAAAGGAACAGCAGTGGGAAGATGTGAGGAGTGTGAGGAAGAAGATGAGAGATGGCCGCATGAAGAAATTGCCTGGCTATAGTTGGGTTGATGTTGGAAACAAAACCCATACTTTCGGAGCCGAAGATTGGTCTCATCCTCTGATGAAAGAAATTTATGAAAAACTTGATACTCTTCTTGATCAGATAAAGGAAGCTGGATATGTTCCACAAACAGATTCTATTCCACATGAAATGGACGAAAGCTCGAAGGAAAAGCTTCTTCACCATCACAGTGAGAGGATAGCAATTGCATTTGCACTAATAAGTATGCCAGCTGGGAAGCAAATAATTGTGAAGAAAAATTTAAGGGTGTGCTTGGATTGCCATTCTGCAATCAAGTACATCTCCAAGGTGGCAGGAAGAAAGATTATTGTTCGGGATAATAATCGATTTCACCATTTTGCAGATGGGTTATGTTCATGTGGAGATTACTGGTAGTGTTTCGAAGGCCGATTCATTTCTAAAGGGATTATTGCCCAGAACCATCTTATTTACTCACATGAGTTTTCAAGGCACACAAGACTTGTCTGCCTGGTTTCTGAGCATGCGCACCAACAAGAGCTTGTCTGACAATCTTTTGATCCAACTGGTAGGGGAAGAAATGTAAGATGACTTGGTCATCAAGAAGGAATAATGGGATTTTAGGCTTTGATTCAGAAGCATGCAAGGAGACAAGCCTTTGCCTTGGCCTTCATCTTGATCATGGAAGGCAACTAACCCTTTGCCATCAATAATTTGGCAGCCATTGGTAGGCGATCAAAGAGAAACTTCATTTAGATGGCCCAGATCATTATGATTATTGAATCTTCAAAGAATCGAGTGGATTGTGGGGAATTCAATATCACTGCTGGTGGAGACGCAAATCATTATGATGATTGAATCTTTATTGTTCAACTAAGTGACCCAGATTTCATAATTGATTAATGAACTTACAGTTTGTGTTTCACCCAACAAAATTGGAGAGTATCATGTCTTTCACCCAACAGTTACTTCTGAGATGTAATACCTCATTGAGAAATATAAATGGCTGCTGCTTCTTGTTTGAGATAGTTAAAGAAAGCTTAAATTAAGAATCAGATATCGGGCTTCTGAAGATCCCCACAAATCAGATATCGGGCTTCTGAAGATCCCCACAAAAACTAAGTAAAAATATAGAATTATTTTCTCTGAACCAAGCCATTCATGATTCTCCATAAGTTCTATCTCACCCTCTAAGGGGGAAAACACTGTACATGCCAATGCCAATGCCAATGGCGTTTATTCAAAGCTTCTGGGAAAACAAGATCTAAGATTCTAAATGACGTGAAAGGGAAAACATACACTCAGATGAGTATGCACTAATAATATATCAAAGCTAGAAACCACTAACAGATGGCATATTGCGGATCTATCATCTAGTATCTACAGAGGCACATTTAAATCCCTCGGATGGATGCTGAGCTAGTAGGAATGAAGAGGCTGAGAGGCCTGAGACACGGCCCGCGTTTGGACAAAAAGGCACGTCAGACTCTTGGATAGCGGGAGCGTCCTTTCTTCTTCAAGAAATCAGGAATCTCGACTGGACTACCTTCCATGAAAGAGGAAGGCCGTCGATTGATTCCAAGGGTGACGTCTCCTTGTGCCTGAAATTTGGTAGATGTTACAAAATTGTTTCTGGAATGGCCCGGGGTGAGAGAGACAGAGAATTTAGGAATACCTGGAGTGGCCTCCCTTCATTCTCTTCTTGGCGTTTGAATCCAGTAGCAATAAGAGTTATACTGACCTGAATGAAAAACCAAAACAAGTAGCATGGCATTTTAAGATGTACTCCAACTAAAACACCACCAGATGCATATATATATATATATATATTCTAATTACTTATACCTTGTACTAAAAAAAAGTATCAAATGCTTTTCTGGCAATTAGAATTACAGAAAGAACTAACCAAACAAAAACATATATCAATTGGTTGAATTTTATTTTATTTTTCTCCTTTGTTTGAATTACTGGTACAGCAAGATGGTATGGGCCAAAATATTGCAGGCTCATGACATAATGTGCAGGCTAGGACAGCAGATGCGAAAACTTTGCTATGTTTACTTTAGAGAAAGCAAAATACTTACTTGACCACTGAGTGATGGATCTGTCACTGCTCCAAATATTAAGTTTGCTGTTGGATCAACAAGATCATATATAACCTCGGCTGCAGCATTTACCTATGAGAATACCCATTTGAAAATTAGAGTAAGAGACGAGAAATACATGTGTCAACTGTGAGTGAAAACTACCATTTAGGACTCGGCAGATACTGGAGTTACCGCATTGGAACTTAGGACATTTCTGGGTCAACCAAATGATTTCTCTATGAGAAAACTAATAATAGATGAAAGTTTTAGTCTATATCTCTAGGCCTAGAATAAAAGATCTTAAGAAGATTGCAGAGTAACATCATTCTTGCAGGTTAGAATTAAGGGGCATTTGCTTCATAATATTTCTGATTACTTAAGTCAAACTTGAAAAAGAAAACGGCAAGAGAATGAACAGGAGAAGCATAATGGCATCTTGTTTCTTTACATGTAAATCAGGCTATGGCTGTTCAAAGAACTGGTCAACTAAATAAGCGTACGGATGTGGAATACAATGGTGAAACTGTAAAAGTAATTCCTAAAGACAGCTTTATCTCGCAGATACATGGTAGACCAGACTTCAAGGAAGAACATATTTCCTTCCACAGACAAAAAGTAGTGGAAAGACTCTCATACAGAAGAAAAAAGAATATGTGAACTCCATGAGTCCACAAGTATGACAAAAAAGGAGAGTGAGTGAAAGAGAAAAGTACCTCATAAAGGGTCAAATCAGTTCCCCCAGTTATGTTCCAAACAATTCCAGTAGCTCTCTCTATACCAATATCAAGTAAAGGTGATTGGATGGCATTTAATGCAGCATCTCTTGCCCTTGTCTTCCCTACTCCAAGGAAAAAAACACCTCAGAAAATAGTTATAGCATTATATTATGAACAATTGAAAAGGGTCACCAATACTGGAACACAAGGCTTGATGAAGATGCATGTTAGGGAAAAAAAAACTGCCAATGCATGACAATCTAAGCATATGATATCAGAATTCGTGATAAAGGTGTACTGTATACACAAATCTCCCTTTCAGTTCTAATTAGGGAATATTATATACATTACGGAAAACAGAAACATATTATGTTTTTAAGATAAACTACACGTAAAGTCAGAGTTGCCATTTTGATAACCCTTGAAAGTTTCAAAGTTGTGAAGACAACCATAAAAAGAAACATCTAGAAGTAGAGATTTCTTCGCTCCACATGAGCTTACAGAGATCTAGGTAAGAAGGATTTTAATACCTCTTTATCCAATAACAACAGTTAACTTATTTCAACAGACCACCTGGTATTTTGGTGATCTTTAACTAGCTGCATATATGCAGCGACTAAAATTAATTAATTTAGAGAAAATATGCAATATCAACTTCACGTCTTTTAGTAAACATTTTAATTGCATAATTTTCTATCTAAGCCCAAAAGACCTATTTTAGATTCCAACAAATTTGGGATTATGTCTCCTTTCGGTTCCTCTTCATGCTCTAACCAGAAAAACTGAGAAGCTCTTGGTGCCATTCATAATATATTAACTTCACAAGAAGGTTATCCACAATGGTGTCATCGTGGAAGGCAATATGGAAAATTTGGAACCACAATAATGAAGTCTTATTTCATAAGTGAAGCCTCTGACATGAAATAAGCACTCTAAACATCCTAGTGGCTAGTAGTAAGTAGCTAAAACATTACCAGTTGCTGTTCCTATCCCCATCAATGAAGAACCTGCATTAGCCATTATAGCCCGTACGTCAGCAAAATCCACATTTACCAGCCCTGGTATCTGCAATCAAGGTGATGACCAAGTAATTAGAGCAAAAAAAAAATATTGCCATAAAAAGATGCAATGATATACAAATAAATAATCACACTCCTTTGACCAAATGAAGACACTTGAAGCAGATAACAACCTAATGCTCATAAGGTCTTAATAGCAAGAAGTTCAAGTTCGAAGCAAATACCGTCAGTTCGATTTTTTTATATATTACTTTTGAACTTACAGTTTTAAAGCCAGAAGTTCAAGGTTCAAAAATATTAGTACCAGTTTATCAGTATTAATAAACTCGCAAATATATCATCACTATATTCCACTACTGGGTGCCAGTTTTTGAATAACAACTTTCAACCCATTATAATATTGAACAATTACTCACAGAGAAGTACTGATACCCTTACTGTTTATGTATATTTAAAATGCATTTAGGGGAAGTACTACTAACATGACTTTCTTGGAGTCTATCAAGCATTCTTTATGACTGTAGGGAATCGGCTGTTGAGATTATGGTCTACACGTGGCAGAAATAAAATAAGTAAATCAAGGTTCCTGTTGTATTCATTCTCATTTTCCTTTCAATTTTTTTTCTTCTCTCTTTCTTTGCTTTCCTTAGCTCATTTATTTCTTTAACACTCTGGTAAGGACCATTAAGAAAAGAATTCATATTACACACAATATCTTTAAAAATCACATACCGTGATTATATCAGAGATACCACGAACTCCTTGTCGTAGAATATCATCAGCCAGATTAAATGCCTCTGTTACTGGGGTAGACTGGGAAACTGCAGTCAGTAACTTGTCATTTGGAATGACTATCAGAGTGTCAACATTTTCTCTCAAAGCAGCAATTCCTTCCTGGGCTTGAACTGCCCTCTTTCGTCCCTCAAAAGAGAATGGGGTTGTCACAACACCAACAGTCAATATACCCATTGACTTTGCAACTCCTGCAACTACAGGAGCTCCACCAGTTCCAGTTCCTCCACCCATACCAGCCTGCATATAGAGAAATTTAAAGTCAAATGAAGACATGCTTGAGATAAAATAACACAATACACTGGCATCTTTTGGGAAGTCATGACAGAGGAACAGAATGTGAACCTACCGTAACAAAGACCATGTCTGATCCATACAGGGCTTCTTCTATCGATTCTTTGCTCTCTTTGGCAGCATTCATACCAACATCTGGGTTTCCACCAGCACCAAGACCCCTGGTAAGCTCTTGACCAATTTGTAAGCGGTTCTCAGGAAAGACTGGAGACATTCTCATAGCTTGAACATCGGTGTTAACAATCCAGAACTCCACACCCTTCATTGCACTCTCTATCATGCGATTAACTGCATTTGATCCTCCACCACCAACACCAATAACTTTGATTTTTGCTTCACTGTAATTGCTAGGAGAAGATTTATCACTTAAGCTCTCAGTGACACTTCCACTTGAGATATCTTTTCTCGGATTGTTCACCGTATTGCTTCCCTCCCCTCTAAGCAATGAAACTTCAGGGTGTAGATTCAGAAAAGGGTCTTTATTCTGATATGCATTGACACTCTGAGAGTTGCTTGAGCACTTGACTTGTGTCAAAGTCGACTTATGGATTGCACCCATAAAACCATACTTGTCTTCTGCCATTTTTACGCAGCTAAAGTTTCCTAATTGGTTCATCATTAATAACCTCCCTCCACGTCCTGTTAGTAGTCCCACTGGGTTTCGAGTATCAGAAATAGTAAAATACGTTGACGCATAAGTCGCCATCTTGTAATGGCGAGACTGGTAAGTTGATGAATGCCAATAAATTTAGAAACCCAGATGACTTAAAACTTCAATCCTACCACCAATCTTTCTTCCACTACCTGTTTACCAAAAACCGAATGATTCTTAGAAACCACACAATTGGTCCCAAACAGTCAAGACGAATAAAGGGTAAAATGCCAACAGTCAAACCAAATCAAACAGAAAATCCCACAAGCTGCAAAGTAGGCATTACAATCCCCGGACTATAATTATAACAGCAAAAGCAAAGCTAACAACAAATTATACGGAATTCAAATTAACTATGAAGTTAGCAGTCTACTACAATGACAAAGAAACAAAACAGAAATGCTGAAAAAATGGATACCCAATTGTCAGAGAAACAAGCAAGAAACAGAAAATGGGCACCTGGGTTTAGATGAACAGACCTGAGAAATCTGAAGAAACCTAGGAAACAGAAACAACAAAACTCCCGGAAGCATTTGGGCGTTGAGCCCAAAGAGTCGGAAATGGAGGGTTTTTAGCACCTTCGGTTTCTAGAGTCTTCAAAGTAGCTCACTCAGATTTAGACTGTCGAGGTCCTTGTTGATAATGAAGTGGAAGTATAAAGGCAAGCAAGAAAATTGAGAAAAAATTGGTGCAAAGCGAGCAAATAGCGATTGAGGTTGGTGATTGATTTGGCTTCTTTCAGGAGACGAGCATCTTTGTGTGGGCTCTCATGAAATGAACCAGGTCTACACAGTCACAAAACCCTTATCGTTGAGTGAAGGGTTTAATTGATGGGCTACCTCAAATTTCATGTGATAATTGTTCGGGCCCAAATAAATGAACCGACAGCTACAGAAATTCCCATGCAATGCAATGCAACCAGAAATTTGATTAATGCACCTAATGCAAGCCGAATCGCTTTTGTCTAATTTTATTAGTAGGGCAACAACTTATTATATATTGTATTTATATTTGTCAAGTTTTTAACGTGAAACTTTATATTCTTCAACATAAATGTTCAGATCAAGTCACAAAATGAGGTCAATTATTCCTTCGTTTTAAATCATAAAAAAAGTTAACTTAAGTATATGTGAATTAGATCAAATTATCTAAAGTAATATGCATGCTCCTCGTACATTAGAGTATTTTAAAATATCACCTTTAAAGGACGCACCTCATATTCACTTTCAAGACGACACCGTTCAATTTCTCATCAAGCTCATCAGAGGACGGTCTTAGATTAACGCGGACATTAACGGAAAATGTTAGGCACGTCACGGAGCGCGGTAAAAATAATATCGCAACATGGAACAAAGAGGTAATTATCACATAAGCGAATCCTGTTGCGACACGTAAGCATAAGTTTTCTCGCTCCTGTGTCCACGAAACTTCCAGAAACTGGTTTGGGTCGCAACGTTCAAATGACGGAAGTACCCTGGCGCGAGTTCAACACAAGCAGTTTCAGATCCTGAAGGCAATTTTGGGAGGAGGATATTAAAAATCTCACCGATGGCTTCGCAGTTTCTGGCGGCGGCAGCCGAGAGGATCGGACCGGCAGCGAGGCGTCAAGCCGTCAGCTTAACGGACGCGGCGGCGAGTCGTATACGGCAGCTTCTGGAGCAGCGTCGGCGGCCCTATCTCAAGCTCGGCGTCAAGGCTCGTGGCTGCAACGGCTTGTCATACACTCTCAATTACGCAGGTCCGGCGTCGTTTGATCTTGATCGTTGTTGTTCTTCATTTTTATATGCTTGAATTTGTTTGAAGTGAAAATGATTTTGATAAATACGTGCCTCCAATTTTGATGTGCAGATGATAAAGGGAAGTTCGACGAGTTGGTTGAGGACAAGGGTGTGAAGATATTGATCGATCCAAAGGCGCTCATGCACGTTATAGGAACCAAAATGGATTTTGTAGATGACAAACTCAGGTTAATCTTCTCGTCCTTTTTTCTTTTCATTTCTTATGATTTGTTTTGGTGGAAGGGTGTGAATATATCAGCATGTTTGGCTTGTAAGAAATTGTTTGCCTGATTTTGATTTTGGTGTGGTCCTTTGGTTTTAATTTGGTGGAGACAATTGAGTATTGCTGTGTAATTTATATATCTTTCAATTCTCATTTTGGCCATAACCCATAACATTTCTGAGGAAAATTGGGTTTCAAATTTCGTGTTTAACTTTGGAGAGTGTGAATATAACACTTTGAAATGAGCTGGTATCTTACTACAATCGACATGCCTATGTGCTGCCATTTCCATTTTTATTGGGCAGTATGTTTCAGTTTCCTGGTGGGTTTTCTGCTACCTAACTACCACATAATGCCACCCCATACCAGACCCATATTGATGCTACTTTGCACTGCTATAATGAACAGCACCAGCATCAGCTTAAGCTTTACGCCCTCAACTATTGATCTTAATGTTCCCCTCCTTTTGTCACTTGCGTTGATGGTCAGCCTTCTGTTCCTGCCATCATACTAACTAGCCTCGCTACCATTTCATTAAGACCACCACAGAGCCATCATTAAGAATTGAAGACCACCATGGGACCATGATAACCTCCACCGCTGCTGCCATTAGTACTTCATCCTCTGTTTATTGTAGTGTTCAGAAATTGAAAAGATTGTGAAAGAGTGTAGGTGTTGGATGTGAGCCTGTGCACATGTGATGGCAAATTCAACGCGTGTGTTAAAAAGGCTTTTACTGAATTCTTCAACTGGCCATGTTAGGAGAAACATTGTTACATGTGCTTCCATTTTTTTATGAACAAAATCCAAACATTGAAGCAAGATGGACTGCTAATAGTTATTTTTCTTGTTTTATTACTGAATGAATGAGTACTTGAGATTGTGAACCTTTGACAGGTTTGTGTTAAAGAAAAAACGTAGTGGCATGATAAACTGATACCTTGTTGATCTGATGAAAACTTTTTAAATTTAACCGCCGTGCACGCGGATGCCCCTTATTCATTTCAGGGTTAGCATTGATGCCCTTTTCTATACAACTTGCTTATGCCTCCAATTACTACTGCCTTCCTGGTTTTCCTCACACTTATTTTTATTTTCGTTGGCAGGTCTGAGTTTGTATTTATCAATCCCAACTCTAAAGGACAGTGTGGTTGTGGAGAATCTTTCATGACAACAGGTGGTAGCGGAGCTACTAAGAAGGTTTAAAGAACAATGGCCAACTCACGATGAACCAAGACTTTACTAACTTATTATTTTTTATGGCACTCTCCTGAGTTATAGCAGTCAGTGCTAACTTAGGTCTTAAAAAGTTCATATTCTTCTGTAAAGCTGATTCCAATTTTGTTTGGAACAACACAATGTATATCTATAATTTATGTGCTTGTTGAATTTCTATTAACTTTCGTGATGTGAACGTGAACATGTAAACACCGCCTGACTTGTGGAAATTGCAGCAGTGAGATTCCTATGGGGATCTTCATGGCTATGATCAGCTTTGTGATCATTCCGCCCCTCCTGTCCCCATCTCTTTTCCTTGCAGGCTTAGTTTTATATGCACTCTTCCAGAAGCTATGTATGGTTCAGATTTGGATTTCCTCAGCGTAAAGGGAAAGGATCAAAATGATTTGTGCTGCAAAATCGAACAATAGGTTTAACGTATCAGTTTGTGAAATCGGACTCTGTTACTTTGTTGGGGAGTAAAGCTACGTAACGTACTTCTTTCCTTCAACATTTTTGTGCCATTCTTTCGGTGTTACGCAGATCTACTTTGGTTTTTCGGGGTTTACAATTTTGGCTCTTTGGGACACTTCAAACCATATGCATCGTTCCCCTCTTTGGGCCACTTTCATCCATAAAATGGTTTCAGAAGTCAAAGTTGTAGATATTTTCTTATCGTGAATCAAAACAATTTAGTTGTGATCAAAATGGTGCGTTTTTGTGTTAAGTATCCTAAGGACTTACATTATCTAAATTTTAAAAAGTTGTGAAAAATCAAATTGACAGATAATTAGTACCGATTAACAGTTGTGAGTCGTCCACATTTGTTACAATAATACAAGTTTCGATTTCCTTATAGAATATTATTTCGAATCCAATAATTTTTTTTAATTATTGAATGATTAACGATTGTCAGTTGTCCGCATTCGAAACCAACCATCATCTTATGGAAAATGCTTACAAACCAAACCCTTTCCCCATTCTTGAAGGTGAGGTAGGATACATGTTATATGTAGGATCCACCTTATCTAAAGAAGATTTGAAGAAACGTTTAGGAAAGGAAATGGGTTGTAATGTATAGTGAGAAATGGCCTAAAAAGTACTTGGAGGGAGGTTTTGCCTATTTGCCAACTGCTAGTGCAGACGTAGGGGGGTCTTTCTCACGTGCACAAGACTATACACTTTCCACACAATGTTAGAAGAAGACTTTCTTCCCCTATTCACATCGCGCACACTTCTTCTTCACGGTCTTGTCTTTTAGACCAAGCAGCTGGGTTCTTCATATTCATTCTTTTCCAGAATTAATAAATTCCACATTCCAATTCATTCTCTTTCTCTGATTAGGGGGATAAGGATTGATAGTCGGAACTTTTGGATTTTGGTTTGCTTCAAGAGCATGGTTGTCCTGGCCTTCTTGGTAAGCCATCCCTGATTTTCTGTGTCTCATCCTTTGATTATCTTTCTATTACGATTGTTTCTCTTTTGTTTGATTTTTATTGATTTTTATTGCTTGGGGAAGTAGATTTATGCTAAGCAGTTGAAATTCGTTTGAAGATTTGAATTGGGATATCTTATTGAGTTTGTTTGCATGGTTTCTCTGGATTGAATGTTGATCCGGTCCAAAATCTGCCAACTTTTGAAATTGTTGACTTGTTTTCAATGCCCAAAATACTGGACTTTTTCAAAATTCTACTAGCTGTCTCTGCCTGCCATGCTGATTGTACTGAGAATCACTGATTGAATATTGAAAGTCCAAAATATTGATCTGGGGTTTTTTTAAAATTTTTAGATGGCATCGTGAATTATCTGGAAAAGATGGCAGATTGGTATTTTGCAATGATGGATCTTGATTTTCTGATCTTTTGTGAGAAACGCAGATAGGCTTAACAGTTCTGGATGCTTAACTGTACGGTGTGGATTTCTTTAGAGCTGGGTTCTTAATTTTCATGGGCTTTATTGCATTTTGAAAACAAGAGCTTCCCTAGGTCTACATTCAAGGCTTCTTCTTATTGGGTATGGAGCACCTTCCAGTTGAAGTCATAGGTAACATATTATCCCGGCTTAAAGCTGCCCGAGACGTGGTAATTGCATCTGCAACTTGCAAGAAATGGAGAGAGGCTTGGCGGAATCACCTCCATACTCTTTCTTTCAATTCCAATGATTGGACTGTATATCATGATCTGGCACCAAGTAGGTTGGAAATTCTTATAACTCAAACAATATTCCAAACCACAGCATTGCAGTGTTTATCAATTTTTATGGACGATGTAGATGAATTTTCAGCTGCTCCAGTGATAGCTTGGCTCATGTATACCCGGGATACCTTGCGGCAACTACATTATAATGTGAGGACAACCCCGAATGTCAATATCATTGAGAAATGCAGTCGGCAGAAGCTTGAAGTATTGTCGTTGGCTCATAACTCTGTAACAGGTGTTGAACCCAGTTATCAGAAATTTCCATGTTTGAAGTCACTTTCCCTAAGTTATGTCAGTATATCAGCATTGGATTTGAGCCTTTTGCTCACCGCATGTCCAAAACTTCAGAATTTGACCCTTATTAATCCTGATATTGCCATGTCGGACGCACAGGCAATTATGGAACTTAACAGCTCTTCATTGAAAGATATCTATGTGGAAGCTGTCAGTTTAGACAAGTTCATATTGGAGGCTGATGGCATTGAGAATCTGCACCTGAAAGATTGTACCCTTGAGGCTTTCGAGCTTATTGGTAAGGGTTCATTGAGGGTTCTGAAGATTGACGATGTTAGTGTCCTCCATCTAGATATTGGTGAGAACACAGAGAATCTTCAGATTGTGGATGTTAGCAGCTTTACGATTATGTGGCCAAAGTTCTATAACATGATCTCAAAATCATCAAATTTAAAGAGGCTTCGGCTCTGGGGTGTTGTATTTGATGATGAGGATGAGGTCGTGGATTTGGAGACTGTTTCTGTTTGCTTCCCTCAGTTAAGTCACCTATCACTAAGTTATGATTTAAGAGATGTCTGTGGCTTGCAGGGGACATCTCCTTTGGAGAACGTGGTTGTGTTAGAACTTGGGTGGACTATAATCAGTGACCTTTTCTCTGACTGGGTAGCTGGACTTCTAGAAAGATGCCCTAATTTGAAGAAGTTGGTTATTTGTGGCGTTGTTTCAGAAGTTAAATCCCATGAAGAATGCCAAGTTTTAGCAAGCTTCACTTCATCCATTGTTCGACTGATGAGAAAATATATGCGTGTAGAGGTTCAGTTTGAGTATGAATAGAAGTCCTGCTGACTGCTGTGATGACTGTTCAAATTTGGCTCCGCATGATTGTCCATCAAGGTACATGGCAGCACGAGGATTCATATCGTCCTCATACAAGTCTGAAAAGGATGCCCTTTATTTTCTGGATAAAGATTAACGAGTGCTGAGCAAATGTAAATTTACAGATTGTTTTGAAAATTAATTTTGTCAGTTTATGTCAGGCTTGTATTGTTTTTCAGAATACTCAAAGGGAAATTTCAATATTACAGATTGTTTTGTGCTCTATTTTGAATTTAGTAGTCTATATCCTTGATAATTCTCTTGTATTTTACCATGTCTTTGTTTTGTAGTGTGGTTGCTATTTGGATAATTTGGATTGAAGCTGTTTATGGTACTCAATATGGCTACCTTCCTGAACATGGGTCGCGGGTTTGGTATGCTATGTCTCCCGATTGCTTGAGCAGGTGAACTCCTTTACTTCAAAAATTGAACGGATAGAATGGAGCCTGTTTCTTGAAAATTATAATGGCATGATTGTTTAACTGATTGTAAGATGACGAACTTAGTCCATGTGAGAAAAAAAAAGTAAAAGAACCAAAAATCATGGAAGTAAAATGGGATGAACACATTAAACGATATGCTAAAATTCTAGGGATGATCATCAACTTTGAAACTTTCTATCATCTACCTTAACACTAGATGCAGGGTCGATTTTTAATCAATGTGGAAGATGATGGTGTATGGCCAATTTGTGATTTTGGCTACTTTGAGATCTTTTCATCCTGTTTGTTAGGTGAGAATCACCATCAAATTAGATTTCAGATTCCAGAAGAAAGGAGACCTGCTAATCCAACAAATATGAAAAATGCAAAATAAACGCCACTCTCGCAACACAAAGCGTGCTAGGGTGAGGGCAGCAAATGGTCTGAACACCACATTACATACATTAGCTTGAGCAAAGAAAAACCCTGTGTTACTATCCCCCAGCTTCAGTCACTGAATTCTGGACTTCTGTTTGATGGAGGCCTCTTCCATAAGAGTGAAATGAGTAAAAACTTATATATATTTGCAAGAGTATGTTAAAAAGGCTCCTATTACAGTACTATAAATGTCAAATCTATGGTTAGTCCCCATGATCTGTCAAGATATGAACATTCCAGCACATTGTTACATTGAAACCACTTGGGGATGTTTCATTAAGACTCAAAGGAACCTGCAGTTTGCAGTCGATCTTGCTAGACGGGTATTCGGCTGTCTTGAAACTAAAGTACCTGGCTCTTACCTGAAGAGCAAGCTGCAGATCAATACTGTAAATGCTGGCAGCAGTGTCCGAGTTAAATTGGGAAATGTCACTTTCCCCAAACACCACCAACTGCTGCCCTTCAAGAACTGCATGCAAAGTGGTCGTGTTCTTATGGCCTTGGTAAAATGGGGCGGAAGTCAAATTCATCATAGCAAACGTCTTCTTTCTGTAGTTAGCAATTACTTGAATGCGACGATAGTATATGCCAACCTTCTTGTTCGAGTTTCTGATGGTGATGTTGAGTGCAAGGTTGTAGTGGAGAGTGCTGTTGTCGGTGTTGTTAAAATTGAATTGGGTCAGAGTGGCATCGGTGACCCTGAATTTGGGCTCATCAGAAGTCAAGATGTAGCAGAACATGAAGAAGGCTAGGGTGAGGCAGAGGAAAGTGTTGCAGAGCAGGCAGAAGCAGCAGGCATACCCTCCAGACATGGCTGAGACGAAACAAGAAATGGTGCGAGAGATGGAAAGCTATATATAAAACAAGGTGGTTTTGGCTTTGCCTATATGAAGATTTTTAATCAATATATTGATACAATGTATGTATGTACATTAAGATTTAGTGATTAGCAGTTGGAAGAGATTATGGCTTTGACAAAAGTTTCAATGTCAAAGCCGGATTGAAGAGTGTCTTGTTAAAATCCCAAGGGGAACTTCCAAAGATTGCTATTTGTTTTTTTGGTTGGGGGGAACTTCCAAAGTTAGTGATTGGAAGCAGTTTTTTTCCAGGTAGTTTCCAGCCCCTAATAGTTAGTAAAATACTGAAGTACTAATGAAAAGATCGACCACTATATAATATTTTAATATAATTTATTTACAATTTATAATATATATTATTTTTCTTTAATAATATATGAAAAATACATGTCTAATATGTGAATTTTATATGTATTATTGAAAATTTTATTAAAAAACACGTGTACTAAACATGAAGAATACGTACATACGTGTATAATACATGTATTCTATGTTTGATTTTAAAGATGCGTATTTTACTGAGTTTTTTTATACGTGTATGGAAAATGGAAGTATTTTGAAAAACATGCTAACTACGCCTAAACTTTTTACTTATCTTTTATTTTAAATTTTTTTGTTTTTTGTTTACCCATTAACTTTTGGTGGAAGCTTGGTAGCATCTGAAATGGTGGATGAAGGGGATGAGATGAGAGGGAGTGGCTACAACTGTAAGGACTAATAAAGGAAGGAGTTTATGAAGAGGAGAATAAAATGATTATGGCTTAAGGTTTTCTAATAAGTAATTTTATAGGTAAACTTCAACATGCCTAAATTTTAATGCAAAAGTTTTGAAGAAGTGAAAAAGTTCATTTAAGGGTTTTTTTTAAATAAAAAAAATTGTTAAAAAGTGTGTTTTTACACACTTGAATATCCAAAAACAAAGCACCACAAAGTTCCAATTAGAGTGCCTCAAAGGAGCCTTTCAAAATGAGACCATTATATAAGCCATTTACATAAACAGTGTTTGCTTCAAACGAGTTAACAAACGAGTTCTTAGTTAACTCGTTTGGGATTGAGATTGAAACTCCGTTGGGCTTATTATTGAATCGCAAATAAGGGTCCAACTACTGAACATTTGACTATTAAACCAACCAAGGAAGCTTAGTCCCACATCGGAGGGTTTCTTGTTATAAGAGCTCTTTATATACTGGCGCTTAAGACATAAGCTTGTCCCTTCGGGGACATCCGATAAAATTGGAACGATACAGAGAAGATTAGCATGGCCCCTGCGCAAGGATGACACGCATAAATCGAGAAATGGTCCAAATTTTTTTGCTCTTTTCTGCAATTCTTTTGTATTTTTTTTCGCTCTCCATGGTAACACTCACAATCCCAAGGGCCGAAGGCGTAGTTCACTGCAGTTACAGAGGGCTTTGGGAGCTATAAACATTTTGCATTTGAAGTCTTTGATGGTTCGGTGGCCCAGTCTTTGATCTTCCGGGGTGAGTAGAAGTTTGAATTCAATGTAGTTTTCTAAATTAAAAGCATATTTATGTTGTATTTTATGGTTCAGAGGCTGAGTTTTTAGTATGGAATCTTTTGTCTTCCAATTTAATGCATGTAAAAAGCTCGCCTACCAGCTGTTTGATAAAATGACTCTGTTGATATGACCCTTACATCTTAATGCGTGTGTGCTCGTTTAGAAGCTTCAATCTTGATTGTTTGAGAAATTCTTATATCATAATGGTAGCAATTTAGGTTTCATTGTGAGCAAATCAACATATACTTGGTAGTTATCTTGTTTTAACTTCCTAGCTTTTCATTCACAATTAGTAATTATGCAAGAGTACTAGAGGGATAATTTCTAAACTCCTGCCTAGATCAGTTTTAGAACATACGGTTGAAAACTTGAACGCCTTGTTATGGCACTAGTTTTATAAAACGCTGGGTTGCGGTTGCGGGGCGGGTTTGAAATTTGAATGATATGCTATCTGCTGCCTTGGGTTATCATCGCTGTAAAGCAGAACGCTGTCTATAATGCTGTGTGCTTCTGGAACTGCCCACCTACAGGCTTTGTTGTAGGCTTTTAGCCCTGTGATTTCAATATCCTGCTAACAGTAAGATTCATTAGTGATTTGAGGTGCTAAGTAACAAGAAAGCGTATCCTAGATGATGATGTCAGGTTGGATACAAGAGTTGAAGAATTTACCATCCTTGTAGTGATATGTTCAGAGACAGACTGGAATTAGAGTTGGGATTAGGGACATGAAATCTGAAACCTATTTTCATGAAATTTCTTCTGTTTCTGACTTGGTTTTTTCCCTTACGTACACTTATTGTCAGCTGGGGGGTGATAACAGCACCTATGTTCTTGGCTTGAATTGGCTGCTTCTTGATATTTGTGGATTCTCATGTCTTTGACTGACCCACGTTTCAGATTTGTATCATGACAGGCCCCTTGAGCTTTCAAGCTTGCACTCATGGATCTTTCGAAAGTCCATACTATCTGTTACTTTCGAAAATCATGAAGCTGATGGATCATTTGAAGTGATTGTCGGAATCGCTTCATTTTGAGAATTTGAAGGTAGTGAAAGCCACACCACTTTTTTTCTTTATCAAGTGATCAACTCAAAACTAAAGCCTTACCAGTTTGACATATAGTTGGCCTTTGTATCTAAAGTCTGTTGCTTGAAGCACGTTGACACTTGACATATTTTCCTTGACAATATTATGATGCAAATTCCGGGTTTTGATCCCATTATATTCTTCCATTTATTGTGCTTGTCATGCTAATTGCTAGTTCTGCAAAATAATTGTTTCCAAGCTCTGTCATCAATGAAAATGAGGCCATTCTTAGGAAACGACGTCATTGCAAAAACTTATAAATTCCTGTAGGAGGGGCAGGTGCAATAGGTCTGCCCCATACAAGTTATTTTTAACCATTAGGGCTGCAAAGATTAGAAAATTGAGCACAAAACTGGAGTGCATCTTCTTAACAAAGACCTCTAAGAAAACAAAGATAGAAAGATATTTGACTGTACAGATTGTGTTCTTCATCATGTGCTGTGGTTACAAAAGATTACAAGAATAGAGACCTAGCAGAAAAAGTGAAAAAAAATACAAGTAATAGGGAAACCAAAAGCATCACACAACTTTTTGGATCACTTCTCTCACTTCATCAAGTACAAGCCAGGCTGTATGTCCCCCAATCACTTCTGCTTTAACCTCCCCATCTTTCCATATCTGCGTTGCATTTAACAGTCCACTAAGAAAAGTTTCGCACTGTTATGCAATACAACCAGAAAAGTCTTGCTGCACAATCGAAAATCTCACCTGAATTGTTGGCATAAGTTGACACATGAGCTATATGATCTTCAATTACTTTTGTCTTTGTTTTTCTTTTGCTTATATTTTTTTAAGAATTTGTTTCTATGCGTATGTTAAAAAAGGGTCATATTTTTTTGGACCATAAATCTCAAAGAAAGACATAAACATTCCCACACTTTGGGCATTGAAACCAAACTCACAGTTGCTTCATTAAAACTCAAAGGAACCTTCAGCTTGCAATTGATCTTGTCAGACTCATAATCGCATGATGTGTACGTGGTGTACCCTGCTCTCACTCTAAGAGCAAGCTTCACATCAATACTGTAAACCCCAGCAGCAGTCTCCGAGTTAAACTGAGAAAGCTAACGTTCCCCAAATTCCACCAACTGCTGCCCTTCAACAAGTACATGCCGCAAAATGGTGGTGTTCTTGTGGCCTTGGTAAAATGGTGGTGAAGCCAAATTTACCAAAGCAAATGTCTTCTTTCTATAGTTGGCAATGACTTGGATGGCACAGTAGTGTATGCCAACCCATTTGTTAGGGTTTCGGATGGTGACGTTGAGCGTGAGGTTGTAGCAGAGTGTGTTGCTGGTGTTGGTGAAATTGAAATGTGTGAGAGAGGCATTGGTCTCAGTGATTTTGGGTTGTTGGGGTTCATAGATGTACAACATGATGGCCATGATAAGGCAGACGATGATATTGTAGAGTAGCAACGAGCACAAGAAGCAGCGGTTACCGTCCCTTCCAGACATGGGTGAGAAAAAAAAAAGCAAGAATATTTGTATGAGAGATGGAGTCGCCTATGAGGTACGGATTCTACAAACAATATGTATACCACGCAATCAGATTATGAATCTGGACCACATTTAGGTAAGATTTAACCTGATGATCTTTGGACAATATGACAAGAAAACATTTCCTTCGACGCTTATATGTATATATGAAAAAGCTTCAATTTCTAGTTTATAGAATGCTGACAAATGTACAGTCAAAAACTTCAATGTCAAGGCCAAGTTAAGGAGTGTGTTTTGTTGGAAATCCCAAGAGGAACTTCCAAAGTAATTCAATGAACGTCGTTCCTGGCAGTTTCCAATGGCTCAACCTTTTATTTATTTATTTGAGTTTTTCTTTGTACCCATTAACTTATGGTGGAAGCTAATTAGAATGATGGATGAAGGGATGAGAGACTGAGATTGAGAGAGCAGATGTATGGCAAACATCACTTGTTCATACTGAGTGAGTGGTCTCTTGGTTCAGAAGGAGCATCGTCCCTTGGACGCTCATGCAACTTGAGAAAACTCCCACAACTTGAGAACCATACAAGAATTTATCTAGAAACAATAAAGGCAAGATGTTAATTGGAGCCAAAGTGTTAAACTAATAGCCGATCGGCTATACTATTTCTATAATAAAAAATAAATAAAACGCCTAGTATAGCCCTATTTAATTAAAAAAAAAGAAAAGAAAAGAAGGACCCTCCTAGTTGCATTAGTTTATACTTTATAGATATTGATTTCATATTGCTGCGCACTTATACAAATAAAATACGTAATTCTTTTATTCGCTAAAATTTTGACGAATTACAACTTAAAAGTTCGGTCATTATATAATATTTTAATATATATTATTTGTATTCAATAATATGTGAGAATTATGTGTAGTACGTGAATTTTATGTGTATTATTGAAAAATTTGTAAAAAATATGTGTATTGTATATGACAAACGTACATGTTCAAGACGAGTATTGTACATTTGCTTATAAAAAATTAAGGAAAAAACCGAGTATAGCCGTGCGGCTATACTATACTGTACCTTTTTAAAAAGGTAGTATGGCCGGCCGGCTATACTATTTCTTAAATTTAAAAAAAAGCGCAAAGCCGACCGGCTATACTATGTCCTTCTAAAAAAATTTAAAAAACACATAGTATAGCCGGGGGGCTATAAAAAAAATTTAAAACCCTAGTATAGCCGCTCGGCTTATACTATTGAATAAAAAAAAAATTAAGAATGAGGACCCTCCCAGTTGCATTAGTTTATACTTTAGAGATATTGATTTCGTATAGCCACGCGGCTACGAATAAAATATGTAATTGGTTTATTCGCCAAAAGTTTGGCAAAGTACAAATTCATAGTTTGGTCACTATATAATATTTTAATATATATTATTTGTAGTCAATAATATGTGAGAATTATGTAATACGTGAATTTTGAGTGTTTTATTGAAAAATTTGTAACAAATACGCACGTACATGTTCAAGATGAGTATTGTACGTTTGCTTATTAAAAAATTAGGAAAAAACCGAGTATAGCCGTTAGGCTGTACGATTTCTTTTAAAAATTAGAAAAAACAGAGTAAAGCCGTACGGCTATACCATTTCTTTTAAAAAACAGAGTCTAGCCAATCGGCTATACTATTTTTTTTTTCTTCAAAAGGTTGAAAAGGAAATTGAAACCTGTTCTTGGACTACTAGTAGCTCAATAGTAGCCAATACCCAAAAGAGATCAATTGATTTTCCAATGGATTTACATCTTTCATTAATGGAAATTTTTAGCAAGGGCACCTATCAGCTTACCATATTAATTTCGAACAAAATCCCCAATCCCATGAACTCCCGACAATTCATCAACTGCCCCATCAGCAATGAGTATTCCTCTCTGAACTTAGAGAGCTTGAGGCTTCATGGCTTCCTCTCTGAATTTTAATTTCTTCAATTACATTGTGTTTTTATTTTTTATTTTTATCAATGTGTTAAAAAGGGTCATATTCTTTTGGACCATAAAACTCAAATCCCTGGCTAGTCACAAGGATTTGTGAGGACATAAACATTGCCGCACTCTGTGGTATTGAAACCAGTTGCAGGTGTTTCACTAAAACTCAAAGGAACCTTCAGCTTGCAGTCGATCTTGCTAGACCCATAATCAGCTGTCTTGAACTTTCCATACCTGGCTCTTACCCACAGAGCTAGCTTCACATCAATATTGTAAACGCCAGCAGCAGTCTCCGAGTTAAACTGAGAAAGTTCACGTTCCCCAAACTCCACCAACTGCTGCCCTTCAACAAGTACATCATGCAAAAAGGTTGTGTTCTTATGGCCTTGGTAAAATGGAGGCGAAGTCAAATTAACCATTGAAAACCTCTCCTTCCTGTAGTTAGCAATGACTTGGATGTGACGGTAGTATATGCCAACCCTTTTGTTGGGGTTTTGGATGGTGATGTTGAGCGCAAGGTTGTAGTAGAGAGTGTTATTGTTGAAATTGAATTGGGTCAGGGAGGCATTGGAGACAGTGAATTTGGGCTCCTTGGGAAGGAAGATCAACCAGAATATGAAAAGGGCTAGGAGGAGGCAGAGGATGGTGTTGCAGAAGCAGAAGCGGCAGCGGGCACCAAACCTTGGAGTCATTGGCTGAGCAATGAAAAGAAAAACGATACGAGAGAATGGATTTCCCTCTGAGGTTTGAACTTGTATATACAAGCTTAATTACTAGCTAGTTAATAGAATGCTGACAAATTTTGACAGAATATATCTGCATATTTAGCAATTGGCTTTGTTGGAAATATCAAGACGAACCTCCAAAGCATCCTTTCGGCCAAGAGGAGGCGCTTCCAAAGTTGTTCAATACAAGTAGTTACTGGTAGTTTCCAACTCATCTTCCTTGTTTGTTTTTAACTCATTACTTTTTGGGGAAGCTTTTAGTAGCCGTCAGAAATGATGGATGAAGAGGGGATGAGATGAGAGGGAAGGTATGAGAGACTGAAATTTGAGAGTTAGTGGTGACCACTAATAATGGAATAAGGAATCGATAAAATGATTTTGGCCCCTTGGGGTTGCATAACATTTTCCAAAGTGCACACCATCGATGTGAGAAATTATTTGGTGTGACAGTACCACGTTGGCAACATAAGATGCTCCGACATTGAAGTTTGATATATGAATCAATCCTTAAGTTGATTTTTACGTGTGAGCCATTGTAAATAATACAAGATTGCAATCACAACAAACTATTAATATTTTCTTATTTAACTAATAAGATTAATTACCGAAAAAATACGAATTTGTGTTTTTCTTATTTCCAATTAATGATGTGTAAAATGCATATCCATCTTCTCTTTGGGCATGCCTTCAGCCACACTTAAAATAAAGTACTTTCTGCCACTAAGAGGTTTTAGTAACGAACCCATCTCTCCTGTCATAAAAAATCCTAGTTATTTTTTAGTGTGAATTCAAACAACATGTGTGAAAATTGTTCGACCATGTGCTGAACACTAGGGTAATTCAATGGTTTTATATTAGCTAAGCACAATAGTAAAAATATGGCCACAATCAAGCACTTTTACAATCGGGGATAACAAAACTGAAAACAGAGTTAGCCTGCACTATCAGGATCCGAGAAGATATTAACATTCCCACATTTTGTAGTCTCGAAACCACCAGCAGAGGTTTGTTTAAGACTCAAAGGAACCTTCAGCTTGCAGTTGATGTTCCGTGATGGCGTGTAATAGCCTGTCTTGAATTTTCCAAACCTGACTCGAACCTTAACAGCAAGCTGCACATCAATGCTGTAAACACCAGCAGCTGTCTCCGAGTTAAACTTGGAAATGTCTTGTTCTCCAAACACCACAACCTGCTGCCCTTCAACAAGGACTTGTTGTAAAGTGGTGGTGTTCTTGTGGCCTTGGTAAAATGGTGTCGAAGTCAACGTGACCAAAGCAAACCTGTTCTTTCTGTAGTTAGCAATGGCTTCGATGCGGTTGTAGTATATGCCAACCCTTCTGTTGGGGTTTCGGATGGTGATGTTGAGGGCAAGGTTGTAGAAGAGAGTGTTGTTAGTGGTGGAGAAATCAAATTGCGTGAGAGAGGCATTTGTGACTATGAATTTGGGCTCTTTGGGAAGGAAGATCAACCAGAATATGAGGAGGGACAGGAGGAAGCAGAGGACGATGTTGTAGAACACGCAGAAGGAGCAGGCGCAGCAGTGATGCCTTCGAGACATGGCAAGATGAAAATCAAGAAATGGATTCTGTGGAATGGGAAGGTTGGGTGAGTTTTGGCTTATCTATATGTCAAAAGTTTAACAATTAGTTAATACAATGCTGAGGAATATGCAAAGGATGTTGATAGAACTTATGTACATGCATGAAGCTTAGGCGATTAGCAATAGACAGAGAATTTCCCTGCCAAAGAGTTCAATGTAAAAGCCAAATAGGGACAGTTTTGTGAAAAATCCCAAGAGGAACTTCCAAGGTGTGTCGCAATCATATACTCTCTTTATTATTTGTTTGTTATGGAGGAACTTCCAAAGTTATTGAATTGGAAGTAGTTCGTTGATAGAATGCTGAAGAATTTTAGCAGTGCAGTTTGGTTGTTCAACTAAGTTTTTCATCTAACCAAAATCAAATCAAAATTTTCGGGTATTTCGAAAGGCTATCAAATACAAAAGATTAAAAGTCGCCTCATGTTAACACTAGCGATGATTGGCCTCGATGATATTTGCTCTTCGTTTCATTTGATTTTTTATATTTAAAGTTTAAAGAAATTTATTTTAAAAAAAATAATCAGAGGTGTCTCATGAATATGTTAGGATGTGTTGAGTAATAAAAGTATTAGTTTGCAAATTGAGGTTTGGATGTGAAAAGTTTTTGGGTGTGCTGACTGCTCATCACTTCTTTAGTGCCAAAGTTTAAATTGAATGCTAACCATAAGCACCAACATGCGTTAAACTCTAGTGGTTAAGAGCATTCACCCTTAAACCCGAGATCCTAGCAAGAAAATACTTAGCCACAAAATTAATATAAATAAATAGAAATGAGTCAGCCAGAGAGATTACTGAAGGAAAGGAAAGAAGTTGCATTGCATATTAGCGCACAAAGCAACCGAGCAGTTTGGCCTCAAAGACGCTACCAGATTCTGAAGCAAAATCGAAAGGAAAGATACACGAACCCAAAGTTTTGGTTGAGAAGAATCTTGTAGAATTACCATCTTTCTTGGAAATGGAAAATTCGAATGTCACGACAATAAGATCCACTTCCTCCTCCCCAAGAATAGGATAATCATCATCACCTTCAAAGCTTGGGATGGAACAGGCAATAACGAAGCAGACTTTTCCACCTCCTAGATGGACAAATAAGTCTTGTGGTATTCAATTAAGACTTTTAAATAATCTAAACAAGTCTTGTGGTATTCAATAAGGACTATTAGGATTTTTTAAAGAGGGTGTTCAAATCTAGTGGTATTCAATCAAGACTTTAAACAAGTAACAAAAAGTCTTTTGGTATTCAAAAACTTGCTAATTTTGAAGGATTTTTTTTAAAGAAGGAATTTGTGTGACTTTTTAGTGGGAGGTATAAATACCAAACCCTAAAAAAAATCTCACGATAACCCATCAGACTTTTCACGTGAGATTTTTTTCTCTCTGCGAGAGAAGATGAACAGTTCTTCGTAAAGATAAACAGCTCTTCGTGAATAAGGTATTGCTTCCTTCTCTATATCTTCGAAATTGCCAAACTTCTCACTGAACCCAGATTTCTCTAGGATCTTGACTTGAAAAGCTATGCTGTCAGGGTCTGTGCCATCCAGAAGGACATTCTCCAGGAACATTGACATGGGCAGCCTAAAAGAGTTTGGTGGCCGGTAGCAGCTGAAGTCCAATAAATAAACTTTGGGTTTTCTCTTGTGGATCAGATACATGAGAATAAGGACTGCAATTGCCGCCGCCATAGTAGAACATATAGCGGTGGAGATGATGAGCTCAGCGTAAAAGAGAATGCATTCTTGGATCCTAGCCATGAATGAAGGGAGAAAACTGGAACAGGTCTCTTTGATTTTGTCTTGGGCGGATTTTTATGATATGTCTTCATATATGACACATATATTTAAGCAGATGGAAAAGCTTGTGGGAGAGGTAATAGGAAGGTAGAAACGTGGAGATATACGCAGGTCTTTGAACCTATTTTATACGCATAGGTTTGCTTTGCATTGTCGAGTTCTTTAGCTATTTGACAATAACTGAAGTGTATCTTAACAGACTTGAAATCATCCCAATCCTGTTTTCCAAAGAAAAAGTGACGGCTGTTCTTGGCTAACACATCAAAAATTTCTATGCTGGGCTGGTATAAGTTGAATATAATTAACGTTTGCTAGTAAGTTTTACACATTTGGGAATGGGAATTGCTAAACTCATTTATCTGCCACCTTGCCCTTGAGAAACAAACACCATGGCTCTGTTCTAGGGGATGAAACAACACTGAGGCATGGCTCTGTTTCATTTAGAGATTGATTAAGAACCTGATATTTGTAAAACATAGAAAATCCGATATTGAAAGAGTACTCGTTCGATTTGATATGCTGTCAACAATAAGATTGTTCTGCGTTTCAGTGGAGCAATTTATTGCAATACCTCTACTATAGAGATGGCAGAACATTATGGTCAGTTGACATGATACAAATGGTGTGTATAAAGTGAGAAGCAGTAGTGGTGACCCATTTTATTCTTTTTAAGGCTGTGTTATTAAGTATAGACTTGGAGGGTGAACCCGACTGGGGTGATATTGATGACGCTGAGGGCACCGACGAGGGTGGTTCCAAAGAACTGCAAGGCAGCGGCGGATCCAGAAATTTTTTAGCGAAGGTGCAATTCTTAAAGATAAAAGCTCAACAACAAAAAAAACAACTAAATATCCTTATAATTTAAACAATACTAATGTTTAAATTCCATGAGCAAGTTATCAACCAAAATACAAGTGCCTCTCTGCCTAGACTGGACTATAGTTCGGAACATACTATACATGGTTTAATGAATCTGTAGATATATTGGGGAAGTTAATTAACTGTTGAGGCAAGTATGTGTTTGTGATCTGTTGAGTTTTCTATTCAAATTTGATACAAAAAGTTAACAAGAAAATCTACTGATGCTGTTATCATCTACTGACATTGGTCTTCATTTTGTTGGAGGATGTTTCGAGTTCAAATCCCATAATAAACAAGGCAAGACCTGTTTTTTTTTGTTATAGAAAAAATCTTCTCGTTCAAACTAAACTAGAACAAGGGAACAAATTCTCTTCATGGTTTTTTTATTCCTTTTGTAGCTGGGCCATGGAATAAACCATTGTAACCCTCACATTTCAATATTTCAGTGAATTAGTAAGTAGAAAGGAAATAATACTATGAAGTCTTGGAAAACATAACTTATTTACGATTCCAGAAACTGTTTTTTTACAAAACAAGAAGTAGAGCCAACCTAAGAGGCAGCTCGAACCTAACATATAATATTAACCAAAAAAGGGTTTAAATTAACAAGCTCAATGAGTTAACGAACATAAAATCATATCCTATGTAGAACCCCGCCTCTTCCCCCACCCTCGAAAAAGAAAAGGAAGAAAAAAAAAATTAGAAAAACTTTTTGGTAGATTGAAGTCAAAGCCACTTCCTCGAGGAGCAACGGGTTCAAGATATGACAAACAAACTCAATGAATCATCTCTTATTTCAAAGAAGTGGTTCACCAGAAGCTCCTTGCAGCCTTGTGGAGGACAGATCACAGCAGCTCTTCACTTGCGCATTTCATCAAACAGCTTCCGTGCATGAGCAAAGGTGCAACTTCAGTAGCTTCTATGGAGTTTTCCGGCGACCGGAGGTGCAGGTGCACCTCCTTGCGCCTGCACAGATCCGCCAGTGCTGCAAGGCCGATATGAGAACTCCTGAAGGTGGCAAACTAGCGTTGCAGGTGGCGAGTGGTGTGGTGACAACAAGCCTGCAACCAGTCAAAAGTGAAGAGAGAAGAAAGTGTAAAGGATCCAACAAGATTGAAAACACTCCTGACGCATTGGCTGTGACAGTAGAGACCCCATTTCCAGCCCCACACAGCAGTTGGACAGTGGCATCTACAAACAAAATAAACAAGAATAATAACAAATTAAAACCATGGTCATAAGGCTAAAAAAGGCTAATAAAAAATACTGATCAGAGTGAGAGTGATGACTTGCACATGAAGCGAGTGAAACTTGGGCCAATTGATTTAACTTACTTGGGAATACTGGGGTAGCAGCAATGCCACCAACACTCACAGTGCCATTGGCAGTGCAAAATACAGTGCCTTGTATCTGAAACAGACCGAGAAGAGGGGGCAGGAGATTCCCAAGTTGGGCATCGGCTAGTGGAAGTGCCATGGCAGCAACCAATAGAGGCACAAAGAGAACTATTTTGAAGGCCATTGGTGCTAAATTGGATATAGCAACGAGTGTACTAGCTCAACTTATTCAAGTAATATTAGTTCTTGTTGCCAAATTGCCAAACTTCCACGCATCAATTCGAAATCCATGTGGTCCTTTCAAATCTTATAAATTCTTATGATATAAATCTTTAAAATCCAAACATAAAAAATCTTGAGTATAAAAAATCTTTCAAAAAAATCTTATAAGTCATTACATTCTTAAATAGTCTTTTAAAATCCACTGGACTTATTTATCCATAAATAGTCTTTTAAAATCTCAATTGAATACACCCCCTAAACGTGTCATCTGTTCCAAAAACTAATTCACTGAATTCTGTCAGCAGATGTAGAGGGGTGATGCGATGACAATAACAATAACCATTTTCATCATCGTTGAACATGGTGTAGGCTACTACATCATAGCCATGTCCAGGGATGTGTTCATAGCCAAGTCCAACACTAAAGCCCTGCCTTCGAAGGGAAAAGGCTCAGCACAGCACACAGACCATTGGCCAGGATTCGGGGCATCGGCGTCAAAGCAGAACACCGAAGATATTGGGGTGGAGACCATGATCTTGGTGCCCACGATTGCATAAGAGAACTTACGACAGTCACCAGTATACGGCGGAGGGTCCGGCAGAGTGGTCCAAGTCCCCTTATTCGAGTTAAACTCCTCAAAAGCTGGACTAGGGAAATCTACCAGACCACCAGAGAGAACAAACAGCTTCCCAGCAACCTCAACCACCAATGGTTGAGGTTTCCCTTGATGAAGTTCACCGTAGCAGCAGTCCCCCTTGATGATCCCCCCACCGTGACTATGACTGTGACTGTGAGGAGGAGGAAAAGATCCAAAACGGTTGCCGTGATTGTAAACTTTGGCCTTTGTTTTCTCATTGTCATCTGCCTCAAACAGATAAATTTGTGTGCCCGCATCTAGTTCGTATAGAGACGTGTCGTCCTTCTCCGGGTCCTCCGGTTTCCGGCCGCCGGCAAGAAGAATTTGGGAGCCGAACAAACAGCAACCCATATCGTAGGGAACATCCTTGCCCTCCACAGAAGCCAGTTTTCGCAGCAACTCTAATTTGTCAATCTTTAATTGGGATTTGGATTTGAGTATGGATGATAAATCGCTCAATCCGATGGCGGAGATATCATAACGAGCATGAAAACTCCTCCTATTGCACTTGTAGGTACATATATATAGAGACCTACTGTTGGTACCAGTATCATCCGCCACCGCCGCACCCTCCGGAATTCCCATCTCTCAGAGCCTCCTCTCCATTTTTGTTTTTCTTTTTGGAGCTCACTGATCTATTCTATTAGCTCTTGGTTTTCCTATTTCTTCTGTTTGCGTTTGTGCTCCACCAAGGATACACGCTTCGCTTTAATAAATGTATTTTGGGCAACTAGTTTCAATTCTAACCTTTTTTGCACTCTTCTAATTGTTAAGTTATTTTTTTTTTAAATCCAACCAAAAAAAAAAAAGTAATTATTCTTCTTTTAATTTCATCATCTTTCCTAATTTGCATAGTGTAATAGATTAGTCATTCGCATTAATCCTTGTATACGCCTTCTACCTCCCTGCTTTGTCGTCTATATATTTGATGAACTCCTCAAATTCAAACACATGCCTTGTTCAAATTATTAATTCAAACACAATATATCAAGCCAAAACATATGGGAAAAACAAGCCAAAACTGAAGAAAAAGACGCACACATGATAACTGCATGTGCTCTGGAAAATCCCAACAGTCCATTTGTCAATTGCATTCTCTTTCTTGAAAATCCGACAGTTCTGTTTGGCAATTTCCAAATGGTTACCCTGCAACCAGCGAGTCGATTTTCTTTTTCTTTTTCTTTTGGTGAGACAATTTTATCAATAGGTATCTGTGCGTGAAATGGCAGAGCTGATCGATCAAAGCGATATGGTGCGAACTGGAGGTCACAATATGGTAGGTTGCAATATATGGTGTGAACTTGAGGTGTTTACGTGAAATCGCAGAGCTCGAATAAACCTTAGAACCAGAAGCTATTTTGTGTTTTTGCATTCTTGCTGGATTTCCTCTTTTACTTGTGGCTATGTGCTCTATCCATTTTCGGTGGTGATTGGAGTTGATAGATTTTTTATTATTTATAAGTTGGATGGGGAGGGGAAGGGGGTAGTATTACATTGGGTTTCCTCAAAATTGTCTCATACGTGAATCGAAACCAGGTGTACTTTCAGGAGAAGGGGAGAGGAGAATTTGGCCTATTTTTCCACTCTAGTGCCACCCCATATGTAGTTGATAGATGCTTTTACTTGTGCCTACGTGCTTTACCCATTTTTTTGTTTCATTTTTTTTTCTTCTAAATACTTTAGTTTTTAATAAGGGATATGATTTCCCCACTCCTCTTTTCTCCACTCACACTCCCCTTTGCTTTTTTATATTTTTTAATCAATTTTGTTCATTCTCTTTCCTATTCTACCCTTATCCTCCATTAATTTCTTTTTACTTCACTTTTATATTAGTTCTTTTTATTTATACTTAATTTTCAAACTTGCACTCCATTTTCAGTTTTTTTTTTCCTTTAATCGAGTAAGAAATTAAATTTTTTTTCCTTTAATACTGAAAATGGAGTAAGTTAGAAAATTAAGTATAAAGAAAAAGAAATAATATAAAAGTGAAGTGAAAAAGAAATTAATATAGAGTAAGGGTAGAATAGGAAAGAGAATGAACAAAATTGATTAAAAAGTATTAAAAAACAAAAGGGACTGTAGGTGGAGAAAAAAGGAGTGGGGAAATCAGCTCCCTTTAATAATAATAATAATAATTCAAATAGTAAGTCACATGAAGGACATGTGATTTTTTGGACGGAAAAGTGGATGAAATTCAAAAAAATTGATGATAAGGGCTAAATTGGATGTTTTCGTAAATTCGGGTGCTAAATTAGCTGATTTTTTTAGCTCGAGGGGTTAAGTTTGATTATTGTTGGTTTAGGACTAAAACAGTTGAAAATAATAAAAATAATATATATGAATCAAATAGTGGGTTACCCATTCGAATCCGGATCCTCTGCTTAGATTTCTTTTTGTTATGATTTTGCTTGACTTTCCTTCTTCATACACCACAATACTTAAATATTTTAATCCAAAGGATTCAAAGTTGACACATTTTCTTTAAATCAAAACCCCAAATCATCTCATATACATATCTTTCCAGAAAAAACTTCAATTAAAAAAAAAAATTATTTCCTAAAGAAACGCCAAACTTATTCTTCCTTTCTCTCCAAGCGTCTCCTTTCTCCCCCCAAATTCTTCTTGTCTCTTCAATCCAAAAATTCTATTTCTCATTGATTAATAGGGTTGTCATATCTTCTTTATATATATTTTTTCTTTTGATCCCTTGTACTTGTGTGTTTGCGGGTTTCGATTGGATTCAATGTTTTGTCACTGTACAGTGGAACTTCTTTTTCTTTTTTTTTTTTTTTTTTTTGGTCAGAGTTGATTTAACGGTAGATTTTTATTTTATTTTTTTAAAATAGGGGTTGGGTTCGTTTAATTTGAGTTTGATGACAGGTTTCAATGATGCAAACAAAAGAAAAAAAATTGAAAATGAATGGAACTTTTGAAAATGAAAAACTCACATAGAAAATGAAGGGTGAGCTTGTGATAGAAAACAACGTTCCCACTGTAATACCAAGTAATAGTAAATATTTATATTCCAAAAAGGACTAAAAGGAAATTAAATAATATTCCACAAGTGATCACTAGTACTTGCGAGTCACTGCACTTAATTAGAACCCAAACTGTATTACATTTGATTGCATTGCATAGCAGCAGGAGCAGGAGCGGAGCAGCTTACTTAATTAGCGCACAAAGCAACCGAGCAGTTTGGCCTGGCATCGCTTACCCTCTTCTGAAGCAAAATCCAAAGGAAAGATGCAAGAACCCAAGGTTTTGACTGCCAAGATTCTTGCTGAATTACTATCCTTATCGGAAATGGAAAATTCGAATGTCACGACAATAAGATTCATGTCCTCCTCCAAACTAACAGGAGGATCCAAGCTTGGGGTGAAACAGGAACCAACAAAGCAGACTTTTCCACCTCCTAGATGGACAAAACTAAACGTGTCATCTGGTCCACCAACTAATACTAATTTAGTGAACTCTGTGAGCAGATTTAGAGGGGCGATGGGAAACCAAGAACAATTACCATTTTCATTATCGTTGAACATCATGTAGGCTACTATGTCATCACCATGTCCGGGGACGTCTTCATAGCCAAACACTATCTTACTACAATTATCATCCAGCTCCGAGTCCAACACTAAAGCCATGCCTTTGAAGGGAAAAGGCACAGTAGAGTGTTGAATTATAAGTGCTCAAGCTGATTTCCATAAATTAGCTACCCTTAGTTTTTCTTATAGTTTATTTTATTGAGTATCCAAGTGTCATAGTTTGATTTGTTAGATTGTGGATGGCTGAGATTGCACTGATGTAATGCAACCAGCTGGCAGTGTGTCTAACGGTTATATTCTCACACCAAGTGTGTGTGTGTGACTACTGTACAGATTTAATAGAAAAGAAGAATGAGAATGCTCTCTCTGCTACACGTATAGCAGAGCAGATTTCAGATTTCGTTTTTTTTCCTCCTTCTCTCTTCTTCTCTTGCCTCGTTACCAAAATACACAAAACACTAACATGGCCTCAGAGCCAGGTTTCACGATCTGAAGCTGGGTGTTTGTTCTGTGAAGAAAATCGATCGAGGTGAACTCATTCTTAGCTCACGAAGCTGATTGAGCTCGATCAAGTGTCGAATCTGAAAACATCTTGTTTCCAGGTGAATCTGAAATTCGTAATGGCTGGATCTGGAAGCTCAGAGACTAGAATCCCCATTTTCTCAGGTGAGAACTATGATTTTTGGAGGATTAAGATGGTAACCATATTCAAATCATATGGTTTATGGAGTTTGGTAGAGAAGGGGTTTTCAATTCCAGATTCGAAGAAGAAGAAGGAGTCTGAGGATATTTCAGACGAAGAGATTGATGAGAAAACAACTGCGATTCTCATGAAGGATGCGAAAGCATTGGGTATCATTCAAAATGCTGTTACAGATCAGATTTTTCCCAGGATTGCAAATGCTGACTCTGCAAAGATGGCTTGGAATCTGCTGTACTCAGAATATCATGGTGGAGAACATGTTAGATCGGTAAAGCTTCAAAACCTTAGACGTGAATTTGAGTACACTAGGATGCGTGATAATGAAACCTTATCTGATTATCTTACTAGACTAAATGAATTGATCAACCAAATGAAAACATTTGGTGAAGTGCTGTCAAATGAGAGGCAGGTTCAGAAGGTTTTAATTAGTCTTAGTAAGAAGTATGATCCCATATGCCTTGTGATTGAAAACACAAAGTCGTTAGAAACTGTGGAGTTGCAGGAAGTGATTGCCATCTTGAAGAGTCAAGAGCAAAGGCTTGAAATGCACAATGTTGAAGCACCTGAAAAAGCATTTGCCTCATTCACTGTGAGCTCCAAAGGTCAGAATAAACATGGATCGCAGTCTGGTTCATTCAAGTCACAAGGAAATTGGAATTCTAAAGGAAAGCCATGGGAATCAAAAGGCAAGCCACAACAGAGCAGCTATTCTGCACAGAATGTCAATTCCACAAACCAGGAGAATGCTAAACCTCAATGTAAGGTGTGTTCAAAGCATCATTTTGGTGAGTGTAGGTACAAGGGAAAACCAAAGTGCTATAACTGTGACAGATTTGGACATTTTGCTAGGGATTGCACTGTGAGTAAGAATGTGCAGAAAGCTAATTGTGTAAATCAAATGGAGGTGACAGGGAACTTGTTTTATGCAAATTGCACAACCACTGAGATCAAAACCAATGGAGAATGGTATGTTGATAGTGGCTGTAGCAACCATATGACAGGAAACTTAGAGTTGTTGGTTGATGTGAGAACGAATGTGGCTGGGAAAGTACAAATGCCAACTGGTACACTTGTGAGTGTAGCTGGAATTGGTTCACTGAGGATTGATACAGAAAAGGGCAGAAAATACATTAGAGACGTAATGTATCTGCCAGGATTAAAAGAAAATCTGCTAAGTGTTGGGCAGATGGATGAGCACGGATATTGTCTGGTGTTTGGAGAAGGGATGTGCAGGGTATTTGATAGTCCATCCATGGATTATCTCATCATCAAGGTACAAATGAAGAGTAATAGATGCTATCCTGTATCCTTTCTAACTGAAAAACAATTACTGATGAAGACTAGTTTCACTCAATCCACATGGATTTGGCATAAGAGACTTGGTCATCTGCATTTTGAAGGTTTGAAACAGTTAAGGGATAAAGAAATGGTACATGGGTTACCAACATTGGAAGAACAAAGTGGTGTGTGTGAAGGGTGCCAATTTGGAAAACAACACAGGAATGTTTTTCCAAAAGAACAAGCTCAAAGAGCAAGCAAAGCACTCGAGTTAGTACATGTAGACCTTTGTGGTCCTATGAGAAATGAATCGGTTGCAAGGAACAGATATTTCATGCTGATTATAGATGATTTCACAAGAATGATTTGGGTATACTTCTTAAGAAACAAATCAGAAGCTTTCAGCTGTTTCAAGAAGTTCAAGTCTATGACTGAATTACAAACTGGACACCAAGTGAAATGCATAAGAAGTGACAGAGGTGGAGAGTTTCTATCTACTGATTTTGTGGAATTTTGTGAAGCTCACGGCATTCAAAGGCAGCTTACAATGGCCTATACTCCTCAGCAAAATGGAGTGGTAGAGAGAAAGAATAGGACTGTCATTGAGATGGCAAAATCAATGTTACATGAGAAAGGAATGCCTTATTTCCTATGGGCAGAAGCAGTGCATACAGCTGTTTATTTGCTGAACAGATGTCCTACCAAAGCTCTCCATAACATTACCCCATTTGAATCATATAGTGGAAGGAAGCCTGGAATTGCACATCTGAAAGTCTTCGGTTCTCTGTGTTATGTTCATGTACCAGCTGAATTGAGGCACAAGCTGGATCCTAAGAGTACAAAGGGGGTGTTTGTGGGATATGCTACTTGTGAAAAAGGCTATAGAGTTTTTGATCCAGTTTCTAACAAGCTTATACTGTCAAGGGATGTGACATTTGATGAAGAGGGTGCTTGGCATTGGACAGACAACAATGGTTCAGTTATGACACCATACTCAATTGAAAACCAAGTAGACTTGGACTTGCAGTCTGACAGGTCAAATGAGAATTCTACTGGTACACCTCAAACTTTGGATATGCAAGAGAGAACTTCATCAACTCCATGTGATATAAGCAGTGAAGAAAGGAGAACTCAAGCTTATGATCACACCCCTCTAAAATGGAGAAGGCTAGATGATGTTCTAGCTCAGTGTAACGTGTGTATCATGGAACCAGAAAAATATGCTGATGCTGCTCAGGATGAATCTTGGCTTAAGGCTATGGAAGATGAACTGCAGATGATTGAAAAGAATGAAACATGGGAATTGGTGGATAGACCAACTGAAAAACCAGTGATTGGAGTTAAGTGGGTTTACAAGACAAAGTTGAACTTGGATGGCTCTGTACAAAAGAATAAAGCAAGGTTAGTGGCTAAGGGGTATGCTCAGAAGCCTGGACTGGATTATAATGAGACTTATGCACCTGTAGCAAGATTGGACACCATCAGAACACTCATTGCTCTTGCTGCCCAAAAGAACTGGAAATTGTACCAACTTGATGTGAAGTCTGCTTTCCTTAATGGAGTGCTGCAAGAGGAAGTTTATGTCAATCAGCCTGAAGGTTTTGTAATTAAAGGCAAAGAAGACAAGGTTTATCGTCTGCATAAAGCTCTTTATGGTCTGAAGCAAGCCCCAAGGGCTTGGTATGGAGAGATAGACAGCTACTTCACTCAATGTGGTTTTGTGAAAAGCTTAAGTGAAGCAACCTTGTATACCAAGGTAAGGGGAGATAAGGAGATTCTAATTGTGTCTATTTATGTAGATGATATTGTGTATACAGGGAGCAGTCAAGCATTGTTGGCTGAATTCAAAGAAGACATGCTGGCTAAGTATGAGATGACTGATTTGGGCCTACTTCATCACTTTCTTGGCATGGGAGTTATTCAAACTGAGTCTAGTATATTTCTACATCAAAAGAAGTATGCTAGCACCTTGTTGAACAAATTTGGCTTGACTGAATGCAAATCTGTAACCACACCTCTTGTTACCACTGAGAAACTAGCTAAGGATGATGGGAGTGGAGCTGCAAATGAAGAACAATACAGAAGCATTGTTGGTAGCTTGCTGTACTTAACTGCTACAAGACCAGACATCATGTATGCCTCAAGTCTGCTAGCTAGATTCATGCACTGCCCTACAAATAGACACTATGGAACAGCTAAAAGAGTTTTGAGATACATCAAAGGAACTCTGGACTATGGTCTTGAATATGTGAAAGGCAAGAGATCAATTCTAATTGGCTACTGTGACAGTGATTGGGGAGGATCAGTTGGTGATTGCAAGAGCACATCAGGGTATGCCTTCAGTTTTGGAAGTGGAGTATTTTCTTGGGCCTCAGTGAAACAAAATTGTGTTGCACTGTCTACTGCTGAAGCTGAGTATATCAGTGCAGCTGAGGCAACTACTCAGGCTATTTGGCTACGTTTTGTGCTAGAGGACTTTGGAGAGCTTCAAACTGAAGCTACTCCATTGCATTGTGATAACATCTCAGCAATAGCAATCACTAAGAACCCTGTATTTCATCAGAAGACAAAGCACATTGACAGGAGATACCACTTCATCAAGGATGCTTTGCAAGATGGAGTTATTAATCTGGAATATTGTCCTACCAATGAACAACTAGCTGATATTTTCACCAAACCATTGGCCAAAGATCGGTTCAATTACCTCAGAGGCATGCTTGGGGTGAAATCAGCTCAAGACTTAAAGGGGAGTGTTGAATTATAAGTGCTCAAGCTGATTTCCATAAATTAGCTACCCTTAGTTTTTCTTATAGTTTATTTTATTGAGTATCCAAGTGTCATAGTTTGATTTGTTAGATTGTGGATGGCTGAGATTGCACTGATGTAATGCAACCAGCTGGCAGTGTGTCTAACGGTTATATTCTCACACCAAGTGTGTGTGTGTGACTACTGTACAGATTTAATAGAAAAGAAGAATGAGAATGCTCTCTCTGCTACACGTATAGCATAGCAGATTTCAGATTTCGTTTTTTTCCCTCCTTCTCTCTTCTCTTGCTTCGTTACCAAAATACACAAAACACTAACATAGAGCACACTGACCATTGGCGGGGATTCGGGCCAGCCACGTCAAAGCAGAACACCGGAGATATTGGGGTGGACACCATGATCTTGGTGCCCACAATTGCACAGGAGAAGTAATGAAATTCACTAGTATAACGCCACGTATCTGGAGGGTCCGGCAGAGTGGTCCAACTACCTTCACACGGGTTGAACTCCTCAAAAATTGGACTTTCAGATGAATCTAGCTGACCCCCAGAGAGAACAAAGAGCTTCCCACCAACCTCAACCACCAATGGTTCAGCTTTCACTTGATGAAGTTTACCATAGCAGCAGTTCCCCTTGATGATACCCCCACTGTGAATGTGATCGTGAGGAGGGGTGAAGGGCAGTGAAGATCCAAAACGGTTACCATGATTGTAAACTTTCTCCTTTCTTTTCTCATCATCATCATCATCATCATCTGTCTCAAACAGATAAATTTGTGTGCTCCCATATGGTCCGTATCGACACCCTATCGACATCTCGGGGCCCGGCGGTTTCTGGCCACCGGCAAGAAGAATTTGGGAGCCGAACAAACCGCAACCCATCAAGTAAGGAACATCATCGCCCTCTATAAAAGCCAATTTTCGCAGCAACTCTGATTTGGTAAACTTGGATTGGGATTGGGATTTGGATTTGGATTTGAGTATGGATGATAAATCGCTCAATCTGATGGCGCGGATATCGTAACGAGCATGATGGGTGGTGCACTCGTGGGTACATATATATAGAGACATATTGTTGGTATCAGTATCATCCGCCACCGCCCCCTCTGGAATTCCCATCACGCGTAGCCTCCTCCTCGCCGTAGTTGTTTTTCTTTTTGGAGCTCTCTGATATATTCTATTAGCTCTAGGTTTTCCGATTCTTCTGTTTATGTGTATTTTGGGCAACTAGTTTCGATTCTAACCATTTTTGCACTCTATTTTGCTTGCCTTTTAATTACTTACTATTCTTACCATTTTTGCACTCTTCTAACTATTAAGTTATTTATATATAAAAAAGGAAATGTAAATTGCGATAAATAATTCCTTTTTTCTTTTTTCTTTTTTAAAAAAAAGAGTTAAAGTGGCATAGGGACCCATTTGCGGGTCAAGAGTTCTTTTATTTTAAGGTCAAACTTTTTCGAAATGATGGGTATACTTTTATTTTAGGGTAATGCTAGGCATACCACATTTTTTATACCACATTCATACCACATCTCTAATAGAGGTGGAGCCCACCAATACAATGGGGCCCGCCCACCAATACAATCAGGCTCACCTCTATTAGAGATGTGATATGAATGTGGTATGAAAAATGTGATAAGCCTAGCATTTTCCTTTATTTTAAGGGTCAAACTTTAACAATATTGTATACAAACATGTAATGATTTAATCAGTCCCAATATATTGTATAGAAATAGTGGATACAGACGAGACAAGGGGTTGATCTGTTGATGCTTTTAGGTAAGTAATTGTTAAGTTATTTAAAAAAGAGTGTTGCTAAATAAATCATAAAATTAAGGTTAAAAGTCACTTTTGGTCTCTATAGTTTGGTACTTCAACCACTTTTGATCCTGTAGTTTCAATTTCATCAATTTTGACCATGTAGTTTCGTATTTATAGCAATTCAAAGACAAGTTAGTATTCCTGTCAATTTCTTTGACTGTGCAAGAGGCAATTTTGTCAACCAAAAATCCATGAGCATAAAAGCTCGTCTGAAACTCCCCTAATTTCATATTAGGGCTTGAAATTGGTCATTTGGGTTTAGGGTTCTTCAAAAATTGGGATTAGTGGTTGAATTTCGAACCCCAATATGAAATTGGGAGAATTTCAAACAAGCTTTTACTCTCAAGGGTTTTGGGTTGACGAAATTACCCCTTGCATCGTTAAAGAAATTGACAAGAATACTAACATGTCCTCAAATTGCTACAAATACAAAACTACAATGGCAAAATTGATGGAATTGAAAGTACATGGTCAAAAGTGGTTGAAGTGCCAAATTACAGGGACCAAAAGTGACTTTTGGCCTAAAATCAAAACCCCAAATCTTCTCATAATTAAACATACAAATATTTCCTTAAAAAATGTCAATTAAAAAGAAAATTATTTCCCAAAGAAATGCCAAACTTAATGTGTTTCTTCCTCTTATTTGTTATTCTTCTTTTCTCTGCAAGCATCTTCGCTCCTTTTTGAGTCTAGATCTTCTATCCCCAAATTACATGTCTCCTCTTTGTCCCACTATCTAATTCAATGACATCTATCTTTAAACTGCGCATAACCTTAACGCTGTTAACTCCTATTAAACCATATAAAAAAATTGTAACATGGGAGGTGGAGAAACCAAATTTTTGTCTAGTTGTTTGTTAAGGAATGCTAGCAACCTTCTCTCTAACCTTCTCCTTTGGACCTTCTCCATTTTTTGCTTGACATGTGTCATTCTCCTTACATTTAAAACAATGTCATTAATATATTATACAAGTTAACTTTGGCTTTCCAAATTTACCCTTATTAAATGTATTCAATTTATCCCAAAAAAATCAACAACTTTCTTACCATCTTATCAATTTTTTTTTTCAAACGTCAATTATTTTTTTAAAGAAAATATCTGCTTTTTTCAAAAAAGAGAAAATGTCCGTTTTTTTTTTAAACACAAAGGACTTTTTTTTTTCTTTTCCTTTTTTTCTATCTTATCCCTTTGTGTTTTTTTTTTATTAAAAAAAAACGGGACATTTCCTCTTAAAATCATATATTTTCTTTTTTTAAAAATAATTAACGTTAGAAAAAAATTAATAAGATGGTAAGAAAGTTGTGAAATTTTTTTGGATAAATTGAGTACATTTAATAAGAGTAAACTTGGAAAGCAAAAGTTAGCTTGTATAATATATTAATGACATTGTTTTAAGTGTAAGGAGAATGACACATGTCAAGTAAAAAAGGTAAAAGGTCCAAAAGAGAAGGTTAGAGAGAAGGTTACTAGCATTCCCCGAGGTGGTGGAAGCTTTGGTTTTTTCTTTATAATTTTTTGTATAAAATATAATTATTTTATTAAAATATTAGTTTTTAATTACAAAAATATATTAATGTTTATTATTTTAGTTTTTTCCTCTTAGTCCATAGCAAAAACTACAAACTCGAGGAAACATGCAACTGAAGATGCCAATGAACTGAAATATAGGACGATTTTTATATGATTGTATCGAGGAGAGGTGTTTGCAGCTACTAAGAGCATCCACAATGATGCTCTCTATTTTTTAGCTAAAATTTGGCTAAGAATATAAGAAAGCTATTTTAGGAGCTCTCTAAAAAATTTCAACTCCAACCATACTCCCTAATTTGAAAAGTCATAAATGCTATAACTCTTTTTTGATTGGTCAATCTCTATTAAAAAATAAAATAAAAAATAGTTAGCATTAAATAAAGGTTTGAAATACTCATTAAATAAAGCAGCATTAAATTATAGGGAGTCACTAGGAGTCCTTTCTCTCTCCTCAGATTTAGGAGCTCCTAGAGGACTCCCTATTTTAGGAGGTGGATAGGGAGCGTGGTTGGAGTTGCATTTTTACCATTCCTCCCTAAAATTTGTCTAAGGAGGTGGTTTAGGGAGCCCATTGTGGATGCTCTAAATATAGGAATTCGACAGAGCCTATACTAAAATGAAAGTATACATGTATGAATATCCTCGTACGTTAATGGTGACTAATTGTTTTAGCCTCGCATTGTTTTTCAAACACATTTTTTCTTTTGTCAACGGATGTAGAAAAGAAAAGACTCTTGACACACGCATGCACATAATCGTATCAATGTAATGCATCGAACCCTAGCTAGCATATGAATCTAAAAGAAAACAAAAAATATTTCATTTATGAATTAATTTGAGAAACGAAAAACACAATCCCCATCTTACAAAACCAACCACGTACATTACCCATGAAAAATTTATTCCTTATCACACTTAGCAACCTCAAATTTTTCAGTTGATTTTCCGTTGGAATTTAAAGGAACCTTCAAGTTGCATTTCATCTTCATCTCCTCAGTAATCTTGAATGTAGTATACTTGGCCCAATGCTTAACATTCAACTTGATAACGATATCAAAAACCGTGGTGGCCTTAAACTTTGAAACCTCATCATCCAGAAGAGACACCGATTGCTCCCCCTTGAACACTGCTTTCAAAGGATGCTTACCTTTGTGTTCTACCTCGAACGGGTCGAAGTTAGTATTTTTCAAATCCTGGCTTTTGTAAGAAGCGACGGCTTCAAACTTCTCATAGTGGAAGTCAGACCTCTTGTTAGGGTTTTCAACATTTATGGTGGTGGCTAGATTGAACTGGAGGATTTTATTGGTTGTCAAGTTGAATTGGGTCAGCGATGCATCGGTCACCTGGTAGTTAATCGAATGCTGAGGGCTGTATTCGCGAATGACGAGCGTGGCGGTGAGGATGGCAATGAAAAATACGATGATGAGAATGCAGCAACAGCAGCAACATTTTTTCCAGTTCCAAGCCATGGTTGATAGAGATTTAGGAGGAGAGGGGCAATGAGATTTGTAATGAAGAGTGCAAGATTATTTTCTTTCTAGTTTTGCAACACGAGCACCAACCCTTAAAACTTTTGATCTTGATGTGGAATTTCTCTACCACCAAGACAAAAGAGGGATGGCAATAACTTGAATGCGAGATTGCTAAGGTATAAAAATGAAGGGTACATAGGGTACAAACGCCGGATATGGCGCCTTTGAATGATTTATAAGGGATATAGAATGTGCGTACTTAGTAAATACACGTATTATACGTGTATTTTTAAATATTATCCCGTGTTAATCTAGTGTACGTAAATTTAAGAACATCATGTTTTGAGGAGTGCCGCACAACTTAGTTTTGATTGTGATTTGTAATTAATGCAAGAAGAAAAGTCGAATGTGAAAAATCTCATGCCATGAGATTTTATGACGCATCATGACAATTAGATGGCTAAGCTTTAGCCTAAAACACACAATTTTGGAATCCACAAGAAAGAAATAAGGGAACTTCAAGTTCATTGATAATATGGAATAACATAACATAACCCTAACCACAGGTTTAAAGTTGTTTAAATACCCTAGAAACCCAAGGATTAAAATAAAATAAAAAAGTTTCCAAAAACTGATAAAGCATAAAAATTGGATTTTGGGCTATTAAACGATCTCGGGTCATGGGTCCAAAACTAATCTCAGGGCCCAAAGTTGCAGCTTTCCAAGTTTGCCCTTGCGCGCACATCTCTCCAACTCCTCTTCAATTGCTTCCACCATCTGTTCTACATCATTTTAGAATTACTAGTTGTAATTTGTTTTCCTAATTTCATTTAATATTTCACGTTTATGTAATTATAGCGGCATTTTACATGTTAATTAATCGAAAAATCTTAAGAATTACTTTTGCCGAATTATATGGACACAAGAAACTTCAGACAAGAAAAAGGCTTTTAGATGTAGTCAACGGTGTCTAAACTATTTTCTTCAATAAATGTCTACGGTCACATAAAACTCTTTGACATTTTCTTAAAATGTGAGATTACCTTAAAATAATTGTGTATTAAAGATAATAACATAAAAAAGGGTTTATAGCTTAAGTCGTTAAGAGCATGTATTCATGTACCTGAAGTCCTAGGTTCAATTCTCCCATCTCCCAACCTTGCTTGTTTGTATTAAAAAAAAATTTAATAACATAAAGATAGGATTTGTAAATTATATTTCTAACCAATAGAATTTAACTCCTATGCACCTATCAAAATTCTCAAAGGTGTGTGTTTATTGGATTTTAAAAAGACAAAGGAGGCTACATAGAAGCATTTTGGTTGCTTGCTTAATAAAGGAAAGTAATAGCGGAATGCCAGAATCTTATAAACGTCGGTGCCGCCTTGAGATTGCGAGCTGGGTCTTTAAAATGGATCATTTTTATCCGGATAGTGGCACTCGGGTTACCTTGAATGATCCATCTCCAACTATCTAGATTGCTTTAAGTCCAATGGCCACAAACACGTAACCAAATTCTTTTAAATTTGCATGTGAAAATGTATGGAAATATTCATTTTTCTTTTGTTGATTCTGCGTGCAGGGTTACATGTACTTTTATAGCCATAAAAAACTACGGATTCATTCAGGCTAAAATTGTTAGGAAGGGTTACGTGACACACCGACTTAGTATTACAAATCTACTCGAATTATAATACGTGCATAATCATTGAAATATTATGCTGGGTTTAATAATTGTATGTGTTTTAATTTGAATGAATTAGTAATTCTACGTTATTCTGCCATGATACATATATAAGAAAGCCGCTATTTTGAAGTAAAGGTTCCCTAGATCTGGATTGGGATTATTAATTTGAAAGTAAACCAGAAAATAAAGTCATCAAATGAACATTGAAACAAGATTTGAAAGAGAGAAAAATTATACAAAAATATAATCTAACTCTAAACTACGTACATGAAACAAATTTAAGCCTTATCACATTGGTGCTATCAAAATTTTCAGTTGATTTTCCGCCAGAACTCAATGGAACCTTGAAATAGCAAGCCATTTGGAGCTCCTTGTTAATCTTGACCGCACCAATCTTGGTCCAATACTTAAAATAGAGCTTCAAAACGATATCGAAAACTGTAGAATTCCTAAAATTCGAAACCTCATCATTCGAAAGAGCCACCAGTCGTTGCCCCTCGAACGATGGAGTCAATACAAACGAATTCTTGTGCCCTACGAGGAAGGGGGCCAAGCTACTATTACTCAAATCCTGGTTCTTATAACTAGCAACGGCTTCAAAATTTTCGTAGTGGAAGTACTCCATTTGTTAGGGTTTTCAACAGTCATGTTGAGGGATAGATTGTATTGGATGGTGTTGTTGGCCGCAGTCAGGTTGAATCGGGTCAGCGAGGCATCGGTGACCGATTTCGAGGGGCTGAATTGCCGGATAACGAACCAACCAGTGCTGCTGAGGGCACCAAGTATTACAACAAGGATGCAGCAACAGCAGCAAATTTTTTTTAGCATGGTTGAGAGAGAAAGACAGAGAAGGGGTGGGGGACAAACAGATTTTCAAATGAATATGATTCATAATATTTCTAATTAACAAGAGTGTGAGATTGTTGAGGTATAGGGAAATATGGTAGGGTTACAAGTTACAAGTATATATAAGGCGTAGAGACTCTGCATTGTTAGTAAAGAAACGTATAAAATGTGTATTAATCTTGTAAGTATTCCCGTTTTAGTTTATGTGAATTTAAAAATAGTAAGTTTTGAGGCTGGCACCTTATCTTAGTTTCGACTTTGGAATATGAAACATATGTCAAGTCCCGAATGTTACATATAACAATAACAAGGGGAGTGGCCATGTCAAACTATTTAAACATGGGAGTAAAAAACATAATAAAATCTGCTAGGCAGCATCAGGGTCACCAAAGATATAAAAACTCTTACACTCGGTGGTCTGGAAACCACTCCAAAATGTTCCATTAAATGAAGTGCTCAAAGGAACCTTCAGCTTGCAGTCGCTCTTCCTTGGAATCTTGAAGTAACCCGTCTTCACCTTGCCGAATCTGATTCCTATCCAAAGAGCAATCTTCACATCAATGCTATAAACCCCATTTGCAGTCTCCGAGTTAAAGTTGGAAATGTCACGTTACTTAAATCTCATCAACTGCTGCCCTTCAAGATTTGCTTTCACAATGGTGGTGTTCTTGTGGCCTTGGTAAAACGGCGTCGAATTCAACCTCACCAAAGCAAACCTCTTCTTTCTGTAGTTAGCAACGACTAGGATTCGGCGGTAGTACAAGCCGACTTTTTTGTTAGGGTTTCTGATGGTGATCTCAAGAGTGAGGTTGTAGTGGAGAGTGTTGTTGTTGATGCTGGTGTTGGTGAGATTGAATTGGGTGAGAGAGGCATTGGTGATGGTGAATTTGGGCTCTTGGGGAAGGAAGATCAACCAGAATATGAAGGCCAGGACGAATAAGAAGTAGGTGATGTAGCACAAGCAAAAGCAGAAGCAACAGAGGCCACTCCTTCCAAACATGCTTGAGAAGAAAAAAATTCAGCTGGATTTAATGGTGTGAAGGATCAAGCTTGCCTATGGGCATGGGAAGTTTATATGTATAGGCTTCTCTCTATTGGCAGAGAATTATAAAGGATCGGGAACAGTTCAAAGTCAAACGCCAGATTAAGGACGTTATTGAAGGAAGTACTTCTTGGAAGCTTCCCAACTAGTTGACTTTAGTATCATATCGTGGTTATTACTTAAGCATAAGAAGATGCGAAGATGTCAACGATGTTGAAATGTTCCATATTTTTTTAGCGAACAGGGAAGTATTTATGTTTATCAAAGGAGGTCTACATGTACACGGTGAGCTGCAAATATACTAATTTCATATAGAGCCTTGATCAACAAGGGAGCATTCACCACTTTAACCACAGTGCACCTTCACTACCCTTCTCAACACTTGACACGTGTCTATTGACATAACCATGGTTCCATAAATACAAAGTAAAGTGTTAATTATGGGTATGCTAATGAACACATGTCAAGTGTTGAGAAGGGTGATGAAGGTACACCTTATGTTAAAGTGGTGAGCAAAAGCATTTCCGATGAACAAATACTATATGTAATTGTAAACACGAAAATCTTGCGACAAATGAGACAAGAACACTTGTACAAAATAATATTTGTATTAATGAAATTTAGGGTTACAATCTCTGTATTGAATCCTCTGATTTGATCTCCAAAGTGTTTAAAGAAAATTTGTGTTTGATACAAGGGTCGTAGAGACTTGATCTTGATCAAACGAGTAGCACAAATCTTATTTGGTGTTTGGAATTTTCTAGGGTGGAGGAACTGGCACGTATTTGTTATGCTTTGTGGCTCTTCCAAAGTGTAGGTGAAGAATGTAGGGAGTTTTCTGCTTCTTCTGAATGCTAGGTTTTTTCTAAACCCCTTCTTTTGTCTTGAGGCCTCCTATTTATAGGCTCCTGCTAGATGCTTGACCTAAATAGCTTTCCTTCTTTAAAACCTTCCTTTGTGGAATTCTGATTTGATTTTAAAATCAATTCCAATAATTTGGCAATTTTAACCAAATTATCTTCGATTGATTGACTTGATTAATATTTGATTTAAATCAAAGTCAATCACAGAAGATTCTTTCCCTTCATTTTGTCTTCACTTTGAACCGCTTGACGCACTCCGTCGGATGTCGACACGTGTCACTTTTGACAACTAATCCGATTTTGATGAGTCATATGCCACATGGGCGAATTATGGGGCCCACAACTTATCCACCAAACCCTAATTATTTTCTTACTTGTTGGAATTTAATTCACCAAAATTTCATTGTCTACAGTAATAACGTGTAAGAGATGCTAGATGGAAGGGAAAACGGCAAGTAAGCTAAGAATTAATTCTTTATGTAAACATCATATCATATATACTTCTTTGTTAAGAAAAGTTTTTTTCCTATTGTTTCAATAAACTCATATTGTGTAGAGACTTGGTCATCATCAATGGAAAAATCGTTACATTTTTCTGTCAAGCTCTCAAGCTGAGTATGGTCCGCACTTGCTTGTCAAACTTATGGATTTGTCAGTAAATTTATGACGAAATCTTCATAGAGACGTTAATTTGCAACCACTTTAAAACCCTCAGGGAGGTTCGTGTAAACTCCAAAAGTACATGGTCTTAAGTGAAAACGCGATCAATGTAATTTTTATTTATTTTGATTACAAACCCTATAAGGTACAAGGAGTGGGAGGGCGACACCCCCACAATCGGTGACGTTAAAATTAGCACCCACATATCTTGCAGTCAAAGGGATTTTCAGCTGGCAATCGACACTGGGGGGACTTATACAGCCAGTCTCGATCTTCCCATACCTAGCCTTTACCCAAAGACCCAACTTTACATCAATATTGTAAACCCCAGCACATCTTTCCGAGTTGAACCTGGAAAGCTCCAATTCCTCAAGCACCACAACTTGATGTCCTTCAAACACAGCACGTACCGTACTTATGCTCTTGTGGCCTTGGTAGAAAGAAGTCGAAATGTTGTTCACCAAGGCAAAACTCTTATCTCCGTAGTTGGCCATGGCCTGGATGTGACTGAGGTATACACCAACCTTTTTGTTGTGGTTTCCTATAGAGATGTTGAGCGCAAGGTTGTAATAGAGAGTAGTGTTTGTGGTGTTGTTAGTGAGATCGAATTTTGTGAGTGAGGCGTTGGTGATGGTGAATTTGAGCTCTTGGGGAAGAAAGATCAGCCAGAAGATGAACACGGAGATGGTGAAGATGAAGAATATGAGGGTGGCGTAGGCCACGAGGCGAAAGTAGCACTTGAAACACCAGTCACGGCTGTGCCTACTTCCAATCATGGTGAGAGTTAAATAGCAAAATCATATGTGTGAGTTTGACATAATACACCTAAAAGGTTTGATGTTTAAAACAATACTAGGCGACCAACACTCAGAAACTCCGAAGTAATTATCCCTTACGAACATCCCAACGTGATATGAGTGATCTCTTTTTCTTTTTTCTTTTTCCTGCCAAATGATAAGAGTCGTGATCATTGGAAACAAAGTAAATTCCAAAGTTATTGACTTGGGGCCTGAATTAATGCGTAGCTACATAAGATATGGAGGGAGATTAGATCAAGGAATTATCACAAAACGATCCTTGATATAATAAGCTGATCAATAGTTGCATTCTTGTCACTACATAAGGATTCTTGATATTCCTAGGACAATATGGCTTAAGGATTCTTGATATTCCTAGGACAATATGGCTTTGAATCCCACTATATTATCACGCAATTAACTCATGGTCGTTAGCCCTTCCTCCCTTATAGGAATTCTCATTCCATATTTGTATACGTGTTAATATTGATTTACCTTCCTTGTATTGCTGATTCAATTTCCTTGTATATATCTCTACTAAGGTTGTCAACTATGTATAAATCTCTCATGTAACACTTATCAAATCAATCTAAATTGCAAAGTTTACATGGTATTAGCCATTCTCCTTTCTAACAAAATCTTTTCCTTCTCCGGACATGTTCCTTCCTCTCTCGCCATGGCCATCAATGCTTCTGCTTCCTCCTCCTCCACGACATCGACTTCCTCCCTCCCTGCCCAACCTTGGCTAATTTCATCAAGCTTACTGAATCCAATTATATATCTTCTCTAGACTGCTCAACTTCACCCCTTTCTCATTGGCCATGGGCTACTCAAATATGTGGATGGCTCCGCCTCTGCCCCTGCTAAGACTCTCATTGCCACCGACTCTACTGTTCCTTCTCCCAACCTTATCTTCTCTGGTTTCAACAGGATCAACTTGTTGTCAACTATTTGGTGGCTACCTTGATTTGGGCTTGGAGATTGATGGTTTAGACAAGACGAATATCAAAAGGGGAATATGAAATTGGGAATGTTACAGGTGTTAGTTTATGTAATAGGTCATTCGGAATCACAGTGGTAAAATGCATAGTATGGGACATGCAGATTTGTTTGCCCTATTATATAGATTAGCAGGTTGGGTAGAATTGAAGTTCATTCATGCATTGCATAATTTACATATTGTAATTCTCACTAATCACATAAGACATAGGACCCTATTGAGCTTGTAGTGCTCACCCCTTATTAAATCTGCTGTAGGTTCTAGTTCTAAGGTTTAGTTTGTGACCTGAAACAAGAAGAACGAGTTGTAGATAATTTTGGGTGTTTTGTTGTAGAAAATAAGTTGAGAGAGAGTTTCTTTCCTGTTATTTTGCTTGAAAAATTACGATGTAAATTACTTTGGTTTAAATAAAAGTTTCTGTTCAGTTTTCATGTTTCTGGTTACTTAAATTTTAGTTATAGTTGTTCTTTTACCTCACACTCCCATAAAATAAAATAAAAATTGGGGTGTGACACATATAGTATGACTAGGCAACCAAACAGAGTAACACACAAAGATGTTCACCGAGAAACCCACCACTTGAAAAACTGAGGATCATCATTCGACAAGGCAATCCACTAATGGAGAAAGAAAAGTTACAAAGAAAAATAGGTACAAGCTATACCTTCCTAAGCAGTCTTATTCTCCAAATCAAAATGTTTGCAGCTAGTCTTTCATGAAAGTGGCAGCATCCTTCTTGAGCTCTTTCACCTCATGGCACTAACAACACAACACACATCGAGAAAGGGTGAAATTAGATGTTTTTATTAGTTCAAGCAAAAATTATTGCAGAAAAATTAAAGGGCAAATCGAGTTCATAGTGGATTTCGACATTTAGCTATAACACGCATTCACTTAATTACTCTCCCATGTAAAGAGGGATAGTGTTGCCGATAGTAGACCTCGATAAGCAGTTTTATGGCATAATCAACAAATTCTAATGTATAAAGTAAAATAGAAAGAGGTTATGTCTCTGGGAACACACATTTTTGCATCCACAATGTCATCATCAATTTTAATTTTCAACAAATAGACAATGGTGTTAATTAATTGAAGCTTGTAATAAACCTTTATTCTTCTTTTAGCTACATAATTTCCATTACTAAACTCAAACTGAGAGGATTATTTTACAGTAAAAATATTCAAGATATATCATTGAAGGGCATCCCTTATACTCCTCAGCCTGTTTCAAAACTAAAAGGACCAATCCCAATCCCCACGGAGATTGTAAAGATTTTGACACTCCCACACTCCTTGGAAACAAACTTAGGACCTACAGAAGTTCCATTGTTATAAATAGTACTCAAAGGAAGTTTTAGTTGACAATCCACCTTTGGGGGCTTGAAGTAGGCAGTCTTGATCTTACCATACCTAGCCTTTATCCGTGGAGCCAGCTTCACATCAATATTGTAAACCCTAGCACTTGTTTCCGAGTTATACCGAGAAAGCTCCTTTCCCCCAAGCACCACCACTTGCTGCCCTTGAAGCACAAAACGCACCGTGGTTGTGTTCTTGTGGCCTTGGTAAAATGGAGTGGAAGTGGTGTTGACCAATGCAAACCTCTTTTTCCCATAGTTGCCAATGGCTTGGATCCGATTGTAATATACACCGGCCTTTTTGTTAGGGTTTCTTATGGATACGTCGAGGGCAAGGTTGTAGTATAGAGTGTTGTTGTTGGTGTTGGTGTTGGTGAGATTGAATTGGGTCAGCGAGGCATCGGTGACTGTGAATTTGAGCTCCTGGGGTTGAAAGATCAACAAGTAGTAGAAGATCCAGAAGAAGCAAGAGAAGTTGCACCAGCGGCTTTGCCTTCCATCACGCATAGCTGCTGCTAGCTGAGAATAAAGAGAAGATTAATATGCTGAGAAGAATGATTTTGGGTCGTGTTATATACTTGTGAATGATTTAAATCATAAAAGATCGAAGTTACTTGTGAACTTCCAATGGTCGGCCGCATTGACAATGAAGGTACGTACATGCTTCCTGTTAACTTCCAATGTCGTTGACTTGGGTATCGTTGACAATGAGGGGCAAGCTTCAGATAAGATTTCAAGAAAATCTTTTACAATTGGTGACGTTTATGAAATAGTCAATTTAAATGGCTGTTGGTTGATTAAAAAAAAACAAATGAAATTGCACACTTGTTCCACAATGGAAAAAATTAGAAACTAAATGCTAGCACGTCTAGGTCTTGGTCTAGTAGTATTTTCAATTTTAGATCCCGATTCTTTGAATTTCTCTCACTCACTGATAAAATATATATATATATATATATATTTCTAAAAGGAATATGTTGCCCATTTCAAAATTTTCCTTTTTAGTCATATTACTACACCACATCAACGCATTTTAGGAGTAATTTCGTAAGATCTGCCAATGGGAACTTCCAAAACATTTTCTTGGGCATAGAAAAACTAGCAAACTTACTGAAAGTTTTGGAAACGCAACCACTCTTTGTCTATCTGCGAGACGACTCATTTTTTGGATAGGGCATTGAGCAAGAGTTTAGGCCCAATCAAACATTTCTTCGGATGCTTCAACTTGGATGTTATATTTGATGACGTGCTTAAATGTTTAGAAACATTATGAAATTGGGTTTAGGTTAGTTGGTTAGGGGCTCGGGCGGAACCACATTGTGGACTCCGGTGGGCTGTATTTTGGGGGAAAAAATAAATCAAACCAATATAGCCCAGTATGTGAACCTCTGTAAATAAAAATACACAATTTCATTTCTTGCCAACACTAATACACATAGTTAGGAGTAATTTTTGGTTTAGAGGTCTTCTACGTTTGTAGTTGATGTCAAAGATTGTTCCACGTTTGTATTTGGTGTCAAAGATTGTCTCAACACCAATTAAGTAAGGGTAAAGTCTTTAGCCCCAACTCTCCCATTTTAACCTTTTTCATTGATTTGTCTCCGGTCATCAAAACAAGAAGCATTTTTCTAAATGAAATTCACCATTTTGCGAATAATACGGCTCTAATTCTTTTTTTTTTCTTTTTTTTTTTTGTGTGTTTCTAATTAGCTTGGTTTATATGATTTAATGTATAATTTTATTTTTAGAAAAATTATAAAAATTGTAAGTACCAAAAAAAATATATATATATCCTTATATTTTAAGCTAATAACTTATAGCTAGCCACTTCTTGTTCCACCCTTGGGTTAGGGGAATGCCCATTTTCTTGCCCCCGAGTTCAAATCCCCCTCCCCATAGATTAGATTAATTTAGACTATCGCTTGTATAATTAAAAACTTTATAGAGAAAAGTAATGTTCCTACACTCATTATCAGAAGAGAACGATTCTTAAGTACATAAGTCTGATGGAGGAAGAGACCACCATAAGTCCCTACGCCATATACAAACTGAGTGGCAACCAACACAAGATGAGCCTCCTTGAGAATAACTTTTTTCACGAAATAAATGATAATCTAATCTCTATATATGCTTAACCAGAGCCATGAAAACTTGTTGAGGAAGAAACACGTGCAGATTGCACTCATTTTTGCTGTTGGTTGGTAATAAGACTCAGCACCTATTCTACCTCAGTGGAAGACCTAGCCACTATCACTTTGCTTCCTTTTAGCCCTCAACTTATTTTATTGGAACCCCAGAAAGATCACAAAACCTCTTGTAGACCGTGTTCTAAAAATCCCCTGCCCAACAATCTGCATCAAAATAGGCATTGAGTTCTGTTATTTTCCATCATGTACACAATTGTTTTCTACTACAATATACAAGCACTAGGACGAAAAGTTAGTTATTACTTAACGACGGTTTAAATGTACTTAATGACGGTTTAAATGTACTTAACAAAGGTTTAAATGAAATCCAACAAGCTAATATAAACCGTTCAAGATAGAGATATATATTGCAAAATCATATTCATATAACCTACTATAAACTGAAAAAACTATATAAAATGTTCTTGTTTGCTTTAGAACATTGATTTGGTTTACCTTCCACGAGGTCTTGAGATGACTCAAATGTACAAATCACACCTTTATCCCCGAACTAGTGCTTCCAACCTGCGCAGAGATGAGATTATACTTAAAGTTAAATAAAGGTTTGAATTCCGCACAAAAAGCATATATTTGATTAATTACTTCAAAGGTCTAATTTCAAGCTAACCCTAAAGGGAATTTCTTTTTCTAGCCAGTGCAGGGTTTCAATCAAGGTTTCTAGACTCAGGATATCTTCATAAGACAAGACAACTTTTGTTGAAAATGCTTGCAAACAAATACCATTCAAATAAAGTAATTAGGTGTCAATATTGCATTCTATATGCTTTCATATCACGGCCATCCATTGATATGCTTTCTGTAAGCTAAACCGAACCTTTTTGCACTCTGTACTCTCAAATTTTTCAGAAGCTTTTCCATTGGAATTCAACAAAGGAACCTTCAATTTGCATTCTTCCTTGTACTCGTTGTAAATTTCAACCTTACCAGCTCTGCTCATAACCTTAATCTTGAGCTTCAAAACGATTTCGAAAACCGAACCACTCTTAAGGTTGGACGCTGCATCGCCCTTAAGAGACACCGATTTCTGCCCTTTGAACACTAGAGGTGTCAATGCAGATGTGTTCGTCTTCGCTACTTCGAATGAGCTCAAAGAAACTTCATTTAAATCCTCGTCACCGTAAGAGGGAACAGCTACAAATTTTTCATATCTGTAGTCAGAATATTTGTTAGGATTTTCAACACTCATGTTGGCGGCTAGATTGTATTCTAGGTTGTTGCCAGACCCCATGCTAAACTGGCTCAATGAGGCATCCGTCACCTTGTAGCGCGCTTCTAACGACGGCCCTAATTTTTCTTTAAGCACGAAAAGAACAATCAAACCCACGATGAAAAATAATAAGAGAAGGAGGCAGCAGCAACAGCAACATTTTTTCGCACTCATGGTTGAATAGAGATCTAGAGATGTTTTGATGAATATAATGCTAAACCAAGTCCAAGACAATTCTTTTAATTTGTTTTTTCTTCTTTTTTTCTTTTTCTTTTCGCGCGTTGCGCTCGAACACCAGCCCTCAAACCAAACCTGGATTTAGATTAAGAATTTTTAACCACCAAGAAAAAGAAGGCCGGTTAACCAGAGATTGTGCATATCAGAGGTATATATAAGGCGCAGAGAATGTGCATAGTTAGTAAGTACACGCAATATATGTGTATTTTTGAAACACGCATCCCGTTTTAGTTGATGCAATTTTTAAGAGTAGCTAGTTTTGAGGCCGACCATACAATTTAGGTGTGAAGGTACCTTATCCTGAAAAGCCCCAAAATAGAACACGTAAAAATCTCAAGCTTCTGGGATGTAACTTGTTCTTTTAGTTTTATGCAATGGGAAACTTTCTTTTTTCAGTCAACGCTTGACCAGTCAACTCACACTGAGTACTAGGTCCAGTCTGACTTGATGAACATGACCAAGCCAATCCTGCACCCTTGCGAACACAAATATAAAGATTGCAAATCAATGTAGACTACTTTCTATTTAGTTAAAACCTTTGCTCTAATCCTGTATGATATCAGAGTAGACTTGAATGCACGTTAAACTCAAGAGACGAGACGACTTGTCAAGGGGCATGGTTCTCACCATTTCGACGTTAGAAAATGTGAGTCTTGCATTTGTGCGAGGAGGCTCTAATTCCCAAAAAAATTTAGCTTATGCTAATAACGTCAATTATTCTAGAAGACTTGTAAGTTGAATACAAAACTACAGCACACATACCATCAAGCCTAATACATAACTTACAAGAACAATAACCCGCATCTCAAATTTAATATTATTCTACTAGATTTTACAGATTTCAACTTTTTTTCAACGATCCATATTCTCATGGTCATTTACGTTGGTGTTGATCACTCAATCATTTGCTCCACCACGTAGCCATTTCAGCATTGGGGTTAGCTTGCACAGTTTCAATCCTCTTGGTGGGAGCTGCCAATTCTGTTCCTCAATGATCTGCATGGAAGAACTTGTTAAGTAGAGAAATATAACATATTGATTGGGAAAAAGGCAGAAGATGTCCAAAGGCAACTTGAAATACAAAGCTCGAATGAATTTACCATCTCTGTGTCTTGCATATCATAAAGGGCAACTGTGACACCTCCTCAACACTCGCAGCTTCTCCTTAGCTTTCTGGGCCCTGCTCTGAACTCTCGTTTGCATTTCGTCAAAGTACTGCAAAACCATCTCAATTAGATAAAAGATTTAAGGATGCATAATCGTGCGGGCTAAGTACTACAATGAGAAATTAACTGCAAGAATTACCTGTTGCTTCCGTTTCCTCTCGAGCTGTGCCTGTTCATGTTAACCCGATCAGCAAGAGCAAATAATTACAAGAAACAAAAGAAGGCAGAAAGCTTTGACGCATCAAAATGTTTCCCCATGTCATTACCAGCGCCTGTTTAAGGTGTGCATTCTCCTCTCTTAACTGGTTCAGTTCCGCTTCCAATTCAACTGTGTATGCCTGTAAAAGCAGCACATATCACTAAAAAGGAAATTTTTGCCATGATTCTTCTTGAAAGAATAATAAAACAGTTTCTTTCAATTCAAGCGTACATGATTGAAAATTTCGATTGCAGGTTCAACTGCTTACCTAGCAGTTCACAAACTGCTTCGTACTGAATTTGGTAGAAAATCATATTCATCAACTACCTATCTGGTCTACTTTGTTAAGAGCTTGTAGAAGCTAGCAGCTTTGCCTATATATGTTCGACGGCATTGAAAATATGGAGTAACAAATTAAAGCTGCTGCTCAATCCATTTATAACAACAGGGGATAATGCAATTATATTGATTCAAACTAAAACAAAAGGAGGACTATTTTGCTACCCCATCACTAAATTCTTGATGATCAATTGTGAATAAAACAATGTCTATCTTACCGAAAGCATCAGAAAAAGATACTTAAGTTACTGATCATATACGAGCAGTTGAATTAGGACTCAGAAAAAGAAATGAGATACCTGTTTCCTGGCTCTAGACCTTGCTGCAGATTCTCTGTTCTTAATCATCCTTCTCTGCCTCCTCTCCACCACCTTTTCCACCGGTCCATCTAAGATCCTCTTCCTTCCTCTTAATCCACCCATGTCCAAACCAAATTGACCCCCAGAGTTCTCAACCTGACTAGTACACACCCCATCGGAGGATACCGGGCTCACAGGAGCTGCCATCCCAATTGGCTGCCCTGCTGCATACCCGCCACCCCCATTCACCACTCTCCCTCCAAAACAAACCGCCTGTGGAGGCGGCACTGCCGGGTACGCACCATTTCTCTTGCCATTTGCAGCATACCCTGATGACTCTGCGACAACTGTGGCCCCATTTTGGGGCATACTCTGGTAATTAGGCATACCAGCAGCAGTACTAGTACTAGCGCCTGCAGCACCAGCAGCCCCCATTCCCATCACAGGCCTGTTAGCAAAACTTGGCCCCACTGCCTGTTTGCTGTTCTGATACATCCCATACTGCTGCTGCTGCTGTTGGGGCTGAGGCGGCGGCACGGCCCTGGCCGCCAACATAGAATCCGGTTCCCGAACTACCCCTGCTTTAACCAAGAAATCCTCCAATGTCATCTCCCCAAAAGTAGGCTGGCGAGGGGCAAACTCGGAATTCTGAACACCATCATTGCTGCTGTGACTGTTCTGCTGCTTTGCTTGCTGCCCTTTGTGTATCTCAGACCAAACTTCATCCACTGTTTTCCGACACAGCGGCCCAGGCAGAGTCAACGAGCCTTGGCGTGGCAAGCTGGGTTGCTTGGCTATGGCGGCGGCCTTCTCCTCAGAGGCCTCTGCGAAAGGCATGTGCGCATCAGGGTTGTTGATGTTGCTGTTGTGGTGGTTATGGTTGTTGTTAATGTTGGTGTGGTTTGAATTGATGGCTTGGTTTTCTTCCGCGGTCCAAATGCTGGTGAGAAACTCATCCATGTTCATGGAGCCAAAATTCTTGCCATTCTCGCAGAGGGTGTGCTGAAACTCATCAAGGGTGAGAGAGTAGATGGAGGGCTGTCTTCCCAATGAGGAGAACAAGTGGTTCGTGGCTTGCTGGTCGGATTGCAACGGCGATTCGACCTCGTCATGGGAGATGATTTCGGACTCCGAAACGCCCATGTTTTCGTGTGGTCTGCACTTGATTGAATATTGGGTTCCTGAATTCTAACAGACCTGATCAAACTGAAGCACAAAAACCCAATCAGTATGAATTTTCCAAATTTATATCAACAAAACAGAGCAGCCCTCAGTATGAATTTTCCAAATGTTGCTGTACAGAAACTACAAGACAACAAATCTCTCTACGGTGGTCCCTACCAACAAAGTTTTTAAGGACAAAACTGCTGCGCTTGGACTTGGGGGGTCCCAATTGGAATTAACAAAGGGTTAATTAGTGCTTTGCTTAATCTTAAGCATGAGGTTGATAAACAATTGGAGAAACTCACGTGCCTTTCATGAGATGGTGGTCCATATTAAACGAGTATATAATGACAAGAGGTGTCTAATATCTGCAATTAATTATGCATTTCCAAAAATAGGAAAATGGAATAGAATGTAGGACATGGGTAGATAGAAAAAGCAAAGAGAATCTTTCCTATTTTAGTATTGCAATGAGTGGTGTTTCAACAATTATTAGACACCACCAAGAAAAAAGTGACCAAAAAATATATATAAATCCTGTAAAAAGTTGCACCAATTATTTGCATAAAGAAAATAATTATTCATCATCAAGAAGTCTCAGATCCCAGAACCAGCACATAAAAATCATCAGATCCATGCAAACACAGATCACAGAAACAAGTTTAAACAGATGGGTTGTTCTAAAAGCTTACAGAGAGTTGAAAAAGAGAACTTGCTGGCTATGAACTTGAAAGAAAAAAGTACCTGACTCTGACTGAATGTATATATTTGATTTGGGAATCTGGAGAGAGAGAGAGAAGGCTAAGAAAGAACTAATGCCGGAAACCCAATATGTTCCAGGACAGGACAGGACAGGACACTATAATTTTAGCCTTGGACAGATCTGAAGGGCCAACAAAACAAGCTCACATCTCACATAACCAAGTACTGGTAATGAACTTCTGCTTCAAGCTTTGGTATATAAATAGTACCAAGTTTAAAGGGTAGGCTTTTTTTTTTTTTTTTTTTTTTTTGGTTATTAGGTACAGAGAGAGAGAGCTAGCTCACACAGGGGAAGAGTTTGGGTGTGTGCTAAGGAGAAGGATCGAGCAATTCCATGGCCACACCTCTATCTTTCCGGAGGAGTGCGGGGGCCAGTATGCTTACAAGTCAATCCCATCAGTCTACAATGGTTCACATGAAAATTTGAAGCCTCAAAGTGCCAAAATTAGACAATGCTCCGAGCCCTTGACACCTGTTAGCCATGTGGCTGCAGGAGGAGAGGTCTTTGTTGGAGAAGCAACACGTGTTCTTCTCCAGCCATAAATTAATAGAAAATGTACATGATATAATAATATCTAAATAATAGGCTTGTATTCTGTTTTAGACAATCCGACTTTTTATAATCATTTGGTTATAAATATGAGGTATTAATCACTCTATGAATCTATGTATTTGTTAAATTAGAGAGCATTCACTCTAAAATCAATGACAATTGGTGGTGCATGTGTATCTTGTAGTGTAAAGCTTAACGTACTTAAGTCGGATTTATATTATTCTAACATGTTTCGAATTTATAATTTAAAGTTATCCTTTCTTTGATTATGTACCCGACTTCAAAAAAAAAGTATAATTATTTGTAAAACACACGTATCAAGTAAATTCAGATATCATGCTTAATCCATGAAAACTCGAACCTTCAAACCTAATATGTCAAACTTTGTAACTAGTCAAGTACATACTAACTTTGGTCAATTCATTGGTGCATCTTTATGAACTGTGAGGAGATCACATGCAAGAAGTAATTTCTACGAGAGAACTAGGGCATCTGGGCCACGTGAGCATCTGTTCTTTGTTTTGTTTCGTTTGACGAATTTACCCTTGGGATTTTGTTCAAATTTAGGTGGATTTGTAGCAAACCCGTGTTGGTAGTTCTTCTTCTGGTTCAGTAGCCGCTGATTTGGGGTTTGGTATATCTGCTCGTATTGATCTTGTTCTTGTTTGTACAAGAACGCAACAGTGGAAGTGGTCCAATATTCATATATCCCTTCCCAGCTGCCTCCAGCACAATTGATTTTTCATTATTGTGATATTTTTTGGCAGGATATAAGTAGCTCTTGTACTTGCTCAACAGTTAGTGTGTGCCCTTGCAAAAAAAGAGAAAAATGTTGGGAACAATTCATTGTCATACTCTGGTACCTACTTACCCCATGTTGTCTTCATTATGCACAAAGTTCTTGGTTAATTATCGATAAATCACACGCATAAGGTACCATCTAAGTGTTTTTTTAATTTTAATATGAGAAAGGAGGATCCGAATTTATATCCCTTCAAATAAAATGAAGTGGAGAGAAGTCCGAGTGTTTTTAGGCTGGTAAGCGTTATATCAAAATTCGAACTTAAGACATCGATCGGGATATATTGTTATCCTTCTGGTATTGCTTATATAATTGCTTAATGCTAATTAATTAGCTCTAAAAAATGACCAAATCTCATGAGAGAAATCAAAATAGAGTTCCTACATGTACTTACTGGCCCCTCATGTTTATTGTGTAAAGCAGGGGTGGAGAGAGCTAAGGCCGGGGGGTCCTATGCCCCCTCTCACTTGTCTTAGCCTAATTATATATATATATATCTTATCCAAAATTTAAAGTTCCCTTTTTCTTTTTATGTTTTTCTTCTCTCTTTTTCACATTATTACTACCCCTTCTAAATCTCTTTTATTTCTTTTGACTCTAAATGTTGTAGTAATAAACTACAATTCAAATTTTCTTAGTATGTATATTTAACAAAATACGTTTAATTTGAATCAATATTTTTGCTTGTATTAATGATGAATAGATAGGTAATGTGATATATAAAATAATAGAGTATAGTAATTAAATTTAGGAATTTTGCATCAAGTAAAAATTAATTCAAATGTCACACTGTAAAGAAAAAGATTTCAATATTTGAGATGCCCTCTATGTACAAAGTTTCTAGCTCTGCCATTAGTGTAAAGTGAACAAAAACATGAGATGATGGTAACTAGCAAGTTCATGTAACGACTCTCTTTTAAACAAGTACCGTTAACATTATTTCTTAACCAAGAATGCTGGCCCTATAGACCAAGCTTTCCCAACACAATGTGCAGGGTCAGACAACCAAGTACCAAAATGTACGTATGGACTGGCTGTGCATATTCCAAAATGGAATGCAAGGCAAATCATATGAGATTTGCGACCCAATCCCCTTCCCACAAACCGTGAGAGAACAATTCAAAACAATATTTTTACCCAACGGCAGAAATACGTACCTTCACCCTTGACCCCAAAAAAATAAAAAACCATTTCGAGAATTATCTTTTATAGGAGCTAAACTTGTTTTCATTCTTCAAGTTTTCATTATTTGATCAAGCACAAATTTTTAGTTTCTTTTTGGGTAATTTGAAGTATTATTTCAAGAATGTGGGCTGGGCCAGACCCACTTTCATCTTTTTGGACTTCATATTTTTTAACAAGGAAGAAGCCGGCCCAATCAAAACCAAAGAAGGTACCCCTATACTTTAAGGATTGTGTTAAATTCAGAGAGGCGGGTCAGGGGCCCACTACTAATAATATCGATTTTGTTCACAACTTAACCACCTACAAAACCCAGTAAGTGTGGGGTTTTATCACAAAAGGTCTCGGTGTTATTAGTAATAGAGTCATTCATTATATTTTGTATTTTATTTAGTCAAGTTTCTGATGTGGGACTCAGATTCTTTAACAGATTGGTGTAAAAGAAACTCTTTTTTTTTTTTTTTTTGGGAGAAGGGAAGGGAGTTGTGTGACGTCTCTATCCCGGGATGTACTTCCTTATTCCTATCGCACACATTACGTGATCAAGTGATGTGTGCTATAAGAGGAGCGTGAGCATGCATCGTGGGATAATGAAATATTCATCTGTTGGCATACCATTTGCCAAAACAATTATCACATCTCCAATGCGTGGATTTAATCATCCCTCAAATAGTTATCTTCCCTTCACTCCCAAGCAAAGAAAATTACCTGTCATTCATATCTTTATCAAATTATTCATTTTACTTGGCCCCATGCAAATGAATTATGCAGAAATATTGGCGGACCAAAAGAAGGAATAAGTATACAGATGCAGGCGCCGCTCTCATGAAGAAGGAATAATCATCATAACCATGGTTGTCGTCCACATCGTTTTTGTTCATTATTTGAATGGAGCAATATAATTTTCATTACTAGTTGAAATTATTATTAATTATGAATGTATTGGATGCAAAAGAGATCATTATGGTGGTCCAATTTCGATAAACTTCCATGAAACCCGCCTTTTATCCTGCAAATCTTTTTAATTAAATCTAATGTGATCATTTAGAGGAGCTTATAAGTTCAATTATTTATTGAGTTCTATAAAACCCCACATAGACCCCCTATATATGCCTGTAACCCAATTCAAGAGTGCGTTTGTACCAAGAAAAATGTCTCCTACTCTCACCCTTTTGTTTGTTATTTTCTGCCTCCTATGTGCCATGACATTGGCTTCTGACCCTGACCCAGTTCAAGACTATTGCATACCAAACCCAAAATTAGGTGTCATAAAAACACCTCTTCACACCTTCCTCCCATGCAAGAACTCATCCGAGGCTACCACCGATGACTTCGTCTTCTCCGGGATGAAGGTGGCCGGAAACTTCACTGACACGGGCCTCGCAGCCATCTCAGTCAACCCAACAATCTTCCCTGGGATCAACACACTAGGGATGTCATTTGTAAGAGCTGACCTCAACGTTGGTGGAATCAATCCACCACATTTTCACCCAAGAGCCACAGAAATATCCCATATAGTGCAAGGGAGTGTTTACTCGGGGTTTGTTGATTCAACCAATAGGGTTTTTGCAAGGGTAATTGAACAAGGGGAAGTCATGGTGTTCCCTAGGGGTCTAGTGCACTTCCAAATGAATGTTGGTAAAAAGCCTGCTACAATTTTTGGAAGCTTCAATAGCCAAAACCCAGGAATGCAAAAGATACCATCCGCCATTTTTGGGTCTGGGATTAATGATCAGCTCTTGGAGAAGGCCTTTGGATTGAGTTCAAAGCAGATTGGAACTATGCGAAGAAGATTTGATCCAAGAAGGGTGAGGTTCTAAGTTGGTTTGCCCAGAATTGCGGAGGAGCATTTTTATTTAATGTATCTTGTATTGATACAGTAGAAGAAATTGTGTTGGTCATTTAAACCCATGTATTATTTGTGTCTGAAGTGGTTTTAAACATGAATTGATGCGCTTCCCCATCCTGAACTGGGCTAGGTGCTGGTAAATGAAATTTTAACATGGTAAACATGCAAGAATTTTCTTTAATCTCAGTTCCAACAACTCCGAATCCAAATACTACCAAAAAGCAATCCTGGTTTCGCTTTCTCAAACCCAACTTTTTAAAATTCAATCCCTAAGGAACAATTTCATTGTGATGCAACAATATATAAAGGCAGCTGGCTAATACAAGATCTATCATACATACCAATATGATCAACTGAAATTCTCTCCATATTGGAGAAGAAATGCACAAAAAAGTTCATCTGAGGTAGCTCATTAAGCATGTGGAAGGTTACTACCCCTCAGTTAAAAGTGCCTTGACAATGTTATCACACATCCCATCAGCATGTGGGAACAAGTGCCCAGCACCTGGCAGCTCATGATAGTGAATCCATGGAAGCCGTTGAGCAATGTAGCGTTGCGGTTTAACAGGTACCAAACCATCATCAGCTCCATGCCACAAGTGGACGGAACCTTCATTGTTAGGGAATGGGTTTTCAAGATCAAGAGGGGTGAATTCCCATGTCCCAAATCCAACAATCAAGTCACGGTGAATGGACTCGAATTCTCCTTGATGTCTTACCTGTTCCTGAGGAAACCACATTCAAAACCAATGACATCACTTTCTTTTCTGAAAAAACAAAATTATTTCTGTAATAGCATATAGTGTTCACTTGTTTTATGTCAATTGTACCCTCGGATTGAGGCTTCCCTAAGCACATTCAAGTTTCAAAGTCCACAAGCTACAGAGAGAGAGAGAGAGAGAGAGAGAGAGAGCGGACAGAAAGCAGAGACGTAACAAAGCATCTCATTAAATATCAGCATCATGTTCTGAGTATCTAACATCCAAAGCCAACCGATGCAATACTGTACACTGCAAGCACATGGCTTGTAAAAGACATTAACAAGAGTTGTTACTTCCGGGGAGGGTATAGTGCCACGTGGGTTTATAAAGTTAATGTATCTATAACAAACCATGCATATTTAATCAAGGACTATACACTTAGTCAGGAGAAACTCCAAATTTTAGAGGTTGATACAGAGAAGTACAAAGATACAGATATAGAGCCCGCAACCACAGTTATCTTAAAATGTAGTTCCCATGAAAGCTTCATCTATGATAAAGTGAAAACAAAACTGTTCATAAAATAGGGATCTAATTATTGGGAAGGAAAATGCAAAAGCTTCAAAGGTTTCTCATTGCTCTTCAATGAAGAAGAAAAAAAATTAAATCCAGAATTCACAAGATGCCAGATTAATGCCCTACTAGGCATACGTAATATGTTCCCACAGTTCCAATGGAAAGATTGAAGTCTAGGAAACGGAAATGCAAAGCTTCAAAGTTCTCACATTGCTATTCCATGACGGGAAATAATAGTTAAATCCACAATTCACTAGGTGCCAGATTTGTGTCCTACTAGTCAAATGTTCCTACAGTTCCAATGAAATGCTAAGACCAACCACCTCTTAACACTAACCGGAAGGCTTGCAAAGATGTCTCTTGATGCAGTGTAGGCTTCAGAGTAGATATTCAAAGTAGATTCATTTGTTAGACAATGAAAACTTCTCTTTTTTATAAGCAGCACTCAATTAGTTTCACCAGTATGGGTAACCAAGTAATACCTCTGCCCACATGCAAAGGGTCTAAAATTCAATCTATTGGAGGGGAATTATCAATTAGACACATGCTAGAAAACAGGGCAAGGATGTAGTTGGCATGGCTCATTATTTACTTCACAATAGATCGAAGGCATTAACTATAATCCATAGCTTAAAAGATCTTACTTGATTCAACATAAAATCAAAATGGAAAGAAACATAACGAAACGTTAATCTTCAAATAGCAAACAGACAAAACGAAGAGTATAATTTCAAGCATCAGAACTAGACTAATTTTTTGTTGAAAAATCAACCTAATTTTCTAGAATGTTTACACATAAATTTCAAAACACTAGCAAGGATCTCGGCCTATAAAAAAAATAACTTGATAAACCAAATTAATTTTGAAATTTGGTAACTTATTCAGTAAATGTAGAATATTAAATTTGGCTAATGTCATTATGAAATGGTTTAACTTTAAATTTTAAATAATCTAATTTTATGAAATTTTCCAAAACATGGGGTGCATACCACATATGTTCCTCTTTTCTCAAGCTTAGTCATGAGTTCTTTGTCTTGGTCAGAAAGAACATCTCTACTGTGAGCCACAACACTTGAACCGGGAAACCATTTTTGAGTGTTCCAGAAGTAGGTAAGCCAAGGGGTGTAGTGAGACACACGAAGTGCCCATTGGTCTTGCTGAAGCTGTTGGGAATAAGCTTCAGTAGATAGATTTGCAGGAAAACCAGCCCACCAGTAGTTAACCACTGGAGCTAATATTGCCGCTCCTGCAAGCCTGTTATCATTCACACCTAGCATAAGAATAAAAGACATACAATACTTCAATCACCCACCCCCACCCCCACCCTGCCGCCCCCCGGCCCCCCCTCTCTTCCCTCTCCCTCTCTCTAACGAGAAAGTCTCAGGTACAACAAACCAATATAACAAATGATACAGGTCCATTCAGTAAATGATATGGGTCCCACAAACAATGATTATGTGTCATTATATGAAGATCTGTTGTCTTGTGTTGTGCTACTTTCTCGTTTCTAACACACAGACACATACATGCTGAACCTGTTCACTTACATTGCTTGAAAAAAATCATACCTGTGAGGGATGTACTTGAGGCAGCTCCAAAGCACCTGTCCACCCATGGAGAAACCAATTACATAAAATCTGTGTCCTAAACCCAATTGATCAGCCAGCTCCTCTATATCTGAAGCCATACTCTTCACTGTGCGCTTTGGATTAGGATCACTTTCTCCATAACCAGGTCTGTCAAAAGACACAATGTAGATCCCCAAATCTTCAACAGTTTCCTGGGGGAATTCACCATAGGTTAAAGTGTGATTAAAGGGAAAATAGATAGATACAAAACAAACCATGAGATAGATACCGGAGACAGGGTTTCAGCAACGACAGCATCATGCCTGCAAGAATCAAAACCATGGACAAAAACTATTTTATGCTTTGCATTCTCTTTTGGGACCCCATGCTCTTTGTAGGCTAAACGCCTTCCATCACTAAGTTTAATAAATGGTGCTGTAACAGGTGGCCCATCAGGAGAGCCAATTATCTTCGATGGAGGAGGTTGGATTGCCTGATATGTCCATGCCGAAAAACCAATAAACAACGCAACTAGTGCTTTCGTAAACATCCCTGAAATTTTTGAGTTCTAACTGAATCACAATACAGAGGTTGGAGAAAAAGCTCCAACAAATTTCTACTAAATTTTTTAGCAACAAGAAAGATTGGACTAATTTATTTGAGTGTCTGATATCAAACACATACAGATTCTGCATCAGATGCATTTAGAACAAATTCTTATTGACAGTTTACAAGAAATTAGGGATCAAACTGACACAAAAAAGGGTTGTAAGATTTCTTAAGTATTCATTTTGCATTCACAGACAAGGCCTTATGGCAATAATATAAAGAATCCTAGTCCCTGATCATTGACGTAATGTTAAAATCAAGCAGCATGAGTTTGTACTTTGATATGTCCATTAAAAATATAGGTCAACAAATTTGATAGTAGGGTATAGAAGTGAAACATTCGATACAGAATCAGAAAAGGCAAACATGAACTTGGCTTAGTGCCTTCAGAGGCTTGTTGGCTTTCTGCTTAAATGCGTGAACGCAGTTAGTTGTATACTTACTGCAATCCAGATGAAATACAAATGTCTTACATCTAATTGTTATTTCAACCTCACTGTGGGATAAGATTTTCCCTCGACGAATTACCGCAAGGAGAACCAAACCTTTATTTTAGTTTTTGGTATTTTTTGTTTTGACAATGATGAAATCTCAAAGATCACACTGTTAATACAATCACAAATTTGAAGCATATAAGATACCATTTGTTAAATGTTTATTATCCAAGTCAAAATTACTCATTTTCCCCTAATTACTTCTTTTGATACATTAAATAGGATCAAACCACGATCTATCCTAGTCCTAACCCAATATATCACAGCTCAACTTGAAGACATTTATTTAACTTTTAACATTATCAGTAAATGATGCAACAATCAGTCAATTTTAGTTTTTTCTTATTGAAAAAAACAGAACCCTTTGATTAGTATTGTAAATATAATTACAAAAGTGAAGAAAAGAAAAAGCTGGTCTCTTATTCTTATCGTTATTTTGGAATAAATGAAAACTCAGCCAACTTAATCACAGATAAGGCTTGCTAAGTAAAACCTTTAAATCTAATTATACCCCATATAATGAAAAACTCCTCAAACAAACACAGTTCTTATATTCTGGTCCTGCATTTTTCTCATAGAGCAAACAGAATTTGGCGCTGACTTACAACAAAACGAGGTACAATGAATAATCGTAATCATTGAAACCATTAAATCAAATTACCAAAACAAATAAAGATAAACAGGAAAAAGAAGAAGCAAGAAAAACCCACCTGGAGGAAGCTGGAAGGAACTATTTTGCTTGGCTCTTCTGGTGTGAGCTCTGGCCGACGCCGCTGATATCTTCCTGTTCACTCCTCCCGCCATTTCCACCAACCCACAAGATCAATCAGAGATTCACAGTCAGGCTTAGCGAAAGAAAGAGAAATCCTTTCTGGGTTTCAGAGAGAGAGACTGGGAGAGAGATCAGATCAAAGAGTTCTGTGATGGACAAAGAACGGTGACTAGGCTGTCTTGAGAGAGTGTAACTCTGTCGGTGTTGCCAAATGTTAATTTGCAAAACAGTAAAAGTCAATTAGTGCACAAATCATATAATTCGACACTAAACTATATATAATTCTCATCACAAAGAAACTTACATAATCAACTATTGGAGAAAAGTTTATTGTGTAATTTTACCATTTTAAAATCTATCTATATTCATTGAACAATTTTGTTTAGCAAATGATACCAATTTAGTTTAATCAATGTGACATCATCGATCAATTTAAATATTAAAAAAATTAAATATTAAAAGGAAAAAAATATCAAAAAACTCAGATTTTTTTTCTATAAATACCTAATTATGTTCTTCACTTCCCACACCAAAATCCATATAAATTCCTCTCCTCATATCCCATGTAAATAGTGATTACCTTTGGGTTGTCATTTTAATGAGTGGAAATGCATTAAAAAACAATTGCTATGGAAGTCGTGATTCACGTGAATAGTATTTGTCTTTTCCCTTTGCCATAGCACAAAGAATGAAAGTGCCAAGCTCAACTCCTTATTGTTGTCGCGGGACAGCCTTTACCAAAGGAAGAAATAAATTGCATCATTTTGAAACTTGGAAATAACTAGTAAGTACATTGGTGAAAGACTTGCATATAAAACAAGTAATTTGATGATTTTAAGCTAAGAATCATTCTCTATTTTCCAAAAGGGTCTTAATGGCCTAGGTAGACTAGACTTTTCTACCTATGATTCCTTCTTTTTCCTTTTGGCCGTTGTTTATGACCGCGATAAAGTGTGTGGAAATATTGGGGTTCCTAAAGATAACTCTTTCTTGCTTAATATATAAACTCTCACCCTTCATTAAGCTATTTTGAATGGGTGGTCTCTCTTTTTCATTAACTGATTACAATTTGCACATTACTGTAGAAAAAGTTAGGGACCCGTTTGATAATCATTTTAATTTAGTTTTTTGTTTTCGTGCTAGAGTATAAAGAAGGAAAAAAAAAGGAGAATGGCAATAAGAGAGTGGAGATGAGATTGAGAGGGAAGATGAGAGAGGAGGATGGGATAGAGAAATAACAAAAGTGAAAACTAAAACTAAAAACTGAAATCTATTTGAAATTGTTTTCACTTTTGTTACTCTTCCCTCTCATCCTCCCCTCTCATTCTCTCTCTCTCTCTCTCATCCTCACTCACATTATCACTCTCATTTTCATCTATACTCTAGCACAAAAAATAAAATTAAAATGATTATCAAAGGCATCTTAGTTTTTTATCCTCTCATTTTATACGCTTGCATCTTTGTTTATCTTTTGTCTTATCTTTAGATTAGGTTATGCAAAAATATGTGTGCCTTTCCTAAATATGTTTGGCTTTCCTGACTCTTTTTCTCTTGCTTGGAGCCTTCCTAGATGTCAACTCCCTATTGGTTGCTAAATGCTTGAGAGTGGCCATTAGGATTGATCCAAACGTTCTGGTTGGGCTCGACTTCTATTATTTGGAAAATGGATTATTTTAACAAATGAGGTTGTGGGCTTTAAATGTTGATTTTTGGTTCTGGGCTTCAAGATCTAGGATCTACGGTCATGATCTGTTGCTTGCACTCAATGCAATTCAGGACGGGTCCAGAACAAAGACAAACACCTTTTCTTTTTTTTTTTCCCTTTTCTTATACAAGAGATATTGAGGAAGAGGGGAATTGAACCTAGCATCTCATGGTCATCCTTTTCTTTGTTTAGTACTTTTCCCAAAGGGTTTATAAGGAGTTAGGTTATCCCCCTATTGGCCAATTGGTTTTATGTTGGAACCTCAACTTCCTTCATTGTATCAAAGGGTGAAAACCTTACAACCACAGTTCCACGTCACCCAACATTTGTCTACGTGTTATGCTTGAAATGTCGCCACACATGAGGGGTGTGTGAGAATGTCAAGGTGAAAATATCTCACATTGAAAGTTGAGAAATCTAGCAAGCCCAAGGAGTTGAGCTGCTCCCTACATTGCCAATTGATTTTGAGGTTGGAACCTGAATTTCCTCCTTTTCTATTTCACACCCCCAAAGATTTGGTTCATTTTGAAGAAAAATATTGTTATTTAAAACATCTCAATTATTGTTAGCGCTTATTACATACAAGATTTTCTCTCAATCTCACTCAATTGCAGATCCCTTTTTCTATTAAGCTCATTCAAGGTGTTCATGGTGAGCCACAAACAATAACCCAAAAATTTTCCACAAAAAAATAAAAGAAGAACCATAACCAAAAAGTTATGATGCATGAATATCAATGAATCCATATGAAATTCACAAGGTTTTCCTTGTGGGTTATTTTTTTCTGGTCGATGAAATCGTTACCATCAAGGCGACCGCCGCTGCATACGTTGATCACCGACTACTGCACATCAACTAGCGACACCACCTACACCAACAGAGCCAGGAGGCTCTGAGCTTCTACTGTAGTTGACGACACTAGCAATAGAAGTGCCATACTCCGACGAACAAAACCCCGTCAGTCTTGTAACTACCCAACACCAAAAAACAATTTTCCTTTCCCGTCATTGTCTATGTTCTCTACACTGAAACCTCCTTAAGAAAATATCTAAAATATTGTATTGATATTTAATTAATATTTAATAGAAATTCATGGACCTAGAGCATTTACAATGGGCTCCTTAAATCACATCCTTAGATAAATTTTATGGAGGAATTGGAAAAATACAACTCCAACCATATTCCTTATCTACCTCCTAAAATAAGGAGATCTCTCAGAACTCCTAAATTTGAGGAGAGAGAAACAACTTTCAGTGGCTCCCTATAATTTAATGCTGCTTATTTTATGTATATTTTAAGCCTTTAATTAAGGGTAATGATTTCCCCACACCAATTTTATACACTAAGTGGATAAAATTGGAGTGGGGAAATCACCACTCTTAATTAATTATGACAATTTTTATATATATTTTTTATGGAGATGGACCATTTATCTTCAATTGAAAAAATATATATATATAGCATTTAAGGAGTATGATTGGAGTTGAAATTTTATCGAGAGCTCATATAATAGTTTTTGTGTGTTTTTAGTTAAATTTAAACTAAGTAATATGGAGCATGATTGTAGATGTTAAGTTAACTTTATATTAGGCGAAGGACACGTGTCAAAAGATGAGGGAGGAAACAGAGTGGGCACGGGTATTTTGAGCACGGGAAAATTGAAGTCCCTCACCACAGCTTCTGCGGTTTGCTTTCTGAACTTTCGTACTAACAGAAAGTCTCCGGGTTTAACCGTAAGCGGTATGATTGCCCCCTTACAATCATGACCGGGTAGACTTTTCTTCTTTTAAGTACTGATCAATCAGAAATGCTCGTCCTGTTGAATAGTTTTTTTGCTTTTTGGGTACGAATCCAACTGGTTGGGTTAATAGTCTCAAACGATCAACATGTGAAGATCATGAAACCTTTTCTTTTCTTTTTTTTTGTTACAGAAGATCATGAAACCTTTTTTATTAATAGAAAAGAGTACATTCAAGCTTAGAAGCTTTCCATACGCTACATTTGACGATGTTTCAAACCTTTTCGTAGGAAATAGAAAAGGGAAATTCAAACTTAGAAGCTTTTCGAATATTAGAAAAAGAAATACGCTAGATTAAGAACTAGTCGATACTAGAATAGGGTTTTATTTTTTACGAAACCTCAAATAATTTTTTTAGCTCCCCAGCGTGTTAGAAATCTAAGGGCTCTTTCTATTTTCTTTATCTTACTGATAAGATCTAAAGAAAACCAATAGGTGGATAAGAACAAATCACTTTGCCATGGTAAAATCTAGCAATAATTGACTGGAAATATGACGCAGACAGATTGCACGTACAGATTGCAGTTCCATAACAGGTGAGGTTCATGAGAATATATAATAAAAATAATATATACAAAAAGGTACCTCAACTCAACTGTATCAAACTTACATCATATAAAAATAAAAAATAAATAAAATAAAAAAGGGGAACGATGGAGGAAGGAAGCATCGATCCTGAGGAAAAAAAGAGGAAATTAACAATTTTATAAATAAAAAAGGGAAAAAAAAAAGGAGCAAAGAAAGCAAAAGAATGGAAACATTCAAACATGGGGTGGTGCATGCAGTATAGTATAGAACACTTTCACATGAGGTCCAGCTTGGAATATACAGAAGAAGAAAAAAGTAGTTTGGCTTCTTGTTATGGAAAATTCACCTTCTTTCTCATTGCCATTCCTGGAACTTGTCTGAAAATCACTTTTATTTTAATCTGAGTTATATATATTGAGATGACCTCTCACAGCAAAAGCAGTATAGCAGCAGGCCTGGCACTCATAGAGGTGGAGGTCCTTTATGCCCTCAGCCTGTCTTCAAAGATAGAGAATCTCTCTGAAAATGTTGAAATTCCCTCTCTTGTTCCGTATTTATATATGCACACATTCAACATTTTCTTCTGATTACCCAAACTGCAAAAGATGAATTTCCTTTATAAGCTTGTGAATGTTCAGCAAGAATCCTAGACATTTCGCTGTTTTTGCTGTGTATTGCTTTTGATATATATATATATAATATATAATAGCATGAATTGACAGCCATGGAAATATAAGGACCCCACCATGGCATGCAGGATTGTATATAATAATGGTTTTCTGGCCTGACCATGGAAAAACATCCCCTCGTTTTGAATAAAAATGTTCAATAATTAAGTGCACAGCCAATCAAATCAAGAACCAATTCCAAGGGACCCAATTAATATGAGGGGCACAGATATATAAGTACATTATGCATATTATCCTAAATAAGCAAAAATTATTGTATACACCACATTTTTCTCAGTTAATCATAGAAAGCATGTTAATTATTAGTATAAATCTCAAGTCGTGATAAGAGCACATAATTCATGTGTTAGACTCAACACGCCACCCAACTTATTACGTTTGATTTTGATCAGGTAAATCATTACAAGAAAAATTAGCTAATGTGATGAAATTAAAAGTGAAGTTTGTAAATTTGTCACATGTAGTTGGAATATGTGAATAATTTATTTGGTCGTCACTTATAAAATGACCAAGAAAACAACAGTTTGTGGAAAAGATCAAAGTCGTCACAAACATGAGCGCGGTTCTAGGTGGGAAAGACTAACAAATATTTGTAATGCCAATAGAGTCACATATAAAATTCTAATGCGTCACAAATATTAAATGTTGGAATCTCTAGTGAAAAAAGAGAATACAAAAAGAATGAGAGGAAAAATTTCCCTACCCAAAAGAAAATATATATTTCAAGCATTCTTTTGGTCATCACGCATAATGAATTATGACAAATTATGTGAGGATCGGGCCTCACTTATTCACATCTAATATTGAAGAAACCATGTTATAGAATTAATACAACCGTTATACATACAGGAATTTTTCTGGAAACGATACCACTAAACTCTGTTGATGTGACATAGAAAAGAGAGGGTGGGAGGTGGGGGACTGGCTAACAATATTTTCTAGAGATGTCCATATTATTCTATGCCTTTATACTCTTTCTTCTTCTTAATGCCTGTCTTAAAACACATAATAGAGATCTAAAGTAACTCGCTTGAAAACACTATAAATACAACCTTGCAGGAATTCCACTACCAAGCAATATAAGAAGTACATCTCTAATTCCTCCTGACTTCTTATCCATTAATCTTTGATCAATAGCTACACTTTCTTTTTCACTCCTCATTCTCTCTGTCTCAAAAAATGGCAAGAATGTCTGAGCCTCTGGTTGTTGGGAGAGTGATAGGAGATGTTCTTGATTGTTTCACCCCAACAACAAAAATGTCTGTCACTTACAACACCAGGCTAGTCTGCAATGGATATGAGCTCTATCCTTCTGCTGTCACCACCAAACCTAGAGTTGAGATTCAAGGAGGAGATATGAGAACTTTCTTTACTCTGGTATATACATCTATACAAATTTCCAATATTTCTCCTAGCTCCCACTTCAATTAATTAGTTTTTGTTTCTCTATGAGTCTCCATTATCGGATCAATTTGATTTTACTTTAAATCTCTTGTTATATAGTTTTCTTGTTATTGCAGATCATGACAGACCCAGATGTTCCTGGCCCTAGTGATCCTTATTTGAGGGAGCACCTGCACTGGTATACTTATCAACCCACTATCAAATTAACCTAGCAACAAACTAATCAATTAAAAGACAAATAAATATTCACTTAATTGATTTCATGAGCATGCTACGCTAGAGCGGATGTACTTCCCCCTTCCCCCCACCGCGCTGGTAGTTTAGATTAGATTAAAGTAGAATATCTTGTGATTTCATATAAACCCATAAAACAATGGTCCAGATACAAGCACCTAACAGTCCTTCCGTACTTGTTAAGCATAAAAAATGACTTCAGTCAAAGCTATAAGCTTCTAATAGTTTGTAAAACATTCATTGTATACCTCCACATGCACCTTGCTTTTGTTTGCGTTTCTCAATTATTTGTTCATAAATTATATTCAGAATTTTCAAATTTCATCTAATATATATAAATATATGAACTGATACCTAGCTAGAATAGCAAGCTAAAAGTTGTCTAAGTATAAAGATACCTAGCTAGGAACTGACAAGTTTGCTTTAATTTTGAACTAAACCCAGGATTGTGACAGACATTCCAGGCACCACAGATGCCACATTTGGTAAGTCAAATAATGTTTTCTTTTTTGGATTATTTTCCCATTTTAATTAACTTAACTGTGGTTAGATTAATTGTAAATTAATTTAACAGGAAGAGAGGCGGTGAGCTATGAGATGCCAAGGCCCAACATAGGCATCCACAGGTTTGTGTTTGTTCTCTTCAAGCAGAAAAGAAGGCAGTCTGTGAACCCTCCTTCCTCAAGGGATAATTTCAGTGCTCGAAGCTTCGCAGCTGAAAACGACCTGGGTCCTCCTGTCGCTGCCGTTTACTTCAATTGCCAGAGAGAAACGGCAGCTAGAAGACGCTAGCTAGCTACCCAAAACCCCAAAGCTCCTCCATAATATGTTAATTTTAAATAAAATTATTATCAAATGTGTTTCATCATCCTCCCTTGTCGTTAGAGTTGTATTAGGCTAAAACTACTCACATGTAACCAGAATAATTTCCAGTCAAGAGAGAGCAAGGTGCGTTTAGCTCTGTCATTTTGCTGCTCTCTAATCGGACTTTATGAATTAATTTGCAGAAAGTTTGAAGTCTCACCTGACCATCTGTGAAATATCTTTCTATGGGGTTTTTAATTTATATTTTATTATAAGGGGACAGGTGGAACCAAACGTCCCACTTTTTGTCCTTTTTAAGTTAGGGTTTTGGCTTCCATTTCGACTGGAAAAGTAGAAGACCCTCTATTATTGACTTCATATCTTCTTCCTAGTTTAGGGTTTTGTGTTGCACGTTTCAAGCTCAGAAATATGTGCGATTTGACAGCAGTCAGTCACACCACATCCAGCTATGCCGACGGTCGTAATGAAGAGGCAACTATTTTTTTTTTTTGCTTTTAAGAACGAAGAAGCAAGTATTATAGATGCATGGTAAAGAAAATTACTTTACTCCTTCTCAGAAAGTGGGATCTCCAACTACTTGATTGCCAATTACATAGAGATTTTTTTATTTTTTTATTTTTGACAAATTATTTTTCATATACGTCGCATTGTGATTTACAAAACGGAGGAATGCCTCCTTCCATGGTAAATTTATGATTAATAATATGAATTATTTTGAATACGAAAAACAATTTACTACAAACGTTTCACTTGGAAACCCAATTTTCATGCACCGTAGTGTTTTTTCTTTTAACACAAACCAAACATTAGGAAACTAAACCCTAAAAACTCTGTCATTTGATAGGAAAAAAGCCACAAATTTTATGCTTAAGAACCCTAATATTATATGAGTTATTAAATTATTGACCTTTTCAACCATGAATTTATGGGTTTTATTTATTTCCCCTCTTCATTTTGCACATGGGTTTAAACTTTTCCCAATTACGGAGTCTTGACTATTTTGAGTTGTAAACAAAAAGCGATAGTCAACGGGATCTAGCGTAGTGGAAAATTACATTAAATTGCATACAAGAGGTCACAAATTCGAACCCTTATGACACTTAGTTGTGTGTGTAAGAAACTCCTTCTCCTGTGGTTTAGATTATGGTTTGTATTGAAAGAAAAAACAAATAAACAAAGATATAAGTTATCTCATCTAAATCGATGCACAATATATATGTCCAAGTGCTTATCTAATTAATTAATGATCCATATATTCAAGTCCCCAAATGCAAACACATATTAGATTTAATTACAACCTTATGAAATTACTCTACCAAATCATAGGGTTAGATTTCCCTCTTGCAGTTGAGCGTCGGATTAGCCATCAATGGACAATCTAACATAATGATGAGACGGAATTATACAAAATATATATGAATGTCTAGCGGATCTTTAATTTGCAGTGATAATTTTAGGTATTATACTTATGTTTCTCCATTGCAGCTGTCTAAGTTCTTGAAATTCAAGATGTGTATTATACTTGACGTATTGGTAGACAGACAGTAGACATAATTGTATTTCATGAGGTACGCATGCAATATTATGATGATTAACATAATTATATATATAATTAATCAATTTGAATTACTTTTTAAGATTTCATATTGGCAAGAAGCAAGGATATTCGAAGCATATGGTAGTGTACGAATTTTCCAAGCTCAATGATTTCAAACAGGGAAAGTATTTTAAAGATATGTTTCTCACAATCTTGTCGTGTATATGGAGAAGGATAATAATTCAGGTAAAAGATCTACCGTAGTGGGCCTACCGAGCAAAATCCAAACATTTACTAGTTTCTTTCTTGGCCCTTTTTTTAAATCAGAATAGAAGAATTTCATTTGATCATCAATGTTAGAATACAAATCAACATAAAACTGCATCCAATGATGCAATAAGTGTGGCCTCGTTAAAATATTGCTTTAAAAAACCGCCACATGGAGGAATTGGCTGCAGTCCGAAGAAGGCCTTGCTTTGGCTACTACAATGGGATTTTCTGGCTTCTCTATTGGGTTGGATTCGCAGGAGGCAGTGACTTGTTTGAAGGCTAATGACGTGTTCTGGAGCAATTTAGGGAATTTATTGACCGACATCAAACAACTTTATTTGGTTCTGAGTTAGGGGTAGGGGAGGTGTTTTTCATCCTCGCCAAGTAAATAGAATGGCACATATTTTGTAGGGATAGCAATGGACCGGTTTGGACTCGGGTATGGGAGTACCATTCCCGTTAAGAATTTTTGGGAAGTATTCGTCCACATAGCCATCGGGGGCTAACTCCCAAACCTGCCATGAATTCCCTTTTTTTAATATATTCATATATATATATTTATCCTACATTATAACACTTAATTTCACTTCAAAAAATTATCATTCAACTCAAATTACATTAGATTGAATTGTAAAATTCAACTCAATGAATCAAAAAAATCTCTAACACTTCGGCACAACATGGACTCAGCGAACAAAACCTTATCGTTTGGGTACACGTCGAGCCATCATGGCTCTTTCACCTTCTTGCTATGGATAGGAGGGCATTTTAGGAGATGTATTTTTTAGCTGGTTGTGATGCAGTGGTACTCTTTTTTCTTGACCAATTTCTTGTTAAACCAACACCACAAGAGGAAAAACATACACAGATAACTAACTAATGGTGTTAGATTGAAATTGCTTAGTTGTAGTGTAAATAGATCGATGTCCAAGCTCTTATGTATAGATATGCTTGTGTAAATCTCGCCCTCTAAAACTTTGGTTGTACTAGTTACTTTTTTGCTTAATAATATATTATCACTTTTCTGTTTAAAAAAAAAAATAGCAAAGAAAATTAAATAAAAAAAGGAGTAACATAAATCATGATCCTAAATCAATTTCCCTTTCTAGACCCCTTTCCAAAACAGAAATTAATTGGACTATTTGTATAACCTATAGAGACCCTTGTGAGAGGGAGAGAAGGACAGACGTGCAAATAAAACGTTGAGTTTTGAAAAGCTAATGCTTAGCCTCCATAAACAGTATCAACAATGTAACATCTTCCTTCTAATGCTGGCTCAGACCCAACTTCCAAATGGGCATCATTGTCCCTAATCAAATTACATTTGGGTTTCACTTCCTTTTGGTGAAGCACAAGAGCCTCCAAGAATGGCAGACCAAGAAGCTGCCCCAAGGGCATAGGCTTCGGCATCATTACAACATTGGATGCTGCCTCCGGTGAGTATGACAATGACTTGGAAACCATTGGAACTGCACGGGAGATATCCGTTACCGGCAGTAGGCAATTGGCAAGCAGTGCATTTCCGGTTGCAGTGAAATAGTTGCCCCAGTAGTACTGTGGTGGAGGAATGCTGTCCACCGAATCAAGATCGATCTCGAAAAGATCGTCTTCGTCTTCCGTGTCTGCTACACCTTTACACAGTCCTGCTGTTGCATGTTCTGCAGAAGCAGAACCTCCAAGGAGAGAAGCCATGGTGTGGTTTTTTTTTTAAGTTTCATAGATATGATTTTATACTTATATATATTATGTTAATATTTTGGTGTTTGGTGGTGAGGTTGGAGTTCAGGTGGTGAAGTTGGAGTTCAGGTGGTAAGTAGAACGCCCTTCAACAAATCTACAACTACAATAGAATAAGGTGGAGGTTGGTCTTTTAAAGCAGCATGTCCCAAAGTCAAATCCCACGTATGGCTGATTTTCTTTTCGTACATAATTTTTCCCACTCTAAACCCACTCTACAAAAGGAAAAGAAAAATACAGAGCAGATATTTTAAATTACCAAATCAAAATTAAAATTTAACTGATCAAAGACGGAATTGGATCAGCCCAAAAATTCAAGGCAGAGATCCTGCATCACCATATACAATACAGTAACTGGAAGTTCGATTTTGTGTTTGTTTGGATGACCAGTTTCTTAACAGAACAAAGGGTATCTTATGTTAAATCTAGTAAAGCTCAAAACCAATCTTGATATGGAACTGTTGATTCAATATCTACCAAAACCACTAAAGTTTGCGCAGTAGACGACCTAACTACCTCAGCAGAACAGAAGATATTCCACAGTTTCTCTAATATATAAAAAATGGAGCAACATCAGTTAGAGATTCATAAATCAAAATCAACCTATCCTGAAACAGAAGACTCCAGCATTGCCCAATTGGAGAAGCCAACAACACATTACTCAGCATTTAAACCTTTTAAGTTCAACAACCAAAAGCCATAACAAATAACTCTCCGAAGTTAACAATGCGACAAAACCAAATCCTTCGAGTTTGGATACAGATGCGTTATAATATGTAAAGTTCATATATACCAATGCCTTAATTACAGATATCTTCAGTAATTTCTCTCTTTTTCTGCATCTTGAAAACTTATATATGAAAGCTTCAAGTTTCTAAAGCTTTGGGTTTTATAACATGGTTTCCAACCAGACAATGCTACACTTCCCGATATTTCTTTCTCAACTAACAATGGCATTGTCCGATTGGGTTCTATAACATGTTTGGTTTTTCATTGCAATGCTGCAGTATGCACCTCAAATGCCACATGGGTTGGGAAACAAAAGTTAGGGGAAAATGTTGGGCTATTAAGCATATTCCTTTACAAAAACCGAACCATAACGAAATGCGAGGATCCTTCATTGCATGACTCAATCTCTAGCCAAAATCTACTGCAGTATTTAACAGAAGGCCCACTAAAACTTCCTAGATAGCACAGTTTAAAAGCATCATAAGGAAGAATTACCCTATAACCTACAGCTCTGTTAACCTAACAGCAAAGTTATTATCATTTGGGGCTTTCACTTTTGCACCTAACAAATAAGATGAGCCTTAGATGACTATATTTCTGACAAATAAGCCAGGCCATTCTTTTACCATTTGATGCAGGCAGAGCTTTGTGTGTCTAGTCTGTACACCATCACACTAGGAAGTTGATTCGCCTCAATCTCATGCTTGTGTTTTGTCATTGAGGCTTAGGCAAAATGTTGAACTACTAAAACAGAAACTCAGAAAGAAAACCCCAGATACAAACCTTTTTAATCCTTGTTTGTTTGCAAATATAGACGAGCAAATCCTAGGCTACAAAGGGGCTAGATGACAACTGATATTGGACATGAGCAAAATGAATCACCTAATTCATTTACTTATAGCACAATTAATCAAAACAACAACTACAAAGCAACATAATTGAGAAGATAAGTGAACCCAAATCCATTTCTAATAGCCAAGTAAGTCGGGCCAAAAAACCAAATTCATTTCATCGTGATATCTCCATTTTCTACATTATCCCAACATACATTCTGAATGCTTCCAATCACAACATCACATATATCTAAATCCACAGCTACAGAGATGTTCAAGACATTCACTATCAACCAACCACCAAAAATTTGCAGAGTGTAAATCAATTGTTTCACAACCAATGCCACTAAAATATCACAAGAAGCGAAAACAGAGTGTAAATCAAGAAACAAGCATACGCTATCAACCCGCGATGCTCATCACCACCGTCAGCAAGCGCAACCATGAGCCCCGTGCACACCCTCGTGGCCCACAACACAAAGACGGCAGCCACGGCAATCCTGAAGCTCCCGCCTTGGGGGACGAAGAGCGAGGCGGCCGATAAGATCACCACGGGCAGCATACAATACCCAATCACGGACGTACACCTGTGCAGGTCGAGATTGCCGTTACGCCCAGCCAACATGTTGAAGACGATGTAGAGGAAGATGGAAGAGACGACGATCCATCCGAGGATGACGCCGAACTGGATTTTTCCCGCGAGGAGTTGGAAGAGGCAGAGAGACATGTAAAGGAGGATCGGGCCGGAGAGGTCTGAGTCCTTGTGGACTGCCGGGTTGGACCGGAACGGGTTGAGAATAGACTTGGTTTTTCTCCAGATTTGGTCAGGGTGGATGCCGAGCTCGTCGAGGAGGGGCTCTTCGTCCTCGAAGGAGGCGGAGCCGCCAGGGATGGAGGAGGAGCCGATCGGGCCTCCAAAGAGGGAGGAGGAGGAGGAGGCGGCTGCGGCGGAGCCGATGTCAAAGGACATGAAGGGGATCGAGGACGTGGAGGAGCGCGGGGGTTGAAATGGCGCCGTCGCGACGCGGCGTTGCTGGATGTTGTTGGATCCGACGGCGCTAGGGTTCCCGCCGGAGGGGAACACCACCGGAGGTACCGCGAACTCCTTCGTCATTTTGGGATCTGCAGATTTGGGGATTTTGGGGGTGGGATTGATTAGGGTTTTGAGAATTGGGGAATAGAGAGAGAGGTGGGGACGAAGGAGTGGGAGTTTTCGAGCGAGGTGAATAGATCAGTTATTACACAGCAGAGCGGTTTGTATTTGGGAAGGGACTAAGGGTATTTCCGACCTTTTTACTGTGAAGTTCGGTTTATTGGCGGTGAGCTTCACCGCGCGGCATTGGCCAGGTGACGTTTTTAGTGTTTGATATTACTTTCTTGGCCTTCAACTATTTTGTATGAAACTTTCTTGCTCTTTAAGTCTTGAGTTATTGGGAAAAGGGTCTCTCGAGGTAACTGAATTACAAAAAATGTTCTAATTCTAAAATAATACACTCCTTTGTCTTCAAACCCATATTCTAAGTAGCCCTACCACTAAAATTAAATTAAAATATTTGCCCAAAAAATTAAAATGAAATCTAATAAAATTTTCTTGTTAAAAAAAGAACAACTTCGAAAAATATTGCGGGTAACAAGTTAACATACGTTACATTTTTCTAAAGCAAACTAATCGAGTGAAGTTGTAGGTCTAAATGAAGATTTAATGGCATTTCTCATGGCCCAAAAGCTTGGATTTTGACATTGCAGTCTCCATGCTTCCTAATTTTGTGGACTTTGACATTACAATCTCTATGGTCGACACCACATCGATACCTCTTAATTTTCACAACTTTTTTTTTTTGTTATGTAAAAAACCCCATCACAGATATCACTTATCAAAATAGGAAAACCTTGTAAAAGATATGAAGGTCTTAGACATAAATATTTGTCCTACGAATAAAATTGACAATGAAAGACAGGGGAAAAGAAGGTTATTGGTGACCCATAGGGCCCATAGAGGATCATCGCTTTGGGCTTTGCTTGACAAGAAAGCAGCATAAACAAAAGGAAATGGAAGAAATTCCAAGCAGTCAACTGAAAAAATCCAGAAAAACCTCGAAAATCAATCTCGATGATAAACAACAGTGAGTGGAAGTCTCTCTCTCAACTCAAAATGGACGGCGGCGGCGTTTCGAAGGCAGTGGCGGTGGTGGCTTGCGCCGCCATGGCGTTGTTCTACGTTGCAATTCTCTATGCCCCGACTCTAATCCTTCGTCTTCCTCCTCCCCCTTCCTTCAAGAACTTCATGATCTGACGGTTCATATGCACCGCTATTTCTTCCGTCGTCTCCGTTGTCGTCTCTACTCTTCTCCTTCCTGTAACCTCCACTTCTTCCCTACCTCATTTTCGCTTTAATTTCTCATCATCAATTGATCTAGTATGGATCTTCAAGTTCTTTGATTTTTGGGTTTGAACAATGGCTGCCCAGATCTATAACTAAGCTCCTCTGTAATAGAATTTAGCTTAAGGTTATGATTGGATTTCTTGCGTTTCGACAACTTTGACTGTGATATGAAATTTTTGAAATTGTTACTCTTCCTTGTTTGCTTATTTATTTTCTGTTACTGGGTACAATTATATGTAGACCATTAGCAATTTTGTTATGGGTTTTGATCAGAATAGCTCACTTTGTTCACATTTTTTAATAATGCCAGATGAAAAGCAGAGAGGCATCATCTCTGTTAGGTGTATACGGCATCCGAATGGACCATATTGTGAGTATTATTATGCTAAGATACAATCTTGATCTTGTTGTCTCTTTAAAATCGTTTTAATGCTTACCTGAAAAAAGCAGCCGTTCTTCTCTCTGTGGTAATCTGGAATTTAAATTCGTGTATGATATGCAGATTTGGAACGGTCAATGCTTGCTAAAATTTGCGTGCTGAATTGCAATTTTATGTATGAAACAGTGGCAAGCTGTGATCTTTCCTCTTACATTGACTGCTCTTATGTACGGTGGATCCTTGGTCCTCAAGTCTCTATTATTGATGAGTGCGTTGAGGGAACACATGAATTTTGGTGGAGGCCTTTCGTTCAACAATATCAAAAGTTTCTCCGAAGAGATTGTTGCCTGTTCGCGTTCAATAGCTTCTGATGTTTTGGTTTGGCGTACTTATGTTGTGGTTAGTGGCCTTGTATTATTTCGTGCTGAACTAGTTTATGTATTTATGTACACTTTATAATGAATATATTTGATGTCAACTTTTCCTGCTTTGTAAGTGAGATTATCATGCAATGGAGATATAGTCTTTGGCTTCAGTTGGTTGAAACATAAAGCCTGGCATCACTTCATTGACAGTATGTTTTAACAGGCCCCGCTTACTGAAGAGTTGGTGTTTAGAGCATGTATGTTACCTTTACTTCTCTGCGGAGGATTCCAAAAGTCCACAGTCATCTTTCTCTGCCCCATTTTCTTCAGCTTGGGTAAGTTAAACAAATGTCACTTCTTGAGGATATTAAATGTCTATCATCATCAAGGTTGGTAGTTAAGCAGCATTTCTTATAATTTCCTGCAGTCTGTTGATTGTGTATTAATTGTTGATAACATTTGTCTGATGAATTTTTAAGTTTTGGATGCTGTTCATGAGCAAAGTATCATGCTTACTGTTTGTGTCTGTTGAAATTCATGCATGTGCTTATATGGTCTAACAATAAATTCTTTATAATTGCTCTGGATTAAATTCTAAATACCCGTGATGATTCACCCTCAACTGAAAAATGACAAACCAGTTTGTCTTCTGGTTACTTTTGCTGTCTCTGAAATTCCCAAGTTTTTGCAGCATAATCACTTCAAGTTTCCCTTTGTATGCTTATATAAGTACCCATTATGACATTTCCACTTAAAATAGAATAATTTTCTTTCGTATGTTACATTAAGTGACTGAACTTGGAGAGAAATCATTCTTATTGTGCATGATTATTTTTTGCAGCACATTTAAACCATCTAAAGGACGTCTATAGCAAGCACAACTACAACTTGACCAAAGCCTTCCTGGCTATAGGTATTCTCAACTTTTCTATCCTTGCATTTGGATGGACACAAAGATTTCAGCCTAGAAAATGGGTAGCACTATGCAGTTGCATTATAGAATCCCCTCTTCCTCCTCTCCTTCAGTAACTTAACCTGTGGTATTTTCAGTTCTGGAGTTTCTGGGATCACTTACATTTTAAAATTGTATGATTTTCAATATGATACTCAATTTATGGAAGGTAATTTTGTCAGGTCTCCAGCTTGGCTATACTGTGGTCTTTGGCTCCTATGCATCTTTTCTCTTCATTCAAACTGGTAAGTGATTGTTGACACTTTGCTACATTATTGTTATTGTGTCACTCGTCCTTGACAATAGGATTTTGTGTTATGTGCATTTCAAAACAGTACATTATATGGTGTGTATGGGCAGCCTTTTCATTTCCTCTTTTTGCCATGAGATACTTTTCTATGTCGTTGATATGTGTCATATTTATTTCATGCAGGAAATTTTCTTGCTCCTTTAGTTGCTCACGCATTTTGCAATTTTATGGGACTGCCTGTGCTAGTTTCACGGGGAAAAGGTATGCAAGTAAAGTTTCCTAACCAAATGCCTACCTACTAACCAAAAAATGCATACCTGAGAAACCAAAGAATGCACATGTAAACAGTATTATTTGTGATTTTGTGTCTCACATATGTTTGATCATACTTCAGAAACTTGCACAAGTGCTGTTAGTTATTAACGAGTGTAGATCCATACTACTATTTTTTTCTTCTTTTCACCATCATGAAACTATTTCATGAAACTTGGGTGTCTGCACATAAATAGTGAAGAGATAATTTTAGATTCTTTTATCTTTTATTTTCCAACATGGAAAGTCAATCGTGTAAATGGAGACAGGAAGGAACCTTAAGGATTGTAAGAAACCACAATAAAATGATCCATTCAAATGAAAAGAAGAAATAGGAAAGTTATAACTCTATCTTTGGGCATAGGTTTAATGCTGCTCGCAGTAGAAGAGGACATAATGTTAGGTGCCCCATGGAAATCGCACTCGAGGTGGGCATGCATGCAGCTCTAGAGTCTGTCCTGTTCACACAGGAGAAGACTTAAGCCAAAAAATTTCCTTTCCATAAACCCACCCTGGACCTCCTCAGGATGAAAGTTTAGATGTATCACTAAAAGAGCCTCTAATCCTTTGTTGCCACCACATGGCTGTGTGTTTTTTTAACTATGTTGTGTCAGTTCAATTCTTGATCAAAGCTCATCTTTGCCTTCATTATTGTTCCAGGGATAGTAAGTGTGGCATCTGTAGCTGGAATTGTGGGTTTCCTGTGGCTTCTTTTTCCAATGACTCGCCCAGAGTTGTATAACGATAGAACAGATAATTGCGTATGTTGGCAAGGATATTGTTCTGGGAACTAAGCCTGTGAAATCTTCAGAGTAAATAGGTTTGTTTAACCTAAAATCTTTTGTAGCATGATTCTGTATAACATGGATGTTGTTTCTTCAGCTATAAAAAAAGAAAATGAAAAAAGATCTCATCAGCTCCGGGAGAGATAAATACGTAACAAACACTAATTGTTTAGCTTATCATTTTCTAGACTTGAAAAGAATTTCTCAACTAGTTCTATCTTTCTAGAATTCCAAATGATTCACTTTCTGAAGGTGGTATTGCAACTTTAGGCCTTTTCTTTTTTGAATTACTGTTCCTTGATTATTTTATGTTTGGACCACATTCTTTACCACAAAAAATAGTGAGATAGTGAGTTCATCTACATTGAAATTTTACTCTTTTTTTGTATTATTTATTTTAATTTTTCTGGTTTATACTGGTGGTTAGTGCTTAATGCTTGCAAGAATCAACTTCCAAATGGTTTATTAGGGAAATTATTAGTTGCACTTTCATTTTTTCCTCTTACCCTAAAAATATCTTAAAATTTTCTATGAAGCTTGCAATAAGATCAGGGAGGCTAGAGTGATGGGTTATAAAAAGGGGGTCCTTAATAACCACCCAATTTATTGCATAGTTATTATTGGACTGTTAGATTGAACCTCTTTATTGTAACCCCTCAACATACTCCCTCGTTATTGAATTCTTGCATTATAGAAGCTCCCAAGATTGCCCGACCCTTCATATAGATGTCAAGTGGTCTCTCTGTCCATCAAAGCTGGGCCCTGGATTGACTTGGGTTTGACCGTACATAGTTGATCAATCAACAACTAGGGTAGAACTGGTCCATCATCAACTAAATGTATAGCCCACAATCTAATAATCCATGGGCTACACACCAATGGCTCTTTTGGAAGTTAGCTCATAGATCATGTTCGTGGGCCCACTTTCTTTTTTGTTTTTTTAAAATAATTATAAATAAATAAAATTGTCGGCGTTCTTAACCTATGTCATTGTTGCTGAAATTTGCCAACATTTGTGAGAAAAAAATCCTAAATCCATTACTGAAAATATTATTTATCTTTTTCAGAAGAAACTGTTAACACAAATTAAAACTAAAAACCACTTACTCGTAATCACAAAACAAAGGAAAATGCTAGGGAAAATCACTCAAGCACCTTGCATAACAGTCCTCAGAGGGAAGGAAGCACAAGCATATGCCCTTCATTCCCAACGGTGCCCTAAACTTGTTTGAGAAACCTTGTAACTAGATTCTTAATGATGCCCTAAATGAGCCAAGAAATGCGATATGGCATGATTGTTGGCTTAGGCAGGTCAAAATATCATTGGAGGTTAGATGGATGGATGGATTATGGAATGTTCCATTAACAATGTTGAACCAATCAAATCTATTAAGCACTTTAGAGGTCTAATCGTTTGGGCCAACATCAAAGGGACCTTTATTTTTATACACCTTCTTCCAAATTCAAACGTCTTAGATATTGTTATGATGACCAAAATCTTAAGGATACGATGTCAAACAAGGTCAATGCTGATGACCAAAACCAACCCCATTTCATGGTTTTGGGTTTTTTTTTTTTCAATAAATTTGTGGGTCTGAATTTTTATGTATTGGCTATCATAACCATGGTGCTCTTTTCAACCTCGAAATTGATTTTGCTGAGTTGGTGATGTGGTAAGGTGTCATAGCCATAGGTAGGGTTTGTTAGACGCATTCAAGTTTTGATTAGACATTCTCTCTTTATGTTCTTCTTCTTCTGATAGATTTTGTTTTGTATGATGGTCAACTTAAAAGGATATACAGATGCCAACAGACGACGAGACTTATGTCATTTCCATGACTTTGATATTTGATATTGTGGGTTACCACTTTTATTTATTTATTCATTTATTTTATTGTTTTTCAAACTTCATGAACCCGTATTGACTTTCTATATGCTGAATCTTTTGAGGACGTTGCCTCTGATTGGATCCTCCCATCACCTCTCTTCTCTTCTCAGATAGCCACAGAATCTGCATGACAAGTTTTCAAATTAAAATATATATAATCCTTTCTGAAGAGAAAGAAAAACAATCTGTTCTGTTCTATTCTATCTAACTAAGGAGTAAGTGGTAGGGTTTTAGCTGCACCGTTACTGGTGATTCATGTTGCTTACTCTGTTTTTTTGCCGTATAAATTATAACCCTCATGTCAGAACCAGTTTGCCAATTAAGAAACTTGGCTCTGTACGCATGCATGATTACTTTCCCATGTGATTTACTGTTTGACCATCTATTTCTTCCATTTTCATGTGATTTTTTTAAAAGGATATTAAAGTGAGAATTAAAGGAGATGTCATTAGGTTTTTTGACAGCAAATAGCAGTACAAAAATGAGAACTGCACATTTGAAACTTCTTACTTTTTAGTTTGGTTAACACTGCACTTTGATTTTGTGATAAAGTGGGGAAAGCTATCTGTTTATTTTTTCATTGAATTGGATTATGAAGCTCATGAGATAGATTGCATTATCTGATGTCTTGTATATCAATTGGTGTAGAGCACTAGTTCCAATTTGGATACTCAGTTGAAACAGGAGAGAGAGAGAGAGAGAGAGAGAGAGAGAGAGAGAGCTACAATAAATATTATATTTCTTTCTAGCAGATAGCTTGATACATCCTTGTAGACCAGAAATTTTTATATCCTAAACCCCCCAAAAAAGAGAAAATAGCATAAGATAAGGAAATAGAAGAAGCAGAGGTATCCTTGGTACAAAGATACACTAACCACTTTTCCTCTATGTATCTAAAACTGGAACAACTACCACTTTTGACTAAAAAATATTACACAAAAAAAGCTAAGTCCTAGTGGGGTCATGATATTTCTATCCAGCTAGCTATATGTCTTAGTTGCTGGAACTAGAAGGATTTTGGGTGGAGCTGGAGCTGAGATTGAGGTCAGGAATATTGTTGTTTGCTGCTGCATTGGCTTTTGAGTTTGTCTTGGACAGCTTCTGCTTCAGCTCAGAAAGCAGAGCTTGATTCTCCTGGTTGAGAAGCTGTGCTTTCTTCCTCAGCCTCTCATTCTCTTTCATTATGTAGCAGTTCTGCAAGTACAGCTTTGAGTTCAGCCTTTCCATTGCTGTGAATTTTTTTGGGGTTTTCTGTGATGATGCTTCTGAAACCAAAACAACAAAAAGTATCAACACAAGAGTATCTCAGATAATATTTTTTTTGTTGTCATAAACATTTGTATATATTTAACACATGGAGACACAAACATTATACTATATTTTAAATCAATCTTAATATTAAAAAAAAACAACAGAAAATAGAACAAAACATACAGAAATAAGAAGAAAAATACTTGTTTTTGAGTGCCTAGAGTTTTAACAAAATGAATGAAACAATAAACCTATTTGAATCCAAGAAGAACTGTTACCCCAAAAACAGATTACAATGTGTTTTCTGCACTGCTTTTACTGGAAGTCCTTATGACAGTTTTACAAAAGAAGGTGATGACAACAGGGGAAAGCAGAGCAGGTGGTGGCCAAGGGCAACTTATTAACAAGTTTTGGACCACTATGGTAGATTTATATATATATTGTTTGCTAGGGAAAAAAAGAGAGATGGAATCATAAGTAGTCTAAAACTGCACTCAATGAAAAAATGGTCTCTTTCGGCTTCCCGTACATGAAAGAAAAGGATCAAAATCCTAAAATCAGATTCAAACTGCAGAGACTTCAACTTCTCTGTTTCATTAAAAGAGCATTCACAAATACAACTCTTGCCCTTTTGCACAATCAAGAAGATGGTATGATCAAAAGTTTTAATTTTTTTTAAAAGAATAAGAAAATGAAAATAGAAATATAAGTTCCACAGAGTGCCATGGAGTGTAGAGAGAGACAAACAAACCGTTTTAAAAAATTAAAAAAAAAAACAAATGTTGGAGAATCCAAGGTGTGAAACATTCTAAAGGCAGACATTCTCTCCTCAAAATGAGGTGTGGAATAGACAAAGAAGAAGAAACCAATAAAACCCAAATGTGAACTCACTCGTCTAGCAATTCTGATAAAAACCCAAGAAGGGCCTCTAGAACATGAAAAATAATCAAGAAAAATAAGAACAAGAAGAAGAGACAGAGAGACAGAGAGAAATATATATATTTATATGTTTATATATAGAGATAGATAAAATGAATAAAGAAGTCACCTTTAGGAGGTGGTTGGTTAGAGAGAGAGAGAGAGAGAGAGCGCTTTGGGCCGAGGAAGCAATCTGGTTTGTAACAAGAAGTAGCAGTGGAAAAAGGAAGAAGTTGGTAGTGAGGGACAAAGGGAACAAAATAAGGCCTTAATTTATAGAGCCAAACTACAAGAGAGAAAAAGAGCTTGTGAGAGAGAGAGAGAGAGAGAGAGAAAAGCTCATGAGGGAGGAGGGGACATGCCCCTCTCTCTCTGACACAACAATCATGCATGTGTAAGCATGGAAGGCGGCCGGTTAGGAGGCCTAAAAGATTTTAAGTGTTTTGGGTTTTCTCTTCTATGAATGATGATGAATATGGCGTCATGTGAATGATGATGGTTTTTTGGGTTTTGCAGCATAGAGAGAGAGAGAGAGAGAGAGAGAGAGAGAGGGAGCTAGGGGCATTTTGGTCATATAAAAATGGCATTATGGATATGAAGAAGGGACAATTATGGGACTTATGGCTAGGGCTTGTAAAATGATGGTGGGCTAGGCCGTCCCAAGATTCGCAATGATGGTTTGGATTGGGTTCTAAACCATCATCACCACCCCCTCCTCTCCCTCCACATCCCTCTCCTTCCATCATCAATTACTCTTTTGTTTTATTTATGCTCCTATTATTTTTGTCCCTCCATTTTCTTTTCTTTTTTCCCATTTTATTTCATTATCTATTTTCGTTTGTGTTCGGAACTGTTGGCAATAATAATAATAATAATAATAATCAATTTAAGCCATTATGGTTTTTTTTCCCTTCCCTCCATTTTTGTCATTTTTTGGTCAAGAAATCTTACCTGCTATATTGTATCTTTTGGGTCATATCAAAGATTGTATCATCCACATTGGGACAAATTTGGTATAAACCAATTTATTCATTTATGCTATTTTTTTTAATAATGTTATGTTCCTAGAGTTAGAGGAGTGTTTTTGTGAAAAACCCATTAACCCAAATATGAATCCAAGCTTAAAAAAAAAGGTGGTTCCAACAAAAAGAAAAAGGGGGTAGGGGATTAACTTACAGCAAAAGACTCGTAGGCCTTTGGTCCTATGAGTTATTTCCAACCCTAACACGCACAAAATCAAAAAAATCAAAATGACCATTTTGCCCCTGCTAGATAACTTGCACGTTTTGCACCATCAATGTTGTTTTGTTTTACGTTATTAGAATCGTAATTATTAGGCCAAGGGTAGTAAAGGAGGGGTTTTTTTTTTTTTGGTTGTCAAAATTAGGGGGTTGAGCTTGAAATAATGGTGAGGGAGGAGGGGGGGTAGGGGCCAAGCCAAGCCCTCATGGGTTATGAGTGGTTTAACGTGAAACATCATGGTTGACAGGTGGTGTTTTGGAAGGGTCTATGGGTGTAAGGGTAGAATTGTCCATTTGGCTTTGTTGTCCCTCGTGGAGCTCGTTCATTTCACTCCTCATTTGCGGCTCTGCTTACATCAATCTAATTATGGGTTTCAATCCATGGGCTGGCAATGCTGGAAATGACCATTCTGACCTCAACGGTTTTCTTTTTCAATTTTATCAAACCTTATTGCGACAACGTTCCTCATAAAGTTAAATGTTTCGTCTTTATAATTTCATATTTCGATTCCAATATGATTACAACTAACGTCAAATTTATCCAAATGAGATTTTAGTAATACATGAAATAGTTCAATATTGGGTCAAGTTTGGGCCCAATGGGCCTCACCAAGTTGGTATCAAACTTCGGGTTAATAGGCCAACGACACTTTTGTTTTTGCTTACGACACGAACACTCACCAAAAACTTAAGTGTTCGAGTCGAGTCTTATCATGTCAAGTTCATAACATGTTGACACAATAATAATACGATTATTAACAAGTCGTACTGATGTTCATTCGCAAAACATGTTAGTGGCCTATTATGTTTGTGAAGTTCTACCCTGTTGACGAAATGAGTTTCTTGTAATTAGTCTAGCCTTCACTTTCTCTATTCTTGGACACTTTCTTCAAAAAATTTATTGATTCTTTTGCTCTTTTCTTGCAGTGGTTGTAATTGAACCACCAACTGAGCTTTGATGAAAGTTAGATGAAGAAGGTGGCGGTTTTGGGCGTGAATTTCTCTGAACTCCTATGGTTGAACATGGGTGGGTGGTTTCTCATCATTTACCATTTGTTTTGTTTTTGTTTTACGACAATAACCTTTATGGAATCATCCGATTGCTTAAATGTGTTAGCTTTCTTTTTCTGTTTGAGAGGTATTTTTTGCTAAACGTTTTGCACGCATGCCTTTGGTACTTCTTTTTGGACATTTGTTAGGTAATGTGTTGGACATAACTTATTTTTTTGGGACATTTGTTAAAAATCTACAAGATACCATTTAGAATCTGGTGACATATTATCTTAACATTCCCGTACCAGGCCATTTAACATACCATGTTATTCAATTTTTAGTTAAAACCTCTGATTTTGAATATGGCATTCTAGTTAACAAAATGTCATGGTTAGTTAATCCCTATTGATATTTGGGGTATATTCGATTGATACTCCTTGATGTTTGATGCTATAAGGACGGAAGTTCCTTTTACTAATTTCTTCCCCTTGAGATCTTAAGCCACATTTAAATACAAAAGGCTTATTATCACAAAACGTCCGTAAGGTTTACGAAACTATCAGATTGCATCTTTAATGGTTTTTTGTGTCACTTATAGTCCTCAAGGTTAGTATGTGCAATCACAAATGGTCTATGCCGTTAGGTTCTGTCAAAAACTCTGTTAGATTGCTGACGTGGCATACATATATATCACAAAACATCCATGAGGTTTACACACTTATCACAAAATGGTCCCTACGAATTTTTTTATTTTTTAATTTAAAATTCATAAAATGTTGGTTTTCTTTTTAAAATTATTTATAAATGAAAAAACCATTTATAGAAGGATTTTAATCTTAAGGACCATTTATGAACCCTAAACCTTTAGTTTTTTTCATTTTTAAATTATTTTTAAAAAACTTCATTAGTTTGTTGATGTGGCATATATATGGAGCCCACAACTACAATAATGTGTCACATGTATTTAAAATTTAATATATATTTTAAAATAATTATAATTCATAAAATTTTAAAAAGAAAACAAAAATTTTATGAATTTTAAATTAAAAAAATTAAAAAATTTCGTAAAGACCATTTGTGATAGGTGTGTGAACCTCAAGGATGTTTTGTGATATACATATATGCCACGTCAGCAAACTAACGGAGTTTTTTTACAGAATCTAACGGCAAGGACCATTTGTAATCATGCATACTAACCTTGAGGACCACGAATGACAAAAAAAAAAACATTAAGGATGCAATCTGATAGTTTCGTAAACCTTAGGGACGTTTTGTGATAATAAGCCAATACAAAAAGTAAATAAAACCCCCAAAACGTAGGATGATTTTTCCACATGTTACTGTGTTAGTAATCAAAAATAGCAAAATAGTGTTATCCCAATTACATGTAAGTTTTTTTACCATGTGTGATGTGCCAGGTCAAATCCATCCGTCATTCAAACTATGATCCGGTCAACAAAAACATAGGGGCAAAAGGGTGTTCTGTAGAGGCCTGCAAAGAGTGGACTCAACTTGACTAAGTGTGTAATGAATCCGAGCCTTATAAATCTTAGGTCTGAAACAACCAATGATGGCCATCCCCAACAATAATGGTTCTCTTTCCCTTTGTAATAATCCTTCCCTTCAATTCAAACCCATCTTAAATAACCATCTTACTTTTTGCAGCAAATTGGAGCCACCCTTTTAATACCAATTCAAAAAAAGAAATAAAAAAACCAACCAGAGAGGAAATTGAAGAACGGGGTTTCATGATTCAATTGGGTTAGGGTTTTGTTTGCTTTCATAAATGCCTTATGGCAGTGCTCAAGAGATTTTGCATGGTCACAGATAACAGGCATTCATGAACCCCCATCATCATGCACATTGCCTATAATTACCATTATGCACAGTGCCCTAATTTTACCCAAACAAAACTTATGATTACCTCACCCCTGGTGAAATTTAGACAGCTGACCCCTGCAATTTGATTGGATGGCATTGATTTCTTTATTGTTGAGAAAAGCAAAATGCTAGACTATTCTAATGTACAGAGAAGGGGATTGAATCCATACAAGAGCTGTCTTGACTAACCAACATAACCCGCATTTGCGGATATGACATTGACTTAAGACACGTGAAAGGTTAGAGATTTTCATAATTTGCCCAAATTAATCCCTTTAATCATGGGTTGGTTTGTGTTCTTATCTGATCTACGGGTAATGGGAGTTGGGATTTAATTTGAAAGAGCTCATGAGGTTTCAAGGGGGGGGCATATGACCTCATCAACATGGCAAAGCCTTTAAGACCAACTTTCTTCTTTATTTTCTGAGGTCGTTTTTAATGATTTCACATAATTCCAATTCCTGCATGGCTAATGATGAAATTCTACATTATTATGGTTAGTAAGTGCATTGAACCCTACACGTGAGCTGAGGAAGGGGTTTGATAATTTTAACTTTTAGGGTGGTAATTTGTTTTTTCTTTTCTTTTGGGACCACACGTGTAAGAGAAGATCGTCGACAACCCTGTTTTTTTTCTTTTCTGTCTTCTGGTTCTGGCCTGAATCTATAGATCACTGATTGAATCCCCTAATGAGTTCACACGGTTATAGGCTTATAGCCCCATAGGTGGGGACTAGAGTATTTGCAATCTGGATCCTGTTCCACCCATTCTCAGTTCTAATTGGATGCTTGTTACTTTGATGGATAACTTGTTGAAAAGCGTTGTTTTATTTCTTGTTGAAACATGAATTAGAGATTGTGAATTTGATGTTAATTATATCTCTTGTAGGGGCGAAACTCGTAATCAGTAATGACAACGGGAGTGAGATTGTATTTTTCACTATAAGAAAAATGCAGGTGAAACTCGTAATAAGAAATAACAGGAGGAAAAGATTGTGTTTTTTTTTAATGTAAGAAGAATGCACGAGAAATAAAAGAAACTCATTCTGAAGTGCAAATAACATCTCATAAAATTTCAAATAAAATATTCCAAAAAGTCTCAACCTCACCCTTATACCTCATAATCTTATATGAAAGAAGTTCCCTTCAATATAGAACACAAATAGATTAAAGAGTACTCTTTAAAATTCTTAAAATAGACCATGTTATGTGAGTGTGGAAGTCCCACATAACATAGTCTACTTTTAGCGTTTAGGCCCCAAAAACAATAGGACCAGCCCTCGTTAAACCCTCGTTTATCAGTGGATACCTACTTAGTGTAGGTTCCATTTTGGTGGAACCCACTTAGATAGGTGGATGGATCTCACGTAGTTTCTATTTTTATGACCAAAATAGTTACGTTTAAGGAGTAATCTCTAACCCAAAAAGCAATGAAAAGCAAAGCAAAAAAGAGTAACAGTAGTACCATTCAGTACTTCAGCAAAAATTTTGTCACCAAAAAGAAGATTAAATGGGAAAGGGTACGTTCAAACTTCGGGAACCACCAAGAACCCGAATTGCGCGGGAAAGTAATTTGAGCTCGAAATTAAGTGATTTAGAGTGGATGAAACGATATGTGCAAGTAAGCGTAGCGAATCACATAGCAAAGTTTGAAGAGGATGGATGTCTGAGCGGTTGAAAGAGTCGGTTTGGAAAAAATAAGTATTAATAGGAATGCAGGAGGTTCGAATCCCTCTCTATCCGCGGAGTCATAAATTATATGTTACGTTATCTATAGATAAGAACGAATCATATAACATAAAAAAAAACACAAGAAAGGAAATAAAGAACACTTGAGCTACAAAAATTCTCTCCTATAGCAGAACAATTGAAGGCAAAATGAGGACATACAACATAAGTTCTCATCATATGAAATAGTTTGTCCAAATTATAAAGGTCTCTCTTTTCTTTTCTTTTTTTCCTTTATGTAAAAAGTGATGCTGAAGTTGATTTGGCAAAGCCACCAACTTTAGTTGGAAAGACGTATCATTAACTGAACAAAATCATCTCCATCCGTGGAATATATTAAACTGCCAAAACCCAAAGAGGGTCCATGATCAAGTGTAAGCCTATCTCACAAAATGATGGTTTATCCAACAAATCCTAACACAAATTATCATTCACTCTGGTGGACGAAACTACAACTTCACATCAGACCTACAGTTTTCCTAAGCAAGAAAATTATAGCCACATTTGACTTTTCTTTAATTCTTTTTGCTTTTAAAAAACATCGTCATGAATCCAAAAGAATGGTGCTCAAATTGTAGGAGGCATGTTAATATGGCAGACTATTATTGCAAAGTGAAAACTCATACCCAATTGCATTGATAAGACAGAAAATGACGACTCTATCAACAATTTCAACTGGGTTTTTCATTACTATGCGAATCTGATCATTTTTTTTTTCTTGGGGATATCATATGGGGATGGATTTTGGTTGAAATTTTTGTTGGCTTCACTGTCACGGAAGTCAACTGCTGATCCTTTCTTCCACACAGTCATGATCAAATATTGCCCCATTAAATTTAATTTACTTGTCCAATCCAACATGCCCATTTTTTTTTTTTTTTTTTTCCAAGTGAAAGGGAGGGAGAGGGGGTTTTTCTCACTCACATACTGACGTACTGCCAAGATACCATCAGGGTTCGAATCTGATATCACTAAGCTAGACCTTATCCACAATCAACATGCCCAGTCTCATTGCAACATGATAAGAAATGTTTAAGCAAATGAGGGGACATGAGCAAAGTCATAGTTTGAGGGTTGGGCTTTGCCCTAATGTAAGAAATTGGGTCAGGGTTGTTGGGCTTGCCCTAACAAGGAAAGCATTTGCTTATTTCTACCTTGGGCCTTTCTAAATGCATCTAAAGATTTGATCCATGCACTCATTACCCAAAATAATTTTATTTGGCCCTTTTTATAAGACAAATGGCCTCTGGCACTTAGGCTTAGGTGTTTTTTTTTCCTTTTCAAAGTATATTTTTATTTTATTTAAAGATTTTTTTTAAGAAAAAGTGTAAAATTGATTACATAAAACTGAAAAACAAAAAAAAGAAAAAAAAAGCTACTAAACCTTTGAATAAAGAAGCTTCTTTTTCTTTTTCATTTGATTATTTTAATTGGATTGGAAGGAACATGAATATTATGCAATTTAATATTATAATTTTAATTTTTGCAGGCAGGATCAGAGGAGAGGCTTGTGAGCCAAATGGAGTCACTGACAACTGCCTCATCATCTTCATTCCTATGCCATGTCCACTGTGCATGAGTTGCATTTGCCACCACTAATTCCCCGTGCCCAAAGCTGGCCTCCCTGAAAACCGATATTTTGGGTTGCGGATTCTTATACCTGTAAATATATAAAAGAAAAAAAAAAACGTATAAATCGGCAGAAATTTAATAATAAATGATTAATTAACAAGTAACTATGAAATTAAACCAACTTACTTGCTAGCAAGACCTTCACGGTTGCCACCATCTCCAATGGTAATATGCACTGGACCACAATTATTGGCTTCATCCTTGTAAACGCGGGTCTAAAATAGAACAATGAAATAATTAGATGAGACCATTAATAACAAAATAAAGGAAATCAAGAAATCGGATCCCGAACCGATATATTTTCTTTAATTTCTTATTCATCTTTTTACAAACGATATGATATTTACATAAAGCAGGAACATGTTCTGAATAAGTTAATATGTTTATTCGAGTAATGGTAAAGGGATCATGTTAAAATGTAGGATCTATTTGCGAATTACATTTATGTTATGTTTGATGATCTTGTCATTTTAGCATTGACACCTTAATAATGTCTAATGTGATATGTCTAGCATTTACTCGTAAATTATAAACTTGAAAATTTAGAAGAAGAAAACTTACAAAACGCTCATATGCATGTACATGGCCAGCAAAAACAACATCGACACGAGCTTGATAGAGCAGATCTTCCATGGCGTCCTTCATGTCAATAGATTCAGATTCACCCTGGTGAGCCTTGTTAGAATTGTACCAAGGAGCATGGATAAGCACAACTATCCACGGGGTCCTTCCCCTATCCACCTTCCCCAAATCTGTTTGCAACCACTGGTACTGGGCAGAACTAGGATCAAAATCAGTGTAGGACCCCAACATGATCACATGAACTCCAGCCACATCGAATGAGTAGTAGAGGTTCGAATCCGAACCACTCTCTTCGTACGGCATGTGCCACCTTGCATTGTACGCAGTGAAGGCATGAGTGTGTAGGACAGGGATTTTCTCGATTTCGTGATTGCCTTGTGTCACCATCCAAGGCCGCTGGCTTGCCAAGGGCTGCACCAGACGGCCAAATGAGTCCCATAAAGGTTGGTCGACGTCTGCATAGGATAAGTCTCCTGGTAGCATAAACATGTCGTAGTTTACTTTGGATACGTGATCGAGGGTTGATTTAGTCCATTCAGTTTGCCCAAGATCACCTGCAAAAAATGCACATTATTAATTTTCTTAACAAAATTCACTTACGTCTGCTTTTATCCTTTGATCTATCATTTCTAAATATACACTTTATACTAAATGGCATCCTAATCCCCTTCATATTTTAACAAAATTCACTTACATACATACATATATATATATCACGACACATATACTTATATCACGATACTACAAATTTGAACCGCACACTCAAACAAAAATTAACCTATTAATGTGTTACATACCTACGATTGCAAATGTGATAGGGAAGGATGCGGGAGGGGTTTTGAAACTGAACTCAGGACCCGAATTGGATCCACAGCGGTAGTAGTATACTGTGTTGGGTTTCAAGGGACCGATGACCACGTCATGGATTTCCCCAGACTCGTACATCAAATATTTGTATGAACTTGTCGACCCAGTTGCTGACTTCTCATATGCACCAGGAGATGTGCCATATTCCACTGTTGCTGGACTTGGACTGTCGGTGATCCAGGATACTCTCATTTTGTCTGCACCTACTGTAGATATATGCACCTGCGCTAGCACATAAATTGACTTGGTATTTGTAAATTTAAAGATTTATTTTGGGGTCATTTCAAATCGAAAAAATAAAATTAGGGTCATTTTAATCTCCGACTCAAATCTCACTATACCATAATAATTAAAATAAAATAAAAAAACAATATGAGGGCATCTTCTATGTATAAATATCTCTTATTTGGCCTCTTGTGTCACAGGTGTTTGTCCCCATTCATTTTCCTTTTCAGTTCCCATTTGTCCCCATTCATTTGACTAAAGAGAAACCATTTGTTCAAGAGAAAAACTAGGAATTTAATATATTTCGGTTGATTTCTTGTGGTTGGTAAGTAAGTAAAGAAAAAACAATTTCGTCTGGTAATCCATCTTGGACTAAACTAATCTCAATCAACGAATTAATCATCAACTCATCTCACTATCTAATGAAGGCCATAATTTGGCTTTCAAGTGCTCCCAACGGAAAAAAAACACTTACAAAAATGAAGAAACAATTTCACGAAGAAAAGAACAGAACATATATAATTCAGAGTACCTGTTGTGGAGAATCAGAACCAGGATCGTCAGAAGGGACATAGACGTCTTTGCGCGGCGGTGGACGGTTATACCCCTGGACCAGTGCATTAAAGAACACCGGAAAAGCCAAGCCTATTATTGTCAAAACAATGAGAAACCCTCCTAGCCGGCCTTCGACAACCCCCATGTTTATTGTTCCTACCTACTCAAATCTGCAGAGACAATAAAAGAAAAACCTCACCAGAAGAATTTGAAGCAACAATGGTTCTTCTTCCACGTATATATATCATGTCCGTGGATTTATCGTTTTGGACAACTCCCTCGAGGTTTGTATGTGACACGTGGGTGGCCACCCAGATGGACACGTGTCCGAAAGGTATATCCAAGGGATAACAGAAGAGAACAGAACCTAAGCCAATTTTGATGGTTTTGATGTTGTTGTTGGGTATGAAAAGAGTTTGGCAATTTCGGGTGCAGATTTCGTGACGGATTTGGTGATTATTGACTTTGATTGTGGAAGTGCATTGCGGCCAGTTTCATTGCCTTTCACTTTGCCAGTAACAGGTGGTCTGCTTATCCAGTTTAAGTAATAAAGTATATTGTCGTTTTTCCTTCTATGCATGTCACCATTTGGCAAATTGGAAATATGGACATGGAGATTATCAACTCAAAATCTGGCTAATTAAATACATCCGGATTTTTATAGACTCCTTTAATGATAATTATAAAAGTGGCATTACTTAAATAGAAGTAAATCTATTTCGTTCGGTGGCATCAAAATTTTCACTTTGTTGGAAGAGATTTTAAGTTCGAATCTCATTGACTAATGTTGAATGAAAAAAAAAAAAAAAACATTTCAATTCAAGATGCCCTCATTTGTAACATTTTGAGAGGTTTATTTTTTAAGAACGGGAAATGAGATATTTGAATTTGGGACATATTTCAAAACATTTGAAAGCTAGGGAATAAAAATTCAAGGGATGCAAATTGTATTTCACCCACCTTAAGCCAAGTTATCAAGAAGTTTTATTTATGGGTGTATGATTCTACTCAGAATGTGCCACATGCATATTCAAAATAGCACTCATTTCTATCCTGAAAGAGAGAAAAGAAGAAAAAGATTTGGGATGGCGGGCAGCCTACCTTTCAAAATATAGATGAAAGAACTAACCTGCACAGTGTGTGAAAATATGCAATGTATTTTTCTCAATAAAACCAAGAAAATCAGCCTCACATGAACACGGGTCACTCTCTAACTCATGTCTCTTTCTTTCGCCAAACCCCAAATGCATGGAACAACTTTGCCGACCTATATATAATACGGTCGGCAACACGTTCAATATATAATACATCTATATTTTGGTCATGCCAGGATTCAGGAAACACGTTCAAGGCAACTACAACAAGCAGGCTTCCAGTTCATTCCCTTTAATTTGGTTTAGACGACCCTACGACTGATTTTTCTCTAATGATTGTTCGTTAATTTGGCCCTTTTGACTTGATCTATATAACATAAAGCTCAAGGGGGCCTACAAGAGGTTTTACTGTAAATTGCACAAAACAACACCCGAACTAGGTAATGATACATTTTCTATATATAGACGGTTCGAATCGCTAAAGTAAAATTCATAATAGACTCCACAAATAATCATGCTGATCTTTTTTGCGTGTAAACAATTCATTTCAGATCGTTGAAATAAAATCCGTAATGACCTTCATAAATTGTTCTTCAAATTAGATTATATAAGCAATCTCTCAATTAAAGCTGACTACATATATTATATATCCAAACCTAATGATGGGGTTTCGTTTAATCATGGTAGCCTAGTGGATGAATCTGCGTCACATACTGGCGGTGGAGTTTTCATTGAAGTCGATGTATACGTACGACTTCCATACTGCGGACAATTTAAAGTTAACTAAAACTCTAAAAAAGTAGATGCTTTAGGATATTCTAACTTCTCTTCTCACCATTATTTGCATGTGGTGTGCATGATCCGCCACACAATATTAATTAAACACGTAATTAGGAGTACTTGTTAATTAATTAAATTATATGTGTCTTGATCAAGATAATATATGATCATGGTTGACTTTTATTCTACAACTTGAGATATGAAATTTTCTGCATATAAGATGTGACATATACTATATCAGAAGTTTCTAGCCTCCTCCACATTGTCATCACCATTCCTCTATATTGATCAATTAGCCCCAAACTCTTTCAATGAATCAAGTTCACAGTTGCATCAAAGGTCTTGGGTGTGTGAATGTTAGAGGGGTGAGTTTGGAAGATGAGATTAAGGTTTTGACAAGATGATAGCTTAGGATTTGTAAATAAAGTTGTATTTAAGATGATATTTTACACTAGAAGGGGCTTGTAGCTCAAGTGGTTAAAAGCATTAATTCCTACATCCAAAGTCCTAAGTTCAATTTCCCGTTCCTCAATGTTGCCTGTACCAGAGAGAGAGAGATTTTGAACGCTAAAATCTTATTTAAGCGATGGGAGTATCCTTATTCATTGTTAAAGAAAAAAAAGCAAGCAAACAAAGATACTGAGAAAATTGAAGAGGAAGTTAGAGACTTGATTGTAATAAGGAATTTCCATTATGATTGGATTAGGATGACTTGTCCTTAAGGAGAATGTGGCTAACTTGTTCCAAAACTGAAGTATTCGTGTTTGTTCTTTAATATGAACCCAAAAAGTAAAAAAAAAAGACAACAAAATTTGTAGTTTCTTCTGGATGCTAGTTTAAACAAAATATATGTTCCATGTTTAATCGTTGAGACTTGAGGATTAGCCATGACCACCACCACATGTTTTCTCTTGCATAATTGTGTTCCACATAAAACTTTATGGATATTGTGGGAGCGATTTTCATGAGATATTTGCTTCCACAAATATAACATGTTGATGCACCATAGCTCATCCATCAAAATGTCTCAATGAATTGAACCGTATGTAACCAGACAGTCTTAATTCAAATGTTAAGAACAAGTCCATGATAATATTATTAAGGAACAACCCATGTAATGCCTTTCTTCATCATTATTTGTTCCATTGTGACAAGAGTCATCTAGCTACCTCATGTTCAATTTCGCCTTATTTATTAATGTACTTCGGCTTACGACTCTTTAAATTAAAATAGCCAGCAGATCTCCTCCAATCAAACGGGAGTATATAAAAAGGGAAAACAAAGATGAATGGTACAAGAAATGTGGGTTTGGTCCAAATTGACACCATTTTTCAAACCCTCTTATTCTAAAGAGTAGATTCCAGGGATATGCTCATGTCATTTACTTGTGTGCATGCTCGAGATGGTGAAGTCTTTGTTAATTGAGTTTCAGGCGACTTACAGGCAGTTATATATCTCTTTCACAGAGTCCTCAAAGTAATTAACAAAAGAGGACAAATAACACTCATCTCCAGAAGGTTGGCACCACCGACTCTAATTAGACTTATAACATCACAAACGGATATTCAAATTAACAGTCTAACAACATAACATGTCAATATTTAAAATGTAGTCATCCATCCTTAGTGTTCCACGCATAAAATGTATTATATTTTCATTGGAGATTTCGGGGTAGCTTCTCTACTTTAGTCCAGTGTACAAACTTGCTCTCATTGGAAGAAGAAATTTTGATATATTATCTTTCTGAAGAATAGGTATTATATTTTCTTAATAGCACATGATGATCAGTTAAATAATTACAGTATACATCAAGGTTTTTCTTAATAGCGCTTTTTAAATTGAATAAATTTCTCAGGAAGGAAACTTGTTGCTGGCCAGTCACCTATCAAGCTAGCAAAAGCAGAAAAAATTAACCTCATTTTTATTCTTTCAAGCCTACAAGTTAACATGACCAACTGCTTTGTCTTTTTTTTCTTTTTTCTTTTTTTGGAATGGGCAAAAGCCGACTCCTAGAGTTCATGCATGCACAGAAGGACATGTTCTCTGATAATGCATATTAAATTAAACTAATGAAAATTAACCTAATTAAGACCAAAACCAAGCCAATTAAGTCTAATCTACAATATGCCAGACAGAAATACCAGGGACTGAGAATTCTTGGCGGCCAGTGGCTTTGCTGTAAGCATATCCAAGATAATTTCAAACAGACTTACTTCACGCCATTGCAATCCAAATATTTTATACTTTTTTTTTGTCAAACCCTCTCAAGCCTCATATAAGGCCTCTCTAGGCTCTGCAAATATTTTGTATATCCAATAGCTCTCAAAATGAAGAAATTATGTCTTCCTGTTCTCTCTCTCTTCCTAATCATCTGTCTCTCCCCTCAACTCCTACAAGGTCAAGATGATGATTTTATCAGACAACCCCCTCGCAGAGTCATATTAACTAAACACACCCGTTCGGACTTGGACCCTCAACAGGTACAAAATTTATGAGCAGTTTGAAGGTTTTTCGTATATGATTTTGGAAAATATTTATCTTCTTTTTTTGTTAATCACTTTCTTAATTGGATAAGGTGCATATTTCACTGGTGGGAAAAGATCACATGAGGGTTTCATGGGTTACTGATAGCAAACATGGAAAATCAGTTGTGGAATATGGAAAGGCACCCGGGAAATATGATAGCAAGGCAACTGGAGAAGACACATCGTACAAGTATTTTTTCTACAGCTCTGGGAAGATCCACCATGTTACCATTGGCCCTCTGGAGCCTGCCACTATTTACTACTATAGGTGTGGAGGTTCAGAGCAAGAGTTCTCCTTCAAGACACCCCCACAAAAACTTCCTCTTGAATTTGCTGTGGCCGGTAAGTCATGCGTTTTTTCTTTCTTAAGATTGTATGGAATTGGTAATTGGCTCGGTATATAATTGATATGTCATGTTGTCAGACTCTGAATCTCAAACACATATTTTTGCAAGATTTCATCTGATTAATTTTTCTAATCAAACAACATAACACATCAAACTGTCCAATATAGAAGATAACTTTTCTTATAAGTAACCGTTGGTGATGCACACTCCAACTTATTTCTAAAATTAGAATATTTTAGAGGGATGAGTTGGTTAGCTATAGGTTGCTTGAAGGCAAACTAAGCAGAATGGCAAGAAATAGTTGGAGAAGAGTGTGAACCACTCCTTAGGAAAAGTTGCAACAAAATGCTAAGCTGCGTCTTCAAAAAATCACTGTGTCCTGAATCAGACCTTAATTAGTTATTGACGTAATAACCTGGCTTAATCCTATAATTAGACACTTAATTACAACAGCTATAATATTATTGCACCTGTGTTTGCAAGTTTGTGCTTCTATCTCTCACACTGGGTTTGGTTTGTGCGGGCTGAGGCACTGTTTATGTGTTCATGGTTACAAAGATTAATATGTCCCAGGTATGTATTGTTTAATTGACCTCCACTTTCTTTTGTCGTTAGTATATGTTCGGATTTATATTTGCTTTGAAGGAATCTTTTTCTGAGAGAATGTCCTCCACTCATTCACATTAATTTGGGCTGTACATAAGTCTCCTACACATGCCCCCAAATGGGCATTAATTCCTCATTTGGTCCCTTGGATTGAATTGGATTGGAATTGAGTTCAAATCAATCATTATAAATTGTACTTTTTAGATGAGACTAATTATAAGGCATAATATGTTGATCTGTTGTTCAATTTAATGAGTTCAGTTCCAATATTTATAAGTTCACCAAACATCGGTCATGACACTTATTCAATTTAATTGAAATACTCCAATTCAATCCGAACCACCAAATATGAGATAAGTATTTCTTGTTTATATATACTTGTGAACACAATAGCATCTCATTTACCAAAAAAATGATATTCAGAATAAATTGTCGCACTTTATTAAAATGGCATGTAAATATTACTTGAACGTTGTTAATTTTCAGGTGACCTAGGGCAGACTGAATGGACAAACTCCACCCTAGAACACATAGGAAGCATAGACTACGATGTACTTCTTCTGCCTGGTGATTTGTCATATGCCGACACCCATCAACCCCTTTGGGACTCATTTGGCCGAATTGTTGAGCCCTACGCAAGCAAACGCCCATGGATGGTCACCGAAGGCAACCATGAGATCGAGAGCTTCCCCATCATCTACCCAACTGGCTTCAAAGCCTACAATGCCAGGTGGCAGATGCCCTATCAAGAGAGTGGGTCCACCTCAAATTTGTACTACTCTTTCGAGGTTTCTGGGACCCACGTTATCATGCTGGGGTCCTATGTGGAGTTCGATGCTAAGTCAGATCAGTACAGGTGGCTTCAGGCTGACTTGGCAAAGATTGATAGGAAGAAAACCCCATGGGTTGTTGTGCTTTTGCATGCACCTTGGTATAATACGAATACTGCTCATCAAGGTGAAGGAGAAAGCATGAGGCAGGCCATGGAGGAGTTGTTGTACAATGCAAGGGTCGATGTGGTTTTTGCAGGACATGTTCATGCATATGAACGATTTGTAAGTTGGATTTTGATTCCTTATTATTTGCAAATTAATTAACGTTAGTTAATTGTTTAATGCTGTTCTTTTAGTTGATGACTGATGTTATATGCAGACCAGGATTTACAACAATGAGGCTAACCCGTGCGGTCCGGTGTATATGACAATTGGTGACGGTGGAAACCGAGAAGGATTGGCATTAAAGTAAGTACATTTTATTTTAGATTATGATGTAATGTTGTTAGACTGTTAATGATGATTGTGGATGGTAGTGTAACAGCACATGCTTGCTAGTTAAGGGCCGTCTTTGAGACTTCCAATGAGTGTGTGCAAAAGTAAAAGATGGAGCCCTCCTTAACTTATCTTTACATGAAAATACTAACAAATTTGCAGTACTTTTCTGGATGGGCAACATTTGCATAGTTCAGATTTGCCCAAAAATTGTTTGGGTTATAAAATAACCAAACTATCCCAGAATATAACATGACCTTTGGAGCATTGATGTGATTTTCATGTGAAGTAGTTTTATGAATTTGATCTAAGTAGTTAAACTTTTGTTCAAAATAACCAAGCTTTTAACTATTTTTTAAGTTTGATTTACCTTAATTTGATCATCTAATGGTGTATATATGTACATGTAGGTTCGAAGAGCCTGCTTCCCCTCTGTCCTTGTACAGAGAGCCAAGCTTCGGCCATGGAAGGCTGAGAATATTAAATGAAACACACGCATTTTGGGGATGGCATCGAAACAACGACTCAAGCTCGGTTGTGAAAGACCAGTTTTGGTTAGAGAGTTTGAGCAGCTCTAAAACATGCTTGAAATCTGTGAACCATAAGGAGAATACGGCATCATCATCTGTCAATGATGAACTATAGGAGATCATATATAATTTCACAGAAAATAAACTGTCTTCTCATAGATTGTTTCTCTCTAGCCAATGGTGAATCCAGGATTTTTACCCAAGGAGTCATAATGTAAAAGTTCTGAAAAAAAATTTGCGATAGAAATAACACTGGTATATTAACATTAATTGCTAAGAAAGTAGACAATCCAATTATTAGTAAAGGACCCCCTAGTAGGGGCGGAGCCACACTAGGAGTGTGGCTCTGGGCCCCCATTCAATGTTTTTATATTTTAAAAGTAATATACTGTTATATTTTTTTATATGTATATTATTTCAAATACCTATTAAGGCATAAGGAGGTGCTTTAAATTGCCTTTTGCTTAGCTGGTGGTGGTGCATTCCAGGTGTACAGATTACCTTATTTTCATTTTCAACATTTAAGTAAATGTCTTTGTCCTTTTACTTAAGTTTACAGTGTAAATAAGGAAGTACCCCATATTTGGATTCAAATAAAAATACTAGAAAATCAAATTCCCACCAAATCAAAATAAAAATCGATTTTAGGGAAAAATACGATTGAGGCTTATGATGGCTCATTAAGTCAATATATACTTCGTACTAAAATCCCATAAAATCAACTTTTCTTATTTGGTCTGTAAGGAATAAAAGCCACCAAAAATTATCTTGAGAAAATGATTATTCCAAAAAACCATTTTTCATACTTAGTCAATATTTTTACATAAAACATTTTTTTTCATGTATGATATGAATGCATGAATGGACCTAAGGTTTTTTTTAGTTTGTGAAATTTTGATTTTTTTCTTTTATACATATATATACACTATTTTTCATATGTATTGTGAGTTTGTATTTTTGATTCTTTATAATTTGCAAGAGGCCCCCACACACATGAAATTCTGGCTTCGCCACTGCCCCTTAGTGTAGTGGTTTGGAGCAATTGCTCTCCTATGAAAGGTATTGGGTTTGAGTCCTTGTATCTGTGTAATGTGTATAAGTTTAGTATACTATCGCACCTCCTCTCAATAGGAAAGGTCCTAAAAAACAACAAATATTAACCTTTTGATCAAGGTAAAAGGAAAAAAATAATTGAGAAAGAGGGAACATAAATGATTTAATTGCACTTAACATACATTATTTGAAATTTTATCCATAAAAACAAATCACCATTTTCTATCAAATAAAACGAACAAAAAAGGAAAGATTATGTTTTGGTCTACATGAAAAAGAATGATTAGAAAAGCAAAGCAATAAAATGAAAGAAAAAAAACTCGAAAAGTAAAAGGGTTAGAAAAGGACTTGGTCTTGCAAGGAGTTGACGAGTTCCTTCCCAGGAATTAAAAGAGGAGGCAAATAAAGAGAGGAATTGGAGGGTTTTTTTTTTATGGGCGAAAGGAATTGAGGGTAAGGGTTTGGGTGGATTCATAGTCGGGTAAAGAGGGGAGATATTGTTGTGCTGTTCCTTTATTTATTTATTTATTTCTAAAGCTTGACTCAAAACGACGTAGTTTTAAGATTAGGTCATTAAAAAAAAATGCGCATGGACAAAAACAACGTTGTTTTAGCCAGGCGTTTAAAAAAAAAATTTAGAACCTTGCGCACACAGCAGCTGGGTGCTGGGCAAGGCTTTGGCCATTGGGAACTTTTGTCGAGTAGGTTCTGTGCACACTTGGGGATGCAGAGTCATTTTCCCATCTAGGGACTCTTCTTGTCCCTTAGTGCGTCCACCCTGTTTAGCAAAGATTGAAAGATTAGGAGGTTTGGGAGCACAATAAGAGAAAGTTCCTTTTGTAAGTGCGAGGTGTGGAGGAGATTAGCATGTTTGTCTTGGATTGTGATTCTTGTATAAAACAAATTAATGCAAACACATCATGTTTGTGTTTTTCGTTTTGGCTAGTGAAAGATGCCTTATTTTTTTCAATAAAATGGACTGGTATTATTGTAGGCTTCAAAGGACAAAATGTGTAAGCTTCTTATTGCAATTCAACGAAAGCAGGCTAGTTGGGTTGAGTGGTTGGCTTAATTTAACTGTGTTTGTTTTTTGCAAAATAAAGTCTAAGATATGGATTTGACATCTCCCAACCAAAACCCACAATACCTCATCTCTTGATTGACACAACAACAAATATATTCTTTGCAATTCCCAAGGTAGAACCCAATTTTTCAAAACGGAAAATATTTGGCTCCCTACATAATGTAAGAACTCGTTGCTCCTTGCCGAAAATCGCATTTTAATCGCATGTAATAATGTACGATTCTTTATTTTTTAAGAGCACCTCTACCCCAAAAGGAAAAGGGCAAGATAAAGGTAAGGCAAAGTTTGTCACTATTTATGTGAATAGTGGCAGTCTTGTGTTTTTTAATTCCACCTCAAAAGGCAAAGGCAAAGGCAAGGGCAAGGGCAATTACTATTCACTTTAATTTATTTTCTATTTTTTATAATTAAATCATTAATTTTGATAAGCTTTTCAGATAATATTTTTGGTTGCCATGTGTCAATATTTATAATATTTATTATAAAACTCTCCCCTAAAAATTCAGATAACATTTTCGGATAAAATTTTCAAATTAAATTTTCGGATAAGATTTTCGGTTGTCATGTGTCCATATTTATTATAAAATTCACATCTCACTCATCATACAATTGAAATACTTCCGGTCCTCATAGTCCGACACAATCGAGTACAAGGACGACTTAATTATTGGCGGAGGCGGTTTCACTGGATCACGACGTGGGGGAGTATTTTCCTTCGGAGGACGTAATAGTGTTATTATTTCCGACACATAACACACCACTAGAACCGATGGCAGGCATTGTTCACTTGAGGAGCCATGTGTAATGGTTTTCCTCTTTTTTGTTTTGTCTTGAATAATCTATTAAAAAAATGAAATTGGAAATGCAAGAACTAAAAAAAATATATATAATGACATTAAATTGAATAAAACAACAATTTTTTTTTTACCTCGTCGCCAAGATTTTGACCTCTTCGAACATTTGTCCACGACCTTTCGACTTCGATGGAAGAGGTATTTGTATTTTTGCACAAATAGAATTTTGTAGTAGAAAATTTGATGTGGAAAGTGAAAAATATTGGAAGGAGACAAATTTTTATGAAGATTTGGTATGAAAAGTGAATAATATTGATAGGTATTTATAGAAAAAATTTACATAATTTATTGATATTTTTTAAAAATAATTTAATTTAATTTATTCATTTTTTAAAGCCAAAAATTGGACAGCCATTGGATTGGGCAAGATTTTTTGATCGAAGGCTCCAAGAGAAGCCACGTGGCTTGTAGCCGTTGGGCTATGTGGGCTAGTGGGTTAGCGATGATGTCAGCGGCCGATTTCAAATTTTTTTATTGTTGGTGCGTGTTTTCCACAAGCCAACAACAAACTTTTTTTGAAAAACAGTCGCTGAAGTCAACAGCCTTCGAGCAACAGCCCAGTCCATTTTTGCTTGTGAACTTGCCCGGACTAGTAGATCCCATGCCTTGCCCGGGCTGGATTTGGTGTGCTAGAAGTGGAACTCGAGCGTGGGGGGGCATGTTGCCAAGAAAAAGCCCTAGCACTGCACTTGCTCTAACATGTAAGGAGCCAAACAATGTCGTCCAAATCATAGTGTGAATTGCCCATTTTCAAATATCAAATCTAAATTGGCTAAAGAATTCTAAAATCACACACCATGAAACTTAGACATAAGAAGGGCTGCCTTACATTTTGGGCTAAACCACCGCATATAAGGCTTTCATTTTGAACCAGGCCGACATCAAAACAAAGCGAGTTGCACACGGACAGCTTGTGGTAACAAAACCAAACAATACGACGTCATTTGTCGTTGTGAGTGACAGGTTTGGTTTGTCGCAAATTGTATCACTTTTACACACACACAAAAACATCCAAAGAAAAGAAACTCAAAAGCAGAGAGAGAGAGAGAGAGATGCAACATAAAGAAAGAGAGATTAAAAGTAAAAGAGAGAGGAATCTACAAAGGAATTGGACCCGAAATTTCACTCCCAAACTAGAAATTTTTTCGTTTTTTGCAACTATTACAAAGCAAAGCCCACAATAACTTATTTCCCAGAAACTAAATATCAAATTAAAAGCCAGTGAAGAGAGAAATATTTATATCAACTTAATTCCCACACGTGCGTGATGAACGGCCGCGATCAGATCAACGGTTCTTCGACTGATTTAAATTAAATCCATCCGTTCATCTTTTTGATTTAAATTTGTCCGAGTAATCGGATCCGACGGTCCTGATCATATCTTCTCGAGCTTCTCGGCTATGACCAAGGGGTTGCTTCTAGCGATCTCCTCTCTCCCAAGCGTCTTGAAATCGAACGAACACGCGTGCTTCTCCGGGTACCTGTGGACCCCACAGAATGTGGTCCCGCACCTGCACTTGAACCCGGTCAGCCCGACCCGTTTCCTGCACACGGTGCACCGGTTCGGCTGCGAGACCACCGCAACCACCTCAGGAGGCCGTACATCTCCGGCGCTGTGTCCGACTACGTCTCCGGCCACCTCCGGCAAGGTCAACGCCGGAGGAGGAGGCTGACAGAGGGTCTCGATCACCGGAGAAAAGGAAGAGGACGTCGATGAAGAAGAAGGAGCAGAGACAGAGGAGGAAGAAGAGGCGGAGAGAGAGGCTTCGACTGTGGATTTGATCGAGGCCTCTTGTTGCTCTTTGAGGCAAAAGTCCCTGTAGCATTTAGAGCAGAGGTTCATGGTGGCTGGGCTGCCGAAGAAGCCGCAGTTGTTCGCGCAGAGACGGAGGCCTTCGGGCGCTTGGCATCGGTGCTCTTCTGCCATGGCTAAAGGATTGATCTGATTTAACCTCCGCTTCGAGATCCCGTAATCGGAAATTGAATTTCGCTTTTCGATTTCGCCGATCGGATTCGATCAGAGTGGATCGTCCTCTGCTTCTCCGAGAGAGATCGATCTACGAAGAAAATGATCTGAGATCGAGAAGGCAGAATAATTATAACAAAATTCACAAAATCTCAAACTATTTTCCTTTTTAAAAAAAGCCCTCAGCTCGCTGTTTGGTTGCCGAGAAACAAAAGGAAGGAAAGGAAACAGAAAAGAAAAAAAAATCCAAATTCCGGTTTCGAGACTCAGAGAAACAGATAGTCGTGTGGCTAATAATAATAACCATCACCGTCCAGAAGATCCGCGTATTTGGAAACTAATTTCTCGGAACAAAAGGAACCGAAAGTTACGGATTCTGGATTCTCTCAGCTGTTTTTCTCTTGTCCTTAATTTTCTCAGCGACCAAACGGAAACTAAAAATAAATAAATAACGAAAAAATGAAAAAGAAAAAAAAAACGAAAAAAAGGGGGAGATAGAGAGAGAGATTTATGTACCTGTTTTGCGAAGGGGTTTGAGAGATTTGTGAAGCGAACGCGAAGAGGAGAACGGGGATAAGAATATGAAGAAGAGAGAGAGGGGAAGCGAGAATCTTAAGACGGAAGAATTATCGAGAAGGTCATAGGAATAATTTAAAAAAAAATAAATAAAGTGGGAAGGAACGGCGAAAAGGAACAAAATTAGAATAATCCACCATTGAATATTATATGATTGGGAAATTAAAATTAGTTTATGAAAATTTGAATTATCCGAGAGACAGCCTGGAAAATCTCTCTTTGTCAAAAAAAAAGGGGGAAATGATTGTGAGTGGTAAAAAAAGGTTGCGGAAAATCATGCATTTGGCACCGTTATTGATAGCGCGTGTCTTTTCGCTTTTTATTTTTTATTTATTTATTTTAAGGTGGCAATTCTGAGGTGGTCCTGTTGGTGTTGTGTTGGGTTGGAGGGATTGGTGGTTCGGTTGGGTCGATATTTAAAGGCGACTATTATTGTTGGGTTGGAGGGTTTTGCTTTGATACTTCCTCCCTGGCGCAGCTGATATTATTTGGTCTAAAAGCTGAAAGGGAAAATACATTGAATTCGGCCATGTATCTTTCTCATGGCATAAGGAAAACGAAATATTGTCTGCGTCTGTCCCAGATTGTGAGCACTAGGGTTTCTGTTTTGAGATAAGGTTATTCAGTGGGTTCGAAGTAAGTTTCAAATCTAGTGAATGATGCCAAAGCTAAAATCCTTTCGAGTTCCTTTTACATGGGTCGAGAGACTCGATTTCACAACTAAAATCTCTTTTTGACTATATGAAAGATTTTCGATTTGATGCTTGAATTAAGATATTTTTTATTTTTTATTTTCAAGCTTTTTCACATGATGTGAGGTTTATGATATTATAAAGACTTGCAACTACATTAAAGATTTGGAAATAGTATTAACAAAGAGGTTGAGTTCTATATATATCATGTGTTCTCTACTTGTAAATTCATATGGATTCGGGTTTTACAATTCAAAACACAACTCTTACAAATTTATACAATTTGATATAATTTATGTAAAGGAGATTAGATTGATGTGTGATTTCTGAGATGTTGACTTTGATTGCTATATAATGTAACGGTTTGAAGATAACATAGAGAATTGTGGTGGTTCTAGTTGTTGTATGTTGAAAATTTGATTGGCTAGTTGGGTTTAAATTTTATAGGGTTAATGACCTAAATGGTCCCCCAACTATCCCTCGATTATCATTTTGGTCCACCAACTAAAATTTTCAATTCAAACGTCCTTAAACTTTTTATAATGTACCAAAATCGTCCTTCCGTCAAAGTCTGTGTATTATTCCGTTAAATCGAGGGACAAAACCATATTTTTAGGTGAGTATATTTAACGGAATAATACACAGACTTTGACGGAAGGACGATTTTGGTACATTATAAAAAGTTTAAGGACGTTTGAATTGAAAATTTTAGTTGGTGGACCAAAATGATAATTTCGCAATAGTTGGGGGACCATTTAGATCATTAACCCAAATTTTATATGATAAAATATGTTGCTGCTGAATGAATGAATGCCATAAGACAATTTTTTAATTAGAATTCATCATCAATTAACATGGAAAGATAATCATAAAAGTTAAGACATAAAAGTTAAGACATTTCCGATTTAAATTGATTGGTTTTTCCAAAGATGATCATCAAAAAGGATTCAAAAAAATTAGCAGTTTGTAAGGGGCTTATAGTTTAAGTGATTAAAAATATTTACCCACACCCTTGAGATCCTAAATTCTATTCCTCCTCTGTCAATATCGCTTATAAAAAGAAAGAAAAAAATAGATGTTCGAACATCAAATCACATTATAAGATGAGAACATGAGAAAGCAGGGAAAAAGTGGTTATGAGAACAATTGATTTCCTTTGAGCACCATACATGTAATGCCTCTTGGCATCACTTCATGAATATGAATTTAAAGGCTGCTGCTGGCCCAATGCCTTGGCCATTATCAAATGGATCATAACTGAGAGGACTAAAATGCCTGTGAAAATTGGGAATAAAATGTCGAGAGGGTTGAACTCTGCCTCACTCACATTCACATGATATGATGTTAACATGCCGTGCAAACATAGCAATCAAACCTACACCATCCATCAAACTCTCCTTTCGTCTATTACTTTTTCTTCTTCTTTTTCAATTTAATATATATATCGAGATGGAACTTTAACAATTATAGAATTTGGTTGCATTCTTAAGCAAAACCGCGTTTAAGGATGCAATGACTTTGTCCACTTTGATCACTAATGGTATCGTTCGTGATCATTACCCATATAAAGTCTAAAACATGGGATAATTAGATCAAATATTCAACACATTTTTATTTTTGTTGCGAATAAAATTGATGAAAATTTGGTGCTAAATGGTCTTATTTTTTAGTTAAAATTTAGCTAAAAATACTAGAAAGCTATTATAGGAGCTCCTTATAAAATTTCAACTCCAACCATTCTTTAGTTTATGGAATCATAAATGATATTATTATTTTTAGTTTAGCATAAATGCTCCTTCTTCCTATAAAATAATAATAATAAATAGTTAGCATTAAATAAATACTTAAAATAGCATTAAAGTAAAACAACATTTAATTATAGGGAGCCACCAGGAGTCCTTTCTCTATTCTCAGATTTAGGAGCTCCTAGAGGTCTCCATATTTGAAGAGTTAGATAGGGAGCATGGTTGGAGGTGGAATCGGGTAAAAGAGAGAGAAAGAGTCTTTTATTTTTTGAGTATTTCATATTGTTAATTAATTAATTAATAATATATTATTATTTATTTGGTGGGTGGAAAAATAATGGGTATTTTAGAAATAATGATGGGTGGAAAGATAGGATCGTGTTTTTTCAAATTTATATGGTGGGTGGGAAGTAGGCATGTAAATAAAGCCCAAGCTCAATGGGCTAGCATGAACCCAACCCGATTTTTTAAATTATGGGCTTACCCAGCCCAATGTAATGGATGGGGCTTAGCCTAGCCCAAGGTCTAATGGGTAGGACTTGGGTTATGTTTTTAAGCCCTCCAAAAGCTCGAATCCAACCCAAAACCCAACCTGATTTTTTGCTAATATGCTTGTTTGAATATAACAAAAATGCATGTGTGATTATTATATTCAACCATACTATATAACAAAAATGCATGTACACTTATGTATTCTATATATGTGTCTCTCCATTTTTGGCCTAGCCCTACTCATTTTACAAGCCTAGTGGAAAGATAAGTTAGGTAGGGAAATATGTTAGGAATGTGGAAATAGCAGCAGTATTTATAAATAATTTTTCTTAATTGTCCAGATTTGTGTTGATTTGGAACTTATTGACTGAAGAGCCCATAATTGATCCACCTGAGGTGGATAGTTAATACAGTTTCAATCGATTTAGGGCCAGTTTGACATTGTTATGTTGTGAAAATAATCGCTGTCAGATTTGCTGTGAGAAAAATCAACTGTGAGAGAAAGCAGTTTTGCGTTTAGTAAACTTTTTGTTAAAAGTGTTGTTGATACTAATTCCTGCATAATCAGAAAATGATTCATGCATAATCATTAAACCTAACGCCTTTTCGAAATTGATTCCCACATAATCAGAAAATGAAAGCACCTCATTAGTTGCTTTCCCTTATAGCATTCTCTCACAACAGTTTTTAACAATAAGTGATTTTCTCATAATTTACCAAACGGGCCGAGCTTCCAAAATTTTAAAAAAATCATTTATCACCCCAAATAAACAATATCAAACGGGCACTTAGTTGCAAAAGAAGACCCACTAATTAATCGATTTAGGTAAGGACTTGCTACAAAAGAAAGGTAGTTGACTTGCTAATTAATGTCAAGTGATGAGGGTATTCAATATTCAGACCTGATTAAAGAAGATTTATTTTATTTTTGTATTAATGGGCAATGAGAGGTTCAAACTTTAAATCTTTTCAAACATTGAGAAGATGATTTAAGTAAGAACGACCGAATTAAACTGCTTTTTTATACATAAAAAAATTATTTTAAATATGTTTAATGATTGATATTATACTATGTCAATCAAACTAGTAGAGAGTTTTCACATATCATATGGTTTTCTAGTGAGTTTTCAGAATGTAAAATTGATTTTGCTCACTAATTTGTAATGGTTGTGTGTTTATTGTTTTGTATCTTGGCGTAAGCACCCTTTTTGGCCAATTACTACGACTATAAAAAAAAAAAGTCAAAAATATCTTTCATAATTAACTATAAAATGTTGTTTGTGAGTTATAATATGAATGAGACGAGTTTATACCACACATAATATTAATATATATTTGTTATAATATGAATAAATTGCTAAGGGTTACTTGTTACTAAAAACATACATATTGTAGGGAAGAAATAAATCGAACTTGCAAAGATTGGTAGGAATAATTTGGGAATGATAGAGTTTCTGTTATTACAGAAAGGAAATGTTAGATTAGTTTCTTTTTATTTTTTGTTCCAAAAAAAGAAGAAGGTAGATTTGTTGAAAAAAAGATCACGTGATATTTTCTACTAAATAAAAAAAATCACGTGATATAGGCCCTACTTGCCAAGAAAAAGTATACTTCCCAGCCATTTGGAATTCTAAGAATGGTAGGTAGGACGCTGACACCGAACTGTAGCATCAGCAGATACCTGAAATCTCCAAAAACGACCTCTCTATCTTCTTCACTATAAAGATTAAAGACAATGGATCCAAATTCTTACGTACGCAAAAAATTTAAAGATAGTTCTCAGCTCAGCTATGAACTTGTGGCAAGCAACCACCAACTGGTGGAGAATCCATGGAACCTTGCGAACTCTGTACCTACTGTTTTTGGGTCAGGTCGTCTCCTTTGTTCTCGCACTCATGAGCCTCACTTCCTCTCTCATAGCCACTCTCGGTAACTTCAAAAACCCACCAACCCATTTCAAATTTCTTGGTTTTTTTTCCTCTTACTAATTTCTTATTTACTTCATTCATTGTTTTTCTCTGTTGGGTTTTCGAATCTTTTGATAGAAAATGGTTTCATGTTTGGTGGGTTTGTTCAGGTGTGGATGCGCCTATTACACAGACTATGTCTACTTACTTGGGTTTGGCTTTGATTTATGGGAGCATCTTGGTGTATAGGCGTGAGAAGCTACGGGTATGTCTCACTTTTCAAGCATTAAATCCTTTATTATGAACCAGTTTCAAGAAATGAATCAGAGTTTTGTAGTTGAAGTTACTTTGATTTGCCATTAGTGTTCCATTTGGTGAAATGAGCAATGAAAAAGTTGAAAACTTGGGATTTGCAGGTTTCTTGGTATTGGTATCTACTCTTGGGGTTTGTTGATGTTCAGGGGAACTATCTTGGTGAGTGCTAAAGGTTGAGCTTTCTTTCACATGGTCAGTGTCAGTCCTGGATATGCAATTTATTAGTCGATTGTGCTGCTTGTTAAGTTTGTTGCTATAGATCGTATATCCATTCGACATCGATTTGCTAGTAGTTGGGATCGAATGATTCTGTGTCTTCGTTATGGCATTGGGTTGTGCATTGTTTTTGGTTGGGATGATTGTACATTAAGGGCTCGGATTTTTCCAGAACTGTTTCTGGTGCAAAGGAGAGCCTATATCTTTACATATTAAATGATTTGGTAGACATCGTAGAAATTCATCAATAGGAATTAATAAAAAACAAAAGGAATTAGAACTGTGAATAACATTTGTATGGCATTAATGAAAGAAATCACAATGCATATCAATTTTTGAAATAAAAACATGCAAGTTTGGCAATGGCGCTCTTCCAAGACAATAAAGAATAGACAATGTGAAGTTTAGGGGACACTGGTAGGATGTTTTTCGAAGATATTTTGACGGGTTAAGTCAGTAAGCAGCTTCAAGCCAGCAAAGTAACTATGGCTATTAGGCTTATAGTTTGCACGCATGACGCATGGGGGAGCATGATGTGTTTTAGCAGACATCCATTCTGAGCAAATTTCTGCTCTGGAATGTCTTGCCTCATCATCATGATTATTTTCATTGGCTGAAGGGTGCTCGGATATTCAGGCTCCTTGGTGTACAAGTCTGCAGTACGAAATATGGCAATCTTTGCCTTTACAAGACATAAATTTGTAAATTGAACACCTAAACTAATCGTTAACTTGTGGAGGAGTTTTAAGGATTTTATTGCATATAGGTACTTGAAATGCAAATGATGCAGGGCAAAATTAACTTTACGTTGTTTTGATGCAGTGAACGAAGCATACCAGTTCTCATCAATTACAAGTGTGACACTACTGGACTGTTTCACAATAGCTTGGGTCTTAATTTTGACGTGGATCTTCCTACGCACTCGATATTCCCTATGGCAATTGTTTGGAGCAGCCACCTGTGTGGTGGGCCTTGGTTTAGTGCTTCTTTCTGATGCCGGGGTGGGTGGTGGAGGTGACTTTCTCTTACGCCTTTTGGACTAAATTTTCCATTTGGGTAAATAATTGTTAAGAATACTTTTCAAACGTATGCCTTTTTTTTCTTCTAAAAAAAAAGGAAGAAATGTTTTGACTTATAAGTTAATGATTGTGTTTTGAGTGGTCTGTTATTGGTGAAGTTTTCCCAGTTGATATGAGGATAATTTTCTTTTTAGTAAAGAAAAAGAGAATGAAGAAGACAATCATTAAATAGTCCTATATCTGTCACTAGAATCATACCCAGTTATGTAGCATCTTTTCATAATTTTCATTCATCCTTCAGGTGGCTCAAAACCTCTTCTAGGGGACATCCTTGTCATCGCAGGAACCATTTTCTTTGCCATGAGCAATGTTGGTGAGGTTGGTGAATCCTTTCGAACTCATATTTTCTGTCACTTTATCCTTGTAAAAAGGCATCAATAGCACAAAAAGAAGCTATTACAGGACACAATTTTTGGTTGACTTTAAATATAATTATTTTTACACCAAATAGTTGCCTCTCTTGAGTTGTTTCTCATCTTAGTCCTTCCTAAAATGCAGGAGTTTTGCGTTAAGAAAAAAGATCGTGTTGAAGTAATCTGCATGATCGGTGTTTATGGATTTTTAGTGAGTGCATGTCAGATGTATCCTTTTCATCACAAAGTGCATACACGAAAGTGGCTTCATATAATTTGTACCATGATTCTGTATTGGAGAACAACATCTCTTGGACTCCTTAACCCTCTTGTAGGTCTATCCTGGAATTAAAGACTCTGGAATCAGTTGAGTGGTCTACAGATATTGTAAGTGATCTTAGCTTTGTATAATATGTGAACAAATTTGACAAATAAATAAGCAAGCTTTCTAATACTTTCTGTTTTTTTCTGGGGCTGTCTTTGAAACTCTGAAAATATACAGACCTTAAATTGTGAAAAGGTTGCTCAAAGTATGTAATCCTGTTGTGGATCTCCTGTCTCATTCCGGGCAGCTCTTCCACCTTAATTAGGACATGAATCAAAATATCAAGGTAGTTGCATAGCTTGGGGTTTAGGAACTTGAAGAACAATTCATAATTACATTTCATGTGACCATTGTTTACCCTGCTTTACAAGGTGGATTGACACCCTTGACATGTGAGATCCTGCTAGGATCATGCGGTAACATGAACAAGTTCAACTAGGTGTTGATCATAATTGTATCGTTGGATGATGTAAGAGCCTTCAAGAATTACAGTTAATGATGAACTTGTGGAATATAGACAAAGAGATCATTTACTGCCGCTTATATAAATGCTTGAATTCATGTACTGAAATCCTAGATGAAAGAAAAGAGGAATCTTTAGAAACTTTAGATACTGCATTACATGATATAAAAGACTAAGATATCTGTTTTTCCTTGATTGTGTTCTCTTCTTGTTAAGTTGAGTGCTCTGTTTTCTTTCTTCCCAGATATTAGCCTTTGCTGGTTATGGTGTATCAGGCTTATTGTTCTACACACTTGCTCCACTTGTTCTCAAGGTCGATTTTCTTCTCCTCAACTGTTAACACACTTACTTCACATACAAAAACCAATTTGTTACATTACCTCCCATGGAGTGAAGCAATTCTAAGACTTACTCACTATTAACATCTAAAATAATTGCTTTTTTCCCCATACAGCTGAGCGGAGCGACATTACTGAATCTCTCTATTCTCACATCTGATATGTGGGCAGTTGTCTTTCGCATCTTTTTCTATCGCCAGCAGGTACCTTAACGATGGACTCCTACATATTGGAAAGAATTCAATTGTTATGAGCCTGATACTGTATATATTTTTGCAATTATTATATGCTCATACCTTCCATATCCTTATAGATTGCTCACACTGATAGTAAACCTGACTCGAATTGCAGGTAGACTGGTTATACTATCTTGCGTTTGCAGTTGTAGTTATCGGACTCATCATTTATTCATTAACGTAAGTTTCTGACCTTGTATAGAACATACTTTCATAAATACTCAAAATGTGTCATTGGAATTAATCATTAGAAGAACACTTGATTGTTTGCTGTTATAGGGAAAAAGATCCGGTTCCTGTACCTGCACTTGAAAATGGAAACCCCAGCCTGGAATACCAAGTTCTTGAAGATGAAAGTGCTACTACACCAAGAAATCAAGCTTTGACTTCATGAGGGGGATAGAAGCACTTGTCTCGAGCCGACTTAAACATCGAAATCCGCTGACAAGTATTCCGGCAACCTGGTATCGATTTCATCTTAGGCAGGGATTGGCTCAACTGTACCAGCAGACATAAGTGGGAAGACATGCATTCTAACTTCAATGCTAATATATCTACCAACAGCAATGACAACCTCCACTTTTTGGAAAGAGGATGCCAATTATAGCTAGTGCAGTAACTGTTGTTGGGAAATGCTTTTTTGTTTTGTTTTTGTCTGAACTGTTGGGTATTGAGAAGAACACTCTTTGCAGTCTTGCTAGTTATCCAAAACAATATTATTCATTTTGGAATTGAAACAGCTTCTCAGTATAGCCAATTTGTATTAATGTCCCAGATGTATCAGTATGGATATGTTAGAATTTCAATACAGCATTCCTGCACTCCAACAGTTGGGATTTTTTTCCTTTTCTTTTCATACAAGAAATAGAGACATGAATGTCACACTCAAACACCAAAACTCTCTCTCTCCAAGGCAAAAAGAGAGAAAATTTAAAAATGTTTTATGCAAAGGCCCAAGCAACAGCCCACTAGTCATCCTCATGGGCTTAAAAACCAAAAATCTATTTTGTTTTTTAAGAAAAAATAAATGAATAAAAAAAGTAAAAATCTGACACGAAGAAAGCGATAAAGCTCCATAAAATTGTACCAAATTCAGGTCCCCTATAAAAGCCCCAAAACCATAATCCAAAATCCAAAGAAACACCCAAATTTCCCTCCTTTCAACTCCCCACAAATTGACATGGACCAACAAAACTCCACCACCTCCTCCACAACCCCAACTCCAACTCCAACTCCAACTCCAACTCCTTCCACCTCTCAACAACCACCCTCTGAACCACCAACCCAATCCCAACCTCAACCTCCACCTCAATCTCAGCTTCCCCCACCTTCCTCAACAGCTCCTTCAACCCCAACCCCAATCCCTCCGTCCCCAAACCCTAACCCTAACCCTAAACCCTCAACCCCAGTAACCCCACAACCCCAACAACCCCAACCCCAGTCTAGGCCTCCCTCCACATTGGCTCGCCCCTGGCCGCAGTCCCACTTCGCCCACTTCCCGTCGCCTTCTTCTTCGGCTTCGTCTGGGCCTCCCCCTCCGCCCTCGTCCTCCGCGCCTCCCCCGCCGAGGGGCGGCATTGCCATTGGTGTTCCTGCGCACCACCCTAGCCCTTCTCCTCCTCAACCCGCTCCCTTCTCGTCCTCTTATGGCCAGCATTTTGGTGGCCTGGGCCGGGGCGGTGCCGCTGTGCCTGAACCCGTATCCAATTCCAGTGCTTCCCAGGTGACATTTTACTTCTATCAACTACTACATTACTGTTATTTGCAGAAAAAATGAAATACAAATGAACGTGTGGTAATTATAGTGAGTATTTGACATGTTGGGTGACAAAAAAAGAACTGAAATTTGTGGTTTTGTTCTGTTGCTGTTGTGTCTATATAGAGGGTTGGTTTTCTCATTGGGAATACTAGATGTATTGAATTTGTATGTTTTTCTCGTATAGGTGAGACCGTCTGTGCAAGGAATGCAAGGAATGGCGATGATGGGTTCACTCGGTTCGAGTTCTCAAATGCGGCCAGCTGGGGTTAGTGCACAACATCCACAGAGACCTGTCCAATCCTCTTTTAGACCACCATCTACTGCAAGTAGTCAGTCCCCGTCTTCCCAAGTTAGTATCTCGTTGTAACATTTACTATTTTGATTTCAATGTTCAATTTGGAGTAAATAGGCATGTGAGTTTAGATATGTAATGTAATAATACTCTTGTCATAACTCACAAGATGAAGTTGTGTTGTCTGCCAAGGTTTTTCTGATTGCCTTTTTAGAGGAATTTTTTCTTTCTAACTTCAACATACTGTTAGTGTTCACATGCTCTCCATTTTTCAATTTGGGTCTTATGAAGAAATGATTGGACTTGCATTGTTAAGTTCATTGTTCATCAAGGGTTTTGATCATGAAGCTAACAAAATATCATAGAGTATTGTTTGAATTTTGTTTCCAAGAATATGAGAAACCCGGAATATTTTAGCCTTACTTATTGTATAAAACAGATATGCTCGGGGGTTCCATTTCTGTGTCCTGTTTTCTATTTTGGGGTTCAGTTGGATCATGCATTCTTTTACTTTAGACCTTTATATTGATTGCTGCATCTGCTCATTACTGCTCGTTGTTGTTGGTTTGCCTTCTGCTTAAAGACTTCTGGTGTTCAAGTTTTTTCTTCTTATTTTTTCCAAGCCTGTAAGTATGCTTGCTGATTCCATTTCCTTTATGCAGAATTTCCAAGGACACAGCCTTTTACGAGTTTCTTCAGTAGGAACTCCTAGTACATCACCAAACACATCTCAAGGTTTGCAGCCTCATACTCAGCCATGGTTGTCATCTGGGTCACAAGGGAAGCCTCCTATACCATCCCCTTCATATAGGCAGCATATGAACTCACCATCCATGCAGCAAAGATCACATGTTCAGCAGCAACAGCATCATCCCCTTCCTACTGCTTCACAGCAACAGCACCATCCCCTTCCTACAGCTCCACAGCAACAGCACCATCCCCTGCCTTCCGCTTCACAGCAACAGCACCATCCCCTGCCTTCAGCTTCACCGCAACAGCACCATCCCCTGCCTTCAGCGTCACAGCAACAGCACCATCCCCTGCCTTCAGCTTCACAGCAACAGCACCATCCTCTGCCTTCAGCTTCACAGCAACAGCATACATCACCAGCACAGCATCAACAACCTTCTTCATCGCATCAGGGACCTGATCATTTTGGGCAACACGTTCAACCATCAAGGATACCACAAACAACCCCCCGTCAAATTACAAGGGTCCAGAACCTGGCAAACCAGAAGTCTTCCTCTCCTGCATCAGTACAGCCTAACACAGTCCAATCAGGGGCCCAAAATAAAACTGCTAGTGCAGAAACGGATGAATCTTGTAATAGAATTCTTAGCAAACGAAGTATCCATGAGCTAGTTAACCAGGTAAGTCATGTTGGCCTTCTTTCATCATCTTTTGATATTTGTGCATGCTAGCATTAGTCCAGAAGTTTCATCAGTAGTCACTGTTAAAACTAATTTTAAAAGACATTCATTTCATGTTAGAGTGGATGCATATGTCACATTTTGTTAATGGTTCTTAAAGTAAATAGTTTCGTCCATTTAAATTTGGGTCAGAAAATTGCCTCTAGTGTGTGAATTGGCAGCTCCAATATCTCCAAAATGTTGTATTATTATTTTTTTCCATATATTCCACATTATATAAGAGGGACCTGCCTTCCCAACCGCTTGACTTTAATATATTTTTTCTTTTCATTCAGAATACATGTGAAATTCAATTTCTTTAGTTTTTCCCTTATGTTACTAAGTTTTCTTCTTTTGGACAGATTGATCCATCTGAGAAGTTAGATCCAGAAGTTGAAGACATTCTCATGGATATTGCAGATGAATTTGTTGAGTCTGTGAGTAATTGAGCTAATATTTTGTCTTTTTTTTTTCTTGCACTTAAAGGATATCCCTGATTATTATTCAGCATATATGCCTAAACAAATTTTGGCAATTTATTTTGTGAAACTAGACCTTTTTGTATGTTGCTAAGCATGGTAACTTTTTAGTTTGTTCTCACAGATGTTTTCCCAAAAGAATCAAAAGAACATTAAGCAGTCATATTTATGTGTTGTGAGATTTTTTCTGATTTTCTCTAACAAATTATCTGTTTAAAAGGATGTTGTTATTTTATTTATTTTTATTTCATTGAGTGTTCAGTTGGTGCCAGTTCAAGAAGGAATTTGTTCTGAATTTTTTGAAATTCATAATGTTCACATTATCTTAATTTTTAAGTATTGACTATCTTTTCCATTTTGGTTAAACTCATGGGTATCCTTATGATAAGGCTTTATTTTGCTCAATTGTCTTGTTTGGTATTTGCTTGATCGCTTTCAATATACTCTATAATGATTGTGCCTTATCCACTCTTCTATTCTTGTTTTCTAGATATTTATAATATATTTTTTGTCATAATTCTTATGTTGACAGTATGCTTTTTTCGGTGTGCAGATTACAACATTTAGTTGCTCACTAGCCAAGCATCGAAAATCAACTACATTAGAAGCAAAAGACATACTTCTACATATTGGTTAGTTATGTGAGAGAAGCCCTCGATGATTTTCTGTTCACATTATGTACATCTTGTGCTTAATCATCTATATCTTATTTTGTTTCATGCAGAAAAAAATTGGAATATAACTCTTCCTGGGTTTGGTGGTGATGAGATTAAGGGCTTCAGGAAACCAGTAAGCATTGATTGACTGGTTACTGTTATGTTTAGATTGTAAAACTTAAGAACCTATGCTTATGGTTATACAAAAAAACAGTATGTTTTTAATGATTAATTAATTGATGAATTTGTTTTGTGTGATGGCTTTGCAGCTCACAAACGATATTCACAAAGAGCGTCTTTCTGTTGTAAGTCTGGCCTGTGTATTTTCCCTGCTCTATGGACATTCATACACCTCTACACATTATGTGTGTGTGTGTGAAGTTTGGGTTGGGAATTGGCTCATGCATGTTTTCTTTGCTAAACTTTGAGTGGAACTTGGGTGTTTAGATTAATGCATGATATCAACAGAAATGTGTAATACTCACTCGTTATATTTCTCCTGTTTTATTTTTTCTCTCCCTTATTTGACAGATAAAGAAGTCCATAGTAGCAACTGAGACAGCAAATGCTAGGAGTTCAACTGGACAAGCCACTGGAAATGCAAAGGGTAGTCTTGTTAAAGCACCTGCCAACGTCATAAGCTCCCAAAACACCAAAATGCGTGAAGTTACTTAATGACTTAACTGTTGCGAGCAGATTTATACTAAAAAGGTATGTCAAATATGATGCTTATATTTGTGGTCACATATGCTAATTGCTGCTGATATTTGTGTTAAGCATACTGCAAGTCTGCATGTTGATAGTTCAGAATTTCCTAGAGTAAATGTTGCTCTTATTTTTGAGGTTATGATGCATAGCTTGTGATGTTTGTGGAAGTGTGGATATTGGATTATAGTCCTAGTCTCAATTAACCTTGGTGGTTGATTAGCCAAAAGATTAGTTATTTCTGTTATGTTTGTGTGCCTGCACTCATTTTTTTTTGTCTCCTGTCCAACAGTTGGTAGGTCAGTGGCATCACGGAGTTCTTTCGTATGGTGCAGGTGGCCAAATTTTGCAGTAGAAAGTCCTACGGTTGAATTGGAGTAATCCTAGTGGGCCAAAGTTTTCCCCGGGGGGGCGGTGGTTTAAGGAACCAGAAGTCTTCCTTCGGGTTACATCAGTGAAGTTGAAAGTATAAGTTCCACCAAAACAAACTGATTAATCCTGACCCTTTTGGCTCACCAAATCGTATAGTTCCTTCGACCAGTTGTATGGCAAAAATTTTAAACACGTCTGTAAATGGGGCCATACATAGAAATGTTGTTTGTGTTTTTCTTTGGCTGTAAATGGGCAAATCAGAGTTTTGTATCTATTTATCCATCTTTACCAATATTACCATGCATCATACACCGAAATCTCAAGCAATTAGAAACCATCAAATTCCAAAAACCCTTTTGGTCTTCTAATAGTAAATTTGCTCTTAATATTCGAGGGCATAAAATCGGCAGGATAATAAGATAAGCTTTAAGCAAACCCACCACATGTAGTGGTTGGAGATGTGTCAAAAGTGGCCATCTTCCGTTGATTCAAGATTTGATGTTGGTTTTGGTCTTCGCTATACATGAATTATTTTCAGTTGGTGTGCTATGAAATTATGTATGCTCATGGGGGAAGAAAAGTAGCTTTACCATGATACCACATGTGGTGCTTTTTTTGGATCAAGTGTGACCACATGCTTTTGTCTTAACATAAAACAATTAAATATTGTGAACCTCTGCTGATTGTGTGGGATGTCACTCAGACGTGCAATTCCTGCCCACATGTCTATTGCCGTGTTCTGAACGTGAACTTAGAGATTCGAATTTGAGTGCAAAATCAACTGACTTAATACACGTCACCATGTTAGTATGGTGTTTGTAAACCAGTGGAAAACAATAATTTCTCATGCGTTCCATAATTTAAGGTTGAGTTACAATATTAAAGAAAAGTGGTTCTCATCTCATAATTTGGTCGTGGTGCATGGTGAGGTCATCACCCAATGCTCTGCTCAATTGTAAAAGTGGTGTCATCAGATTGTTCAATTCATTTTTTTATGCTGGTTAGGATAAAATATACTTTTGATTTTGTCCAACGAATAAATTCTAATTATAATATGGACCAAGAGTCGATCTACACGTGTAATTAAAGGTTGTAAAATGCCAACCCTTCCCAAATTAATACTCTATCATTTCTAATCATGATCCAGGATTATGACATTAGTGGGGTTTAAGTTTAGGGAGATTTACTATTATACATAATATAGGAGCACAAATTATAAAAAAAATCTTATATGAAAAAAGCCCAAAACACTCAATAGCACATCAAAGTGATTTAATAATCAAAATTAAATTCAATAGGGTCAGCTGTCATTTTTTGGGTTTGTTTATAGAAATTAAATGGTGTATGATTTATCTATATTATTAGTGTTAAGAATGGGTATATGACTAAATATCTCTTAAATTTAAGCAAAACATCAAGAGAATTGCATCCTGATGTGTAATCCAAATTTACTTTATAAAGCTCTTTAAAAAATGGTTTATTAGTAACTAATATTAATTAATTTTCTGATCACAGTTCTTATTAGAAATAATTAATAATCAAGGAGGATAAGAATAATTATATTTTCATAATAAAATAACCAATCCAATTCACGTGGTTGCGTGGAATCATAAATAATACATGTCAAAATCAGACAACTAACCACAATCCCTTTCAATTGGTCCTTGGCTTTAGAAATTAAGCAGGATCGAATGTTAGCTTAAGATGTAAAAAAAAAGAAAAGATATTATATAATGACTAACCCCAAAAAGAGTAGGAGTAGGTAATATTAACTTTTCATGCATATACAATTACTATTTTTAGTTACTCATCAACTGATATTGTATAATTTAACATACTCTAGACACAAGAGCGCTCGAGCAAGAATCGGTTAATAAGTTAATATTATGCTAACCATTCATTTCAATCTACATAACTGTATCATTCAAAATTATTCAAACGGCTCATTATTTAAGGTCATCATTCAAAAATCATTCTTACAAAAGTCAACAAAATCGACCAAACCAAATACGAAAAGTTTGTATATTATTATTATCTTATCCCACTATCCGAGTGTGTCACGTTTAACAATGTAGTGTGATTATAACCACCATTAGAATAAACTCAACCAATCCAAGTAGTAAGCCTAAGTTTTTGTAATTTTCATTTCTTTCTTGTATCGGATAAGCCTCACCCAAGTTAGAAGCCTAATTCTATCCTTTCAATTTTCGCCCCCCGGGAAGAATATTCTGTGAGCTGGGGATGTTCACCGTTGTAATTTTACAATGAAAACAGAAAATAAAATAAATTAGTTAATTGGAAAAAGCAAAGAGACCGGATTCAGATCCATTTGGAATAACCCCCCACGTGTCGGTTTCTAATTGGTCTGGACACAAGAAGGTCCCCCTTCTTCATCTTCGGACTCCACCTAACAAATCCAACCAATATATATACTCGCCCAGAGGCCTCGCGGTAGCCGAGCTTCGCATCGCTCTCTTCGTCCCTTCGGATCGGACGAAACCCCAATTTCGATTATAATATTTCAGGCTATGTGTGTATGTATATGTTGATGTATAATATATAATATACACGCGCATATACATACACATTATATAAATACTCTGTCCTCTGGTTCTTCTCTCGCTACCTTCCGCGACCTAATCGTTCTGGGATCGGAGGCGTTTTTGGGGAGCACGATGACGAATACTCACGGTGTGGTGCTCGATGGCGAAAGCGACGGCGTTTTGGACTGCCAGCTGAAGCGTGAGAAGCTCATTATTGATACTGACCCTGGAATTGGTGAGTTTTTCCGTTTCATTTCGCGCGTCTTTTGCTGTTTTGTGTGTTCCTATTCCTGCTTCTATCCTCTGTTTGGTTGCTGAGAAAGTGTGGGAAAAAGGAAGAGGATGTAATTGAAAATTTTGATTTTTATGTGTATGATGTTATGAGTCGTGGAAAGTGAGCAACTTGCCTCAGCTAAGAACGGTTAGGCACTTTTGCTACATTTGCAGCAGACAAAAGGTGTTTTCCATTTTTGACGTGTATCGAATGTTTAATTGTTTGTATGTGAAACAGTGATATTGACGTTGTGGGAATCTTTAGCAAATAAAGTAATTGCATTGTGGAATTATTTGTTGGTGTTTTCAACAATTTCACCTTGCTGGGAACTGGAAATTGATTAGAAGCAAAGGAAACGATGGGTTTTTTTTTCTTTCTTCTTCTCTTATTCGCATGCTTTATTAATGAGTGAAGTTTGAAAAAGAAAGGGATGAAATATTGTTTTTGGGTGTGAATTATGTTTTAATCGGAATAACTGATAATTTTTACAGTTCTATTTGGTAAAACAATTTGCTTTCTGCTCTTCTAATGATGAGTTTTGAATTTTTCTTTTTCTTTTTAAATATTAAAGTATGTCTAGTTCCTGCAAAAGTGTTTCGAGAGCATCTGCTATAACATTTGAAAAGGCAAGAAAAACTAGAGAAAGGGAAGGGGGAGGTGTTGGCGGGCAGTGTTGAGAAGTTCATTTGCTGTTATTCTCAATGTATTACTATGCACTCTAATGAATCAGTGAGGTTGCAGAAAATTTTGTAATTCCTGCATAAAATTAGATCCAAATAACATTTCTGAAGTTGGATAAAATGATATTGGAAAACCTTCTGGTTATGGATATATAGATACTGGTTTATGAACAGCTTGTAACGACTTCTTTTTCTCTTTTCTGTTCTCGACATGTTTCATGTGTGATATTTCTATTGGTACTAAACAGATGATGCCATGGCTATCTTAATGGCATTTCAAACTCCAGAGTTGGAAGTCTTAGGATTGACAACAATATTTGGTAATGTTACCACAGAAGATGCCACTCGCAATGCCTTGCTTCTGGTATGTACTTGTATCAATTGATTTCCCTCTTCTTGTAGACTGAGCCTTTTTAACGTCTTTGGGCCTGTCTTTTCTAGTGTCTATCCTTTTTTTCCCTTCATTTTTTAGTGTGTTCATGATCAATTAGTGTTTTAAATGTGCAAAAGGATAGTGTGAGATCGCAGGGCATCCGAGTTTGCCTGTGGCGGAGGGAAGCCCTGAGCCTCTGAAGGTAATATTTTGATATACATTTCATCATTTAAGTATCCTTCACCTCCTCCCAATGCCTCCATTAGTTTCCTAATCGAACATACTTTATTTAGTTTATCATAACTATGTTTCATTCTTGAAAAAAGGGTGGAAGGCCACGTGTTGCTGACTTTGTACATGGTTCTGATGGATTGGGGAACATATTTCTACCTCCTCCAGAAAGAAAGAAAATTGAGAAAAATGCTTCTGAATTTTTAGTTGATATGGTCTCTGAATATCCTGGAGAAGTATCTATACTTGCCCTTGGTCCCTTGACAAACTTAGCACTGGTAAGTTCAAGTATCATTTTTCCTTTTTGTGTTTGCCTTGAGCTTCTGAATTCTTATTAGCCTTCCCTAATATGTGCATCGTTCCTTGCTTAGGCTATCAAAAGAGATTCTTCCTTTGCAAAAAAGGTCAAGAGGGTGGTCGTACTTGGTGGTGCTTTCTTTGCACTGGGAAATGTAAATCCTGCTGCGGAAGCAAATGTAAGTGCCACCTCTTTCTGCCACAATGATCCTAATTGTAGGCAGTAGTCACAAAACTTAGATAACGGATCGCCATATTATATTATGTTTTATCACGATGAAAACATTTTCTGGCCTACTTTCAGCTCTTGTACTTGTATAACTGCAGTTAGCTGTTGCTAACACTGTTCTCTCATTTCCCTTTTCTGAAGGGAAAGAATGTTATTGCACTAAAAGTAGCTAGTATAATATTAAAATGTTCCATCATCTCAACGAATTGTACATGATGACACCAGTCTCTGACTTGCAGATTTATGGAGACCCGGAAGCAGCAGATGTTGTGTTTACTTCTGGGGCAAACATTACTGTTGTTGGAATAAATATTACAACCCAAGTTCAATTTACAGGTGGAATACCAGTTTATAGTTTGTTTAACTTTTCAACCATCTTCTCGTGCTGTTTTAAGGGAACTGTGAATTGTGTTTCGGTTTCAGATGATGACCTCCTTCAACTGCGTCAATCTAAAGGAAAGCATGCTCAGCTGATAAGCAACATGTGCAAATTCTACAGAGATTGGCATGTTGAATCTGATGGTGTTCATGGTAACTTATTTATGCAATAACCCCTACACTTAGTTCAATAGTTTTTATATTCTTTCATTTTGTGTCTGATGCAATACATCTCAATGGCTCTCTGACATTGTTTCAGGGATTTTCCTTCACGACCCGGTCAGTTTTGTAGCACTGGTCCGTCCTGATCTCTTTACATACAAGAAGGGGGTTGTGAGGGTTGAAACTCAGGGCATCTGTGTTGGGCACACACTGATGGATCAAGGACTTAAAAAGTATGAGCCGATTATTATACTCTTGTGAAAATCCTATTTCTGTTAGATGCCATTTTGATAATTATGTTTGCTCTATTACAGTTGGAATTCAAGCAATCCATGGACAGGCTATTCCCCGGTTGAAGTTGCTTGGACAGTGAAAGTGGATGAAGTCCTTGATTATATAAGAAGTCGATTGATGACATCTTGAAAGCTGTGGGATTATGTAACTGCAATCCAAATGTCAATAAAAACACAAATTGTAAAATGAAAGTTGGGTTGCCTCTTGTTACGGACAAAAATCGCTTCATGGCCTTTCTTTCCTTCTTCGAGGTAGTAAAGAGCTAGCTCGCCTGTGCAACCTTCCCCTTCAATATCCTGAACGTGTAAAACATTTGCTAAATATTGTCCAATTAGCTGTTAATGAAAGTTGTCAACATGTTGGAACTTTTGTGCAATCAGATTCTTGAGCCATTTGGTTTTCCCTGAGCACACGATGTGATGGTTGGTGTGTAAATTAACAGTTGGTCATAATGATCGATATGATAAACACATATCAATCGATTAGAAAACATGGCTCCTTGAACAATTTGCTTTCCCCATCGGAAATATATTTTACTTAACCACTTGGCTGACGTACAATTACTCTGTTTCTTCTCAAGAAAACCTACCAAAACTTTTTTCTTCGATACTTTGAACCTCAAGAAATCTAACGCCAGTCCATTCTTGTGAATGTGACAGCCCAACTGTGCTCTGTTTGGATGATAATCCTGCACTGATTGAGTCGAACGTTCACTCTCTGTATTGTTTTATGCGGTACCAGTTTATCTGGTTTCTAATAATTGAGTCCAAATGATCAAATATACAAATCATGGCTACCCCAGATGCTTTCTAAGATTATATTTCATTTATTTTATTTGCATGGGTACCAAAATACACGCACGCTTCAAAGTAGACATAATTACATCTTAGCAATTCTGAACATTTTGTATAAACATTTCAACGACCCATTACAATTATGGTAAGAACAGAAGGAAAAAAATTGTTACTAGAAATTCAGAATAGTCATCTTGCACTCCGTTTTGTTTTCGTCTGTTCATTAAGGAGGAGTGCATAATGACTATTTTAAAGTGTCAATAACAACGCCCTTTTTTGTCCATTGCCATGGTTCATTAAGGAGGAGTACTATTGGGTTGTTATACATAGATATGTTATTTGATATAAACCATGGTCCATTGCCACATCCTTTGTTGTCTTATAAAGTGTTTAATACCTATTTACAATCGTCATGTAGCTAATTAATCAATCTATCGGGCGGCAGAAGATATAGTTTTCGAGTATTTCGTAATTTCATTGACAGATAAGACATATTACCACATTATATATCTCAATGAGGAAGTAAGGTTTAACAATATATATATCTTTGACTAAATCACCCTCTCAGCCACCATTGTTGTTAATATGTCTTTATTGCCTGTACTAGGGAAGAAATTCTAAGCACCTCCCCTAGAAGACGAGCAAGAAAAAGAATATAACAAAGAGAAGCAGGTGCCAAACAAAACCCAAAGTCCAAACCCCATTTAACAAAAGCAGTTTAACCAACTCTTTCTCCTCTTCTTTATTCCTAATTGAGAGAACCGTTTCAACTCCCTCCATGAACTGTACCCACTCCAACCACCAAAGTAAAAAACCCTTCTCTTAAATAACACCATATGAACACACCTCTCCATGTACCATAATTCAATTCAAATCTTAGGAAAAATCAACTCAACTTAAAAGCCTTGAGAAGCCAAAAGGGTCAGCAGCATGGTGTGTGTTGTGTGTTCACCGGCCGCAGTGGCAGAGAAGATTTCTTGGTATTGTGCTTTGTTCTTGGGGGTGATGCTGGTTCTGAGCTGCTGCGAATCGTTATCGAACGAAAACGAGTACAGGGTGAGGACGATCCAACTTCAAGTTGATCGTTTGAACATGCCGTGTGATGAAATTTATGTGGTTCATGAAGGAGAGACACTGCAGACAATCAGTGAAAAATGTGGTGACCCTTACATTGTTGAAGAGAATCCACATATTTATGACCCTGATGATGTTTTCCCTGGCTTGGTCATTAAGATCACTCCATTCAAACTAAGGTAGAACATTACTTGATTTTCTTTTCTCCTTTCAAATTGTAAGTTTCTGAAGTAAAAGAAAAGTGCTACACAACCCAACTTTTCATCAACCAGACGGCTAAGATTCGGAAGATGGCAGGCTAGAAGCATCGTTACCTCGTCGACCTCTATGTTTCTCAGAAAGAATTCAGAGGTGGAGTTTGTACATGTGTTGTTAAATTAATAGTTGATTCATATTCTACGTAGACATGTAAGTAAGATGCCATTCAGTTTGTGTTGTGGCTGAAATGGGCTAAGCTAAGCTAGCGTTATGCTTTGGTCAATTTAGGAGATTGATTCTGTAATTTCAAGCTCCCCCCCAAAAAAATTAGAATATTGCACTTTCTTACTTTTTACTTTTCTTCTCTTTCATTATCAAATTTAAATATGAACCAAATCCAGCAAAGAAGGGTGCGCTAGCAATTTTGAAATTTTTTCGTCTACTTCCATTAGTTTATACTTTATAGTTATTAATTTGCTAGTTTCAACATATCCAAAGCATATATTGAAGAGAGAGAAATTTCACAGTAAATCACTATGAGAGTTCAATATTTTCTTCATCTTTTTCGTCAGAATGTTTGCCTTTGATCTACCTTGTTATCTCGAGTGCTACTAAATTATGTTACTGCACATATTATTTGTTGTAAAGAATTCCATGTTGAGTTGGAGTGGTCTTGGTAATTGCTTCACTTTTCAAATAATACTTTACACAAAGAATACTACCACCTATCTTACTACTATACTAGTAAATCTTTGTTTGAATTTTTGTTCTAGTTGGCAAAGAGATTGCAAAATCATCGTCTTGCATTTTTTTTACAACAAGTAAGAAATAATCTTAGGCTCTCACATTCTTTCATAGTTAGTAAAATATGGAATGAGGAAAATACGAATAAAATACATACGTGTTTTATTCGACAAAATTTTGGCCAGTAAGAAATAATCTTAGCCTCTAACATTCTTTCATAGTTAATATATATTATTTTTATTCAATCATATGTGAAAATTATGTGTATAATATGTGAATTTTGTGTGTATTATTAAAAATTTTGTAAAAAAACGTGTCTTAAACATGAAAAATATATATGTACTTGTACAATACATGTATTGTACATTTGATTTTAAAAAAATATGCATTTTACTGAGTCTTTAAGATGTGCACTGAAAACGGAAGAATTATTGAAAAATATATACATATGTGTATAATACAATTATTAAAAGGGAAATGCTAAAATCTTTATATGAGTAATAACTATGAAAAAGTTAAAAATCAAAAGGGGACAATAGAGACTCGGGTAATGCCTAATAGTAATGGATAATGCTCTAAACTACTCCTATCGATAAAACGAAAATAAGGAAAAAAAAAAAAATTTAAAAAAATAAAACAACCCCCCAGTATAGCCGTGCGGCTATACTATTTATTAAAACAAAATTTAAAAAAGACCCAGTATAGCCGTGCGGCTATACTATTTATTAAAACAAAATTAAAAAACAAAGACCCAGGATAGCCGCGCGGCTATACTATTCATTATTAAAAAAAACCCGCCTAGCGCCTAGGCGTCCGATAAGTGTTGATGACTTAATATTATCATGAGATTTTGAACAATCAAGTGTTGGAAAAACAGAATAATATTGAAGAAACAGTGTACAACAGAAACTGTGGCTGTGACTATACAGATCCATATGTGGATTGCTCTTGTAAATTTCCATAATTAAGCATCAAGTTATACGTCAACTGGATCAAAAGATTTGAGCAACTCAGTTATCAAGTCCTGACGATTTGATGATTTTGTAGTCCAAATATGTTTATCAGGATTTTCTATATCTGATTTGCGTGCTTTATATATAACAATTCTGAATTAACACATCAACAAGACAACTTAGCTATGCGTTTCAGATACTGATTACCACTTTACTCCTTAACCATATTTTATCTTCATTATTTATCCAAGTGCTTAAATCAGGCATGACTATAAGTTTCTAAGCTCTCAATTACATGAACAGGTTGTTTCAGTTCTGGTTTTATAATTGAATAATTTAGTACAAAAGATGGTATGATGGAATGAATGTTTTTATGTCTCTTTGTAGTTAATCATTGACTTTGTCAGATAAAATGTAAGTTTTGAAGATCTACCTGCGTCTCTCTTTCTCATGATTGAGCGTAACAATTTCAGGTCTGATGCAGTTGCAAAGCATATAATAGCAGTCAGCACTAATCTTACAGTATGGCAATGGAAAAAAAGTATAAAAAAAAAACAAAGGATCCTAGTATAGCTGCGCGGCTATACTATTTATTTAAAAAATTTTAAAAAAAGACCACGGATGGCCGAGCCGCTGTACTGTTTAAATATCATTATATTTAAACAGTATGGCCGCGTGGCTATACCCTGTACAGCCGCCCGGCTAGACTGGGTCCTTTTTATTTTATTTTATTTTTAAAATATCATTATATTAAGGAGTCTAGCTGAGCGGCTAGACTATTTATTATAAAATAAAATAAAAAAGGACCCAATATAGCCACGCGGCTGTACGTTTTAAATATCATTATATTTAGAGCGTAGAGCCGCACGGCTATACTATTTAGTTTTTTTGAAAAAAATAATCCAGTATAGCCGGGCGGCTATACTATTTTTTAAAAATAACCCATTATAGCCGAGCGGCTATACTATTTAATTATATTATATGTGAAAAGTATAGCCGTGCGGCTATAATATTTATTTTAAAAGGACCCAGTAAAGCCGCGCGGCTATACGGTTTATTAGTAAAAAAAATAAAAGAGACCCAGCGGTTAGTCTTAGTTGGATAATCTTGGATCATCCAACAGGAACGCGAGCTTAGTTGGATCCACCATTCTTGTTAAGACTTTGACTATCGAGTATGAGAGGATTTTTTATTTTTTTTAAAAGAAAAACATTCTGCCATACAAACTTCTCTGCTTTTCTGCTTGAATTGTTCACGAGGAGAACAAGTAGTGCCAGTTTCAGCTGCTGAGCCTGATTAGCGTCCTACTCCATTAACAAAGCTGTTCGTTTTTGGAGACTCCTACTCTGCCACGGGCAACGACTGGGATCCCGAAAACATCTGTTGGAGATATCCTTATGGCACCACCTTTCCGGGCAAACCCATGGCCGCGTTACACCAATGGTCGTGTCCTCACTGACTTCATTGGCACAATTTTACGTACCCTTCAATATTACTTTGCTTTTTCCTGTAAATGTGTGATCCAATTTCACAATCAGCAATATAAGTAGAGTAATGACGAGTATGTACAACACAAACGGCCTACACGTAATCATGTGTTCCACATATGATTAGATTACGTATATTATTTACTCGTTCTATACAAGAATTTCGTTTTTATTTGTTAAAACTAATGTAAATATGCTAATTTCTTTAATCAATTAGTTTTGTATTTGACCCAAAAAAAAAATAAATTAGTTTTGTAGTTCAGTCAGTCTAGCCAATATCTTATCTTGTGTAATATTTGTATTCACAGCCAAGTTCATATAAGACTCCAATGCCCTACAGATTTAGAAAATATATATGTAGCTGCCGATCATTTGAAATACAGAATAAATTTCGCCTATGGAGATACGGGTGTGACAGGTATATATGGACCCAAATATGATTGGACAGATTGACTTGTTTTAGCGGCTCGTCTAAAATTTTATAATATCATATTGACAGTTTAACAATATAATGTACATGTCTGATGAATAAAACACAATACTTAACAATACTTCATTAATATTAATGAACAAGAAGCATGTGTTCAATAATATCTTTGACCATCACTTGTTAGTAAGTGTCATGACTTTAATTAGGGAAACAGAAGCTCAAAGCACCCATCTAAAAAAAATATAAGAAAGATGCAGGTGTTAAAATCCAAGACCAAATCCATTCATAAAAAAAGCAGTTTAACTAACTTTTGCTCCTCTTCTTTGTTTATTTTATGAAATACTATGTGCTGACATTTGTTTACCTACCACATTAAGAGAAGTGTTTCAACTCCCGCCAAGAATTGCAGCCACTCCAACTACCAAAGAAAAGCACTCCTCTTAAATAGCACCATAGCAAGTCTCCACGTACCACAAATCACTAATTCTTAGAAAAACCAACCTGAAACAGAGACATAAGGACTAGCCAAAAAAATGTGTGTTCTGTGTTCATCAACTGCACTGGCAGAGAAGATTTTTTGGTACTGTGCTTTGTTCTTGGGGCTGATTCTGGTTCTCAGCTGCTGCGAATCGAGCGAAAGCGAATTCACGGCGAAGGTGGTCCAACTCCAAAGGGATCATTTGAACAAGCCCTGTGATGAAATTTATATGGTTGGTGAAGGAGAGACATTGCAGACCATTTGTGAAAAATGTGGAGACCCCTACATTGTTGAAGAGAACCCACATATCCATGACCCTGATGATGTTATCCCTGGCTTGCTCATTAAGATTACTCCATTAATCAAACTAAGGTAGAATGTATATTATTACTATATTTCCTCTCCTCCTTTAATTGTAAGCTTATAGTATTTGGTATCAACATGATGATGAGGGGCTAAGTGCCCAAGGTTAAGGTACCATTATCTTGATTACCACAAGGCTGAATCTGTAATTTTGATGAAGAGCATGTTTGGGAGTGATTCTGTGAGGGCCATAATCACTTATGAGGGGAAGTACATGGTGATAAACCTAATCCAGCCTTGAAGTGATCTCCTGCTGCTAAGCCTTATCTGTGTTTACCATTATCTGTTATGGTTATCTTGTATAGGATAAATACCTTATTGATAATTATCTTGTAAAGAGATTGTCTCCATATAAACTTGTTAACCCTCTGTACATGAGTTCTATATAAACACATGAACTGCTCACCTATCAATTGTGGGTTGAGTTTATTTGTTTTGGTTCATTCTTTTACATGGGAGGTGCTTCTCCATAAAATCACTGAAAACCACCTTAAGCGATTATATGAAGAAGTTATTCTCCATAAAAGTAATTATTAGCCTATCCAGAAAAATGAACATATGCTTCTTCATTAAAGAAAAAGAAAAGGAAAATGTTCTCAAATACTACTGCAACAAATAGTTCTATTATATCATCGTAATATGTTGTTGAGATTGTATCCTATTATTTCAGTAGTAAACAATCCCAAATATTCTTAACATGACATATATAAAATATCAGTATTCTATCAATCTTGTCTGTTTGCTACAATAATAATAGTGCCAAAGGAGAAAAACTTACATGCTTTGGAGTAAAAAGACATCTCGCAGGAGGGGATAAAAAAAGAGGGAGACACACAACTAATTCATACCACGAGTACATGCAAAATTTTCCCTGGCAAAGGCGGGGCCATGGTCAGTGTGACCTTATTAACATAATCTTGGATCATCCAACATGAACGCAACCTGAGTCTTAGTTGGATATCCAACACATATGCTTAGTGTCGAAGACACCATTCATGTTAAGAAATCTTGGGGAGAGTAATGTTCGTGCCTTAAGCTGCTGCCCTCATCGGTGTTCCTACATTTGTTTCCTTTGGTTCCCATGGACGCCAACTTTTTTTCATAATATTGAATTCACTTGGGGAAAGGCCCAAGAGGTCAATGTTTATGTGAGAAAACTTTCCTTGTTTTTTCTAATGGTTGCCATGGATCTTAAGCAATGCTCAGCCTTTTACACAATTAGACATTGACCTCTTGGGCATATCAACACTAAAATCCTTCTTACGTTTGTCACTGCTGGTTTCACACTGGAAACAACTGTTTTTTTACTTTATAATATCGACCTCAATTAACTTATTATAGGTTCGTAGGCAGTCTAGGCTCAATCGTGCAAATTCGTTATACAAGGATTGAAGTTGAAGACAATAAGATGTCATGTCACCACCGTTTGTAATGTCGACTTCTCTCTATTGGGTTGTCTTGTGCAACTTGTGTTCGGATTAAGAAAATCATTTGGATTTGTGCTAAGTACAAAATAATTCTCATTTGACCTGTTTAATTAATCACACCGTTTGTAATTCCTTATATGATATTATTTAAACACAACTGGCATTAGAAATAGTCTAACATGTATAAAGAGATCAAAAACATGTAGTCCTCGTTGGAAATGACCCACTAGAAGAATTGACTAGGACCATATTTGAATTAATAGATATTTAGTTATATACCCATTCTTAGCACTAGTGATATAAATAAACTCTACACTATTTAATTCTATAAACAAACCCAAAAAAAAAAACCTAAAAAACGACAACTAACCTTGTTGAATTTAATTTTGATTATTAAATTACTTTGATGCCATGTTAAGTGTTTTGGATTTTTTTTATGAGGTTTTGAAGTTAGGCTTGTTTTAAGAAATCAATGACAGTTTTGTAATTTATAGGAAGTTCGAAGCCTCTTTGTTATGTTGTAAATGAGGTTTGGTGTGTTTCTAAAGTTTATGTTATGTAGATTTTTTATTTATTTACAATTTAGGCTCCTATATTGTACATAGTAGTGATCCGTCTTGAATTAATGCACAAATTCAGCATGATAATATTTTCAGTTTGATTGGATCAAATGTGGTAGGCAGGGCTCATGGCTCATTCTATTTGATTTTTTTTTTCTGTTAAGGAAATGAAGGAAAGAGATAGAAGGGAACAAGTAGAAGAAGTGTGAGAGGGGACAAACGGGGGAGTGCAAAAAATAGAACTAAAACTAAAACAAAAAACTATTGCAAATTACTTTTAGATCTTAGTCACTTTCTCTTTAACTACAAAAACAAAAAGCATAGAATAAACACTACTAGCACTTTATCTTTTTCTTCTTGGTTACATTGGAAGGGGATCTTCAACCTATTCTAATCCTAAATCATTTTTTCATACTCTCGCTCATAACTTGGGCTAACCAATATCGCTCAGCGGTTCTAACGTTTTACAAATCTAAAATCTAAGAAAAAATTGGTGATGTCATTAACAGTCTAATTTTACCTTACACGCTTCAAATTCATACACATGGTTTACAGTAGACTCTCATTAAAACAATGTAAACCCCTTTACAACCTATACCAGCGTCCAAACTCTAAACCCCTTTACAACCTATACAAGCAAATAAAAATTTCTAACTGTTCTTCATTCTGCTCTTGATGAGCAATCTAGGCCGTCTATTCACTGCCCTTTTGTTAGGCCTGCACTGTCCTGTTTGTTAGAGCAGAATCTTTAGAGCAACACAAAAAGTTCAAGAAAATTGGAACAATAATAGGTAGAGAATTCTCATTTTTGTTCTTTTTTGTTTGTAAAAAAATGACATATTCATTCCTTCTTTATTTTGGAGCAATTTCTTGGGATTATCAGGTTGGCTTTTTTCCTTTGGACTGAACCAAAGGCTGCATATTTATGCAAATTGCAATGTCACCCTTAGACAATTACATATTTTACCATCAACCCACACACTGTTTTTGACCAGGCTAGCTCACCCGCGGGTGATGTCATTGATTTGTGCCACCACATATATATAAAATCATCCAAGAATCTCACTTATTCTTCCATTCTACCAGGTGTTCATTAATTAACTAGAACACATGATCATCTCCATCTCCATCTCCATCTCTCTCTTCTAGCAAGCAAAGCTTCCTTTTCTACAGAAAAAAAACAGTTGCCTTCTCGAACTCAAACCCTGCCAACCATGGAAATAACTCGAACCCTCCACCCCCTTCCCACTCTCTTTCTCTTCTTCCTTCTCTCAGGTCCCAAACTCTCCCTCTGCATTAACATTTTACTGCTTAATTAATTACTTGTCTTTCTTTTTTTTTAAAAAATTTAAATTTTGTTTTGTTTTTCTTGTAGGGCAACAAGGTTTGCTAGTTTCAGCTGCTCACCACCGCCACCGCCACCACCACACACACCGCCACCTGTTTGATTGGCAGCCCACAAAGCTCTTTGTTTTTGGAGATTCATACTCTGACACAGGAAACAACAGAAAATCAGTGGCAAGTTCTTGGAAATATCCGTACGGAATCACATTCCCAGGCAAACCCAGTGGCCGTTTCTCCGATGGCCGCGTCCTCACTGATTTCCTCGGTACCATTCTCTCATTTCTCTCTCTAATCATGTGCACTTCTCTGCTTTTTGGTGCTTAGTGTGAAAGCAATCAGCTTTTTCTTTTTTCTTTGCCTCTGTTTTTCTCTGTTTCTTCTCTGCTTTTGTGTATGATAAAAATACAACAATACATTATTGTTGTGAATAGTATAGTGGTGGTGGGTTCCTCTTCCTCTTAAGATAATGGGCGGTTTGGGTGATTTTCTTTTTATCTGTAAAAATGTTGCATTATTGGGTAAACTTTTTGCTTTTCCAGTCTCTCATATGTCTGCCTGAATTCTTATTTTCTCACGTGAGGTCGCTTCAAGCTTTGGACACTTCTTCTCTGCATCTGCATTATTATCTCTTAATCTTAAACTTAAACCAGAGTTTTCTGTGTTAAAGTTGTTAATTATCTACTTTGTTGTCTGAACCTTCTTTACCCCACACCCGGTCCTTGTTCTTTCAACCCTTCATCCTTACTTTTTCTTAGTGGTCAGTTCATCAATCTGATTTGTGCCCCTGCCTACACGATGTAGGTGTCGTGTAAAGTAAAGCAATGTTTGTGTCCTTTACCATCATGGTTAAAAACAAAAACAACACTTTGGTGACTCAAAATTCCACTACTTCTATTCTAATTCCCCATTGCCTATACTAACCACTCCACTAGAGCGATTCCTCTGTGGGGGTTGCCGACGCCGTAAACGGCAGCACGACGGATGGGGCCGGATGGCACCAAAATACAGGGGTCAATCTTTGTGAGAGTGATCACATAGCCATGTGGTCCGGGTTGCCGGACATAAGAAGTGCTCTAAATTCTCTTCATTAAAATGGCCTACTCCATTGTTTGCCTGTCACGTGACAAATTGAGTGGCATGTATCGTCCAATCAAAATACGTCGTGTGTTATCCATCATATATCCATTAATCGATGAATACCTCCACCAACATTAGCAGCTTAGTTTTCTCCCTGATTGTTATTGTTATTTGTTTCTTTTCTCAGTCACTTGTACTTGTATAAGTCGGTGCTATGCACAACAACAATCCATCAAATTCAAATTAAACCTCTGAATTAACAAAAGATTTTATTTTTAAGTCACGCCCATATGAGATTCTAAAATTTATGTAACACATTTTGTTACACATGATGCAGCAAAGTTCATAGGTGTGAAGTCTCCACTACCATACAGATTTAGAAAAATCGGGGTCCAACATTTGAAATATGGAGTGAATTTTGCACATGGAGGCACAGGTGTGTTTAAGACCTTGGTTTTGGATCCTAACATGACAACCCAGATTGACTTCTTCCAGAACCTCATAAAAAACGACTCTGTCTTCACCCCCAAGGATCTCCACTTCCTCCGTGGCCCTCGTCACAGTTTCCGGCAATGACTACGCAACTTATGTCGCCACAAATGGCTCTCTTCAGGTCAGCATATAAAATAATCCATATATCAAAATCTATTCAGAATTAGTATTCAATTAACAACAGAGATGAGAATCTACATGTGTAAATTTTCATTTGAGTTTTCACCAAAAAAAGAAGTTTCATGTTGATAAAAATTGGAGATGCAAGTAATTAATTGAAAATTTTAAAGCACCAACATTTGTCCCCCAAAAAAAAGAGAATTATTTTAAGTTGACTATGATAATTCTGTCCAATTAAAAAGTTGACCAATATAAGGAGATGATGAGGGATTACAGATCATTGACATGGGCCTTGGGTGAGATTAGGTGGATCTCTCTGGTCCAGAAAATCCTGGTCTGTGTTGTTGTGTGTTAATAAGTTAATAATAAGTATATATTTGAACTCTCTCTCTCTGTTTATCTTGTGTTAATTACAGGGTTGGCAACCCTTCATCACATCAGTAGTGAATCAATTGACTGTGAACTTGAAACGTATATATGACTTGGGAGTGAACAAAATAGTTGTCATTGCTCTTGAACCTCTGGGATGTCTCCCTCGGAGCACAGCCGAATTTTCTTTCCAAAAGTGTAATGGAACGGTGAACACCCTAGTCGGTTTCCACAACCTCTTGTTGCAGCAAGCTGTGGCCAAGTTGAACAACGAAACCAGCTCTTCTTCTTTCCTCATTCTCGATCTTTATACCGCCTTCACATCTGTGTTCAAGAACAAAGGCGACCTAGGTGACTACTTACTAACTCTCTCTCTCTCTCTCTCTCTCTCTCTCTCTCTGAGTCTCTCTTTAGCTTTCATATTATAAGAAATATCTGGCAAGACAACATTACCCTTTATGTTAGGTCACTTCTCTCTCTCTTCGGTTTTTATATTTCAGAGCTAAATACACGAACTATCAATCATTTCGTTCTTGTGCAGGAAGCATAAAGTTTGAGAACCCTTTGAGGCCATGTTGTGTTGGTGTAAGCAGTGGATATTATTGTGGGAGTCTGGATGCAAATGGCGCAAAGAAATATACCATTTGTCAAAACCCTGAATCTACATTCTTTTGGGACGATTCTCACCCTACCCAGCAGGGCTGGCGCGCTGTGTATTCTACTCTGCGATCCACACTTGAAGAGCTCTATACTAATTAAAGTTTCCAATTGAATGTGTTTTAATTCTGTGTCAAACTAGTTAGCTTGTGTTGCATGCATTTTCATCTTAGATGTCTTTATGATTTGTTCATTTGTTAGGGTTTTGTTAATCTCTTGTAATAATAATATCGTATATATATACGGTTCGGGGCATAAGTGTTATGCATTTAAATGCAAGTTGCAAGAAATCATTTCAGCCATTGCAAACTCTTTTTTTTTTTTTTGGGTAAATATCACGAGGTGTCCCCACATCTGAATGGTGGGATTAATCTTCGATCGGGGTTTGGCTTGCCTCTGGCCACAAAGTGTTTCCAACGGGTTTCAAATCCATTGCAAATTTTTTTTTGTTATTATATATGCCCACAAATATTCTTGCTGTCTTCAATGTAGAGATGCTTGTCTAATCTTGGCCGCCTTCAGCTTAGGGCCAGTTTAGGGTTGCTGTCACTTTGAAAAAAAAAAAAAGATTATGATGTGCTTTGAAAATAATTAGCTATAAAATAAAGTAGCTCTATATTTGGTAAACAAGTATTTTAAGGTGTTGTTAGTACAAAAAGCAGTGTCAAAATCGTTTGGTAAATTTTAATATAAAACTGTTGTAATTGTGAATAATGACTAAAATAGACATGATGTTGAAAATGTTATGCGCTAATCATGTGGTGGTGGTGGTGACAGAGATGGAGGTGAGGGTGGTGGAGGTGGAGGTGGAGGATGAGGTGGTGGTTGTGGTGGCGGTGGTGATGTGATGGAGGTGGTGAAGGTAGTGGTGGAGTTGGATGTAGAGGTGAAGGTGGTGTCATTTTTAAAAATTAATGATGGTATTTTGGGAATTCAAATAATTCATTAAATGCTTATTTATGCTTTTTTTGAAATCTATTTTTACCGAACACCTTAAACTAACTTTAAAGTGAAGTGGATTTTTGGTGAGAAAAAAAAAATGCAATCCCAAATAGGGCCAGTCTTTTTTCACTAAATTTCTATTTCTTTTCCTTAGAAAATAAAAAAAGAAAAAGAAAGAGTGACCTTGATGAATTGCAAAAGTTCAGGCCTTCAATCTTTCTGCAATTGGGCTTTTCTCTGTTCTTTCAAATTTCAATCATACGCAATACACAAACCACCTAGTAGGCTGGCTAGTTCTCGTTCTAAAGCCAACCACACATGCGTCTTCTACTCTGACTTTTTTTTTTTTTTTTTTGTAAAAACATTATTTCTTAGCCTTCATCAGAAGTAATTAAGTGGTTGTTTGAGAACCATTTTATTTTCATTTTTATTGAACAAATGTTTGCTAACAAATTTCGTTTTCAATTTTCAAAAAAGTGAAATCTAGTTTTCAAAATTATCCTTATTTTTTAAAAAAGCTTGAAAGTGTTTTCAAATTTTTTTTTTTAATTCCTTTTTTTATTCACTAATTTTAGCTCACCACATATGAAATGCACCTCAGTTAATAAAACTCGGTCTTTTGGACCTCCTGACTTGGGCCCAGCCACTCGATTTCTATGTTTAGCCGTGGACTAAGTCCAAGCCTTTCTGGACTTTCTGGGAGGGACTTGATCGAAGAAAAGGGACAAATGGGTATGGCATACGACACTTTATCAAGTGGATCAGCGAGCCATTAGGCATCATCTCAATCTCCGGATCCAAAGCAAAGGTTGCTTGCATACTCCACCTCCTTCTCAATCTTTTGATTCCGATGCTTCCAGCAAGAGGTCAGGGGCCTTCTCTTGCTCTGCCATCTCGAATCTTAGATGAATAGCCAACTCAATAATCAATAAAAAATATAGTAAAATTCACCAGTTTCGCTCTGGTAGATTAATGTATTTTTTCGATAAGAATGGATTGAAAGAGAATGCGATGAGTCCAAGCCTCAGAACCCCCAGATACAAAATACACACAAAAAAAAAAATTAAAAAAAAAAATCTAATTCCAAAAAATTCACCGAAGAATACTACGAACTCTTTACAACATACAATTTCATTCTATGATCTCAAATTCACAATTTAATCCCCAAAAAATTCCACTTCCAAGTTCCACATAAAATTGAAAACTGAAAATTAAAATCAGTTACCAAACAAACAAACGTTTGTTCTATTTTCACTTTTCACTTGTTTTGAAAACTAAAATTAGTTACAACACAAGTTTTCAGTTTTTAGAAAATGAAAACGGAAAACTGAAATGGTTATTAGACCCTAAGTGATGACTAGTTATACATATTGTATGTGCACGTGCTAAACTCTATTACGTTAATTAATATTGTATACAATCAACTTTGACTATCCTGTGGATAAACCAAATATATGAAATTGATTTGCTCCTTCAACATAAAAATGATGATGAAAAAGAAGGCTAAGGAACTTGACTAAAACATAATTTAGGGTCTGTTTGGGAGTGCTTCTGGAAGGGCCAAAAGCGCTTTTTAATAACTAAAAGCGCTTCTGATAGCGTTTGGCAGAAAAGTTGAGAAGCGCTTCTAGGTCATAGAAGCGCTTCCTGGAGAAGCACCTGCTATGTGCTTCTTCAGGAAGCACTCCCAAGTGCTTCTCCAAGAAGCACTTTAATTTTTTAAGAAAATTCAAGATTTTTATAATAAAAGCGCTTTTATTAGAAGCGCTTATGAGCAGAAGTACTTCCTAGAGAAGCATTCCCAAACGAGCCTTAGTAACTTTGAATCTATGGAGGTTTTAGTAAGGAGAAATAAAATGTTTGATATCTAATGCGCTTGGGCCCAAAATTCAATTGGCCAATCAGTTTAAGAGACTGTTTTTGTTTGATCTTCTCCACTTACACCTTCTGCAACATAAATAAGTGCTCGAACCTTCTATGTTGGGGAAAAAATCCAAGACCACTTTTGTTATTGTGAGGCCAGTCTTGGTCCCCAAAGCAATGATCATAACTTGACTCTAAGTCTTAAAGCTAGTGGTTGAGGTGGTGCCACATATAGATATGGTCCACGTGGACATTTCACATTTAGGTTTAGTGGTAATGGGAATATAAGTCTTTGGTTGAATTACCAAGAGTTGATACGTACATGTGGCTACATTCAGCCGATCATTGGACTTTTTGCAATTGCACATTGTCTAGGCAAGTTTACTTATAAGTAATAGGTCTTCCTGCGTTTATTTATGCATAAGAAATTATTTATTAGGCGAGTTTCATCTTAAAATTCTTAATTATACTAAAAAACGAGAAAGCGAATCAATTAAAAAGAGGTTGTTGATTCGATTTCCATTCGCACAAGAGCCGTGTTAAAGTCTCTTATCACATCAGATGATCATTATTGTCCGGTAATGAGTGAAGTACAAATGGGATTATTATTGGGACCCCTCTTACTTAATCCCCTGGGACTTTGGAATTTGGATGGTTTTAATCATGCAATTGGTCTATCATTTCTTTAACTCTATCAAGCTACTGCCATATTTATATATGCATTTCTCACCTCCCCCCCAACACCACCTGAAGCTTCATATTAGGTAATTGATGACTTGGGCGATCGCGATGGCGATGGCGATGGACAAAATTAATTAAAAGTAAATTCAAGAAACTAGTGACACCTATAGCCGTGTTTGTTTTTGTTGTGTGTACTACTTGCTGCTTGCTTGTTGCTACCACAAATATATATTTGTGTGTTGTCCAATCAAATTATTTATGATCATTCTGCAGCTTCCTGTTTCTTTCTGGTTTTGTAGGTGTGCTGCTTAGTCCTTTTCTTCATATATCATTATTTTTCAAGATTTAAGCCCACCACAAGTTTAATAAAATCAATATCTTTTAGCTCCCAAGTTACTTTCAGCTTCATCAGCTTCATGTTCTCTTTCTAAAAAAAGGTCTAAGTGGTTGTCTGAGTTAGCATTACATGAATTATGGTACGTCTCTAACTTATGCGACCATAGTTGATTTGTTATGTCTAAGTTCAGTCTCGGCGTCATTTATTTTTAACAAGTATGATAACGATACTGTTTTAAATTGCTAAGTGTTGCGTTAGGTGGCTAAAATTTTGAAATAAATTTATGGTCACTGATCACAATCTCAACAATTAATGTTGATCCTATCTAAACTTGACTGACATATCTTTCTTTTATTCGAGCATGAGTTGTTTTACCTCACGCATGAAAGTGATACATGAAACAGACACACACATGTACAGATATATTAATTGATGATATTGGCAGTGGCAGTGCCGGCACAGATATATGTTAAATCTATTTCTTCAATTCTTTCTATGCTTAATGAGTCTGATGTTTAGTCTTTAATATATTTTCAATGGATTTTTTATAGCTTTAAATATAGGAAGTTTTTAGGAAGATTAGCTCAATGAAGAAACGATTTCCTTAATCCCAACATAAAAACCCTTTTATTAAGAAATGATTGTGAGGACATGACATTTTCTTTAGAGTTTAGTCAAGCGTATGATGTTTCTATAGATATAAGATTCAGCAAACAATTTTCCAAACGAAAGTTCAACATGAATGAATGACAACTTGGATGTTTTACATTGAACAATACATGCTTTATGTTTATGGCATTGATCATCAAGTTATCACGCGAACAATGCTAGGCATACCACATTGTGTATCACCTTTAATAGAGGTGGAGTCCACAAATACAATGGGATTCACTTCTATTAGAGAGGTGATACACAATGTAGTATATGAATGTAATATGACTAGTATTTTTGTTTCCAAAATATGAAAAATTCATTTGTCGGGAACAATTATATTTTATAATAAATTAATTAAATTTGTATCCGTTATTAGGAGAATTTGTTTTTACAAATGCGATATTCAAACTATTCTAATCATATGGAGGGAGTTTGAACTCAAGTATAAAGGGACAGGCACACTATCTACTGGCCTAACTCACATTTGCATTATTACGAGAATTTTATTTTGGGTATTCTTAGTTCAATAGAAATATGCATTATTGTCCATGATTCTTCAGTTGTTAAAACAAATCCACCTTGGGGTGCTGCAGACGTATACCATGAACGTCACCAACACATTATTTTGGCCAATGATTTTATGATATTTTTTCTTGTGGTGTGCTTGAGTGCCTCAGTTTATGAACACATGTTATCCTGAGCCTGACAAAACAAAAACAAAAATCAACATATTATTCCCAAACAAAAGAAAAGAACATGTAGGTCTTGAGTTTAATAATAAAAAATATAGCAATCTTACTTTTTTCTAGTTTAATTTAGCAAATTTATACTCAACTTGATAAAGCTGCTTTTTTTAATAGTGTTTGTAATGAACTTTTTCAAGTGTCATGCATGATAGGGGTCTTTGTTGGTATATACTCCTCTATATAAAGGAGAAACAAAGCCAAAAAACCAATTAATCTCATACGCCAAAACTTCTCTTTAATTTCATACAACAAACAAACAAAAATTCCAATGATATTATTTATATATATGAATATGTATGGAGGTTCATTCTAATGCTTCCTAGGCTTGTTTTTATATCATATTAGAATTTCGGCATCTATTGCATCCCTTAATGTAGGATATTCTCAGCATCTTCCATATACCTTTTTTTTTAAAAAAAAAATTATAAATATCACGAGGTGTCCTCACGTCTGAAGGGTGGGATTAATCTCTGCTCGGAATTCGGCTTGTCCCTGACCACAAGTGCTTCCAATGGGTTTCGAACTCCTGCAATTGAGGTACTAAATAGCTCGCCAGCTGGAAGTATTAGTTTATCACCGCATCTTCCACATATTTAAATAAAAGGAAAAATAGAAAAACTCACAAACCCCACCCCCTCCTCTCTCTTCTCTCTCTCCCTCGCCCCTTTCGGTTGTTGTCAGGCCCACCCATCTTTTCTCCCCATCACCCTTTACCCTTCTACCTTGCTAATACCTTGGTCTAGTTTCAGTATAAATTTGTAGGGAAACTGATTGACTCGTATCGGGTATAAATCTACAATACACGGTATATACATCTCGTCTGTATTTTTTTAATATTATAAAATATCAAAAAATTTCGATGAAAATATCGGAATTGTAACAACAAAGTTGTAGTTGCACCAGTACCAAACACTCCTTTCTCCATAACTTAGCTGGTGCTGCTGTTGTTTTTTGACCAGGAGTGCAAATAAATATCCACCCAACTTCCAAGAGAGACTAAACATAAGATCCCAGACCGCTTCGTACAGATAAGAATAAACCCACGTGAGCGAACTCCTACAGTACTTTTCATTAAGTTTGTATGGAAGATGCCTCTAGACGCACGGGTTCTTCATGTTCTTATTTTATCTCACTTTCCACACTGTTCAATAATTTCTTTTTGCAAGTGGAAACATATACCAACAGAGAAAGCCACTGACCTAAAAATTAATCACTGTACCAACCGATAAAAATTTAAACAAAAAAAACAAAAAACTCGTACAATCACATATATAATAATACAAATATATATACGACCCTGCAACATGCTCTCATGATCTCTCCTCTTCCACCTCCTTTTTTATCTTCATCAATCTCCAATGGAGCTTGAACAAGTTCTGCAATTCTTTTGCTTTCTTGTATTATTTTTTATCAGCTTTTTCATGCTGAGATCAAAGCTCTGGTACTGCAATTGTGAGATTTGCCACGCCTATGTCACCTCATGCTGGTCTCTGAAATTCGACAACCTTTGTGATTGGTATGCGCATCTTCTTAGAGACTCTCCGACCAAAACCATCCACATACATGTTCTGAGAAACACCATCACGGCCAACCCTGAAAACGTCGAATACATGCTCAAGACCCGGTTCGAAAACTACCCTAAAGGCAAGCCCTTCTCTGCCATCCTCGGTGACTTTCTTGGCCAGGGCATATTCAACGTGGATGGCCACTTGTGGAGGTTTCAGAGGAAGATGGCCAGCCTCGAGCTCGGCAGGCACTCTGTTCGATCTTTCGCGTTCGAGATTGTCAGCCATGAGATCGAACACCGTCTCATCCCTCTTCTTTCATCGTTTAGTTCTTCAGATGATGGTGGTGGAAGCGTCCTCGATTTGCAAGACGTGTTTAAGAGATTCTCGTTCGACAGCATATGCAAATTCTCTTTCGGGTTGGATCCTATGTGCCTAGAGTTGTCGCTGCCTTTGTCCAAATTCGCCGCCGCCTTCGACATGGCCTCGCAGCTGTCCGCAAAGAGAGCCATGACGGCGTCTCCTTTGATTTGGAAGATCAAGAGAATATTTAATTTGGGGAGCGAGAAGCAATTAAAAGAATCTATTAACATGATCGACCTCTTGGCCAAAGAGGTCATTGCTAGAAAGCGCGAAACGGGGTTTTCAACACAAAAAGATCTCTTGTCACGTTTCATGAGAAGTGTGGAAGACGAAACGTATCTGAGGGACATTGTAATAAGCTTTCTATTGGCAGGGCGTGACACTGTTGCGTCTGCTTTGACAAGTTTTTTTTGGCTTATGGGCACCCACCCGACCGTTGCATCAGCGGTTCGGGTTGAGGCTGATAGGGTTCTTGGACCCAACCAGGGCCTCAAGAACTTTGAGCAAATGCACGAGCTTCATTATTTACAAGCAGCAATTTATGAGAGCATGAGGCTCTTCCCTCCTATACAGTTCGACTCGAAGTTTTGCGCACAAGATGATGTTTTGCCTGATGGCACGTTTGTGAGGAAAGGGACTAGGGTTACTTACCATCCATACGCAATGGGTCGGATCCAGGATATTTGGGGATCCGACTGCATGGAATTCAAGCCCGAGAGATGGTTGAAGGACAGTGTTTTCTTCACAGAAGACCCGTTTAAGTACCCAGTTTTCCAACCGGGCCTTAGGGTTTGTTTGGGGAAAGAGATGGCTCTCATGGAGATGAAAACCGTGGCGCTTTCATTGCTCAGACGGTTCAGTATTCATCCTGTGACACACGAATTAGGTCGTGTACCACGGTTCTCTCCAGGGCTCACCGCAACCTTCAGCGGTGGCCTTCCGGTGTTGGTAAGAGAAAGGAAAACACAGCCATCGTGCTCATGAGTCACATCTGCTCAGCTATATACAGTACGCAAATTTTTGGTGCATATGTGTAAGTATGGTCTACCAAGGAGATAGTGTGACACAGAGGAAAACGACATGGCCTAAGCTACCTCCTATGAAATTAAACGTGCACCATATGTAACAAGATTGTCCTGTTGGCGTCGGTGCCCAAATTATAAATTTTTGTATACACAAAATGATGGCACATGTGTGTGGTGTCCTTTCTCGACCTACTGTGCAAGTGGATATATTCTTGTTGGTGGAGAATTAGCTCCTGCTGATCATCCGTTAGATCTATTTGTTTAATTACACAAAAAGCTCTAGAATTTGTGTACTTTTTTTGGATGTAAGGATGTGTGGAACAAAGAAGTGCAATTATGTATCTAAGATTTACTTATATTTTTGGTATTGACTAAATTATTAGTGGCGTGCTACTTAATTTTTGCTTGATGCTCATAGATTAATCTTCAAGCACGTGGGGTTTCTTGATTTATAATGAGCAACCTTTACTAACCAAATGAAAGGGATAAAAAAAAGGGGTTCTTAGATCTAGGTCCAAAACGATTAGCTATTATTGGGTCTAGTCCTCGTGTTTTTGGTTTTAGATGTAGGTCCTTTGACATTTATTACTTTTTTGTTGTATCGATTTTACCCTTTAAGGTAAATAAGGAAAACACATTGAAGATCTAAATTTAATGCATTATTTCCTTGAAATTGAACTCCAAATTTTGAATTTTGAATTTTTTTTCCTTGATAATATTCCTAATATATAGATCAAATACAATTTAATCAATAAAAAGTAAAGACTCGCATATGTACCTGCCTTACAGGTAAGTGTTTTTTTCTTGAGTTTTCTTAAGCAGTTTTTTCTAGAGGTTCATATTTATATACATACGTACATGTCTTCCATGGATTTTTATCTCAGTTGAGTTTAAAGATCCATACCAAGATATTATATGAGTTCAATTAGCTGGCCTAAAGTGTATAACTACCTAGACTAGAGGTAATTTATGGATTTAATTACCTGGACCAGAGGTAATTTATGGGTTTAATTACCTGCATATTGCATACGAGGTGTATGCATAGGTACCTTACCTATTGTTAAGGTATGAATTTTTTATGAAATCTTATTATAATTTTTGATGTCGGTATACCTTGGGAAAATTTCAGAATTCAATAAATAGATTTGCAATTAAATTCAAATCAAATATGATAATTAATATCCTACAAATCAATAACTTACCAGTTTTAGGAATTCATAATTTACCTTATTTATGTTTTAGGTGCATAACTGGAACAAAAAATAAAAAATAAAAAAAAGTAAATATCAATAAATTGAAATAGGCATGTAATCTTATGTGGCGCAAAAGTCAAAGGACTTGGATCAACAACAATTTCTGCGTGGATTGCACCCAAAGTCTCTCCTCATAATTGGACTTATGCCAAATTTTCTATAAAAAAAAAACCCATAAAAAGGTTGGTACCACATTCTCTACAAAACCCCAAAAAAGGGATAACCAAAAAAATAAAGTAAAAACTATTTGTGCCACACTAGTTTCACATTATAGCAAGATTCATGGAAAATTTATTGGTGTGACTAAACTCATATGTTGATGAGAGACTAATGTATATCGTTTCACGATGTATATACATATATTAAACATAACCATCATCAACATAATCAGTAAGTGTGGTACGTTGTAATTCTATTTTTCATTGAGGTATCACACATAAGGTGGCACACTAATGCTTCTAATTAAGATTCTACCTTTTAAGAGTATATTAGCGTACCACCTTATGTAGATGATGTGTTCATTAAAAAACTGTAATAAATATTGATGTGATAAAAGTTCATCATACTAACACAAAAGATAGTTCACTAACTTTTTATGAAATTGTGATTCTTCTAACATTCAGTTAATTACAAGACCTATCATTTGTACGATGATGAGTCAGAAAGAGGAAAAGAAAAAGAGAAAATTCGTAAAGATGGAAAAGCCATATTCATTTATAAAAAATAAAAATAAAACAAGGAGCTACCAATCCAGTTGCCCATTGGATAGTCATAGTACCATAGCCAAGTTTATTGTGTGGATGGAGGAGGAGCCTGCTTAGCCTACTCCTCTTCTTATTATGATCATGATGCGCCCTCCTCCTCTTGATTGATGAAAGCTATTCGTTAAAAAAAGAAAACGAAACGAAACAAAACAAAACAAACAAACAAACAAGTAATTTAAAGTAAAAAAGGTACGAACTTCTTGTCATCACAAGGTCTTCACGTGTGTGTGTGCGCCATGGCTCCTACGACAGCATGTCTTAGATTTCTACCACGAGGGCTTTAGTTTTCTGTCTTCTCAAGCAACAGCTAGCTATAGGATCCAACCAGGCAGCAATATTTGTATCTTTAATTACCTCTCCTTTTGTTCGTAATCAATTTTGATAGACTATCATTGGGCTTTGGTTCATTTTTACTGCCTTAGCGGAAGAAGGTAAACTACTTGGTTAGCTCGACGACCAAATTGTGTAAAATGTTCGCCTAATCATCTTGGTCAATAGCTATGTTCTCTTGTTTTTTTGCTTTCATTACATCAATATTGTACTATCGCTTTGCTTTAAAGAAAAACTTAAAAAATTCTGCCAAAATAGTAAAAATGCAGCGTCGGTTGTCATCGAAATATGAAAATTTGATATAATTGTCAGTGCGATTTGATATATTGGATACAGAAGTTTTGCTTGTGGTTCGATCTTAGGATATTGACCAAACCATAAAAATGTGTAATCCAATCCATGTTATCCAACCCACAAGTGCTATTTTGTAACTTATAACTAGATTGGTTAATATATAACTGAAAGGATCTAACATGAGTTTTTTATTTTTTAGTTTTAGCAGATCTAACATGAAACTAGTGACCAGATTTTATAGCTAGGATATGACCCCATTGTTTTATGTTGCCTCTTCGGCCGGCAATAAAGAAGTTGATTTGTCATGACAAAGCTCCACTTGTGATCACGAAATAATCATGTGTTTAAAGTTCTTAATAATTAGAAAATTAATATATATATATATATATATTTATCCCTTTGTTTTTGGTGGGATCTCTCAAATCATCTTTATAGAGGAACAGAACATAGGCCTTTGAATCAACTTGAAATTTTTATTTTTATTTTTTTAGGATCTTTCTTATTAAGAGGGACGATAGTATATTAAACTCACATATATTACATGGATGCTAGGACTCGAACCCATAACCTTTCTTTGAGGGAGTAATTACTCCAAACCACTACACAAGTGGATCATTTGCTTAAATTGAGGAGTTTTAGATACATATGTATGATAGCAGTTATTTAAGGCTCCGTCTAGTTAACAAAAAGATATATGGGCAAATCAATCTCCATGTATTTTCTCATGAAAAAGAAATTAAAAATCTAAGTCCCATGTTTGATAATGTTGAAAAAGTATCTATGAAATATCATTTTATTTCATTTCTCATATTTGGTGCATGCACGAATTGGAAACAAACTTTGGTTAATTTTACAATTATACCCCTAAATAGAAATATGCAATAAAAATTTAGTGCCCATTTGATAACTATTTCAATATTAGTTTTTAGTTTTCACTTTTTATGCTAGAGTATAGAGGAGTGACTCTGAGGATGAGATTGAGAGAGATGATAAGAGGGGAGGATGGGAGGGAGGAGTAACAGAAGTGAAAAAAATTTCAAATATATTTCAGTTTTTAGTTTTTATTTTCACTTTTGTTACTCCTTCCTCCCATCACCTCTCTCATTTTCCTTCTCAATCCCATCTTCACCCTCATTCTCACTTTCATCCCCTTTTTTTCCCTCTATATTCTAGCACAAAAAATGAAAACTAAAAACTAAAATTGAAATGTTTGTCTTGATATTTTTAGGGTCCGTTTGATAATCATTTCAATTTTTAATTTTTAGTTTTCATTTTCATTCTTTTTAAATTAAAAATTGAAAACTTGTTTGGTAACTCATTTCAATTTTCAAAAAAAGTGAAAAGTGAAAACCAAACAAAAGTTGTTTGGTAACTGATTTCAGTTTTCAATTTTCAATGTGGAACTTGAAAATGAAATTTTTTGGGGTCAAATTGTGAATTTCAGATCGTAGAATGAAAATGTATGTTACAAAGAGTTTGTAGTATTTTTTAGAATTAGGATATTTTTTGGTGAATTTTGGATTTGGAGGTTTCGAGACTTGAATTGGGTCTGTTGCTGAATGCAAGAATCAAGCTGCCGGGTCCAAGTTGGTGACATGGGCCTAAATAGAAACATGGGCCTTCCTCATTGACCTAAAACTAATAGAAGCTAAACCAACTATTTAGCCGGCCCGAAAATAAGGGCCCTTTATATTTTATGAATTTCAAGAGGTATTTATTGATGTCACACTAAATTTTTTTTTTGGGTCTGAAAGATAGAATTTCATAACAACCAGGCAAATATTATTTTTACGGCTAAATTAGAACGAACTTAGACGACGCAAAAGAAGGCAGAGGCGATTGGAGCAACGAGAGTCCAATCCACGGGGATGGTGGCAACGGGTGGTGATGGAATCACATTCGAAATTGATGATTGATGCCCAACCCTCAGAACTTGCCGACAACACTAGAAAACCACCATAGAGTTTATGACTATTCCTTCTAGCCATCGGGATAGTTCACTGCCGTCGGTTTGGGTGAGGTAGGTAGCGGCTGTTTGGGGTTGGGTGCTGTGGAGACGACGGTGATTTCTGAGAAGCAACCCACAACAACCGCTTTGCCAGTTTTTTAGGTGATTTTATTGGATTTTTTTCACAATTTATTCTGTACCATTGGATCAAATAATTGAAATCTAGCCTTCCAAAAGTTGATGTATCCATACATTTGATGTTTATTAGAATTTTCGGAGAGGAGGAGAGAGGTATGAGTAAGGCAGTGGAAGAGGGAGTGGAACCTCCACTCGCGGCACTTTTGGATGGAAAAAGCGGGAAAAAAACGAAGACGAAGAGAAAAAGCAAAGCCACAACATCAAAGGATCACAACACAGAGCTAGAGCCAGTTCAAGCTGCGCCAGAGCCAGTTCAAGCTGCGCCAGAGCCAGTTCAAATTGAGCCAGAGCCAATTCAGATTGAGCCAGAGCCAATTCAAATTGAGCCTGAGCCAGAGCCAGTTCAGAATGACGAAGAGGGCTCAAGGGATGGCCCTAGGGTTAGTGTTTCGATGTTCGATGACTCGGTGGAGAATCACTTCAGAGTCATGGACACCATTGCCAAGCTCTGTGGCGAGGCTGAGGAGGATCATCGAATCGAAGACAGTGAGATTCAAAGCTTATCGTCCTCAATCACTTTCTTAAGGTAAACAAAATAAATGTGTCTCTTTTTGTTGTTTAATTTCTTACTGGCATTGTTGGTTTTATGTATCTCATTGTAATTGTGAACTTCAGAAACTTATGAATGCGTTTGTTGAAGGGAATGGGCAGATTTTAAATATGAACCTAGAGATGTTCGATTTGCTTGTGGAGGTGGAAGCCCTGATGGGAAAGATGTGTTCACTGGGATAACCTTGCGTCAGTTTTCTTCTGCGACAGTTCCCAAGGTTATATCTGTTAATCTGAATTTCTGGTTTGGTTTACATGTCGTAGTTTTACAGAAAATGAACTGTTCTAATGGCTGTCATATAACAAGCATCATTGGTATTTGATCTTAATTAGTTGGTTTTCATATTGATGCAGAAGGAGGCACTTTCTGGGGACACATCATCTTTAGAATTGAGGTACTTTAATTGGCATTAGCAATAAGGATTTTGTACTGATTTATGTATTCTCTTGAACTCGATGAAAGCCTTGTATATTGGATTTCCACCTACCACCTAAAGACGCTTTGATATGTATCTTCAAATGTTCATTTTATGTTTTTGCAGCCAAGACTTTGTGATGTATGTTGGAGGGCCTGTTTGGGCATTGGATTGGTGTCCTAGAGTCCATCAAAGTCCTGACTATCATCCAAAATGTGAGGTACATGATTTTCTTTAACACAGATGCTTTTTTTTAATCAGACTTGAAATTTTCTTATATTATTTATCGCGATTGTACTTATCAAACGAATTTTCTGTCTCACATATGTTTGATTTATTGTTTCACATGTTTTTTCTCTCTATCTTCTTACAGTCACATCTCAAGCACATTTAGTATAACCTTATATTGTTAAAGCTGTATGCACTATAATTACTCCCTCCACACTATAATTACTTAAGTTTAAATTTCAAGTTTTTAGCATACATATTGCTAAAGAAATGAAAACGAATTACAACTTAAGAATGTAATAAAATTCATCAATTAGAAGTCAAAACAATCGATTAGATCAAATTTAAGTAGTACAGGAAATCTCTTCCTATATAAAGCTAACTACAAGTCTACAATCTCCTTGGCTATAGTGTCCTTCAATCTTCCTGCATCTTTTTTTTTTTTTTTAATGCACAACAGAGCATTAAGAAAGAGAAAATACCCCAGATGAATCTTCTCTCAAGTACCTGCAAATAAATAAAACATACAAAACAATATAATACTGACTTCGAAGAAGAGTGAGCCAAGAAAATTTGTACATGAATGAACCCACGAACAGTGGTTGACAAATTACTTACCAAATGGGCTTTGTACAATTTTTTACTTTTTTTTTTTTCTTCTCTTCAGATGGAAGCCTTACAAACAAAACATGAAACTATTAATCTGCATAAACAGGGAAATAAGTTAAAACAGACAAAAATAAAACACAGAAAGTATGTCATCAATTCTAGTTTTGTGAAACAGACCAAGGGATATACCGTGAGGACTTACTTCTTCGAGGAGCCAAGACAACTAAGTGAGTCCTTAACTTATTATTTAAGTTCTTGATTATTTCCCTTGAGTATTGTGGGAAAAAAAAAAATTCCATAAGGGCGATTATACAGAGGAAATGTGATTTGATAACTTTTGCTTGTTTACGACGTTCTGTTGGTGAAATTTGACATTCGTATTATTGATGATTAGGTGTCATCCATATTAGAGTCATTGAAGTCTACTATTTTATGACAAAGTTATCATCATCCTACTTTCAGTTTGTTGCTATAGCTGCTCATCCTCCTGGATCTTCTTATCACAAATTAGGCCAGCCACTAACTGGAAGAGGTGCGATTCAGATATGGTGTCTTATAAATGTTGGTGTAAATGAGGAAAACAGTCATCCCATAGGAGAAAAGCCAAAGCGGGAGCCTAAAAAAAGCGGGGCCAGAGAAGAAAATTCAGCTGAACCAAAGAGACCAATCGGAAGACCTAGAAAGAAGCCATTAGAAGAAAAATCAACTGAACCAAAAAGGCCTAGAGGAAGACCTAGAAAGAATCCAATTGAAGAATCTGTTGACAAAGAGGCCACAGAAGAAAAATCAACTCGACCAAAGAGGCCTAGAGGAAGACCTTTAAAGAAGCCAATAGAAGAATCTGTTGACAACTTGGATGGGAGCAGCAATTATGTTGAGGCTCTTTCCATTCAATATCTAGAGGGATCACCGGAGTTGCATTCTATGGGTTGTGTTCCTGCAAATACCCAAGAGCATGGTAAAAAACGAAAAAATTACGAACATGCAGCATCTGAATGTAATCCAACTCTGAAATCATATGCTCGGAGGAGAAAGTTGAATGATTTGGAAAGTGCAGGGAGTAATAACAATTATACATGTCCACCATTGTTGAATCAAAATGAAGAGAAAGGACCACTTGTTTCAGATTATCATATACAGCAGAGTTCTGGACAGGATCCTCAAACAAGTAATAATGTTCAAGACAATGATTACCCTAAAATTGGCTCAACCAGGTGTTCAGTTCCGGAGGATGTAGCATTGCCAAGAATTGTATTATGCCTAGCTCACCATGGAAAGGTTGCATGGGATGTGAAATGGCGTCCTCCTAGTGAACATGATTCCAAGTGCAAGCATCGAATGGGCTATCTTGCTGTGTTGTCAGGAAATGGATCTCTGGAAGTGTAAGACATCTACTTGTTTAGACTTATGTTCTTTTTGTTTTTTAGACTTTAGATCCCTTTACAGATTCTTTATTTAGACCTCTTGATCTATATATCTGTCAGATCTGTTCTCAAATGACTTTGCAATTTCTTTCTTGTCAAGAGAATATTTGAGTCTGCATTGCAATGGGTAACATAGTGTAGAATGCTCGAAACAATATTGTGGCCATGAATGTTGATTTGTTCAATACTCAATGTGATATCGACAGATTAATGAAACCCTATAGGAGCACATGCCCCTGACTTTTTTTGTGTTTGTTTTTTTGTTTTTCTTGTCTCCAAATGTGTGGTGGCTTGTGGTTTCTTTGGTAACTGTATTAAGTGATTAGAGATGTAAGGGGTTTGGTAAGCAGTTGGGGCAGTGGCCAAGAGTTTCATATTTCTTTTAGAGTCAAAGTTTAAAAGCGTGACCCAAAACTCAGGGCTGCCTTTATATAACATATTTAATAGTATGGGTTATATTGTGGAAAGTACTTAAAGATATTGGGACTGGGATTTATTTATTTAAAAAAAATAAATGAATGAGACTTTTGAATAGCTGCAGAGGGAGCAATTGGCATGCAGGGATATAGTAAGGCTGGAGTGCTATCATATAATGAACATTAGTTCATTAGAAAAAAACTTAGAAAATATGAAGCAAAGCATGATACACAACTAATAGTATGAAATGCAGTTGATATTTAGCTAGTTTGTGGTAACTTCACACTAGATAAATGGTGTAAGCATGTTACATTGACGGTTGTTTTTGTTCTGTAATCTCATGACACTTATCCTTGCCTTTTTAAACTGCAGGTGGGATGTTCCTCTTCCTCATGCAATTGAAGTTATTTATTCTTCTTCTTGTCGTGAGGGCACAGATCCTCGTTTTATAAAATTAGCACCAGTTTTCAGATGCTCAATGTTGAAGTGTGGCGGTGAAAAGAGGTACTCTGATAGTTTCTACTTTTAGGCAATAATTTGGAAGTTTGGTGAGATGGGAAAAATATTCACCATGCAATTAAAAGCATAATTTCCAATTTTTTATACAACACAAACATCATATAAAACTTCCCTAGCTTATGTTGGTTGCTGTATAAGATTTCTGTAGGCACAAAATCATTCATGGAGATTTTTCATTTGGTACCAAGATGTCTCTTTTGACCATGTTATGCAAATTTATATGATTCATTGGTAATTTAAGATCCTTTCTTGAACAGTATCCCTCTTACTGTGGAATGGTCAGCTTCGCCAGCTCATGATTACTTACTTGCCGGATGTCATGATGGAACTGTAATTTTCCTGCACTTTGTTCTTTAAATTTATTTTAATATATTTTCCTTGAAGACTTTATCATGCTTTTGCACAGTTTCAAATAAGAATTCATGTTAACTTCATAGAGGGTTTCCATAGGACAAATACTCAATGGTCAACACATTGTGTTTCTTCTGCAATTTGATAGAAGGATACATACTAAGCACTTAATGTATTCATTCTGCTATCTGCTAGTTTTTCTCAGCTTCATCCCACTGAGCGTTCAGTTGAAATGATCCTTTTTCTTTGGTGGCTTGTTATTTTGTGTTTTGTTGTATCATAACTAAAGAATTTTTTTTCCATATTTCAGGTTGCTTTATGGAAGTTTTCAGCAAGTAATGCATCTCAAGGTAAGGGTAACATAGAATGCAAAAGATGTAGATATGGTTTACATCTGTCCTGCACGTATGACATAAAATTGATAAATAAGTATAGTTAGCAAACTAAGAAGGTTTGCTACAATTATCTACTTCTCGTTCTGCAGATACAAGGCCTTTACTTTGCTTCAGTGCAGATACAAATCCTATTAGGGCACTTGCTTGGGCGCCAGTTGACAGGTTAGCCATGTCAGAGATCAATTTTATATCTTACTTTCTATGTCACTTTACAGTCTGCTTTTTAAGTTTGGAGATGGTGGGGGGGTGTTAATGGTTGTCTTGCCACTAAATTATGATATTTAGGCATAGAGATTTCTATTTCAGACTCTTTCATATTTTTATTTTACTAAATGTTATTTTTCTCATTCACTGAGATCTGTTAAATGCAACTGTTTGCAGCTATTCAGAGGGCGCAAATGTTATAGCTACAGCTGGACATGGAGGCCTAAAATTTTGGGACTTGCGGTAAGTACAATGCCTATTTTTTGCTAGCACTCTTGTGTACATGCAGCTCATTTACTGTCAGCTAAAAATGTTTGTGGTTGCATTTCATACTAAGAACTATAACTCTTGCTTTTGCAGTGATCCATTCCGTCCCTTGTGGGACCTCGATCATTTACCAAAGTTCATATATAGTCTAGATTGGCTTCCAGATCCAAGGTACTCATAATCTTTCTCTGTGGAACATAAATATAGCCGTCTGGTTGGTGAAATTTTATTTAAGTGTTGTGTTTTTCTTGTAGGTGTGTTATTTTATCCTTTGATGATGGAACAATGAAAGTTATCAGCTTGGTGAAGGCTGCATCTGATGACCCGGTAACAGGAATGGCTGGAACAAAACAACCGGGCCTGCATAATCTCAGTTGTTTGCCTTTTGCTATCTGGAGTGTTCATGTATCACGACTAACAGGTCTTCCTCGTGCTATCTATGTGCAGTAGTATTTCAGCTAATTACAAATATGTGCATGTAAATACCATTATAGCCTAATGGCAAATGGCATTACCATCTCCGATCTGGTGCTAAGTTTAGTGCTATAAGAGTCAACTATAAGAGTGAAACAATACATAGTAGACCTAGATTTTCCATACTCCAAACACAAGTTGTCAAAGGAAAAAAAGAAAAAGATTCTGGATATATTATATGGATCCTTCATGTTTAATAGTCTCCTTGCTGCTGAATTTACGTAAGCATACCATACATGATGATTTGATAGATATAATGAAGTAGTGTCTGGTTCTTTTCCTTGTTTGTTATTCTTCACGTGGTTGGAACTGCATAAGCATTGGCCTTCAACTTCTTAATTTTCTTTGGAATAGTGCTACTGAATATTCAGAAATTCCTCTTTCTCGTTGGTGCTTTAGTCTCCTGTCTGACTAGAATATTAAATCATTGACCTTAAATTTTATACAACGGTGCATGCTACTCATATATCTGTAACAGTTGCATGGTACTTTTTATTGGAGGAAGTTTGTGGGGGATTTATTCTCCTTGGTTGACCTTTATAGTGGTGGGATTTTATGATTGATCCACTTTGGAATACAGTTCTGTGCTAAGTTGATCAACCTGTATAACTCTTGAGACCAGCATTTTTTAATAACCATTAATGGATCATTTCACTTTCAAATCTTTAGGTATGGCTGCATATTGTGGTGCAGATGGAACTGTTCTTCGCTTCCAGGTGAGTTTTAGCTTTTAACTTGTCATTGATATAAGACTTACTCCTTATCTTTGTTGTAGAATCATTTTTCATTCCTGGAGGGAAAATCTTAAGTTCTAAATACATGTATGACTTCTATGAGTCTAAACTTTATGGTAACATCAAACATGCATGAACTGGTCAGACGATTGGGGAACATCAAATAACTTTTGCTTTCAAAGGATCTACTTTGTTAAAGAGTTTAAATTATTCTAGGTTTTTTCACTGATAGGTTTACTTATGTTTGGTCATGGAGAGTAGGGGGCATTTTCGGGATATACTTACCAAACTTGTCCTTTAGATGGTCAAACGTTTTCTTTATGTCTTACTAGTGAGTCACATTAGCGATGAATCCAGCAGGTGCTTGCTTGTTCTCTAGCTGTGCAGGTTTTTGTCAAGTTTTTTGTTCTCAAAAACTCATGCTTTGTGCCTGATGCTTGGACCTTTTTTTTTCGTTGCTAAGGCTGATGCTAGGACTTTGAAATTGATACAAAAATTCCATGTTATATACTCAATTGTTATTTATTTATTTTTACAATCAGCTTACGTCCAAATCTGTTGAGAAAGATCCTAGACGACACCGGGCCCCACATTTTCTGTGTGTATCACTGACAATGGAGGAATCTGCTGTAACCATCAATACTACAGTATCAAACACCCCTTTCCCATTGAAGGTCGTTCGTAATAACCCTGAGTCAAACAAGGTGAAAAGTGCAAATGATAAGATGGCAAAAGATAGTGCATCTGAAGATCAAACTTTAGGTAACCCAGACATTTTCTTTAAGCACCCTATGTTAATTTCTTATCTTTATTTTAGAACGTTCATCAAACTGTCTCTTGTTGCAGCTCTTTGTTATGGTGTTGATCCGGATATCCAATCAGAATCTGGGGAAAAAGTGGCATCGCTCAAGAGAAAAAAAACAAAGAAATCTGGGTCTAGTGAGACAACGCCAGAGGATGACCAAGCATTGATATGCGTACATAAAGAGCCGACTAGTACGCAGGAACAAGAAATTGGGGAAAAAGTGGCTTCTGTCAGAAGCAGAAAAACACAGAAGTCTAGGTTTAGTAAGAAAAAACCAGAGGATAACCTAGCATTGGTATGCATAAATGAAGAGCCGACTAATACTCAGGACGAGGAAACTGGGGTGGCTTCTCTCAAAAGTAAGAAAACACAAAAATCTAGGTCTAGCAAGAAAAATCCAAATGATGACCGAGGATTGGTATGCATAGGTGAAGAAGAGCCAACTAATACTCTGGAGGAAGAAATTGGGGTGGCTTCTCCCGAAAGCAAAAAGAAACAGAAACCTAGGTCTAGTAAGAAAAAGCCAAATGATGACCAAGATTTGGCATGCATAGATGAAGAGCCGATTAATACTCAGGACGAAGAAGCCGGGAAAGAGCTTGAAATCTTTCCTGAAAAAATAGTAGCAATGCATAGAGTGAGGTGGAACATGAACAAGGGTAGTGAGAGATGGTTGTGCTATGGAGGGGCAGCCGGACTTGTTCGTTGTCAAGAGATTGTTTTGTCTGACACTGAAAAAGCATGGGCAATGAAGAGATGAGAAGCCAGGTTTCTTGTACGTTCGTGTTCCTTTAAGCCCCTATTTATGTTCAATTGGGCAGGTTGACAACGAAGAGATGAGATTCAAAGGCGGCTAATTTAACGAAAAAAACATTATGGGACATCTGAGCATTATCCTAGAGTTTCCAGCCGAATGATGTTTGTAACTTATTAAAAAAATAAAGGAAATAATAGTTCTCTCTTGTATCACCAGACTTAACGTAATAGCATAAGAGATTATGAAAGTAACTTATGGAAGAAAAGAAAATGTAACCAATTGTTTAAGGCTGTTAGTTTATCTCTTGAGAATAGTACCTTTTTTCCATATGTGCTTTGAGGACCAAGAACATATATGGCTGGAAGAAGTATAGTTAAGTTGTCGGTTGAGCAAATGAAGTGCTTAAAGTACATTCCATAAATTACATGATCAGTATTAATCGTAGTTAGGAGGGTGGTTGTGTTAACGCATTTTCGTTAATTATTTCGTAAGCGGCATTAAAGGGAAAATAAAAGTTGTTAGCATAACCTTTTGTTCAACTCAAAACCTTGAAAATTGTCACACTTAAAAAGGACGCGACAGTAATTTGTCAACGAGTCGCCAGTTTAGTGTTGCATTCACGTTTCTATATGATCAACCTAGCCACCTACCTGCCTCCTATTTCTAAGAAGATCCAAAATCCTAGCCGCCAAATTCTCATCCGTGGACTCAAAGACTTTGTTTCCTTGTTCAATAGTCAAACCATCACTCTCTCACCATATTTTGCGCAGAGAGAGAGAGAGAGAGAGAGAGAGGCTGCTGCATGCATTAAGAAGAAGCACTGTCACTCATGAAGCTCTTTCCTCTTCCTCTATTTATAGCTAAACAACACTCCTTTCATATCTGTGTGTTGTGAGAGAGAGAGAGAGAGAGTGAGCTCTTTCTAAATTGCAATACAATGAGGACGTTACAAAATCTACTAGTGATTGTACTCTGTACTTATGTTGTAGCTACGTTGGCTCAAGAAACAACTCAGGATGGTTTCGATGCTAGGAAGGTACGTTCCAGATGATAAATTTTCCATTGCTTTCGTCACTTGTCAGACTTTCAATCAAGATCATATGCATAATATGACCTAATAATTAACGGTTTTAATTGGTAGTATAACATAGCATGTAAGACTGTCTCACCAGAAAATACTTTTATAAATTAAATTGTTATTGACAAAGTGACGCGGCATTATACTGTAACAGCCTTACATTGTGTACATGGGAGAACTGCCAGGAGCAGAAACTTCCGCCATGGCCAGACACCATAACCTGCTAGTGCAAGCAATCGGAGAGTAATGGCCAGTTTCTTCCTACCATTGGTTTTCAAAGTTTTTGTATACATTTGTAGTTTAATCTCGTCGGTAACAGTGAGCTCTGAGCAGTGTTTGTTTCCAAAGGTCATCAATACATCCCAGCGAGACAAATATTATACTTGACCAATAATTTGCTTTTATATTTCAGTGAAGAAATAGCCAGAGCATCAAGAATTCATAGCTATGGAAGGACCTTCAATGGGTTCGCGGCAAGATTGTTGCCACATGAAGCAAAGGCACTAGCAGGTGCATAGAAAAAGAAAATAAATAAATTCACACATGCCCGCGAGCGTGTGCACATACACACATATATATATACACACACATGTACATACTTGTCTTAGTAGAATTCTAATTACCAGAATTTTAGACGCTTGCTTTTGATCTTTATGATTTTTCATTAATTTGTAGAGGAAGATAGTGTTGTATCAGTGTTTCCAAACACCATGCGCAAACTACATACAACAAGGTCATGGGATTTCCTAGGATTGCCAATAAAATTAAAGAAAGGGGACGCTCAAATACAGAGCAATATCATAGTGGGTGTTTTGGATACAGGTTGGTAAAATCTGTCACTCTTATTGCAGGACAACAGTGAAGCAAAGAAATTGATGACCCTTTTATTTTCTGTGTATTGTAGGAATTTACTTGGATGGTCCCAGTTTCAATGATACAGGTTATGGGCCTCCCCCATCTAAATGGAAAGGCAAATGTGTCAAGGGTGACAACTTCAAAGGCTGCAACAAGTATGTCTCTCTCTCACACACACACACACACACAACATAATTTCATTGCAAGTTTGGTTTTTGTGCCTAAGATCAAATAGTACAAGCATATGTGAAATTAATCTATGAACAGTCTCATAAATTTAATGATTGATGAGAACTTTGACTTTTTGTCCTTTCTTGTGCAGCAAGGTAATTGGTGCCAAATATTTTAATCTGGACTCCAACCATCCTTGGCGAGGCAAATTAAGTCCAGTCGACGATGAAGGCCATGGCACTCACACTGCCTCCACCATTGCTGGTATACCCGTCCAAGGAGCCAGCATATACGGCATTGCGAAAGGGACTGCACGAGGTGGTGCGCCCATGTCGCGTATTGCCGTGTACAAAGTGTGCTGGCCCTTTAATGGCTGCAGTGACATCGATCTGCTGGCCGCGTTCGATGAAGCCATTGCTGATGGAGTGGACCTGATATCCATCTCCATAGGCGGTCCCTCCAAGAGTTTCTGGGAAGATCCTATTGCCATTGGATCATTTCATGCCATGAAAAAAGGGATTTTTGTTTCATGCTCAGCTGGGAATGATGGGCCTAGTGAAGGCACTGTCCAGAATGTAGCACCATGGGTTACCACAGTGGCTGCTAATACAATTGATAGGAAGCTAAAGACAGTAGTCAAGTTGGGTAATGGGAAGAGATTTTCTGTAAGTCTCTCTCCTCTCTCAGAATAGAGAATTATATGATTATATCATGCAGTCTCAGTTAACTGCATTGTTCGTTTATTGGTAGGGGAATGCACTCAATACCTACACATTAAAGAAACAAATGTACCCTCTTACAAGTGGAACCCTGGCATCCAACAAGAGTGAAAACAGCTATGGAAATGCGAGGTCTCTATTTCAGCAAAATTATTGTGTTCATACAAGTCCGTCACATGTGACATTCCTCTCACAATTTGTATGTGGGACGACCTATCGTTATATATACGAGATGATCTACGTACATATTGTGAGAAGGACAACACACATATGCTGGGCTTATACAAAGAAATAAATAAAAAACTTCGAATATTTGTTAGAACTTTGACAAATGCATTTGGATAATAATATCCTAATGATAAATTAATTTGGAGATGATGGCAGTGCTTGTGATAGTTCTACTTTAAACGCGGACAAGGTGAAGGGAAGGATTGTGTACTGCCTAGGGTCTAGTGGCCAGGATTTCACCATCCAAAGGTTGCAGGGTGCCGGAACTCTCATGACACAATATGAATTGGAAGATTACGCCTATTCTCCGGTGATCCCCGGTACCGGTATCCTTGTCAAGGATGGGATCAAGATTGATCAGTATATTAACTCTACCAAGTATGATCTTTGTGCAGCTTACTAAGAACTGTGTTTTTTTTTTCCTTTTCAATTTTAAAAGACTTCTTATCATGAGGAACTGTTTTTATTGAACACTGGCTTGGTATGAACTAATTGCAGGAACCCTATGGCTGTCATATACAAAACAAGAACCGTCAAAACTCCAGACGCCCCCAACATTGCTTCTTTCTCAGCCAGAGGACCTCAACGGATAACCCCCAATATCCTCAAGGTACATAAGATGATGAAAATCTCTCTCTCTCTCTCTCTCTCTCTCTCTCTCTCTCTCTCTCCCCACAACAATTAGGTACTAAATTTTCATGTACAGCCTGATATTTCAGCACCAGGGATAAACATATTAGCGGCATATTCACGTCTGGCATCCATATCTGGTGACCCAGAAGACAAGCGGTTCAGTTTGTTCAATATGATGTCTGGTACATCCATGGCTTGCCCTCATGTAACCGCTGCTGCCGCTTTCGTCAAGTCCTTCCACCCAGACTGGTCACCCGCTGCCATCAAGTCCGCTCTCATGACAACCGGTTAGTCTTCCCAAACCACACTTTATGAAAATCAAGTTCATCAAACAACGACTTAACCAATCTTTTCACTCCCTCTGATTTAGCCACGCCAATTAATACCCGAGTTGGAGGCAACAAACTAGGAACAGGAGCAGGACAAGTAAACCCGAAAAAGGCAGCGCATCCCGGGCTCATCTATGACATCACAGTGGACGACTATATCAGCTTCTTGTGCAAGCAAGGCTACAACAGCACCAACATTGGCATACTTGGAGGCAAAAAGAACGTTAGCTGCTCTGACTATAAGCCTCCTCGAGGCACAGACGGCCTCAACTATCCAAGCATGCATTTACATCAACAAGCAAATGACACTTCAGTTAAAGCTGTCTTCTATAGAAGAGTAACGAACGTAGGGTATGGTAGCTCAGTGTACAAAGTAAAGCTGATTATGCCAAAGTTCTTTTCTATAACAGTCACCCCAAGTACCTTGAAATTCACTCGGTCGCATCAGAAGAGGTCTTTTAAGGTTGTGGTGAGTGGTGGCACACCAACTGCTGGGGTGCCTGTGTCTGCTTTACTTGAGTGGGATGATCATAAACACAGTGTTAGGAGCCTGATCACACTGTACAAGGATCCAGTTAGGTTTCTTTAACCAACATTTTCTTTTCTTTTTCCTATTAGTTTCCATTTGTCCCCTGTAAATAAACATTTGGTTATCATGAGACAGTTTCTTGCGATTTCAGATACGTGTACTGTCCATATGCATGCTAACAGTTAGGATCCATCCACCAAGTTAACCTACGCTTGGCATTGGCAGGGAAGTGCTACGGCAACCAACTATATGGTCACCGAGAATAACATAATTTTGCCAAAGAATTTAAGAAATAATTTCCTGTGTAAGATTAGACAGAATTGCAGAAGGCACGAAGGAACTGGATTAATTAACCAGCATCTCAAACTCAGTTTTATTTTATTGATTTCCTGCAAGACGTATTTGCAACTCACATCACAAACTTACAAAACAACTGCTGTCAAAATTAAATTTCGGGTTCTTACCTTCACTCCTCTGCTGAGTGCTGCTGCCTCTAGGAGTAGCAGAAAATGCAAGACTGGTTTGTTAAGACACCATTCATTTCCTCATTATGATTCCCAGTGATCAGGCATTCTTGAAAATTATGCATTCCCAAACTACCACTACCATTTGCTTCTCAATGATTTGATAATGAAAAGCTACCCATACATACTGACAGGCAGTACAAAATTTCCAGTTTCCGTCCACACCTTGAAACAACATATAAAGTAAAAGTAAAGGCCTTAAAGATGTACCCAAATTATAGGCACACATCTTTTCTGTCAATGACTCAATAACCTTCTATAATTAAGGTTAGGTGATCTGCTCTTGACTCAATCTCCAAGAAGTCCTTAAAATAAAAGGACCTGCATGAAAACCAGGAGAGAATCTCTTAACCTGCACTTGGGTTTTAAAGCTCAACAGTGCGCCCGACACTGCCGGCCTTGAAGATTCTTTAGCTTTGTGAGTTTCTTCCTCCTCTTTCTGCCTCAGCTGCAGCAATTGCATCCGCCAGTTTCCTGTTAGGGTAGATGATTGGTTCATTATCCTTCTCTGGCAAGGCAGAGAACATATGAATAGATTTTTCAGTTGTTGCGGTGTAATCTGACTCAAACCCATTCTCATGCTTGATACTAGATGCAACTCTTTCATGGTTTACTGATGCAGGAGTAAGGAATATCTCCTTAGGACCATTTTCCTTAGGATAAGGTCCTGTATGCTGATCGGCCCCATCCAGAGGAAACTGAGCTGGCGTTTCATTAAGATCATTTGAAAGTCTGGCTTCCATAGAGCCAGAAGCTTCTGCTTTTAATCTAATAGGGAAAGAGCAATGGTGGTTGTCTAACTGTGCAACAGTTCTTGAAGATGAACTAGCACTGTACTGGTTATTAAAAGAAGTTTCTTCTTGTTTATTGTTCAGGCACAAGGAGGACTGGGGTTGGAGTCCATTCCCATTATCAAAATGAGGGATGAACCAAGGGCACGGAAATACATATAAAGGAGTTCTTGTTCCATTATTGGTCAAGGGGTTTTCTTGTTCATGAGAAGAATCAGCTGTACCATTAGCTGGCAAAGGGATGTTTGATGGAATGGCCATCGGATTTTGTGATACATGTTGCAACTGAATGGAATTTGAAGACTGAATGATAGAAGGCCAAAAAACTGGTGTAAATGGTGGACGGTTAAACAAGAATAATGGGGAATTACTAGGTGAAGAAGGAGGTATCTGCATCTGCACATAGGCTGACATATTTTCACCTGGCGTTTCCTCCACCTCTGCCTTTATCACCTTAGCCATCTGCAAAATGAGAGAGCATGTCAAGCATTAGAGATTTTATTAAGGTTAAACATCTCTTCAATGTCATGCATATCTTACCTGAACTTTCAAGTGCTTATTTGTTTTCTCCAAAGACTGATACTCCTTTAAGGCCAACTCTTTTTCTTCTCATTTAAAAAGCCACCAAAAATGTGAATAAAGTTAGCATTGTCATGATGAGAGAGAGAGAGAGAGAGAGAGAGAGAGAAGAGTTGAAAGAAAGGCAAGTTTATAAGAAATAATTGGGGACTAATGCCTACCTTTTTTAAATTTTCATTCTCCAACGCCAGATCAGCAGCTTTTCTGGTTAACTCCTCACACAGAGCCTGTAGAACAAGGAAAGATGCATAATTTGCTAAAGTCTAAATGTCCGATGGCCAAGAATGCAATCTGCACTGGACACATACCATGCAATTTGAGAATAACAAACACAACTCATGAAGATCTATTGTTTTAAAAAAGGAAAAGATAAAAAGTGACAAAAAACAATGCACTTTGTGACTCATTTAATTTACTACCTCAGTGACACATGGTGCAGTGTCATATTATGGTTAGGATAGTCATTACTTGAACAGCGACTACAATCCAATATGTTATTTTACAAAAGCACATATACACACATTCATATCATTTAGTTATTCCTGAGACTGCAAAATGCAAGGAGGCCCTCAATTGTGATAAATGATTAGTATAGGACAGGGGAGAATAACAACCACATTTCTCCAGGATCCCAAAGCAGAAATTTTTTGATGAACCCAAAGCAGAAATTTACTCAATACCCTAAAGCCCAAAAAATAAAAGACAAAAAATAATCTCTGGATCCTAGGACAGGAGTAGATACATTACGGAAGCACAAAAAATGGTTTTGTATAGCATAACTGGTATAACCTAATTACCGAACAGAAGCTTGTATTATAGGGAATTGAACCCATACTCCTGTTGCCTGTATTGTCAAAATGCTTTCACAATTTTCCAAGCCATAAAATAGCAATAACTATCTAGCAGAACATTGTTCTCGGTGTTGACCATTTGATAAAATGAAGACACAATGACGTCAACAGACTTGAACTAAATACAAGGAACAAATTCAACCTTTACCATATTGAGTATATATATATATATATATATAGAACATATTGATAGTCATAAAATTTCCTCCCCATCCCTCCTAAAAACTCCCGGAAAAAAATAAAATAAAATAAAATTTTGATATGCAATAAGTAGAGTAACATCAGCTTACCTGCCTCCGACGAATTGTCTGCCTGGCTGACTCTCTGTTGGCCAATATTCTGCGTATTCTCCGCTCTTCCTTCTCCTCCTGAACAAGGTAAAGATTAATTAAAACTAGAAAAGAAAAAATAGTCACAGAACATCACTTTAGCGGGAAGAAGTTTAAAAGCTCAGTACCTCAGTTAAATTCCGCCTTGACTTGCTGCAACTGAATGATGGGTAACTTGTAGTGCAAATTGGACTTAACTTTGTTACTTCAGCATCATGCTCAGCCTTCACAATCTCATTGCTCAGAACCGGCTCGGTCTTCTGCGGTTCTGTTACAACATTTGTGCAAACCGTTTCACATTGCCGCAGACCTGTTACTGCTTGGTCCTGCTATATCAAAAATAAAATAAAAATAAAAAAAATTCATCAAGTCCTGCAGAAAATAGTGTGATTTGGTGACAGAGCCCGTTTTATTTGGGAGATTGGATAGCATAAGTTTTTAGTACATTTGTCAATAAACTTATTTTGGACTGGAGTATTGACATCACCGTTTAACAGACTACCACACCCTCCGCCGTTGTAAATTTGGCGCACTTCACATAATATCATTGGACTGGCTAACCATATTTGGACAAATCCTAATGGTGATGTAATTTGCATACTTGAAAAAGGATTCTAGCCGAACTAGCCATGGACTCGGCCCCATTACCATGTACGTCGTTTGTCTCCTATCCTGACGTTAATATCATTAAATTCTGGTCATATATGCATTCAAATGGTTACATTTCTATCAATGTTTAAAATTTCTTGTCTCATTGCTTGGATTGGGTGGAGTCAGAAACATTGTCATGGGGGTTCAAGCTTAAATAGCTATAAGTTTAAAGAAAAACATAATAAACTCATCTATTAACACAAAATTCTTTGTATTGATTCATAAATCATTAGAAATCTCGTTGAAATCTTATAAACTACAATATTCATAATTTGACATTTTTAAAAAGTCACCAATAAACAACTCATAACATACAAAAAGCCAAAAAGAAAATAAGTATAAATAAACTGCATAGCCAAGCCAAGGTGTTTACTCAAAAGAAAATTGATAAATGGTCACTTGTTTGGTTTTGCACATGGACTATAAGGGTCAAAACTAAGGATATAATATATAAAAATCAAAATACATATATGAATTATGACCAAATTTGAAAGTTGGGAAGGGTCAAGTGACACTCCTGAGCCTTCGTTGGCTCCACCAGTGTTCATTTGGTAACTGAACTACTGAAAACTCGCATTTGGATCGAGCCTTCAATGCGCAGAAAGTTAAAAAATAAGTTGATATAAACGCACTTATCAACCACTACAATTCTTTTCTAAAAAAGGGTGAGCTTACTTTGAAAACATTTTACGTTTTTTGAACTTAGAATCAATGCTTAAAACTAAATGGTGACAATGCTATTACCCAATTCCAAAGTTGTTTACTTTATTTTCTCTGAAACAACCCCAAATGGGTAAGGAGCCATTCCTCCGCCAATAAGTCCATTGTTTGTTTCATAAAGCATTCACTCAGCCGAATCTTCGAATTTATCCCATTCAAGTAAAATTTCTTCTGTTACTCTTTTCTTTTATTATCCAACAAATAAAAAGTCTCTTTTTAAAATGGATACATAAAATATCTCGATAATCATATAAATATAATGACAATAACGGTGCTAAAATTAAAAAAACCATTCACAGAAACAAACCTGAGGAAGATCCGGACAGGTGGGAACAGGGTCAACCGGGTTCAAACCCAAATGACCCGGAGGAGACTCGCTCTTGACTCGCTTCTTGGCCCGCTTCCCTTTCAGCCCCCAATTCCCCGCGGATTCAGCGCCGCTACTCTCCCGCATCGCCAAATGCGCCAAATCCGCGAGCGCCTCCGCCGCCTCGAGCTCCTCCTTCACCATCCGATCCGCCGCGCCGCCAAACCTATCCACCGAAACGCCCGTCGCAGAGCCAGACGAAGACGACGACGACGAAGCCGCCGCCGTGGAGCCAGTCGAGCTCGAAAACGACCGTCGTTCGGAAGAAACCATGGTTCCTGCCGCTCAGGAAACAAACACAGAGCAAGTGTTTGTGTATTTGAGCGTGAGAAAGTTGTGTGTACTTGGTTTATTTCTTCAGCACGCGGTAAGCTAGTGAAGCGCGACAGAAAGACAGAGAGAGAGAGAGAGAGAGAGAGGGGGTTACTGGTTCGAAAGCAAAGAGCGCAGGGTTGTGAGAGAGTGCCACTTGTCAAGCCACCTCAGGCCACGACGTCTTCGCTAAATCGACCTCCATATATCTCCGCACGCCACGTTTCACTCCGTAGCCGATTGTGCTCGTGTGGCCTCGCACGTGGGAGGAGTGGGGGGTGCCGCACAAGTGGCTTTGGGGACGCTCTCCACGTGGATTTCTTTGTTGTCTTGCGCTTTCTCGATGCGGTTAATTTTGGTGGCGAGGTGGATACGTGGAGGTCGGTGGAGTCAGAAGGTGAGTTTTTTTAACCGCGCGATGAAGACAGAGATTTTACTGCTTGAGTAGACAGCTGAACTGAAGTGGTAAGGTACGGTTACAGCTGTGACCGGTGGGTCCCACTGGTTGCTGTTGTGTTGTGCTGAGCTGACAACCTTTTTCAAGTCTAGGGTCAATTTGGTGAAAAGCACTGTCGGGCTTTGGGCTAACATTCAGTTTCCTCAAGTATTGGGGATATTTCGGTACTCGTTGGCCCAACCCCAACCCAATTGCAGTGTCCAAAGGAAATTTCTTCGTTTTTTTCTCTCTGTTTTTCCAATTAATCTATGTTCCTTTCTATTTTTTGGTTAGAGCGGATGTGATCGCCATTCTGCATCCGAGTTTGAATACTCCTCTTCATAGTTTAGATTAGGATAAAAGTAGAAAATCGTTTATATAAATAAATATATATATGTAGATTGGATTAAATTAATGTGATCTCCACTCCGCCCTTTTTTTTCTTGTGCAGCAACTTAAATGTGGATTAATGTACATACATTGGCTACATTTTCAAATGTAGTTTTTCATTGGCTCTGACAAGTTCACGGGTTGCATATATAAACGTGAAATATTGCTGCTTCATTTTTTTTAACCTGAATTTTATTTCAGCAGATGATCCTGTGTATGCTTTATAATTTCTGTTACTGAACGAACTCCATATTTCCCAAGACCATTTATATATACCATGAGCTAGCAGCAGCACTAAATTTTTAAACAAAAAAACACTTGGCTTAGTTCTAAAAAGAAGAGCATTTGTGAATCTGATAGTAAGTTGAAGCAGTGGGCTTCTACTTGGGAAAATTATCAAACTTCACCTGGCTAACTTACATTCCACTTTCACTATAGTGGACCAAACACAACCAGTAGGCAGTAAGAAGATAATGCAATAACCATTCTAAAAAGTTGAGTTGACAGGAAGCTGATGAGATATGTAATTATTTACATTCTCTAAAATATCCATTAGGCAAGGTGCACAAAACTGATTATGATGATCATGATCATGATAAGCGCAGTTTAATCACCAGAGGTCTTATCGCCATTATTGACGTCTGAGGTGGAATTCGACGTTGGCGACGGGAGACCAGGGAACCTCCCGTAGTAGGATGGTGTGGGGGGAGACCTTGGAGAGTTAACAAACTCCAGGGCCTGCATCCTCAGCTCTACTGGGTAATCAGCAACACAACCGATTCTCGGGCCAGCTCCTGTTGACCACTTGAGCGATAGCTGGTGCCCGAGTTGGTATGATTTTGCTGATGAGTTCCTGGAGTTGATCCTCTGCAATATCTTATTCTTAGGCACCTCAGCTCTTGGACTATGCAGACCACCAGATAAAGTCCTTTTGTAATCAGGTTTCGCTTCTGTTTGGCGAAGTTCAGTGGATTCTGGGGACTGGGATTTATCCGTCTCCACTTCTTCTGGAACTTCAGGTTTAGGAGCTTCAATGTTGGTTGACAGTTTAAATGTAGTCCCACCATTATACTTCCCTTCATCATAGCTATCAGATTCGTCACTTGGCTTGCGTATCTGGAGAACAAAATAGTTGAGACATACCATTAGCAAAAGGCAGATTAATGCATCAAATACGTTTTAAATGTAGTCCCGTCATAATACTTGCTCATCAAGGTACATTGGGCCAACCCTGATTTTGTTTTCTAGGTTGCTATGTTATCATAAAAACTCTGCAGAATCGCATATATGCACGAGTACCTGAACTTCATCAAGGTTCACTCCTTTTTCCTTGAAAAAGGATAATAAGGTATCAAGCCTGTCATCTGTTGGCCGGTAATGACCGCTATATGCAGAGATGGACTGAAAAGTGAAAGCATAAGGATCAGATACTATAAATCAACATACTGTATCAAGCCTGTCATCTTTTTCCTTACAAAATATTGCTTGTGGTTGAGGTTGTGGATGTTAATTCTTTTATGTTTTATTAGAGATTGAACATGGCCACTGTAAAAGTTTACCTTCAAAACTCCATGCTCTACCTCAAGCCTTCCAGCAGCTATTGTTGCTCCTCCAGCCAAGAAGCTAGAATGATGGAAAACCCCTTTCTTTTTCTGGAAACAATCAACAATGTATTAGTTGTTTCGGATAACAACAGCGAATTCAAATACAGGAATTTTGTCAAACAAAAAAGAAAGGTCTTATGTTGTTCAACTCTTACCTCACCAGCATACAGTTTCTTAGAGGTGCTCATAACAAATATCCATTTAGCTCCTGGCGGTCCGTCCTTTGTATCAAGAAGCTCTCGAGTTTGTGAGTGAACAATTAGCCCTTCAGCAACATCATATTCATAATGCACCCTCTCTTGCTAAATTCATCAACGGCGGCAGAAAAGGGGTTAAAATAAAGAACATGAAGTTTCATAAAATCATGTATCAAAATTTACTTGATAACTATATTGAATTGATTCATAGAAGCACGTACAGGTCCAAGATATTTGATGCATTGTTGTCGAAGCTTTGATCTGCTACATTCTTTGAGATCAAGCTCTTTTCCATCTCCTACATCCAACCTGCAAAGAAAAAAGTTAGAAACAAAAACCAAAAATCAAACATTAATCGAGGAAAAAGGTGGAGAATACAAGTGAGTATGAGATTGAGAGGGAACATGAGAGTGGGGAGGAGTAACAAAAGTGAAAACAAAAACTAAAAACTGAAATCAATTTGAAATTGTTTTCACTTTTGTTACTCCCCCCTCCCATCCTCGCCTCTCATCCTCTCTCTCAATCTAAACCTCCCTCGCATTCTCACTTTCATTTTCCTCTGTACTCTAGCACAAAAAATGAAAACTAAAAACTAAAATTGAAACTCAAACGGGCACTAACCGAGTAATCAAATGCTTCAACCTTTTTATTTTTTTTCTTTTTTCTTTTTAATCCCTTTTATTTTAGCCAGTTAGCATCTAGTGAGGAAAAAAGATGGTAATTTTACTTACCAGTAAAAAAATGGCTGACCAGCATCCGCTTTACTCCACTCTTCATAATAGACATGCAAGCTATGCCCATACCTATGCCTTGGATCAATCTACAAACCCACCCAAAGTGCAATTCAGTAAATACAAAGACAAACCAAATGATAAACAAGAATTAAATATATATAAAAAAATCCAAATAATTGAATTTTATTTATGAAAAATAATTACAGCTTCAATCCAATGCTGAAAAGCCAATTTCTGTGCTTTGGCGTCTTTGGAGAGTCCCTTGCCCACCTGCCCAAAAGTCCAAAATTTCACACAACACTATTACACTCTCTCTTTCTCTCACTTCATAACCAAAATTCAACAGAGAGAAATTAACCACAATTTATTTTTCTTTTCTGATCCAAACCCAGAAATTAAAATTTAATTTCTCAAAACCAAAAACAAAAAACCAAAAACCAAAATAAAAATTGGTACCTTGGAAGCATTCTTGCCGACACGGTTCCACTTTGAAGTCAGAGATTCAGTCGTATTGTTATCAAAGAATGAAATCGTGGTGCGGTTCAATCTCCAAGAGTCTATCGCTTGCCACCTTCAATTCATAAATACCCCTCATTTTTCAGTTAATTTCCAAAAAATAAAAAAAATTAATAATATTTGAGTGTGTGGTGCTTGTTCTTACAGTTGGAAAAAAAAAAAGCGAAAGCACAGAGATTTGGTATACTCTCACCAGTACTCTTCCGCCACGACGGCGGTGTCAGCTAACCTACGCCGGGTGCGGTAACTCCGGTACACCTTCTGAACCTTCACAGCGGCCGTCGATACGGACCACCCCCCGTCGGCGCGTCAGTCTCACTCGCCATCATCCCGCCGTTAGTCAACGGAACCACTTCGTTGAATGAGGCGTCGCATTTGGGGTCAACGGCGGGCATTTCGGAGCCCCGGAAGTTGCGAGAACCGAGGTCGCTGACAGAGAAAGAAGAGAATGGTGGCTTGTCGAAGGTCGGGAGCGTCTGAGTCTGAGTTTCCACCTCCATTTTGATCAAAGAGACAGAGTTGGGAAAATATTTATTGATTTTTGGATGGGGTTTGTTTTACCGGGAAACCTACCTGTCAACTTTTTAATTCATTTCTGGATTTTCTGGGAAGGAGATTATTTGCGTGCTACTCGCCTCGAGTACAGATTGGGCAGCGTACTCGCTACAGTGTCTGGGCTGAGCTGCTGCGGCTGAGAGAGTGAGAGCAAACAGGGGATGCTTCCCATGAATTTATAGGGGAATGAAAATGATGAGAGAAGCAGAGAATCAGTATTTCAGAGTGAATCACGTGCTTGGCATTCTGTTTCTGCATTTCAATTTTCTTTTTTCTTTTTTCTTTTTTTCTATTTTCCACTGCAAAAGATATTTTGACATGTAAAGATGGCATTGGACTGGACCCCCAAACAATTAAAAACAATCTTATTTGTAATTCTTTTTTTTTTTTTTGGGTCAAGACAATATCATTTGTAATTCAATTCTTTCTTTCTGCGAAATTGCTTCCCCTTTTTTTACTTTTTTTGGGATTTAATTTGTAGTTTTTTTTTTGGGTCAACTGGCAATTCATTAAATTAATTTGGAGCATTGGTGCATTTGATGGGTCTAAATTAGAGATTTTGTTTCTTCAAATTCTAAATTTGGTTGTACGTATAGCCTTTGGGTTCTTACATGGGATACCAAAAATGTATTCTAGACTTCAAATGTGTACTAAGAATCTTAGACCAATTAAAAAAGCCCAAATATTAGATTTGTATTGTGAAATTCATCGAGTATGAGAGCAGTTGGCCGGCCTATTAAGGAGCAAAGAGGTGCATATCTTTTTCTCTTAGGAAAATCCCTTAGAGATGCCGGAATTTGCTCCTCTGCTAGTACCCACCATATATTCGACTAAATGAGACTTTGCATTTTGGAAAAGGTCAAAGGAGAGAGAGAAAAAATTTATATAGCCAAAATGGACAAAAATGCCCTTATTTAGTTTTGGACTTCTTAAGGAATCCTTTGCATTTGCATGTCGTTAATTTGAAAGTTGAGAGGTTTTTCTGTCTTTTTTTGAAAAAATTTGGCTTTTTCCAAAGGTGAAATTTTTTTTTATAGCTAAAACCTAAATTTACTTTTGAGGATCTATTTTTGAGCTTTTAGCTTTCCAAATATTCCTCATTCTCTAACAAATTTATGGCTCCACCACGCTTCCAACTTTCTACAATTAACTTGGGTAACTGACTCGTGCTCTACTTTCTTTCTGGTACTTAATACTCACTTTCACACCGAAGCTTTTTATATATCTCGAGCTGGTACAAAATGCATACCTAAATGCTCCAATTTATGGATGGAGAATTCATCTATCCAACCAACAATATTTACTATACTTGACAATCAGTGCACACCAAGGTCTCTCGTTTTTACTGTTGTAGATCATCCACACTCCAAAAGAAAGTCAATCACTTTTTCTTTGCACTTAAATGGAGACAAAAAAACATTCAAAACAACTCAAATAGCAAGTCAAACTTCAAGTGGGTGGGGGTATTTTAGAAATTTGAAAAAATATAAAATAGGACACATCAAGCTTCATTATGTAATTTGTTTAACTGGATTTTTTTAGACAAAAGGTGATAAAATTTTATTAAATTAATATGAATAAGGAGTACAAAGGACATATATTGTAAATGAAGTCATCCAAATAACAATATAGTAGACATGGGTAAAATTTTCCCAGTGACTTGAGTCAGCCGAAAAGTTGAAACGATTTGGAGAAAATCGCTATTGAAAATACCTTTTCTATAACTCCTTTCAACCACAATAATTTCTCCGAATCTAGTCCAATGACATCAAGAACCAAAACTAGCCGCTAACCGGCATGACTCTTCTAGAGGAACTAAGAACACCAAGCAAACTCAACTAAGTTTCTAAAATCATGAGGGAAAATAAACATAGAAAACTCATAGAGTGTCTAGAATTTATTGAACATACTAAATTAAATTTAAAAACCTAAAACAACACCAGAAAAAGGAAAACTAACCGCTTAATCTGTTTCATTAATTTCGATTTGTGGATTTGTTTTTCTTCTTTTTTTCGGTTTGTCTCTTCTAGAATCTGTTGTGTAGTGAGTGGTGGTGACTTTGTAGTAGTAAAGTAAACCATCTGCAGCAAATTAGAGCTTTAGAAGTTACGCGCCTCACGTTGCGACGGGGGGGAGACCTATCTGGGCCCACTGTCGTCGGAGCCCACATCCATCTGTGCGTTTGTCGTACGCGCGCATATGGCAAGGCCACCTCAACGCTATCACACTGTCGTCGTATTTATTTTTTACAAAGACTTTGACTACGAATTTTAATTAAAAACGGCAGACAAAGTCGTCAAACGACTCAAAATCCAACACTCCCTGCCCATGGTCTTTTGGGGGTGTGCTTCTGGGTCCCTTCCTCTTCGTCTTCGTCTTCGTCTTCGATTTTCACCAAAGACTTTCACTTGTGGGTCAAATTTGACCACAAATTTAAGAAGACAGTAGGAAAAAGCTAAAATCTTAAGATCACGCACATGAAGTTGACCACGGAAAACTTGGCATGGCTCATGGTGGTTCGTTGAAATTGCGGTAAAGAAAAACATAGGTGATATATTAGGCAATAGTTGCACTCGAGACGAGTAAAGGCTACGAAACTGTTTGATAAAAATCCTTTACGAGTGGCACATTGGGGCAAAGTGTCGTGACACATGAATATGATGGATCAAGTCTCAAACAATTTGGACTTTCTATTGCGATTTGGTAAAAAAAATTTACACAAGGGAGAAGCTTCCCCTTAGTGCTAAAAATTGATACATGTGTGTCTCAAAATGAGCCACTGAAATGGACCAAATATGGGCTCGCATTACATGTGTAGTTTCTCCCCAAAAGTTGAGGTCTAAATTCCAGGTGCTTCTTCTCATGTGGATATAGATGTCACACCACTCCTACAGTGCGCCAAATCCACTAAGGCCTCTTTGTTTTCAGATATTTGTCATTTACCAATGATCAGGGTACCCCTATCCTAAGCTAAAGTGTGATCAAAAGTTTTGGCCATCCCCAACCAGAAATGGGGTTTGTTTTTTGTTTGGGTTTGTCTATTATTATCTGGACCAATGACCTAATAACTTCATTCATAATTTACTTGCGATGCGATTTACCAGTATCCATCTTAGTTAAGCTACTGTTGATTTCCAAACCAAAAAATTTAAGCTAGTTGTATTTGGCTAATTTTGATTATTTTTCAATTTAAAGAACTTGTAACTGTTGCTTGATTGCAGGAGAGACAATGCTTAAACCAGCATCTATCACAATCACGTGATTTGTGTTTAATATGCGGCCAACATCTTTTGACCACGAGTTTTCTGTGACTAACGTAAATCAGTGGTATATGATGAGATTTTATAGTAGTGTATATTAGAAGGTCCTGGATTTTCAATACTTCTTCATATTAACCTATATTAATTTTATGTAACTTGCTCAAAACACAAGGTAAACAAAGATAATCTAATCTTATCTGCGCATTGCCATTGACCTAATATTAATATGCAATATGGTTATTGGTCAATGTGGTGTGCTGCCTTTATTATAACTTTTGACGTCCGTTGCATAATCAATTGATATATCTCTGAAAATAACTGGACATTCCTTTAAACAAATATATAAAAACATGTTTTTTTGGTACTATTTTTGAAAGTTTATTCCCCCATATTATTAATGGGCCATTCTTGTACGGGATCTGGATAATTATAAAGCAAAAGGATGAAGTGGAAAGCATAATGGGTCTCCATTCAATCAAATTATTGTCATACAATACGAGTATATATTTCTTTTGTTTTTATTTAGTTATGCACAAATATACTTCCTTAATTATTTCTGCCAACTCAGATATCATCACATAATCCGTTAACCCAATCATGGTGTTTAAAATTTAAGATTTTATTTATTTATTTATTTATCACACTGGGCTTATTTTCGAGTATCATTTTTGTCTTCCGACTCATTTTTGAGTCATTTTGATCTTCTAATTCTTGCATGTGTTCCAATTTAGTCATTCTGTCAATTTGAGTACAATTATACTCTAAACTAAAGGAAAAATAAGGACTAAATTAAAACTCATGCGAGAATTAGAAGACCAAAATAATTCAAAAATAAGTTGAAGGATCAAATTGAAACTCGAATATCACTGTGGGTTCATCGTCCTCGTTTGATTTAATGACTTGCAATGCATGTAGACGACCGCACTCATTCCATAGCACAATAATTATTGGTCCAAAATGTTGTTGTGCCCTAATTAATCATATGAAGTCAAAATTGTACGACCCATGAACCTTGTCGTGCCCACTTAACACTAAACTTTCCATTGCTGCAAATAAAAAGTGTTGGTAGGTAGACCTTAAATTAATTGTTACATGTTTTCGTGGCCAAAAAGCCAGACCATGCATGCACTCACAAAATTAATTTGTCACACTTGGTTAGGTAAGACCATAATTTTATATTTCCAAATTTCCTCTCCACGTGAATACGTACGACGGGCTTATCCTCTGTCTCTATAATTTATTATCGTAAGTCATTTTTTTATGATTATAAGGTACAACTGCTACCCCTTACGCAGAAGTGGACGTGAAAAAAGAAGAAGAAGACAGAGAAAGAAAGGGATAGAAATGGCAGACTCATCACTATTTTTTCTGGGTCCATGCAATTCATTCGTTTTATTTTTGTGGGGTTGTTGTCAAAAGAGAGCGACTCACTAATCAACTACGAGTGTAAAACCAGGCAAGTCTGTGCTGTATTTCCTGTATTTTAGTCATGAGAGAACTTTGCTGTTAATGTTTACAATAATTTTGTGCCAAATTTGATGAAGTAAAGAAACCTACCTACTCCAACCAACACATGGACGTGAGTAAATCCTAAATTCGTAGAATTGTTCATATTTATCCATGCACTTGATGTTTTGTGTTCGAATCCCCTTTTCTTAATATTGCTTGTATTCAGAAATCGTCGATACACTTATACACATGTGAAAAATTGAGCTTGTGACATTTAAGTTCTCAATTATGTGTCTATTAGAGTTGGCCTGCTCTGCTACCATTCATTCTAAGTTGAGTGCTGCTAAACGAACCCTAAAATCGACTTAGTACACCATATTATCAAATTATTTATTGAATTACTAATTTATCATAATATAAAATTACCAAAAAAGATATGTTGAATTGTGAAACAAATGTAATTTTAATAAGTACACCCTACTCACTATATTCAACCCTAATATTCGGTGAGGCAACGTTGAACGCCATGAATCCAACCCAACCCCACCACCACCACCACCGCCCCTCCCCCTCTCTCTCTCTCTCATCAAAATTCTCTTATTTGCCCTAAAAGGTTTGCAATGAGTCAGAATCTTCCATGTGTATGTGGTGTTCGTCCATTAGACTTAGTTTTCCCAGAAAACGCATTCAACCCACCCAAAACAATAATCATTTGATGTTCATCTACGACGTTGGTGGTTTCAAGTGAGTGAGCATATTCCCAGACGGCTCTTACACTTGTCCACTAGAACTCCAGCTCCTCACCCTTTGATGAATATGATGACAATTATGTTGCTGTTTGCACCACAAACACCAACTTCCAACAACTCCAATACAACCTATTTCTTCTTAATTAGATACCCTGGGGTTTGATAGCAATCTCAACAGTACAAAGAAACAAACCCAATTTGGAATTTTCCTTCTTCCACTAGTTGAAGGGAGATGGGTTCCAACACAATATTAGGGTGTATTAGGGATATTTTTGGTAGTTAAATAAGGTGTACTTAGTTAATTTTATATTTTGATTTAAATATTAGAGTGTACTTAAATCATAGGGTGTACTCAGTTAATTTTAGGGTTCGTTTAGCAACACTCTTCTAAGTTCTAACTGTGTATTCCTTTTTACTTATTTTTTAATAACAAAAATTTCTCTATAAAATTGCACCAATGAGCATTGAATTCATGACCAATCAAACAACAACAATAATATAAAGGGCCCTTATAATCTCGGGCGGACCTTTAACCCCAGGGACGGTCCCATGGGCCAGGTGAGTTTTTTTGTTGTCCCAATGGGCCATCAAATGGAGCTGATGCATGCCCAAATATGCTTGAATGATGCTGTTGGGCCTATGGTGTGGCCTGCCCATTTTCAAGAAACAGAATTTCAATACCAAGAGTATGAAGAACATGAGAATTGTGACCGTCTGCGAGCACTACATTCCAAGAGTATATTGTAACTTTCCATGAAACACCATCGCCCCTGCCAAGAAATAATCTTGGACAGGGCATCATTGTGAAACATATGAGTTGGTCTCCGTAAAAGTTTCAAGAAATTATGAGCACTAAATTACAAGAGTATTTCGTAACTTTCCATGAAACTCCAGGGCCCTTGCCAATAAATAATCTTGGACAGGGCATCAGTGACTGAAACATATGAGTGACAGATTGGTTTTTGACGAATTTTCCACTGATCCAAATACAAAAAAATTCAACTTTTCTTGACAATCTTGGGAGTAAAGCAAGAGAAAGAGAGGATGGGGGAAATGGAGCATCATGGTATCACAGTATTAGGGTCAAGTAGCAGTGAGGAAGACCAAGATGACCTGAAGAATTACGAAGAATCTGTAGCAGCTATGCGAAAGCGCCTACACGAGCAGAGAAAAGAAATTCAGACAAGAAGAAGTGGTAGAAAAAGCCCGGTATGCATATATAGAGTTCCTCCCAGCCTCAATGGAATCAGTCCTACTCCAGAAACCATTGAGCCTGAAATGGTTTCCATTGGACCTTACCACCGCGGCAAGGACGAGTTACTCGAATTTGAAAGTTACAAATTGCAGTTTCTTAATTTGATCCTTTCTCGAGAAACGAACGGAAGAAGGCATGATCTGCTGTCAGAATACTATAAAGCCATGAAAAAGTTGGAGGAGAGCACGAGAAGCTGCTATTCTGAGTCGATCCCCATGTCAAGCCCTGACTTTGTTGAAATGATGGTGCTTGATGGGTGCTTTATCATTGAGCTTTTTCGACATATGAGTGCGGATGAAGATGATCACCCCATCTTAACAAGGCTATGGTTGATTCCAATTCTTACTAGAGACCTCCTCAAGCTTCAAAACCAACTCCCTTTCTTTGTCCTTGAAAAGCTTTTCGAGATCTCCAACTTCAGAACTGAACATTCTCTAACCTTGCTTGCGCTTGAGTTTTTCAACCATACATTGCCTAAGCCTAGCGAAGTCCTTAAGAGGACAAGCGAGCTTAGGGGGGCCAAGCACTTGCTTGACTTGTTTCACTTAAGCTTTCATCCCCCATTTCCACATGAACCTCCACTAAAGAAGTCAATATTCCAACGTACATCAGATGTACTATGCGAAGCTACCCTCAAGACATTGATTTGGTTGTGTAAGTTATTCCTTTCCTCAACTCCACATGATGATCATGACGCTGATCAAAATTACCGTCCATCCTCGGAGTCAATTCAATGTACCACACAACTAAGACCCTCTGGGATCAAGTTTAGGCCACGCAAAGCTGCCGAGAGCTTCTTAGATATTAATTTCCGAAATGGGGTACTCCAAATCCCACCTATAACCATCAATGACCTCACCATTGCTGTCTTTATCAATTGCATGGCCTTTGAACGGTGCCATCAGTACACATCTCAGCTCTTCACCACTTATATTGCCTTCATGAGCTGTCTCATCAATTCGACAAGGGACGTCACGCTCCTTTGTGCAGATGGGATAATCACTGGCTTCTCGCAGAATGATCAGAACGTAGCTGAGCTATTCACAAAGTTAGGGGAGAAAGTTGTGTTCAACATAAGAAAATGCTACCTCTCCACTCAATTCAGAGATGTGGAAGCCTATTACAGCAGCCATTGGGCTACCTTTATGCGAACCTATTTTAGCAAGCCATGGTCGTTCATCTCTGTTTTCTCTGCCTTCATCCTTCTTGTCCTCACTGGGGCCCAAACTGCTATGGCTATCTTGAGCTACATCAACAAAAGATCATGAAATATATATATATATATATATATGATGGTGCAAGTTTCAGTGTTTCCCTAGATTTGAGCCTCTTGAATGTTTGTGTAGTGTGGTGCCAACCTATCTCCCCTTTTCTTCAAATAAGTTCCTATTTCCCCTGTTCTTGCATAATTAGCAATTCATTCCACATGATTTTCAATATTCATAACACAATTTCATTTAATTCTTTGGTTTGCTGTTGCCAACTATGACTCTGAGGATGCAAATATTAAATCCCCCAATTAACCAGAGGAATTTGGATTTGAGTTTTTGGCCTCTTCCTTCACCTGATCATTGGTTTGCTGTTGTCATTCATATGATCAGTGTTGGGGGGAAGAAGAAGCAGAACCTTGTCATCGATGAGACCTAAAAAAACTCCGTGACACCTTCATCAAATGAACCCATTATTACAAGTTGAACAATTCTTTTCACTGAACACACACCTATAGCTCACTCTGTAACTCATTCAGGGTTGATTTGGGGAAGAAGAAGAAGAAGAATGCCAGCAATGGGATTGGGCAGTTGGGGTGAGTTATTATGGGTAATAGTTAAGCTTAGGCACAAGGTTGCCGGTGAAGGAGGCTAGGGGTTAAAGGTGGGCTCAGAACGATATGGATTGCTAGCCCACTTTAGCATGGCTGATTTAAGGACAAGCCTAATCCAACCTGAATTTTTTTTAATTTTTATATCAATTGAAAATTAAAATATTACATGACTTAGTTAGGCTAATTGACTAGGTCAATTTGTTCGCCCCTTGCATCGTTGCACCCTAGATCATTTCTCCTTCCTCTAGATAAGAGTAGTCCTCTTGAATACAAGAAAAATTTCTAACATCATTGGGTATAGACAATCATGCATCCATCTCTCTCGTTAATTACGTAATAGTACAGATAAACATATAGTTGTACACCAAAAGTTGCATATAAAAAAATTTCCCTTTAGCCAGAAGGGTATAACTCAGTTAGTTGAGCTATTCTACCTCCACCTATATGGGTAGAGGTTTGAAACTCCAGGCACCCATTGAATCAATATTCATGTAAACCACCCTTCTCCAATCGCTTGTACTTCAAAAGAAAAAGTTTTCCCTTGAATACCGTTGTTTAGATATTGGGCCACTTTGTAATTTATAAAATAATTGAAATGGACCAGTTTGTTTGCTTGTGGACTAGAAGCCCGCCATTACACCATAGAAAATATAAATGGGCCTACAGTTGCTTAAACCGGCCCAAACCCGAATCTTCAGCTACCATAGTCGGCTTAAAAACCCTAGCAGCTGTGCATAAAACCTCATATCGCAGACCTCCTTGGTTCATTTCGCATTCGGCTGCATATACCCTTCTCCGTTCTCCACAGATCCAGAGCCTCTCGAGTACTTGCCCTCGCTCTTTCTCACTCTCTCTCTGGGTCTTTGACTCTTAAATCTATTGTTATTAATAATTTTGTGTTTTATAGGCAGAGATGAAGGTTGTTGCAGCATACTTGTTGGCTGTGTTGGGGGGCAATACCACCCCTTCTGCCGAAGATCTCAAGGACATCCTCGGCTCTGGTACTTTTGCTTTTCCTTTTCTATGTTTCATTTGCTCAATCTGTGAATAGACCCACTGCATCCAAGTTTATGACTTAGTTGTGCATAGTGCGATAATGCCTCTTGATTTGTAAATCCCTTGTTTGTATTCAATCGGTCAACTCAATCCTCCATGAAAATGAATGTTTGGAGGTCACAAAGAATTTTGTCTTAGGGTAATGTTCCTTTCAGTGTTGAATCATGAAAATATGATTTCTTTTCCTATCTTATGGTATAAAGTGGAGGTTCGACTTTAAAAGTTAGTATTTGCTAGTCTTATTCATTTTCTGCAATAAGGACCTATAACCTAATATTCCATTGCTGCTAAAAAGGACCACTTGCATCTAAGTTACAATACCCCTTTTCCCCAATTTTTCTGTTTGTCTGCGTATCGTCCTCTATATGAGATAGATTCTAGTGGGAGGCTATTTAATAACTATGTCTGAATTGTTGGCTCTTATGCATATGTTGTTCATGTGTTCTAGTCTGATTTCAGCATTTGATTTCATATGAGCTGGTGCATAGATGCCTAGATGTTCATTTTTATTGTTCACGTGTTAAAGGCTTTCATCTTGCTCGCAGTTGGAGCTGAGACTGATGATGATAGGATTCAACTTCTTCTTTCGGAAGTGAAGGGTAAGGACATTACAGAGCTTATTGCTTCTGGAAGGGAGAAGTTGGCCTCTGTACCATCTGGTGGTGGTGCTGTTGCGGTGGCTGCACCTGGTGCTGGTGCCGGTGCCGCTGCTCCTGCTGCAGCTGAGCCAAAGAAAGAAGAGAAGGTTGAGGAGAAAGAGGATACCGATGATGTAAGTTATTCTTGGGATTATCTCATTAAGTTCAGTATTTGTGCATGTAGAAGGATATGGGTTTTGCAATACCATCTGTTAATGAGTGCTGATAACAATCCCCTTGCTCCTGCTAAGACATATTCATGTTTAAAGCTTCCATCAAATTCTGAGAGTTGCATATGTATGTGATTCTCTTGCTAGACAGCAACTGTTTGCATGTCAATAGGATTGTGGCAAATCAATAGATAGTAATATAATTTTCCTTTGCCTGAGCTGTGACTGTTTGCACACTCTGGGGTACATTTTCGGAGCAATGGTCAATATGCCACATACTCAGATTAATTAGCAAACACTCTTGGAGACATCGCATTTTGTTTGGAGCATTTGATTTTAGTCTGATCTTGTATTTCTCGCTTTTTCGTTGTTGCAGGATATGGGCTTCAGTCTCTTTGACTAGAGTGGTTGCAATGCTTACATCATGAAGGGACTGTTTTGTTATTTGAGTTGGATAGATTTTTTTTTTAAATGGAGTGTATTGTTTTTGGATCGTAGCCTGTAGAAGACTTTATGACAATCTAAAATGTAGTAGATTATGCAATTATGGTGGCTTTGAATCCACATTTCTATCGAATTTCATTAATCTTTTGTCTTGACAGAGAATGACCTGCATCTTTTTATTCATGATACTTAATACTTATCAAATACTTATGAAAATACCCCGACTTCTGATTTGTGTTCAGAAAAATGCATTTGCTGGCTGACCATGCTTGCAATTGGCGGTCTATTGCTAAGCTTATGCATATCAACGTCATAGCCGAAAAAGATACATTAAAGTAGGATTAGGGTATTTGTGTAGGGTTCTGGACTTCGGTACCTGAATTGATTTCTATATTTTATTGCCTCAAACTATATTGTGAAGTAGGGTTCTGGACTTCAAAAGACATTCGTCATAATATGGAATTCAGACTGCCTCTAGGGTTGTTTGAATACCAAAATTTGACGATCTGCGACCCTTCACCTGAGTTATTCTGTGGGGCAGGGTCCTACAGGGTCTCCCCGCACCTGCACCGTTCCAGGCTGCTTGTCTCATGTCCTGACGCCCACTTGCACTCAACTACTGGTGATCGAGAGACGATGAAAGTCGGAAGACAAAAAATTTGAATTGCTGGAAGAAAATTAAGAGAATGAAATTTGGTTGTAAAGAGACTGCAAGCGCAAGTGATTTTATGTATACTTTTCATTGTCAACATTCTTTCAAGAGTTCTCAACCTCAACGGGTCAAAAGATTCTATGCAGAACTTGCTACAACAGCCTATTATTCCATGCAAAGCTCTAAAATGATCGAAATTCGATCAGTTTACAAAAACAAAACCAGACATTAAAATTCAATCAGTTTTTGTCGACAATACCCCCATAGAGCATTGAGTAAAATGGATTTCAGAAAATCAGAAACATCTCGAAATGCTTTTGGCCTAATGTCTCGCACACATATGGGGATAACGATATGATTATTGACAATAAGCAAGTTACATCATCTCTTCACAATGATAAGAACAAGAATAAACTCTGTAAAGTGTGACTGTGAACAAGAAGATTTATGTAATTAACCCGAAATTACAACATCGAAACCACTCAAAGAAAACCAAAGTGAACTGTTCTTTAAAGCTATATAGACCACCTCCAGCAACAAGCAGGTCATTTTATTTTGCCTCAAACATGAGGTTTAAATCTTACTAGCAAAAGAAAGACCTTCTTTCGCAAGCTGATCTAAACTGGCAACAGGAGGTTGGACCTTGGCAACTTTGGCAATAGCCTGGTTTTCTTCAGGACTGCCACCCTCCAGAAATGCTCCGACCACTTTCCCGTCTTTGATCCAGTATGTTCCAAACTTGGGTTTTGGTGAGGTAGGGTTATTGTCTCCGAAGAGCACGGTTTCACCCACATTGTCGCCGTAGAATTGCCATGACAGATCGAAGGAACGAGAATAGAAGAAGGGAAGGTAGTCATACTCCCCAATTGTCTTCCCCTCCTCGCTTGCCTTGATGGCCTGCCAAAATCAAGACAACTATATAATTCCCAGATGACTGCCAACCCGAAAAGAGAAAAGAATGGATACCATCTGGCTTGGTTATTTTAACAACCCTATTGGCAGGGGAGACCATGCCCGATTTGACATAAAAGAATGATAGGGTGGGTTCTTAGTCGAAATAGTACAGAATTAAAGAGGGAGCAGCATACCTTTACAGCCTGCTCAGCAGATTTGCGTGCATGGTCAACATGCTCAACTCTTCTAATCTCATTGTACAACTTCAAAGGAAAAGTAGCCACATCACCCACGGCATATACATCAGGAACACTTGTTTTGAAGAATGCATCCGTCTGCAATCAACTTGCACAGGTTAAGACAAATTCCAAGCATCAAAATGAATATTTAAATATATGTGAGAGGGAGAAGGAATCAAGGGATTTCAGAAGTCGCTTAACCTTAATGCCACCTTTCTCCTCTTCAACTTGTCCCTTGAACAATGTTGTCAGGGGTCTCCCCCCAACACCAACAACAACAATGTCAGCTTCAAGCACAGTGCCGTCCTTTAAGTGCACTTCCTTGACCTGCATTATGGGAGAATGTCACCATCCAGAAGCACAGTTTCATCAGAGCATCAATACCAAAATGGCAGGTGATTTGTGTATTTACCTCTCCATCTGAATTAGCAGTAAATCCAACTGCAACTGTTCCCTTGATGATTTTAATTCCTTTGTTTGCATAGTAACCCTCGTAGAAAGCAGCAATACCAGAAGTGAAAAGGCGAGGCACTGCAAGAACAACAAAAGAAATTAGGGAAATGAGGCACATGGAATACAAAGAGTGTCCAATTTGATGTGTATGTATATACACACAAACAACATACGAACAAGGCTTGGAGCAGTATTCACTTACTGCACCATGGTTCAGGGTAAACCATTTTAACATCTAAGTTGTTAATTCTTAAAGCTGCACCAAGCTCGAGACCAATGTACCCTCCTCCAACAATCACTGCTTTCCCATTCTTTTTGGATTTAATTGCTTCGTTGAGTTTATCAGCATCATCAATTTCTCTCAAATAGAAGATGTTTTTGGCTTCAGCTCCTTTGACACCAAAATCTGTCAATCTTATAACCTACAAAAACAGAAAACGGATTTAATCATGTATACAAAGTGGGCAGGTTATCCAAAGCAAGGCATCAAGAATTCCTAGGGTTGCTTACAGTTGATCCAGTGGCAATGACCAGAGTCTGATACTTGAAGGATTCCCCAGTTCCACTGACAAGAGTCTTCCCAGCAAGATCGACTTTAACTATTTCAGTGCTAAGAATCAATTCTATCCCTGAAATTATAAATTAAGCTTCCATGAGATGAGAGTAATGCACTCTAAATGACCCAGAAAATGGAAGATCAGGTAAAATAGGTAAAAATGAGTCCGGAACAAAAATGAGTAATAATGGATTTAACCGGCTCTAAATACTTCAAGAAAGCTTTCAGGCATTGTTCAATCATGATCAGCATATGGTGCTGTACGGTGCAGAAGATAAACATACCTTTCTCTTTGTACCACTCGGGAAGCAATCTCTCTCCTCCACTTCCAACACAAACATGAAACCCAGGAAGTCTAGCAGGAGCTGCAAGAACCAATCCCAACAGTAAGTTACAATCTCAGCGAATGTGATGAACATAAAAAATGAGGTTGGTCTTCATCAATGTGCCAGTGTAAGCACTGGAAAATTGGGACTAAAATAACAGAACTTACACTCAGGAAAGAGATAAGCCTTGCTGAGTGCAGGACGTTCATATGGTGCCACCTAGGAGTAAAAGAAGAAACTAATTACATGACAAAATTTAATTGACGTCTAACAGCCATTAAAGGGAAACAACTTCAAGCAGCAGTAATAATATGAAGTACAGAAAGTACACAGTTAGCTAGCGAGCAACGAGCATTGAAATCAATAACGCAAGCAAATTATCTTAATCCAAGTTTAATGCAGCAAGATGTCAAAATAGAGTAAGCAGAAAGTCTGCAACACTCATGCATACTAGATGTCAAGACATTTTCCAGAACTCACAATTTTGATCTAATTTCCAAAAATTGACAATTAATCGCATAAAGCATCTCACAATCTTCAGTCAACTGGATACAAACACATGAAAGTGAGCATGAAAAAGCATTAGAAAACATACCGCCTCTTTGGAAATGACTGCTAGTTCGCCTGGCTTAAGCCCTTGTTTGGCAAACTCCCGAGCTGCATATCCCTATAACATTTGAAAACAAACATGTATTAAGCATTAAAAGTTATCGAGGCTTCCACAATACTGCAAAAAATTATCACAAAGCACAAACAACAATTTTTCAACACTTGATCATTATTACCAACTGATTTTATTTATCCTAATTACCACAATTCTACACTAAAACAACTACAAAAGTCGAGTACAAAAAAATGAAAAATGAAAAACTAATATTCATATTAGATCTAGGCACACCTTCAAAATCCAAAGCTAAAAACTATGTAAAGAGTCACATCAATAGCGACAGAAAACTTCAGTATAAGTCGAATATACACATTTTGGTATAAATTCTTAAAGAAATGCACAAAATTAACGAAATTTGATCAAACGAATGAGAATCGGTCACATAAAAACTTACAGCTGAGACTCCACCGCCGAGGATCACGTACTTGAAGTTCTTCGCGGCCATTGATGGCTGATCGATCAGACAAAAAAGTGGATTTTGCTTCCTCTGCTTCGTTTTGGCTTTTGCTCCGTGACTAGTTTTCTCTTTTGCTGGTGAGAAGTGTGATAATGCGATGAGGTTTTGTGTGCTGTGTGATGGTCAGCTTTATAGGGCGACCATTGGGAGAAAAATTGGGCTAACCGGACGGACCATTCTGATGTCCCTCGTGTAAACGGAATACTTCCACGTGGCGAATCCTCGGCCGTTCATCTCTGCTGACTGTGCAATCGCCACGACAACCGATCTGTTAACGGGAGCCCAAAATTTTTCTAGTTTCTAAATAAAATATACTGTTATTTTCTGAATTTCCTTTTTTTAAGAAGTCTCCCAGTATAGCTATAGTTTGAAACTGCCTTCATAAGAACCACTAATACTCATAAGCGTTTTTATTAAAAGTATTATTTTTAGTTTATCCCACTTTTAATTTGCTCTGTCAAATCTAATTATAAACGATTTTGATTCTTCTAGAAACACTCCCAAACAAACTCAAATATTAGTTAGATACTTTGTGAGGTTCAGCGTTTGAAAATCAAGCTTGTGAAAAACACCCCCTAGGGAGAGCTTTATCCTCAAACAAGTCCCAACTCGGAACGGTTGCACACTTTGCCATTATTTTTAGAATAAACCCGAATATTCCAAATATATATATATATATTTTATATGTGACTATATTAAGTAACAGATCAATTTAGTTGAAGAATAGTATGCCAATAATAAATTTCTCATATTTGTTTGGAATAAAAAATAATAATTTAATTTTATTAGATCAATAAAAATAAAGAATACAAAAAACACAAACGTTAAAATGAGTCATTCCAATAACAGTATAATAGACATGTATAAAACTTCCCCAAGTCAGTATGTAGTATGAACACAATTTGATCCGAGGTTATTGGAAATGGAAATCCCACGATCACGGCCATTTCCCGTTGGCTTGCTAAAAAAAATGCTTTTTTTAATTGCTTTTATGTGGAAAATGGAAAATGGATAGTGCCCGGAAGAAGCACAGGTTCATGTACAGCACTACATGTTTGGCAACTTACAATTGTCCTAATTTATGGGAATATATAGCAACGCTAAAAAAAAAATTCTATTTGTACATCGATAAAGCAAAAAAATAGATTTGCGACCGGCACATAGCGGCTAGAAAACGGTCTTTTTTTCTGGAACGAAACCGTTGACGTCAGCAGTGATGATAATGATCATTATCTTTGTTAATAGTAATCACGGATAAATTATCTGATCTTAATGCAGCAAAGAGGTCAACCAAAATATTTGATAGCGCAACAAACAAAAGAACAGGGACCCACTTCATTTAACAATCAACAGTCTTCCGTTTTACCTAGTGCAGAATTTTGTTTTCATCCTGAATAAACCAAAAACAAAAATATATTTTTAAAATTTTCTCTTTTTGCGACTTTTTTTAATATATTTTTAAAAGGAATTCCTCATATCGACTTTTTTATAATTATAATAATTTGTCATAGCTACTTTTTTTCTTTTAGAGCATTCATAGTGGGAGGGTGTATAACGAGATGTATGTTAAATATACAACTTTTGTGATTGGAATTACCTGCAATGGAGAGATGTAAACGAGTGTAAATTTGCATTACCACAATGAGATGCAAATTTAGATGCACATATACATTTTTTTTTACATATCTTGCAGGTGGGACCTACATGAGAAAATATGAGAAAAGTGGGACCTACAGCAGAAAAAGGTGAAAGAAATCAATTATACATCTTTATATTTACATTTTCCCCATTGGAGCAAAAATCACATTTACAACCCCCGAAGGTATAAAAGAGATGTAAAAGTGGCTTTACACTCCCGAAAATACACCCTGCCATTGTGGATGCTCTTAGTGATATCCTCTCGTAGCGACACTAGTGATCCCATTTTGACTAACATTTGGAACAAGCTTAGAGCACTTTTACCATAACAAAGCAAAAGGCAGCCCAGTCTTGAATTAATGCCCACATCATTGAAGGTTAGATCGGGTAAGAATGTGCCCATTTACTCGAGCCAATTCAAAAGTAAAAATTGCCTGAATTGCTGTCCACGTGACATCAACGATCAATTTAAATACCAAAAAAAATTTAAAAACACATTCATAAGTTTTTTTTTATATAAATACATAGCTATGTTCTTCACTTCCCACACCAAAACTTCATACAAATTTCTCTTCTCATATCTCATGTAAATAGTGTTTGCCTTTACTTGCCATGGCAATAAGTGGGAAATCAAAATTAAAAAGGGTAGGGCACCCTTTGCCCTGGCACAATGGGTGTAAGTGCTCTTAGAGCTTAAATATTTTGGTATCAAGTTTTTCTATTAATAAAAAAAAAACTTACCATAGGAACATTTAATGGTTCTCCAAATTAAATGTTTATTTGTATTATTTATTAAAATATGTTTGTATGGGAAATATTTTCTTATTATTGTTAGAGTTCTTTTTTTTTTTTTTTGGGGTCAAAATTAGGAAGAATGAGGGTTATTCACACACATGGGTACCGTGGGGCTTGAACTTCATGATCACTTGGAAGCACACCAAAATTATAGGTCAATCCAACTAACATTCCATTTGGTAAAGTTAGAATCCTTTGTCACCATTTTTTTGACAATACATGAAAAGATAAGAACAAGAAAAATGAAGAGTGGATCTACGCTTGGGCCAGAGCCACTCCAACCCGGTCTTGATTTTTGAAATAGGCTTAGAGGTGCAACCCAACTTTGGTAATTTAGAAATCAGCCCAGCCCTCTGTCTAGAAGTCAGCCCATCCCTTTGTCCAAAATAAGTCCACCCTCTTAGCCATGCACGCATACATCACACATACATCGTATTTTTGTTTTTTATAATTATAATATAAACAATATTTATTAAAAAGAAACCAAAGATAATAAATAGTGGTCCACTAAGCCCAAACAAGCCAGCGAAAAATACAAAACAAAAGAATTGCCTCCAACCAAGCAACAAGCCAAACAGACAAAAAAACAAATGGTAAAAGGTGAGCGACCAAAGGTGTCCTCCAATTACCATATAGGCGAGCCTCTCTTCTATTCTAAGCTACAAATGTAGCTTCCAAATAGCAATTCTTTTCAAAATCTCAGTTGATATTTGAATTTTAGATTTTTATACAAACGAATTAAAAAATTCATACCAATCTTAAATTGATCTTAATACCTTTAACTTTGCAAGAAGTTTGCAACTTAAGTGGTTATATAAGAGTAGTTACCCGTACACCCTAACTTCTATATTCAATTTCCCTATGTTGAGGAGTTACAATGAGGGGGTTCAATTTAACAATTCAATAATAACTTTGCACTGAATTGAACGGTTATTAAGGATCCCTTCATTATGACCCCTCACAAAAACCCCTCCTTGTTTTTTTATAACCAAAAACCACACTCGCATCAACCAAAAAAAAGGGGGGGGGGGGGGGGGGGGGGGGGGGGGGGAGAGGTACCTTGGGCTTTGGTTTAGGCCGATTGGATCTATGAACTTTGAGTTGAGCCCAAGTATGCTGTTACTTGTCCATTCAAATGCTTTAATTCAGGTTGGGATCAGGTGACCCAAATTCATAAAACTAGTACCATTTAAAATGGTAATGAATTTGGTGGAGCAGCTGCCCGATTTTACCCCATATTTAAGAATCACGTTTTTTTTCACACCGATAAAAAACAAAAACAAATCTTAAAAAATCACATTTTTCACATTGAAAATTTCATCTCACATTATTTTGGAAACATCTCTTTCCGTTAATAAAAGGGAAGAATATTCTTGAATTCCTATAACGTAGTTAATAATAATATATAATAGACAGTCAAATCTTGAGAAAATAAGAACTCCCATTGTGGACCTCAACCATGCATTAAATTTTTATTTTTTTTTAATGTATGTGCTTTTCCATGTCTATAAAGTGCTAGGCAACTCTTGGCTCCAAACAATATTCATTGACCAAAATAGTCAACATCAGTGTACTATGAGTCATATCTATAGGATATTTAACTCGTAGCGGGTCTCACCCCAGCAAAACATTTCAAAGAACCAAAGGATATTCAAGAAGAAAAAAGCAAAAGGGTACAAAGCAAATCATTATCTTGAGGCAACTCCATCTGCCCTGTACAAGTTAGAAGGCTGCTTTCAACATAATTTTCATTCAAAGCTTTGATCCCAAAGTAAAGTTTGTGTGACCCCTACCTGCATAAAATAAGGCAAAAAAAAGAAAGAAAAGAAGTTTGATGGCCATTGCCTTACTTTAGGTGACTAGGGCTCGGGATTAACAAATTAATAGGGTACTTTATAAAGTCATTATGGTTTCCCATGTTTAACTCCTCAACTTGAGGGCCAAGACAAACACCAACCATCCCTATCGACCGGCCAAAGTAGCGGAGTTGGCATATATACCATGTGAAATAGAATGTTTCACTTCATAATGCAATTGTTTGTTGTTGTTCGATGTTAAGTATTCGAATTTATGATGTTTGAAATATTATTAAATTGTTAGACTGCGAGAATAATTATAAGTTATAAAGACTAACCCTAACAACTAAATGATACTTATTTTTTCGGACAAGTGAAATATTTGTTTAGATTACATGGAGATGAAATCTTACACCAAAATGAAGAGCCAAAAGACGTGGGCTCCAACAGTATCCGAGCACAAGTTTAACCATGTCGTATTTGGAAGAAACCCATTTCAAATTTCGTTTTCATTTCCAAGAAGATCATTATTGGACTCACTGTGGGGCATTGAAGTCGGAAGAAACCAAACATGTACAGAAAAATTGTGTTTCCTGGCGATGTACACCTCCATAAGCCAAAACACTGACATCGCATTCAATTATTTGCCCTAAAGAGAAACAAACAGACATTGCATTCAATAACAATTATATACACATGGAAAATCTAGTGCTTATATTTCAATTTGAAATCCATGTCTTTATTTATTTATCATACAAATATAAGATTTTGTCAACACGAGTCTAACTTAGTGGAAAATGTCTTCACTTATAGATCGTGGTGTGAAGTTTGAATCCCCAACGCGTATTAACTAAAATTCATTATATTTAAGTAATTTTTTTATCTAATTATATTTAAGAAATTTAACTATACACAAATTGCTACATTTGATAAAGAATGATTATAGTGGCTCTTTTTTGCTTGTAGCCTGGAGCAAAGTTTGTTGAATGTAATCATGGTTGAGTAATTAGGTGATTAGCAGGTAAATTAATTATGAGATGGGGGTTGAAATATGATAGCCCATATTTTGTCTCATATAGATGTTTTTGTGAAACTTTTTCAAAAGATGAATAAATTTTATGTTAGGTAACCCATCAATTTTTGGTTCATTCATTGTCAATATTATGCTATTGAAAGATGACAAGTCAACCATCAATTTACAAAAATATTTCAATGAACTTATTTTGTACATTGTATTTGCACTAAGTCCTTTTTGCCTAAGAAGTTTATTAAGTATTTCAAATACTCTCATGTATTGATAGTTTGGGAGAGTCAACCTGGCTACCAACCTTAACAACTACCATCTACATCTACATTGTATAAAATACATTAACTTGTAGTTTTCCTTTCAAACAAATTAGTTTGCTTTATAAATCATCACGTCATTATTTGCATTGTCGTCATTAGACAACGTGGTACATGCTATATGCACACGACAAAAATAAATGAAAAAATATCTTCAACAAGTCGGCAATAGATTTAGGATATCAAAATTCAATATACTCAGTTAAAGAAAAGTCAAAACAACACATAAATTCGTTATGACAGGCATCATTCTTAGAATGACAAATATTTAGGTAGTAAAAAAAGGGATGTTTTCCAAGTATTTAGAGAAGTAGCATTTGAAGTTTTGGGGTAAATGTGGTTAACCATTACATTAGAGTTACAAACTCTACCTTGAAAATTAGTATTTGTATATTGTTTTTCTTACAAATATGTATACATGTTATGTATTATGTAATGTATATATATTTTAAAAATCTATACATGTGGCTGAATTTACCTGTACAATAACAACAGTAAAAAGATGGTACACAGTAGAAACATGAAAACAGTAAAAATACAGTCTTCATTACCTTTCTCCATATAATTTACTTTCCTTTTTTTTACAAAAAAATAAAAAACCAGCCTGAAATTCACAAAACGACTGAGATTTGGATAATCCCAAGATGGTTTTGAAATAATTTTCACGTTTTGATGGGACCCACGACATATACGGTGGGCCCAGGGCCTTCAAAATAATCAGTGCCAGAATGGAAAGAGAGAAACAGTGTTTTGTTGTTAGCTTGTCTTCGGTACCGCTTTCCTCTCTCTCACCCATCTTCGCTTCCTCCACATTTCACCACAACATCCCCCAAGGGTTTCAAGGGTTTTTCGCTCTCCTCTCTCAGATTCCTTCAATCTCTCCCCTTCCGTCAGATTTGCTCGCTAAATCTGGCCCCAATGCGTTTGTAGACGAAGCTCCATCAGGTACTGATCTTCGTCTCTCCGATCTGCTTTGCTTTAAGCATACTCATTTCTTGAGATTTGAGCTCCAGGAGCTTCAAGAGCGTGTTATTTTGGAGCTTCAGGAGCTCAAGGAAGCTTGGCATTTTCCGTTTATTTATTTTTTTTAACACAAAAAGAATCATTTTTATTTTATTGTTAGTTATTGGCTTTGTTTGTGATTTGGTTTGATTTGTTTGGTGGATAAATGGGAGGTGAATCTTGTCTTGGTGATGGGCAAGCAGGGGTGAAGCAAATCTATGCAAAAAAAAAAAAAACTGATTAAACTTAAAAACTAGAAGAAACTAGAAAGATGGCAACTGGGTCTAGCTTCATATTGTTTGTATTTCGTTAATTTAAATAAAGGAAAATAAAAAAAGTTTTCATTTTAGAATAGTCTGCCTCTTTTTTATTTAAAAGGGTATTTGTTGTAAAGATTAATATGTTATTTTTATGGCAAAGGTGCACCCTTTATACCCCATTTATATTGATTGGAAATCTGTTTTTGCTGATGTTTTTTTCCTTCTGATATGACTTTTATGTGATGTTGAAATGATTCTTTGACTGTATTTTTAGCATTTTCAATGCTAATAATGTTTTGGTCAAGCAGTGTTGTAATGTTGTGCTTGTGACTGAGTGGCTCATCCTTACGTCCATTTGTACAAATAAGTGCAAACAGCAAACTACATCTGCCTTTGATTGACTAATATTTTTCATTATTTGTTGATAATTTCAGGGCATGGATTTATTATATTTCGAAGTGAAAAGACATATAGTGTGATGTACGCAGTTTAGTTTTATATGGTAAAGAACAATCCAAGTCACAACTTGTGACTTGATAACTCAGAAGCTTTACCTAAACGGCTTCTAAAGGAGCTGATCATTATAAACTTGCTGGACTGTAGTCTTCCTCGTTTTGGTACTTCTGGGTTGGGTAGGGGTGACAAAGATCAGAATCTCTACCTGGAAATGGGTTCATTTACGGGTACTTCTGAAATTGTTGAAGCAACAGACGAGCTGACTACAGGTCAATTTTCTCATGGAATAGGTAGACCAAATTCTGGATTTAGTAGGGGTGACAGAGATCGGAAGCCTCCTGTTCTAAAACTGGGATACAAGGATTCTCTAGAAGATGATATTAATAAGCTCTTTGAGGCAATCAATCTCAAAGCTTCATCCAAGGGTTCAGATAATTCGAAGCAAGCAGGCACTAGCCCTTTAAATAAGAATGCCTTGAAGAAGCCAATTACAGTGGGTGTGTCTCGCTCACCAGGGATTGGGAATTCAGAGCCAGCAACTCTGAAGCAGGCGTTAAGGGAACTCTCTATTACCAAGGCATCAGAAATGGCTGCTATGAAGCGGTTATCAAAATTGACAAGTCCTTCAAGAGCCTCTGAAGCTGGGAGGATCAAGACATTGTACAATGCAGTTGTAGTTGAAGCCAGTACATCTGGCCCGTCCTCAAGTGAAAATAGGGGAAATATGGTTGAGATCTCTCTGTTGCCAGAAGAAAGCATTTCAAATACTTGTGACAACATGCCTGAGCATCCTCAAATGGCCAAGATGAAGTCATCAAGCCAGAGTGCACATTCTTCTCCTCGATTTGCCATCGAGAAAACAGAAAATAATTCCGGGAGCACGACATTGCAAAATGAAAGTACGTCCATGCTAAGGACAGTTGGGGTGCAAACAATACAGGCAGAACTGGGACAGAAAGAGAAAATTGAATCTTCAAGTGACCATATTTCAGAACTTGCTGAAAATGTTCCTGTGAAAACCATGTTACCGACAAAAATAAAGGCGCAGCTGGGGAAGAAAGAGAAAGTTAAATCTACAAGTGGCAAAACTTCAGTAGTTCAAAATGTTCCTGCCAAACCCAAGTTAGCAAGTAAGGTATCAGCTGCAAAAGCAGGGCGGAAAGTCAAGTTGCATGCAGTACCTTCTTCATCTAGTTTGGTCAATGGCAATACGACAAGCAAACTATCCAGAAATACTCTCCGCTCCGTAAAACCAGCCAGCAGGAATAGGATTATCATAAAGAAGAAGATAAGGCAGGATTCAAGTTCTGTGGCCTGCAATTCTAGTAATTATAATGAAGTTGATGCTGATTTTGATCCTAGCACAAGTCAGCTGGTCTGTGAGAGATGCCAATGTACATTGAAAGGTGCTGGCAAACAATCAAATCAAGGTTCTTTGGTGCCCCAGTTTAACAATCTTACTGCAGAAGTAAACTCTAGTAATGTGCACACAGGTCCAAGTAAACCAGGCTTCACCTTAGACAGCAGTAAGACTGGCAATACAGGGGGAGCTGACATCATGAAAGCCAAAAAGAACCCAAATTCAAAAGAAAAAGGGGAGTTCTCCCAAAGCTCAAAAAGTAGCCAAGAGTATAGTAGTAGTACAAGTTTGAGTGATGAGAGCAATATGAGTGGGTCTAGTTGTAGCAATAAGCCTCACATGTCAAAGGATGTGAGGTGGGAGGCCATCCGTCACGTTCGGTTGCAGCATGGAGTCCTGGGCTTGAGACACTTCAATCTTTTGAAGAAGCTTGGTTGTGGAGACATAGGAACTGTATATCTTGCTGAACTAATTAGTACAAACTGCCTTTTTGCCATAAAGGTGATGGACAATGAGTTCTTGGCTAGAAGGAAGAAGATGCCAAGGGCTCAGACTGAAAGAGAAATACTGAGGATGCTTGATCATCCTTTTCTCCCTACACTGTATACCCAATTCACATCAGATAATCTGTCATGTTTAGTTATGGAGTATTGTCCAGGTGGAGATCTTCATGTCCTTCGGCAGAAGCAGTCAGGAAGGTGTTTTTCTGAATCAGCGACAAGGTAGAAAAATTTGAAATAAGATCTATACATATCAGGGCATGCATTTTGTTTTGGATGCTATTGTTACACTATTTTTGAGAAATTGCTACATGACATCCTCATTTTTCCTGGTCATCTCTTATAAATTATCCATTGTGTAATTCAATTGGGAAACTGAGCATTAGATTCGCCTCTAATCTAGTATCTGTTTCTATATTAAATTAGGGCTGGAATTTTACCTGAGATAACTTAGCTAAATGGACCTTTCTTATAATTGCTCATTCTTATGTTCTGTATGTATTTCTCATACCGCACCATTGCAAACTGATTCAAGCCACTTTGTGTTTTCAGGTTCTATGTTGCTGAAGTTCTCCTTGCTTTGGAGTACTTGCACATGCTTGGGGTAGTTTATCGGGATTTGAAACCAGAAAACATTCTTGTGCGGGAAGATGGTCACATTATGCTCACAGATTTTGACCTGTCTCTAAGGTGCACTGTCAGTCCAACTCTTTTGAAATCACCTTCATGTGATGCTGATCGTGTAAAACTGTCCGGTCCATGCACACAATCTAGCTGCGCTGAGCCCTTCTGCATGGAACCCTCCTGTGACGTCCCATGCTTCAGCCCTAGGTTTTTACCTGCTGCTGCAAAAACAAAGAAGTCCAAAAATGACTCTGCAGCCCAAGTCAGATCATTGCCACAGCTTGTGGCAGAGCCTACTGATGCACGGTCCAATTCCTTTGTAGGGACCCATGAGTACTTGGCTCCTGAGATCATCAAAGGAGAGGGTCATGGAGCTGCAGTCGATTGGTGGACGTTTGGAATCTTTCTTTATGAGCTTCTATACGGCAGAACACCGTTTAAAGGCATCAACAATGAGGAAACATTAGCCAATGTGGTGTTGCAGAGCCTAAGGTTCCCGGAAGGTCCAATTGTTAGTTTCCAGGCTAGGGATCTCATCAGAGGGCTGTTGGTAAAGGAGCCGGAGAATCGGTTGGGATCAGAGAAAGGGGCTGGTGAGATTAAGCAACATCCTTTCTTTGAGGGCCTGAATTGGGCCCTAATACGCTGTGCCATCCCACCGGAACTGCCCGAGTTTTGTGATTTTGAAGTTCCAGACATGCCTGCTGCTCAGGAGAATACCAAGTATTTGGAGTTTAAAGCTACGGGAGACCACCTAGAGTTTGAGTTATTTTAGAGGAAAAATCACTTTTTTTTTAGGAGAAGCTGTCTGCTTGTGTATTATATTACTTCTTGAAAGACCTCCTCCTTTCCGGCTATAACTCATATCTAGCTTTCTGTATATTAGTAGCAGTACATACTCTCTTAAATTTTCAGTAATGGATGCGCATATATCGTATCAGATTCAAAAATTTTGTACAACAGCCTCGCATATTATTAGTTATTAGTCTGTTCGGGAATGCTTCTGGGAAAGTTAAATCAGCATATACAATTTTTTAATTAAAAAATCGTAGTCTAGCCGGAAGGCTATACTATTTCATAAAAATAATAATAATAAAAAAGGACCCTCCTATTTGCATTAGTTTGTACCTTATAGATCTTAATTTGCAACATATCCAAAGTAGATACTAATCTTACACCATATGATATTTTAATATAATTTTTATAATGTATGTTATTCTTATTCAATAATATGTGAGAATTATTTGTATAATACATGGATTTTTTGTGTCTTACTTAAAATTTTGTAAAAAATACTTGCGTAAAACATTAGAAATACGTACGTACATGTACAATAAGACTATTGTAAGTTTGCTTTTTAAAGAAAATGTGAGACGTGTATAAAACACAAATGTTTTGTTGAAAAATACGTACCGATATATACATATATATATATGTACGTATACATATGTAAAAGACTATAACCACTCGTCTATACTATTTATTAATAAAGACAATGTAAAATTTAAAAAAACAACAAAGTTGCCCAGCTATACAGTTTTTTCAAAAAAATAATTAGGGAAAAATCGAGTATCGCCGCACGGCTATACTATTTTCCAAATGAAAAACAGAGCAGACCTACTATGTGAAAATAGTATACCCCTACGGCCGTACTATTTTTTAGTATAAAAAAGAGGACCCCCATCCACTAGGCGCCACGTGTCAACACATGCCTTCTTTTACAAAATTAAAAACATGGAGTATAGCCGTGCGGCTGTACTCCTTTTTATTCTTCTTTTTAAATCCACTTGTCAGAAATCGGTATAGCCACCCGGCTATACGTTTTCTTTGTAAAAAAAAAAGTGGATCCCCCATTCATTAACTGCCACCTATCAAAACAGGTCTTTTAAAAAAAAATTTAAAAAAATATGGAGTATCGCCGCACGGCTGTACTATTTGATATTAATATTAATAATAATAATAAATAAGAAATGACCCTCCTATTTGCATTAGTTCGTACCTTATAGATCTTAATTTGCAACATATCCGAAATAGATATTAATCTCATACTATATGATATTTGAATATAATCTTTATAACGTATGTTATTCTTACTCAATAATTTGTGGATTTTTTGTGTCTTACTAAAAATTTTGAAAAAAATACTTGTATAAAACCTTAGAAATACGTATGTACATGTACAATGCGACTATTGTACGTTTTCTTTTTAAAGAAAATGTGAGACGTGTATAGAACACGAATGTTTTGTTGAAAAATACGTACCTATATATACATATATGTATATGTATATGTATATGTATATGTATATGTATGTACATATACATATGGAAAAGACTATAACCGCTAGTCTATACTATTTATTAATAAAGACAATTTAAAATAATAAAAAACAGTAACGTTGACCAGCTATACAGTTTTTTCAAACAAAAAAAAAATGGAAAAATGGAGTATAGCCGGACGGCTGTACTATTTTCAAAATGAAAAACAGAGCAGCCCTTCTGTGAAAATAGTATAGCCTTGCGGCTGTACTATTTTTCCATCTAAAAAAGAGGGGCCCCACCCATTGGGCGCCACGTGCCAACACATGCCTTCTTTTACAAAATTAAAAACAAGGAGTATAGCCGTGCGGCTGTACTCCTTTTTATTCTTCTTTTTAAATCCACTTGTCAGAAATCGGTATAGCCACCCGGCTATACGTTTTCTTTGTAAAAAAAAAAGTGGATCCCCCATTCATTAACCGCCACCTATCAAAACAGGTCTTTTAAAAAAATATATAAAAAAATATGGCGTATAGCCGCACGGCTGTACTATTTGATATTAATAATAATAATAATAATAAATAAGAAAGGACCCTCCTATTTGCATTAGTTCGTACCTTATAGATCTTAATTTGCAACATATCCAAAATAGAAATTAATCTCATACTATATGATATTTGAATATAATCTTTATAACGTATGTTATTCTTACTTAATAATTTGTGGATTTTTTGTGTCTTACTAAAAATTTTGTAAAAAATACTTGTATAAAACCTTAGAAATACGTACGTACATGTACAATGCGACTATTGTACGTTTTCTTTTTAAAGAAAATGTGAGACGTGTATAGAACACGAATGTTTTTCGAAAAATACGTACCTATATATACATATATGTATATGTATATGTATGTATGTACATATACATATGTAAAAGACTATAACCGCTCGTCTATACTATTTATTAATAAAGACAATTTAAAATAATAAAAAACAGTAACGTTGACCAGCTATACAGTTTTTTCAAAAAAAAAAAAAAAAGGAAAAATGAAGTATAGCCGAACGGCTGTACTATTTTCCAAATGAAAAACAGAGCAGCCCTTCTGTGAAAATAGTATAGCCTTGCGGCTGTACTATTTTTCATCTAAAAAAGAGGGCCCCACGTGTCAACACGTGCCTTCTTTTATAAAATGGAAAAATGGAGTATAGCCGCACGGCTGTACTATTTTCCAAATGAAAAACAGAGCAGCCCTTCTGTGAAAATAGTATAGCCCTGCGGCTGTACTATTTTCTCATCTAAAAAAGAGGGCCCCACGTGTCAACACATGCCTTCTTTTACAAAATTAAAAACATGGATTATAGCCGTGCGGCTGTACTCCTTTTTATTCTGCTTTTTAAATCCACTTGTCAGAAATCGGTATAGCCACCCGGCTATACGTTTTCTTTGTAAACAAAAAGTGGATCCCCCATTCATTAACCGCCACCTATCAAAACAGGTCTTTTAAAAAAAAATTTAAAAAAATATGGAGTATAGCCGCACGGCTGTACTATTTGATATTAATAATTATAATAATAGTAATAAATAAGAAATGACCCTCCTATTTGCATTAGTTCGTACCTTATAGATCTTAATTTGCAACATATCCGAAATAGATATTAATCTCATACTATATGATATTTGAATATAATCTTTATAACGTATGTTATTCTTACTCAATAATTTGTGGATTTTTTGTGTCTTACTAAAAATTTTGAAAAAAATACTTGTATAAAACCTTAGAAATACGTATGTACATGTACAATGCGACTATTGTACGTTTTCTTTTTAAAGAAAATGTGAGACGTGTATAGAACACGAATGTTTTGTTGAAAAATACGTACCTATATATACATATATGTATATGTATATGTATGTACGTACATATACATATGTAAAAGACTGTAACCGCTCGTCTATACTATTTATTAATAAAGACAATTTAAAATAATAAAGGACAGTAACGTTGACCAGCTATACAGTTTTTTCAAAACAAAAAAAAAAAAGGAAAAATGGAGTATAGCCGGACGGCCGTACTATTTTCAAAATGAAAAACAGAGCAGCCCTTCTGTGAAAATAGTATAGCCTTGCGGCTGTACTATTTTTTCATCTAAAAAAGAGGGCCCCCACCCATTAGGCGCCACGTGTCAACACATGCCTTCTTTTACAAAATTAAAAACAAGGAGTATAGCCGTGCGGCTGTACTCCTTTTTAATTCTTCTTTTTAAATCCACTTGTCAGAAATCGGTATAGGCACCCGGCTATACGTTTTCTTTGTAAAAAAAAAGTGGATCCCCCATTCATTAACCGCCACCTATCAAAACATCCGAATGAAAAACACAGCAGCCCTTCTGTGAAAATAGTATAGCCTTGCGGCTGTACTATTTTTTAATCTAAAAAAAGAGGGCCCCACGTGTTAACACATGCCTTCTTTTACAAAATTAAAAACATGGAGTATAGCCGTGCGGCCGTACTCCTTTCTATTCTTCTTTTTAAATCCACTTGTCAGAAATCGGTATAGCCACCCGGCTATACTTTTTCTTTGTAAAAAAGAAAGTGGATCCCCCATTCATTAACCGCCACCTATCAAAACAGGTCTTTTAAAAAAAAATTTAAAAAAATATGGAGTATAGCCGCACGGCTGTACTATTTGATATTAATAATAATAAATAAGAAAGGACCCTCCTATTTGCATTAGTTCGTACCTTATAGATCTTAATTTGCAACATATCCAAAATCGATATTAATCTCATACTATATGATATTTGAATATAATCTTTATAACGTATGTTATTCTTACTCAATAATTTGTGGATTTTTTGTGTCTTACTAAAAATTTTGTAAAAAATACTTGTATAAAACCTTAGAAATACGTACGTAACAATGCGACTATTGTACGTTTTCTTTTTAAAGAAAATGTGAGACGTGTATAGAAGACGAATGTTTTGTTGAAAAATACGTACCTATATATACATATATTTATATGTATATGTATATGTATGTATGTACATATACATATGTAAAAGACTATAACCGCTCGTCTATACTATTTATTAATAAAGGCAATTGAAAATAATAAAAAACAGTCACGTTGACCAGCTATACAGTTTTTTCAACAAAAAAAAAATGGAAAAATGGAGTATAGCCGCACGGCTGTACTATTTTCCGAATGAAAAACACAGCAGCCCTTCTGTGAAAATAGTATAGCCTTGCGGCTGTACTATTTTTTCATCTAAAAAAGAGGGCCCCACGTGTTAACAGATGAATTCTTTTACAAAATTAAAAACATGGAGTATAGCCGTGCGGCTGTACTCCTTTCTATTCTTCTTTTTAAATCCACTTGTCAGAAATCGGTATAGCCATCCGGCTATACGTTTTCTTTGTAAAAAAAAAGTGGATCCCCCATTCATTGACCGCCACCTATCAAAACAGGTCTTTTAAAAAAAAATTTAAAAAATATGGAGTATAGCCGCACGGCTGTACTATTTGATAATAATAATAATAATAATAATAAATTAGAAAGGAGCCTCCTATTTGCATTAGTTCGTACCTTATAGATCTTAATTTGCAACATATCCAAAATAGATATTAATCTCATACTATATGATATATGAATATAATCTTTATAACGTATGTTATTCTTACTCAATAATTTGTGGATTTTTTGTGTCTTACTAAAAATTTTGTGAAAAATACTTGTATAAAACCTTAGAAATACGTACGTACATGTACAATGCGACTATTGTACGTTTTCTTTTTAAAGAAAATGTGAGACGTGTATAGAACACGAATGTTTTGTTGAAAAATACGTACCTATATATACATATATTTATATGTATATGTATATGTATATGTATGTATGTACATATACATATGTAAAAGACTATAACCGCTCGTCTATACTATTTATTAATAAAGACAATTTAAAATAATAAAAAACAGTAACGTTGACCAGCTATACAGTTTTTTCAAATCCACTTTTTAATCTAAAAAAGAGGGCCCCACGTGTTAACACATGCCTTCTTTTATAAAATTAAAAACATGGAGTATAGCCGTGCGGCTGTACTCCTTTTTATTCTTCTTTTTAAATCCACTTGTCAGAAATCGGTATAGCCACCCGGCTATACTTTTTCTTCGTAAAAAAAAAGTGGATTCCCCATTCATTAACCGCCACCTATCAAAACAGGTCTTTTAAAAAAAAATTTAAAAAAATATGGAGTATAGCCGCGCGGCTGTACTATTTGATATTAATAATAATAATAATAATAATAATAATAAATAAGAAAGGACCCTCCTATTTGCATTAGTTCGTACCTTATAGATCTTAATTTGCAACATATCCAAAATAGATATTAATCTCATACTATATGATATTTGAATATAATCTTTATGACGTATGTTATTCTTACTCAATAATTTGTGGATTTTTTGTGTCTTACTAAAAATTTTGTAAAAAATACTTGTATAAAACCTTAGAAATACGTACGTACATGTACAATGCGACTATTGTACGTTTTCTTTTTAAAGAAAATGTGAGACGTGTATAGAACACGAATGTTTTGTTAGAAAAATACGTACCAATATATACATATATTTATATGTATATGTATATGTATATGTATATGTATGTATGTACGTACATATACATATGTAAAAGACTATAACCGCTCGTCTATACTATTTATTAAAAAAGACAATTTAAAATAATAAAAAACAGTAACGTTGACCAGCTATACAGTTTTTTCAAAAAAAAAATGGAAAAATGGAGTATAGCCGCACGGCCTGTACTATTTTCCAAATGAAAAACACAGCAGCCCTTCTGTGAAAATAGTATAGCCTTGCGGCTGTACTATTTTTTAATCTAAAAAAGAGGGCCCCACGTGTTAAGACATGCCTTCTTTTAAAAAATCAAAAACATGGAGTATAGCCGTGCGGCTGTACTCCTTTTTATTCTTCTTTTTAAATCCACTTGTCAGAAATCGGTATAGCCACCCGGCTATACTTTTTCTTCGTAAAAAAAAAGTGGATTCCCCATTCATTTACCGCCACCTATCAAAACAGGTCTTTTAAAAAAATATGGAGTATAGCCGCACGGCTGTACTATTTGATATTAATAATAATAATAATAATAATAATAATAAATAAGAAAGGACCCTCCTATTTGCATTAGTTCGTACCTTATAGATCTTAATTTGCAACATATCCAAAATAGATATTAATCTCATACTATTTGATATTTGAATATAATCTTTATAACGTATGTTATTCTTACTCAATAATTTGTGGATTTTTTGTGTCTTACTAAAAATTTTGTAAAAAATACTTGTATAAAACCTTAGAAATACGTACGTACATGTACAATGCGACTATTGTACGTTTTCTTTTTAAAGAAAATGTGAGACGTGTATAGAACACGAATGTTTTGTTGAAAAATACGTACCAATATATACATATATTTATATGTATATGTATATGTATATGTATGTATGTACATATACATATGTAAAAGACTATAACCGCTCGTATATACTATTTATTAATAAAGACAATTTAGAATAATAAAAAACAGTAACGTTGACCAGCTATACAGTTTTTCAAAAAAAAAAAAAGGAAAAATGGAGTATAGCCGCACGGCTGTACTATTTTCCAACATAGCAGCCCTTCTGTGAAAATAGTATAGCCTTGCGGCTGTACTATTTTTTAATCTAAAAAAGAGGGCCCCACGTGTTAACACATGCCTTCTTTTACAAAATTAAAAACATGGAGTATAGCCGTGCGGCTGTACTCCTTTTTATTCTTCTTTTTAAATCCACATGTCAGAAATCGGTATAGCCACCCGGCTATACTTTTTCTTCGTAAAAAAAAAAGTGGATTCCCCATTCATTAACCGCCACCTATCAAAACAGGTCTTTTAAAAAAAAATTTAAAAAATATGGAGTATAGCCGCACGGCTGTACTATTTGATATTAATAATAATAATAATAATAATAAATAAGAAAGGACCCTCCTATTTGCATTAGTTCGTACCTCATAGATCTTAATTTGCAACATATCCAAAATAGATATTAATCTCATACTATATGATATTTGAATATAATCTTTATAACGTATGTTATTCTTACTCAATAATTTGTGGATTTTTTGTGTCTTACTAAAAATTTTGTAAAAAATACTTGTATAAAACCTTAGAAATACGTACGTACATGTACAATGCGACTATTGTACGTTTTCTTTTTCAAGAAAATGTGAGACGTGTATAGAACACGAATGTTTTGTTGAAAAATACGTACCAATATATACATATATTTATATGTATATGTATATGTATGTATGTACATATACATATGTAAAAGACTATAACCGCTCGTCTATACTATTTATTAATAAAGACAATTTAAAATAATAAAAAACAGTAACGTTGACCAGCTATACAGTTTTTTCAAAAAAAAAAAGGAAAAATGGAGTATAGCCCCACGGCTGTACTATTTTCCAAATGAAAAACACAGCAGCCCTTCTGTGAAAATAGTATAGCCTTGCGGCTGTACTATTTTTTAATCTAAAAAAGAGGGCCCCACGTGTTAACACATGCCTTCTTTTACAAAATTAAAAACATGGAGTATAGCCGTGCGGCTGTACTCCTTTTTTTTCTTCTTTTTAAATCCACCTGTCAGAAATCGGTATAGCCACCCGGCTATACTTTTTCTTTGTAAAAAAAAAGTGGATTCCCCATTCATTAACCGCCACCTATCAAAACAGGTCTTTTAAAAAAAAATTTAAAAAAATATGGAGTATAGCCGCACGGCTGTACTATTTGATATTAATAATAATAATAATAAATAAGAAAGGACCCTCCTATTTGCATTAGTTCGTACCTTATAGATCTTAATTTGCAACATATCCAAAATAGATATTAATCTCATACTATATGATATTTGAATATAATCTCTATGACGTATGTTATTCTTACTCAATAATTTGTGGATTTTTTGTGTCTTACTAAAAATTTTGTAAAAAATACTTGTATAAAACCTTAGAAATACGTACGTACATGTACAATGCGACTATTGTACGTTTTCTTTTTAAAGAAAATGTGAGACCTGTATAGAACACGAATGTTTTGTTGAAAAATACGTACCAATATATACATATATTTATATGTATATGTATATGTATATGTATGTATGTACGTACATATACATATGTAAAAGACTATAACCGCTCGTATATACTATTTATTAATAAAGACAATTTAAAATAATAAAAAACAGTAACGTTGACAAGCTATACAGTTTTTTCAAAAAAAAAAATGGAAAAATGTAGTATAGCCGCACGGCTGTACTATTTTCCAAATGAAAAACACAGCAGCCTTTCTGTGAAAATAGTATAGCCTTGCGGCTGTACTATTTTTTAATCTAAAAAAGAGGGCCCCACGTGTTAACACATGCCTTCTTTTACGAAATTAAAAACATGGTGTATAGCCGTGCGGCTGTACTCCTTTTTATTCTTCTTTTTAAATCCACTTGTCAGAAATCGGTATAGCCACCCGGCTATACTTTTTCTTCGTAAAAAAAAAGTGGATTCCCCATTCATTTACCGCCACCTATCAAAACAGGTATTTAAAAAAAATATGGAGTATAGCCGCACGGCTGTACTATTTGATAATAATAATAATAATAATAATAATAATAATAAATAAGAAAGGACCCTCCTATTTGCATTAGTTCGTACCTTATAGATCTTAATTTGCAACATATCCAAAATAGATATTAATCTCATACTATATGATATTTGAATATAATCTTTATAACGTATGTTATTCTTACTCAATAATTTGTGGATTTTTTGTGTCTTACTAAAAATTTTGTAAAAAATACTTGTATAAAACCTTAGAAATACGTACGTACATGTACAATGCGACTATTGTACGTTTTCTTTTTAAAGAAAATGTGAGACGTGTATAGAACACGAATGTTTTGTTGAAAAATACGTACCAATATATACATATATTTATATGTATATGTATATGTATGAATGTACATATACATATGTAAAAGACTATAACCGCTCGTCTATACTATTTATTAATAAAGACAATTTAAAATAATAAAAAACAGTAACGTTGACCAGCTATACAGTTTTTTGAAAAAAAAAAATGGAAAAATGGAGTATAGCCGCACGGCTGTACTATTTTTTAATCTAAAAAAGAGGGCCCCACGTGTTAACACATGCCTTCTTTTACAAAATTAAAAACATGGAGTATAGCCGTGCGGCTGTACTCCTTTTTATTCTTCGTTTTAAATCCACTTGTCAGAAATCATACTTTTTCTTCGTAAAAAAAAAGTGGATTCCCCATTCATTAACCGCCACCTATCAAAACAGGTTTTTAAATAAAAATTTAAAAAAATATGGAGTATAGCCGCACGGCTGTACTATTTGATATTAATAATAATAATAATAATAATAATAATAATAACAAATAAGAAAGGACCCTCCTATTTGCATTAGTTCGTACCTTATAGATCTTAATTTGCAACATATCCAAAATAGATATTAATCTCATATATATGATATTTGAATATAATCTTTATAACGTATGTTATTCTTACTCAATAATTTGTGGATTTTTTGTGTCTTACTAAAAATTTTGTAAAAAATACTTGTATAAAACCTTAGAAATACGTACGTACATGTACAATGCGACTATTGTACGTTTTCTTTTTAAAGAAAATGTGAGACCTGTATAGAACACGAATGTTTTGTTGAAAAATACGTACCAATATATACATATATTTTATGTATATGTATATGTATATGTATGTATGTACATATACATATGTAAAAGACTATAACCGCTCGTCTATACTATTTATTAATAAAGACAATTTAAAATAATAAAAAACAGTAACGTTGACCAGCTATACAGTTTTTTCAAAAAAAAAAGAAGGAAAAATGGAGTATAGCCCCACGGCTGTACTATTTTCCAAATGAAAAACACAGCAGCCCTTCTGTGAAAATAGTATAGCCTTGCGGCTGTACTATTTTTTAATCTAAAAAAGAGGGCCCCACGTGTTAACACATGCCTTCTTTTATAAAATTAAAAACATGGAGTATAGCCGTGCGGCTGTACTCCTTTTTTTTCTTCTTTTTAAATCCACCTGTCAGAAATCGGTATAGCCACCCGGCTATACTTTTTCTTCGTAAAAAAAAAGTGGATTCCCCATTCATCAACCGCCACCTATCAAAACAGGTCTTTTAAAAAAAAATTTAAAAAAATATGGAGTATAGCCGCACGGCTGTACTATTTGATTATAATAATAATAATAATAAATAAGAAAGGACCCTCCTATTTGCATTAGTTCGTACCTTATAGATCTTAATTTGCAACATATCCAAAATAGATATTAATCTCATACTATATGATATTTGAATATAATCTTTATAACGTATGTTATTCTTACTCAATAATTTGTGGATTTTTTGTGTCTTACTAAAAATTTTGTAAAAAATACTTGTCTAAAACCTTAGAAATACGTACGTACATGTACAATGCGACTATTGTACGTTTTCTTTTTAAAGAAAATGTGAGACGTGTATAGAACACGAATGTTTTGTTGAAAAATACGTACCAATATATACATATATTTATATGTATATGTATATGTATATGTATGTATGTACATATACATATGTAAAAGACTATAACCGCTCGTCTATACTATTTATTAATAAAGACAATTTAAAATAATAAAAAACAGTAACGTTGACCAGCTATACAGTTTTTTCAAAAAAAAAAAGGAAAAATGGAGTATAGCCGCGCGGCTGTACTATTTTCCAACACAGCAGCCCTTCTGTGAAAATAGTATAGCCTTGCGGCTGTACTATTTTTTAATCTAAAAAAGAGGGCCCCACGTGTTAACACATGCCTTCTTTTACAAAATTAAAAACATGGAGTATAGCCGTGCGGCTGTACTCCTTTTTATTCTTCTTTTTAAATCCACTTGTCAGAAATCGGTATAGCCACCCGGCTATACTTTTTCTTCGTAAAAAAAAGTGGATTCCCCATTCATTAACCGCCACCTATCAAAACAGGTCTTTTAAAAAAAAATTTAAAAAATATGGAGTATAGCCGCACGGCTGTACTATTTGATATTAATAATAGTAATAATAATAATAATGATAATAAATAAGAAAGGACCCTCCTATTTGCATTAGTTCGTACCTTATACATCTTAATTTGCAACATATCCAAAATAGATATTAATCTCATACTATATGATATTTGAATATAATCTTTATAACGTATGTTATTCTTACTCAATAATTTGTGGATTTTTTGTGTCTTACTAAAAATTTTGTAAAAAATACTTGTATAAAACCTTAGAAATACGTACGTACATGTACAATGCGACTATTGTACGTTTTCTTTTTAAAGAAAATGTGAGACCAGTATAGAACACGAATGTTTTGTTGAAAAATACGTACCAATATATACATATATTTATATGTATATGTATATGTATATGTATGTATGTACATATACATATGTAAAAGACTATAACCGCTCGTCTATACTATTTATTAATAAAGACAATTTAAAATAATAAAAAACAGTAACGTTGACCAGCTATACAGTTTTTTCAAAAAAAATGGAAAAATGGAGTATAGCCGCACGGCTGTACTATTTTCCAAATGAAAAACACAGCAGCCCTTCTGTGAAAATAGTATAGCCTTGCGGCTGTACTATTTTTTAATCTAAAAAAGAGGGCCCCACGTGTTAACACATGCCTTCTTTTACAAAATTAAAAACATGGAGTATAGCCGTGCGGCTGTACTTTTTTTTATTCTTCTTTTTAAATCCACCTGTCAGAAATCGGTATAGCCACCCGGCTATACTTTTTCTTCGTAAAAAAAAAGTGGATTCCCCATTCATTAACCGCCACCTATCAAAACAGGTCTTTTAAAAAAAAATTTAAAAAAATATGGAGTATAGCCGCACGGCTGTACTATTTGATATTAATAATAATAATAATAATAACAAATAAGAAAGGACCCTCCTATTTGCATTAGTTCGTACCTTATAGATCTTAATTTGCAACATATCCAAAATAGATATTAATCTCATACTATATGATATTTGAATATAATCTTTATAAACGTATGTTATTCTTACTCAATAATTTGTGGATTTTTTGTGTCTTACTAAAAATTTTGTAAAAAATACTTGTATAAAACCTTAGAAATACATACGTACATGTACAATGCGACTATTGTACGTTTTCTTTTTAAAGAAAATGTGAGACCTGTATAGAACACGAATGTTTTGTTGAAAAATACGTACCAATATATACATATATTTATATGTATATGTATATGTATGTATGTACATATACATATGTAAAAGACTATAACCGCTCGTCTATACTATTTATTAATAAAGACAATTTAAAATAATAAAAAACAGTAACGTTGACCAGCTATACAGTTTTTTCAAAAAAAAAAATGGAAAAATGGAGTATAGCCGCGCGGCTGTACTATTTTCCAACACAGCAGCCCTTCTGTGAAAATAGTATAGCCTTGCGGCTGTACTATTTTTTAATCTAAAAAAGAGGGCCCAACGTGTTAACACATGCCTTCTTTTACAAAATTAAAAACATGGAGTGTAGCCGTGCGGCTGTACTCCTTTTTATTCTTCTTTTTAAATCCACTTGTCAGAAATCGGTATAGCCACCCGGCTATACTTTTTCTTCGTAAAAAAGAAAGTGGATTCCCCATTCATTAACCGCCACCTATCAAAACAGGTCTTTTAAAAAAAAATTTAAAAAATATGGAGTATAGCCGCACGGCTGTATTATTTGATATTAATAATAATAATAAATAAGAAAGGACCCTCCTATTTGCATTAGTTCGTACCTTATAGATCTTAATTTGCAACATATCCAAAATAGATATTAATCTCATACTATATGATATTTGAATATAATCTTTATAACGTATGTTATTCTTACTCAATAATTTGTGGATTTTTTGTGTCTTACTAAAAATTTTGTAAAAAATACTTGTATAAAACCTTAGAAATACGTACGTACATGTACAATGCGACTATTGTACGTTTTCTTTTTAAAGAAAATGTGAGACCTGTATAGAACACGAATGTTTTGTTGAAAAATACGTACCAATATATACATATATTTATATGTATATGTATATGTATATGTATGTATGTACATATACATATGTAAAAGACTATAACCGCTCGTCTATACCATTTATTAATAAAGACAATTTAAAATAATAAAAAACAGTAACGTTGACCAGCTATACAGTTTTTTCAAAAAAAAAAAAGGAAAAATGGAGTATAGCCGCGCGGCTGTACTATTTTCCAACACAGCAGCCCTTCTGTGAAAATAGTATAGCCTTGCGGCTCTACTATTTTTTAATCTAAAAAAGAGGGCCCCACGTGTTAACACATGCCTTCTTTTACAAAATTAAAAACATGGAGTATAGCCGTGCGGCTGTACTCCTTTTCATTCTTCTTTTTAAATCCACTTGTCAGAAATCAGTATAGCCACCCGGCTATACTTTTTCTCTGTAAAAAAATAGTGGATTCCCCATTCATTAACCGCCACCTATCAAAACAGGTCTTTTAAAAAAAAATTTAAAAAATATGGAGTATAGCCGCACGGCTGTACTATTTGATAATAATAATAATAATAATAATAATAATAATAATAATAATAATAATAATAATAATAATAATAAATAAGAAAGGACCCTCCTATTTGCATTAGTTCGTACCTTATAGATCTTAATTTGCAACATATCCAAAATAGATATTAATCTCATACTATATGATATTTGAATATAATCTTTATAACGTATGTTATTCTTACTCAATAATTTGTGGATTTTTTGTGTCTTACTAAAAATTTTGTAAAAAATACTTGTATAAAACCTTAGAAATACGTACGTACATGTACAATGCGACTATTGTACGTTTTCTTTTTAAAGAAAATGTGAGACCTGTATAGAACACGAATGTTTTGTTGAAAAATACGTACCAATATATACATATATTTATATGTATATGTATATGTATGTATGTACATATACATATGTAAAAGACTATAACCGCTCGTCTATACTATTTATTAATAAAGACAATTTAAAATAATAAAAAACAGTAACGTTGACCAGCTATACAGTTTTTTTTTAAAAAAAATGGAAAAATGGAGTATAGCCGCACGGCTGTACTATTTTCCAAATGAAAAACACAGCAGCCCTTCTGTGAAAATAGTATAGCCTTGCGGCTGTACTATTTTTTAATCTAAAAAAGAGGGCCCCACGTGTTAACACATGCCTTCTTTTACAAAATTAAAAACATGGAGTATAGCCGTGCGGCTGTACTCCTTTTTATTCTTCTTTTTAAATCCACTTGTCAGAAATCGGTATAGCCACCCGGCTATACTTTTTCTTCGTAAAAAAAAAGTGGATTCCCCATTCATTAACCGCCACCTATCAAAACAGGTCTTTTAAAAAAAAATTTAAAAAATATGGAGTATAGCCGCACGGCTGTACTATTTGATATTAATAATAATAATAATAATAATAATAAATAAGAAAGGACCCTCCTATTTGCATTAGTTCGTACCTTATAGATCTTAATTTGCAACATATCCAAAATAGATATTAATCTCATACTATATGATATTTGAATATAATCTTTATAACGTATGTTATTCTTACTCAATAATTTGTGGATTTTTTGTGTCTTACTAAAAATTTTGTAAAAAATACTTGTCTAAAACCTTAGAAATACGTACGTACATGTACAATGCGACTATTGTACGTTTTCTTTTTAAAGAAAATGTGAGACCTGTATAGAACACGAATGTTTTGTTGAAAAATACGTACCAATATATACATATATTTATATGTATGTATATGTATATGTATGTATGTACATATACATATGTAAAAGACTATAACCGCTCGTCTATACTATTTATTAATAAAGACAATTTAAAATAATAAAAAACAGTAACGTTGACCAGCTATACAGTTTTTTCAAAAAAAAAAAAGGAAAAATGGAGTATAGCCGCGCGGCTGTACTATTTCCCAACACAGCAGCCCTTCTGTGTAAATAGTATAGCCTTGCGGCTGTACTATTTTTTAATCTAAAAAAGAGGGCCCCACGTGTTAACACATGCCTTCTTTTACAAAATTAAAAACATGGAGTATAGCCGTGCGGCTGTACTCCTTTTTTTTCTTCTTTTTAAATCCACCTGTCAGAAATCGGTATAGCCACCCGGCTATACTTTTTCTTCGTAAAAAAAAGTGGATACCCCATTCATTAACCGCCACCTATCAAAACAGGTCTTTTAAAAAAAAATTTAAAATAATATGGAGTATAGCCGCACGGCTGTACTATTTGATATTAATAATAATAATAATAAATAAGAAAGGACCCTCCTATTTGCATTAGTTCGTACCTTATAGATCTTAATTTGCAACATATCCAAAATAGATATTAATCTCATACTATATGATATTTGAATATAATCTTTATAACGTATGTTATTCTTACTCAATAATTTGTGGATTTTTTGTGTCTTACTAAAAATTTTGTAAAAAATACTTGTATAAAACCTTAGAAATACGTACGTACATGTACAATGCGACTATTGTACGTTTTCTTTTTAAAGAAAATGTGAGACGTGTATAGAACACGAATGTTTTGTTGAAAAATACGTACCAATATATACATATATTTATACGTATATGTATATGTATATGTATGTATGTACGTACATATACATATGTAAAAGACTATAACCGCTCGTCTATACTATTTATTAATAAAGACAATTTAAAATAATAAAAAACAGTAACGTTGACCAGCTATACAGTTTTTTCAAAAAAAAAAAGGAAAAATGGAGTATAGCCGCACGGCTGTACTATTTTCCAAATGAAAAACACAGCAGCCCTTCTGTGAAAATAGTATAGCCTTGCGGCTGTACTATTTTTTAATCTAAAAAAGAGGGCCCCACGTGTTAACACATGCCTTCTTTTACAAAATTAAAAACATGGAGTATAGCCGTGCGGCTGTACTCCTTTTTATTCTTCTTTTTAAATCCACTTGTCAGAAATCGGTATAGCCACCCGGCTATATTTTTTCTTCGTAAAAAAAAAGTGGATTCCCCATTCATTAACCGCCACCTATCAAAACAGGTCTTTTAAAAAAAAATTTAAAAAATATGGAGTATAGCCGCACGGCTGTACTATTTGATATTAATAATAGTAATAATAATAATAATGATAATAAATAAGAAAGGACCCTCCTATTTGCATTAGTTCGTACCTTATACATCTTAATTTGCAACATATCCAAAATAGGTATTAATCTCATACTATATGATATTTGAATATAATCTTTATAACGTATGTTATTCTTACTCAATAATTTGTGGATTTTTTGTGTCTTACTAAAAATTTTGTAAAAATACTTGTATAAAACCTTAAATACGTACGTACATGTACAATGCGACTATTGTACGTTTTCTTTTTAAAGAAAATGTGAGACCTGTATAGAACACGAATGTTTTGTTGAAAAATACGTACCAATATATACATATTTATATGTATATGTATATGTATATGTATGTATGTACATATACATATGTAAAAGACTATAACCGCTCGTCTAACTATTTATTAATAAAGACAATTTAAAATATAAAAAACAGTAACGTTGACCAGCTATACAGTTTTTTCAAAAAAAAATGGAAAAATGGAGTATAGCCGCACGGCTGTACTATTTTCCAAATGAAAAACACAGCAGCCCTTCTGTGAAAATAGTATAGCCTTGCGGCTGTACTATTTTTTAATCTAAAAAAGAGGGCCCCACGTGTTAACACATGCCTTCTTTTACAAAATTAAAACATGGAGTATAGCCGTTCGGCTGTACTCCTTTTTATTCTTCTTTTTAAATCCACCTGTCAGAATCGGTATAGCCACCCGCTATATTTCTAATCGAAAAAAAAGTGGATTCCCCATTCATTAACCGCCACCTATCAAAACAGGTCTTTTTAAAAAAAATTTAAAAAAATATGGGAGTATAGCCGCACGCTGTACTATTGATATTAATAATAATAATAATAATAACAAATAAGAAAGGACCCTCCGATTTGGCATTAGTTCGTAACCTTATAGATCTTAATTTGCACATCCAAATAGATATTAATCTCATACTATATGATATTTGAATATAATCTTTATAAACGTATGTTATTCTTACTCAATATTTGTGGATTTTTTGTGTCTTACTAAAAATTTTGTAAAAAATACTTGTATAAAACCTTAGAATACATACGTACATGTACAATGCGACTATTGTACGTTTTCTTTTTAAAGAAAATGTGAGACCTGTATAGAACACGAATGTTTTGTTGAAAAATAACGTACCAAATATACCAATAAATTTAAAATGTATATTATATGTATGTATGTACAAATACATATGTAAAAGACTATAACCGCTCGTCTATAACTAATTATTAATAAAGACAATTTAAAATAATAAAAAAACAGTAACGTTGACCAGCTATACATTTTTTCAAAAAAAAAAAGGAAAAATGGAGTATACGCCGCGTCGGCTGTACTATTTTCCAAACACAGCAGCCCTTCTGTGAAAATAGTATAGCCTTGCGGCTGTACTATTTTTAATCTAAAAAAGAGGGCCCAACGTGTTAACACATGCCTTCTTTTACAAAATTAAAAACATGGAGTATAGCCGTGCGGCTGTACTCCTTTTTATTCTTCTTTTAAATCCACATGTCAGAAATCGTTAAAGCCACCCGGCATACTTTTTCTTCGATAAAAAAGAAAGGTGATTCCCCATTCATTAACCGCCACCTATCAAAACAGGTCTTTTAAAAAAAAATTTAAAAAATAGAGTATAGCCGCACGGCTGTATTAAATTGATATTAATAAATAATAAAAAAGAAAAAGGACCCTCCTATTTGCATTAGTTCGTACCTTATAGTAACATAATTGCAACATATCCAAAATAGAATTAATCTCATACTATAAGATATTGAATATAAACTTTATAACGAATGAAAATTCTTACTCAATAATTTGTGGATTTTTGTGTCTTACTAAAAAATTTTGTAAAAAATACTTGTATAAAACCTTAGAAATACTACGTACATGTACAATGCGACTATTGTACGTTTTCTTTTTAAAGAAAATGTGAGACCTGTATAAACACGAATGTTTTGTTGAAAAATACGTACCAATATATACATATATTTATATGTATTGTATATGTATATGTATGTATGTACATATACATATGTAAAAGACTATAACCGCTCGTCTATACCATTTATTAATAAAGACAATTTAAAATAATAAAAAACAGTAACGTTGACCAGCTATACAGTTTTTTCAAAAAAAAAAAGGAAAAATGGAGTATAGCCGCGCGGCTGTACTATTTTCCAACACAGCAGCCCTTCTGTGAAAAAGTATAGCCTTGCGGCTCTACTATTTTTTAATCTAAAAAAGAGGGCCCCACGTGTCAACACATGCCTTCTTTTACAAAATTAAAAACATGGAGTATAGCCGTGCGGCTGTACTCCTTTTTATTCTTCTTTTTAAATCCACTTGTCAGAAATCAGTATAGCCACCCTGCTATACTTTTTCTTTGTAAAAAAATAGTGGATTCCCCATTCATTAACCGCCACCTATCAAAACAGGTCTTTTAAAAAAAAATTTAAAAAATATGGAGTATAGCCGCACACGGCTGTACTATTTGATAATAATAATAATAATAATAATAATAATAATAATAATAATAAATAAGAAAGGACCCTCCTATTTGCATTAGTTCGTACCTTATAGATCTTAATTTGCAACATATCCAAAATAGATATTAATCTCATACTATATGATATTTGAATATAATCTTTATAACGTATGTTATTCTTACTCAATAATTTGTGGATTTTTTGTGTCTTACTAAAAATTTTGTAAAAAATACTTGTATAAAACCTTAGAAATACGTACGTACATGTACAATGCGACTATTGTACGTTTTCTTTTTAAAGAAAATGTGAGACCTGTATAGAACACGAATGTTTTGTTGAAAAATACGTACCAATATATACATATATTATATGTTATATGTATATGTTATGTATGTATGTACATATACATATGTAAAAGACTATAACCGCTCGTCTATACTATTTATTAATAAAGACAATTTAAAATAATAAAAAACAGTAACGTTGACCAGCTATACAGTTTTTTCAAAAAAAAAATGGAAAAATGGAGTATAGCCGCACGGCTGTACTATTTTCCAAATGAAAAACACAGCAGCCCTTCTGTGAAAATAGTATAGCCTTGCGGCTGTACTATTTTTTAATCTAAAAAGAGGGCCCCACGTGTTAACACATGCCTTCTTTTACAAAATTAAAAACATGGAGTATAGCCGTTCGGCTGTACTCCTTTTTATTCTTCTTTTTAAATCCACCTGTCAGAAATCGGTATAGCCACCCGGCTATACTTTTTCTTCGTAAAAAAAAAGTGGATTCCCCATTCATTAACCGCCACCTATCAAAACAGGTCTTTTAAAAAAAATTTAAAAAAATATGGAGTATAGCCGCACGGCTGTACTATTTGATATTAATAATAATAATAATAATAACAAATAAGAAAGGACCCTCCTATTTGCATTAGTTCGTACCTTATAGATCTTAATTTGCAACATATCCAAAATAGATATTAATCTCATACTATATGATATTTGAATATAATCTTTATAAACGTATGTTATTCTTACTCAATAATTTGTGGATTTTTTGTGTCTTACTAAAAATTTTGTAAAAAATACTTGTATAAAACCTTAGAAATACATACGTACATGTACAATGCGACTATTGTACGTTTTCTTTTTAAAGAAAATGTGAGACCTGTATAGAACACGAATGTTTTGTTGAAAAATACGTACCAATATATACATATATTTATATGTATATGTATATGTATGTATGTACATATACATATGTAAAAGACTATAACCGCTCGTCTATACTATTTATTAATAAAGACAATTTAAAATAATAAAAAACAGTAACGTTGACCAGCTATACAGTTTTTTCAAAAAAAAAATGGAAAAATGGAGTATAGCCGCGCGGCTGTACTATTTTCCAACACAGCAGCCCTTCTGTGAAAATAGTATAGCCTTGCGGCTGTACTATTTTTTATCTAAAAAGAGGGCCCAACGTGTTAACACATGCCTTCTTTTACAAAATTAAAAACATGGAGTATAGCCGTGCGGCTGTACTCCTTTTTATTCTTCTTTTTAAATCCACTTGTCAGAAATCGGTATAGCCACCCGGCTATACTTTTTCTTCGTAAAAAAAAAGTGGATTCCCCATTCATTAACCGCCACCTATCAAAACAGGTCTTTTAAAAAAAAATTTAAAAAATATGGAGTATAGCCGCACGGCTGTACTATTTGATATTAATAATAATAAATAAGAAAGGACCCTCCTATTTGCATTAGTTCGTACCTTATAGATCTTAATTTGCAACATATCCAAAATAGATATTAATCTCATACTATATGATATTTGAATATAATCTTTATAACGTATGTTATTCTTACTCAATAATTTGTGGATTTTTTGTGTCTTACTAAAATTTTGTAAAAAATACTTGTATAAACCTTAGAAATACGTACGTACATGTACAATGCGACTATTGTACGTTTTCTTTTTAAAGAAAATGTGAGACCTGTATAGAACACGAATGTTTTGTTGAAAAATACGTACCAATATATACATATATTTATATGTATATGTATATGTATATGTATGTATGTACATATACATATGTAAAAGACTATAACCGCTCGTCTATATACCATTTATTAATAAAGACAATTTAAAATAATAAAAAACAGTAACGTTGACCAGCTATACAGTTTTTTCAAAAAAAAAAAAGGAAAAATGGAGTATAGCCGCGCGGCTGTACTATTTTCCAACACAGCAGCCCTTCTGTGAAAATAGTATAGCCTTGCGGCTCTACTATTTTTTAATCTAAAAAAGAGGGCCCCACGTGTCAACACATGCCTTCTTTTACAAAATTAAAAACATGGAGTATAGCCGTGCGGCTGTACTCCTTTTTATTCTTCTTTTTAAATCCACTTGTCAGAAATCAGTATAGCCACCGGCTATACTTTTTCTTGTAAAAAAAATAGTGGATTCCCCATTCATTAACCGCCACCTATCAAAACAGGTCTTTTAAAAAAAAATTTAAAAATATGGAGTATAGCCGCACGGCTGTACTATTTGATAATAATAATAATAATAATAATAATAATAATAATAATAAATAAAGAAAGGACCCTCCTATTTGCATTAGTTCGTACCTTATAGATCTTAATTTGCAACATATCCAAAATAGATATTAATCTCATACTATATGATATTTGAATATAATCTTTATAACGTATGTTATTCTTACTCAATAATTTGTGGATTTTTTGTGTCTTAAAAATTTTGTAAAAATACTTGTATAAAACCTTAGAAATACGTACGTACATGTACAATGCGACTATTGTACGTTTCTTTTTAAAGAAAATGTGAGACCTGTATAGAACACGAATGTTTTGTTGAAAAATACGTACCAATATATACATATATATTTATATGTATGTATATGTATATGTATGTATGTACATACATATGTAAAAGACTATAACCGCTCGTCTATACCATTTTTAATAAAGACAATTTAAAATAATAAAAAACAGTAACGTTGACCAGCTATACAGTTTTTTCAAAAAAAAAAAAAAAAATGGAGTATAGCCGCGCGGCTGTACTTTTTCCAACACAGCAGCCCTTCTGTGAAAATAGTAATAGCCTTGCGGCTCTACTATTTTTTAATCTAAAAAAGAGGGCCCACGTGTCAACACATGCCTTCTTTTACAAAATTAAAAACATGGAGTATTAGCCGTTGCGGCTTGTACTCCTTTTTATTCTTCTTTTTAAATCCACTTGTCAGAAATCAGTATAGCCACCCGGCTATACTTTTTCTTTGTAAAAAAATAGTGGATTCCCCATTCATTAACCGCCACCTATCAAAAACAGGTCTTTTAAAAAAAAATTTAAAAAATATGGAGTATAGCCGCACGGCTGTACTATTTGATAATATTAATAATAATAATAATAATAATAATAATAATAATAATAAATAAGAAAGGACCCTCCTTTGCATTAGTTCGTACCTTATAGATCTTAATTTGCAACATATCCAAAATAGATATTAATCTCATACTATATGATATTTGAATATAATCTTTATAACGTATGTTATTCTTACTCAATAATTTGTGGATTTTTGTGTCTTACTAAAAATTTTGTAAAAAATACTTGTATAAAACCTTAGAAATACGTACGTACATGTACAATGCGATATTGTACGTTTTCTTTTTAAAGAAAATGTGAGACCTGTTAGAACACGAATGTTTTGTTGAAAAATACTTACCAATATATACATATATTATATGTATATGTATATGTTATATGTTATGTATGTACATATACATATGTAAAGACTATAACCGCTCGTCTATACATTTATTAATAAAGACAATTTAAAATAATAAAAAACAGTAACGTTGACCAGCTATACAGTTTTTTCAAAAAAAAAAAGGAAAAATGGAGTATAGCCGCGCGGCTGTACTATTTTCCAACACAGCAGCCCTTCTGGAAAATAGTATAGCCTTGCGGCTCTACTATTTTTTAATCTAAAAAAGAGGGCCCCACGTGTCAACACATGCCTTCTTTTACAAAATTAAAACATGGAGTATAGCCGTGCGGCTGTACTCCTTTTTATTCTTCTTTTTAAATCCACTTGTCAGAAATCAGTATAGCCACCCGGCTATACTTTTTTTGTAAAAAAATAGTGGATTCCCCATTCATTAACCGATATCAAAACAGGTCTTTTAAAAAAAAATTTAAAAATATGGAGTATAGACGCACGGCTGTACTATTTGATAATAATAATAATAATAATAATAATAATAATAATAATAATAAATAAATAAGAAAGGACCCTCCTATTTGCATTAGTTCGTACCTTATAGATCTTAATTTGCAACATATCCAAAATAGATATTAATCTCATACTATATGATATTTGAATATAATCTTATAACGTATGTTATTCTTACTCAATAATTTGTGGATTTTTTGTGTCTTACTAAAATTTTTGTAAAAATACTTGTATAAAACCTTAGAAATTACGTACGTACAGTTACAATGCGACTATTGTACGTTTTCTTTTTAAAGAAAATGTGAGATGTATAGAACACGAATGTTTTGTTGAAAAATACGTACCAATATATACATATATTTATATGTATGTATATGTATATGTTGTATGTACATATACATATGTAATAAGACTATAACCGCTCGTCTATACCATTTATTAATAAAGACAATTTAAAATAATAAAAAACAGTAACGTTGACCAGCTATACAGTTTTTTCAAAAAAAATGGAAAAATGGAGTATAGCCGCGCGGCTGTACTATTTTCCAACAAGCAGCCCTTCTGTGAAAATGTATAGCCTTGCGGCTGCTGTACTATTTTTTAATCTAAAAAAGAGGGCACAACGTGTTAACACATGCTTCTTTTACAAAATTAAAAACATGGTGTATAGCCGTGCGGCTGTACTCCTTTTATTCTTCTTTTTAAATCCACTTGTCAGAAATCGGTATAGCCACCCGGCTATACTTTTTCTTCGTAAAAAAGAAAGTGGATTCCCCATTCATTACCGCCACCTATCAAAACAGGTCTTTTAAAAAAAATTTAAAAAATATGGAGTATAGCCGCACGGCTGTATTAATTTGATATTTAATATAATAATAAAATAAGAAAGGACCCTCCTATTTGCATTAGTTCGTACCTTTATAGATCTTTAATTTGCAACATATCAAAATAGATATTAATCTCATACTATATGATATTGAATAATCTTTATAACGTATGTTATTCTTATCAATAATTTGTGGATTTTTTGTGTCTTACTAAAAATTTTGTAAAAAATACTTGTATAAAACCTTAGAAATACTACGTACATGTACAATGCGACTATTGTACGTTTTCTTTTTAAAGAAAATGTGAGACTGTATAGAACACGAATGTTTTGTTGAAAAATACGTACCAATATTACATATATTTATATGTATATGTTATGTATATGTATGTATGTACATATACATATGTAAAAGACTATAACCGCTCGTCTATACCATTTATTAATAAAGACAATTTAAAATAATAAAAACAGTAACGTTGACCAGTATACAGTTTTTCAAAAAAAAAAAATTGGTAAAAATGGAGTATAGCCGCGCGGCTGTACTATTTCTCCAACACAGAGCCCTTCTGTGAAAATAGTATAGCCTTGCGGCTCTACTATTTTTTAATCTAAAAAAGAGGGCCCCACGTGTCAACACATGCCTTCTTTTACAAAATTAAAAACATGGAGTATAGCCGTGCGGCTGTACTCCTTTTTATTCTTCTTTTTAAATCCACTTGTCAGAAATCAGTATAGCCACCTGCTATACTTTTTCTTGTAAAAAAATAGTGGATTCCCCCATTCATTAACCGCCACCTATCAAAACAGGTCTTTTAAAAAAAAATTTAAAAAATATGGAGTATAGCCGCACGGCTGTACTAATTGATAATTAATAATTAATATAATAATAATAATAATAATAATAAATAGAAAGGACCCTCCTATTTGCATTAGTTCGTACCTTATAGATCTTAATTTGCAACATATCCAAAATAGATATTAATCTCATACTATATGATATTTGAATATAATCTTTATAACGTATGTTTATTCTTACTCAATAATTTGTGGATTTTTGTGTCTTACTAAAAATTTTGTAAAAATACTTGTATAAAACCTTAGAAAATTACGTACGTACATGTACAATGCGACTATTGTACGTTTTCTTTTTAAAGAAAATGTGAGACCTGTATAGAACACGAATGTTTTGTTGAAAAATACGTACCAATATATATATATATATGTATATGTATATGTATATGTATGTATGTACATATACATATGTAAAAGACTATAACCGCTCGTCTATACCATTTATTAATAAAGACAATTTAAAATAATAAAAAACAGTAACGTTGACCAGCTATACAGTTTTTTCAAAAAAAAAAATGGAAAAATGGAGTATAGCCGCGCGGTGTACTATTTTCCAAATGAAAAAACAGCAGCCCTTCTGTGAAATAGTATAGCCTTGCGGCTGTACTATTTTTTAATTAAAAAAAGAGGGCCCCACGTGTTAACACATGCCTTCTTTTAAAAATTAAAAACATGGAGTATAGCCGTGCGGCTGTACTCCTTTTATTCTTCTTTTTAAATCCACTTGTCAGAAATCGGTATAGCCACCGGCTATACTTTTTCTTCGTAAAAAAAAAGTGGATTCCCCATTCATTAACCGCCACCTATCAAAACAGTCTTTTAAAAAATATGGAGTATACGCCGCACGGCTGTACTATTTGATATAATAATAATAAATAATAATAATAATAAATAAGAAAGGACCCTCCTATTTGCATTAGTTCGTACCTTAATAGATCTTAATTTGCAAATATCCAAAATGATATTAATCTCATACTATATGATATTTGAATATAATCTTTATAACGTATGTTATTCTACTCAATAATTTGTGGATTTTTTGTGTCTTACTAAAAATTTTGTAAAAAATATTGTATAAACCTTAGAAATACGTACTTACATGTACAATGCGACTATTGTACGTTTTCTTTTAAAGAAAATGTGAGACGTGTATAGAACGAATGTTTTGTTGAAAAATAGTACCCATTATATCACATTATTTTTATGTATATGTATATGTATGTATGTACATATACATTGTAACGACTATAACGCTCGTCTATACTATTTATTATAAAGACAATTGAAAATAATAAAAAACAGTAACGTTGACCAGCTATACAGTTTTTTTCAAAAAAAAATGGAAAATGGAGTATAGCCGCACGGCTGTACTATTTTCCAACACAGCAGCCCTTCTGTGAAATAGTATTTTAGCATTGCGGCTGTACTATTTTTTAATCTAAAAAGAGGGGCCCACGTGTTAACACATGCCTTCTTTTACAAATAAAAACATGGGTATAGCCGTGCGGCTGTACTCCTTTTTATTCTTCTTTTTAAATCCATTTGTCAAATCGGTATAGCCACCGGCTATTACTTTTTCTTCGTAAAAAAAAGTGGATTCCCCATTCATTAACCGCCACCTATCAAAACAGGTCTTTTATAAAAAAAAAATTTAAAATATATGGAGTATAGCGCACGGCTGTACTATTTGAATTAATATTTATAATAATAATAATAAATAAGAAAGGACCCTCCTATTTGCATTAGTTCGTACCTTATAGATCTTAATTTGCAACATATCCAAAATAGATATTAATCTCATACTATATGATATTTGAATTTAATCTTTAATCGTATGTTATTCTTACTCAATAATTTGTGGATTTTTTGTGTCTTACTAAAAATTTTGTAAAAAATACTTGTTATAAAACCTTTAGAAATACGTTACGTACATGTACAATGACTATTGTATCGTTTTCTTTTTAAAGAAATATGTGAGAGTGTATAGAACACGAATGTTTTGTTGAAAAATACGTACCAATTTATACATATATTTTTATGTATTATGTATATGTATATGATTGTATGTACATATACATATGTAAAAGACTATAACCGCTCGTCTATACTATTTATTAATAAAGACAATTTAATAAAAAACAGTACGTTGACCAGCTATACAGTTTTTTTCAAAAAAAAAAAGGAAAAATGGAGTTAGCCGCACGGCTGTACTATTTTCCAACACAGCAGCCCTTCTGTGTGAAAATAGTTTAGCCTTGCGGCTGTACTATTTTTTTAATCTAAAAAGGAGGGCCCCACGTGTTAAACACATGCCTTCTTTTACAAAAATTAAAAACATGGAGTATAGCCGTGGGCTGTACTCCTTTTTATTCTTCTTTTTAAATCCACTGTCAGGAAATCGGTATGCCACCCGGCTATACTTTTTCTTCGTAAAAAAAAGTGGATTCCCCATTCATTAACCGCCACCTATCAAAACAGTCTTTTAAAAAAAATTTAAAAAATATGGAGTATAGCCGCACGGCTGTACTATTTGTTATTAATAATAATAAATAAGAAAAGGACCCTCCTATTTGCATTAGTTCGTACCTTATAGATCTTAATTTGCAACATATCCAAAATAGATATGAATCTATACTTATGATATTGAATATATCTTTATTAACGTTTGTTATTCTACTCAATAATTTGTGGATTTTTTGTGTATTACTAAAAATTTTTGTAAAAAAATACTTGTAATAACCTTAGAAATACGATACGTACATGTACAATGCGACTATTGTACGTGTTTCTTTTAAAGGAAA